>OU795036.1:66600889-67800889 GCA_917208275.1 Patella pellucida
GGTGGACGACAGGCACCGACTAACAAAGGATTGGAAGAACGCCAGAAAACCATCGCTGCCAGTCGCACCTTTGAATTGCAGTCACGTCTACACTTGGACATGTGTTTACAAGATCGGTATTTGATTGACGGTGTGGACCTGCGGTTGAAATTGGAAAAGCAATCCACGAAATTCTTTCTGATGTACGGTGAAGGCAACGATGCAGAAGACTACAAAGTCGAGTTCACCAAAGCCTACCTGGATATCCCGTTCGTCACTCTGGCTCCCAGTACCTACACACGGGTGGCTGCGCAACTTCAATCGTCCAACGCCAAGTATCCCCTGAAGCGCGTGGTGGTCCGCGACATGGTCATTCCCGACAATCGCACCAGTCACGTCTTAGACAATCTGTTTGTCAACGAAAGCCTACCAAAGAGATTAATCGTGGGTATGGTACGTAACACGGCCTACGATGGAAGAAAAAACAGAAATCCCTTCGAATTCCAACACAATCAATTGGAAAACATCAAATTGACCAAGAACGGTGAAATTGTAGACGAATACGACGTCAACTTTCCCCAGCGACAAGCCATCACTCCCTACCTGGATTTGATGAAAAGGGTGGCCGTCTTAAACACCCGAGAAGACCTGGACCTCCCTTTCCACGACTATACCAATGGGTACACCTTGTATTGTTTCGATTTGACCAACGACCACGGAGCCGATGGTAACTACTTTCATCCCAAAGCGGCGGGTAACCTGTCTTTGGAACTCAAGTTCGCTGCGGCCCCGACCAATCACCTCAGTCTTGTTGTGTTTGCCGAATACGACAATGTCTTGGAAATCGACGCTAACCGACAAGTCATCACAGATTGGTGAGGCTCTCTCCAATCAACAATTGACACAGACTTTAGAAAAACATCTCCCTGGTAGCGTTTTCGGGGGTGTATGGGCCCGTAATCATCTGGATATACTACGCCCGACCTCGTACCCTAAAGCCTACGTCATCAACACGGACGACGAAGACCAACCCGGCAAACACTGGACTGTGTTTGTATGCGAAGGACCAGATCACGTTACCTTCTTCGATTCGTACGGTTGTCACCCTGATGTCTACGGAGAAGCATTTCGACGTTTCGTCCGAGATCTACAACTCCGCTTCCAACCCCGATGGATTCAAGGACTCGACAGTGTTGTGTGCGGACATTATTGTTTGTATTATCTATGTCATCGATTTCACGTGCCCTCCACACACGCCCTCTCCGTTTTCGGTCGCGTGTATCGTGTAAACGATATACTAGTCGAACAATGGGCCAGGGATCATTTCCCCGATTTGCAACCAGACCAGAAGAAGGGACAACGGTGTCGATGCTTTTTTGCTCTGTAAATATGTTTTTTGTGTTCAATGCCTTTGTGTTCAAGTTCAATTTTGTGTTCAATAATATGCTTTGTAAATGTGTTCAAGTTCAATAAAATGTCGACAACATATTACGTGTCTGTTTTTTTTGTGACGTCATGTGACGTCATGTGACGTCATGCTATTCTGATTGGTGAAAAATGGTATCGCCCCAACACATTAGACTCGTCCCGTCCCGAGCTATAAATAGGAGTGTCGAAGCCAAAAGAAGTCAAAAACAAAATGGATTCTAAAGATTATAGATTTTGTACGACTTGCGGGGGATATCACCCTATGTTTACGGGTAATCGGCCGGATGCCGATTACCTTGTCTGCTTCTGGTGTGGGGTAGATGTGTCTAACACATGCCATAGGAGATCTAAACATCATCTCAAATGCCAGAAGCGGCCAAGGTATTTGGCAGAAAAGCCGAAATGCTCCTGCTAACCCGCACTTGCTAGTCTGACCAAACGGCCAACTTAATCAATGGAAAAGAGTTCTTCCCCCTTCTTCTCCTTCTTCCCTCCTCTCTCTCTCTCCCTCTTCTCTCTCTCTTTCTTCCGCGCGCGCGCCCTCTCTTTCTGCATGTGCACGTGCAAGGTCACGTGCAAGGGGTCATCAAGGGGTCAAACACGTGCAAGGGGTCACACACGTGCTAGGGGTCATCAAGGTCAAACACGTGCAAGGTCATGTGCATGCACGTGCATGCGTCTGCGCATGCACGCACGAGCGTAGTCAGACAGGCCCCCTAACTACTAACAGCTTCAAAATATTTTCAAATTCAAATGAAAATGGTGGACAGTTCAATTAAACAAGAAAACAATGACATTAATATTATTTCTTTATTTATACTGAGGAGAATTGTGAATCGAGGCTGGAATTGTGTGTCTATCTGACATCGTTTCATACTGAAATGGTAACATATTTAAAGGTAGCGAATGTGGCACTTTTGACAATGCTCGTATGGTTGAAGTCATAGGTGGATACACGCGTGACGGCGATACGCCAATAGTTTTTCTGTCTGTAGAAAATGAGTCATTTAACCGAGATTGTATATTTGGTGATGTTGAATACGGCGAATAACGACGCGCTTGTAAATTGTGGTGTATTTTTGTATCTGGGGATAAATTACTGTCTTTGCTCGGTATTAAAAGACGCTGCATTGTTGGTCGGTGTGTTCCAGCACCGGTGATGGAAGAATCTGGTCGAAATCTAGTTTGAAGATAGGATAAAATTCGTACGCATCGGTTATCATTGAGGCCCATCCCTTCGACGTCTGTCATATACCGAACCACTTCTCTAATACAGTCATTGTATCCTAACTGGTAGTGCTGTATAAAATCCGACCAAATATCGCCACTAAACCACTCACCTACAAAAGAAAAATATTGTTTTAAAATATCCACCGACAAAGTAGACATTATCAGGGAACGGGGACATAATGAGATCACGTGTTTGTGAAATATTTACAATTAGGCATGTGCGCATATTAGAATTACGGTCAACACGTATGAAATAAAACACCAAATAGGCTAAAAACCGTATGCAATGGCAAGATGTCGCCTTTAGCTAGAAGAGAAAAATAACGAATGTACTTAATACCGCGCAAGTTTCCTAAACATCGGTAATCAAGATAACGGTTTGTGTTACTAGGCTAATTGCCAGTGACGCGTGTTTCCCACATTCGCGAGAAAGACAGATTTCATTTTCTGTTACAATAGTCACGTGTAACACAGCTTTTACCCGATTTCTTACAAAATTAGTAAACCCGCCAGCGAATAAACGTACACGCATCTGTTTACGGCACGCGACTGACCAACACACATATCGTGCATAAGCCGTAATGCACGCGATAGGTCGCGTGTAGCGTTAGTCGTCACGCGCTGTAACGCGGAAAGATGTCTACGCGTGATTATTTTTTGTGTTGTGCACGTGACTATGTGTAACGCCCACTAATTATTTGATGGAATTTTTATGTAGGATTACGCTATAGACTAAGCTACTGCGTCACACATCAAAAAGTAAATGTAACCAATTTCCTGCGTGTCATAGAAATGTACAGATATAATAGATATGTTTCATGTAGCCAATTTAATGTGTTGTTCATAAAACATATTAATTACTCTTTTTAGCATCTTAAAACTTAATTATGGGGGAAATTCTCGGCAACTTTCAACTGCTTTCAATCTAAACAAAATCGTGAAAATATGACGACGAAATGAAACGTGCAGTTAAACGTCCTGCTTCTCTGTTCCATGTGGGATCACTGAGGCTAAGTGGATAAGGCGCTGGTTCGCTAGCCTGGAGGTCGGGTGTTCGATGCCTTCATTGGCCGAGAAAGTTCATCTCGATTTTCCGACGTGATTTCCCCTTGTCAGTGATGCAGAAGGAGGGCCTGACAAGGACAACTGCATAGTCGTTCGGATGGGACGAAAAACTGAGGTCCCGGGTACACATTGGAGTGCACGTAAAAGATCCCTTGGCAGTTGGAATTCGATATAAGAGTAGGCCGTAGCGCTGCCCGGGAAAAATTTCCCTCATAGCACACTGTATGGCGTAAGCCCGTCTTCAATTAGCTCAGGTTAAGTGCATAACAGTAGGACGTTAAACCCCATTTCATTCATTCATTCTCTGCTCCATCCGGCTAATAACGTCGAGCTTTTGAAGAAAATACACCACAAGACAATGACATATAAATAATCCGTGGGCAAAACAATCTAAATCTGCCTGTTTTTTTATACCATAGGACGGTTGAAATATTGAGTGGATCAGACAATGATAGAAGAATGATATGGACACCACTCACGGCGACTGCCGATTGAAGAATTAAAAATCAAAGCATCTTTTATTATCGTGGCAATTGTACGTAACAATTTAAACAAATTAGGCTATTTCGTGTCAAAACTTCTAACATTCGTAACTTCATCTAAATCTCACATAATGAATCTTTAAATTCCATAACATTTGGAGGTACATTTGTACATGCAAACTATTATTGTTTTATATCAAATTCCAATTTTACCATTCTCAAAACGAATACCAATATCAGTAGCTTGTATAGCTCTCAAATACTCCACGGTCATTTCCAATATTTCAGCCTTTTCTAGTTTCCCCGATGTCTGAAAGAGAGAGAGAATTTTTTTTACTTCAATTTCTGTCCTTATGCACATAATCGGCATAAATTGCTTTCATATTTGGGCATTATTTCGACAGTGTGGTCTACACCAATTATATATAGATGGTTCCTTTTTCAGAAAGTTCTGGAGGGCGACTGGGTAGAGCATTCGTTATATTATATTATATTGTCGGCAACATGGGGATTAACATTCTCATTTAGATTAGGTTCGATTTATTGCGAAGGTATGCACACCAGACTTTCAGTACCAAAATTATCGAGCGATAAATATATAAAAGGAATCACTGCATACATAAAGACCCCACCTGTTTGGAAAAAACTGAAGGCACACTTTGACTAAGTTCTGCTAAACAATTATTAATCCTGTCTCGCCTTCTCTTTTCAATCACTTTATGAGATGATCTTTCCTGGAGATAAAAAAAATACAGCTGTTAACCAAACCACTGCTACAAATAAGCGAAATATGGGTGAAGTTGTCGCTTGTCCCTAAATGATTTGTAATAATCTAATGTTAAGCACCCCTATCGTCCAAACAATACCGCAATGCCAAATTTACAAAATGCGTGTTTTTAATTTCTGTATAAACCAATCATTGTATGGCTGCCTTCCAAACAATTATTCCCCACTTGCATTTACTTTGCTCTGTTAGATTTCCCATAATAGGGGCGTTAAGATGTTTTCGAGAGAGCCAACTAGCATGGGGATCTGCATGAATTTTATGGGTAAAGGCAAATTTTCTTGTGATATTGGGGGGGGGGACAAGACTCAGTATTGGGAGGGCAGTTGCCCCCCCCCCCCGTGCCACCCCCTAGCTACGTGCCTGCTTGAAAGACGGGAAAATCTTTGATAAACCCATCTCATTCTGAAAAATCAATTCATAAAATAAAAATCAATGAAACAGTATGTATTTAAAAAACATCAAATACATTCCCGTTTGCCTATACAGTTACATCAACCTGATCAACATACTTATTAAAGGCCAAATAACACTCTTGTTGTAACTGAATAATATGTCCCAATCATTATTCTGGTCACCAAATTGTACTATTTTACAATATTCCAATTAATTGATGATACAAATTTCATCTAAACACACCGAATTTAAAAAATTGGAAAAATTCAACTACATGGTTTGAAAATATTTTCAAATATTTTCGAACCCTCTGGACAAGTAAAAAAGGATGTAATGGATAATTTACACAACAGGTAGGGCACTTAAACATCTAGTACTTTGAATAAGGCAATTTTTTTCTGGACCTGTCAAGCCAGCAAGAGTGTTATTGTCCCTTTAATATGCCTCTGATACCAGCTATACAGAAATTCATTATTTGACATCCGACATGACCCCAGAAATGCTTGTCTGGGATTTGTCTAATCAAACGAATCACTGCGAGGAGTAAAAATATCCAAAGATCATTCAATCTCATATGGAAACTCTTTTTCACGGACCCTTTTTCCCGCGGATTGTCTGAATTTCCGATCTATACGATTATGAATCGCTTAGTTATCTCGTCCACCTGTATATCTACCCAAATAGCTTTGTTCGATTTTTGACACATAAGATGCCGTTATCAGGCCGGTAAAGTTACAAAATACCCCCCCCCCCCCCCAAAAAAGAAGAAAATACAGCAAACTTACCATTTCAATATTTGAATCCATGAAAAATGAATCACCTCCCTTAGGAATGAATTTCCTTGTCAAACTAGTCAGTAACTGCGAACAACACACTATCCGTGCTCCAACTTCGGCGTTCAAACATAGAATGTCCAAAATAACTCTTAACAAGGACAAATGATTAGAATTGCACGTGCCACCGCATTGTCACGTGCCGTTAAAAGATTGTGCGGGTGGATCAATACGGAACACCTTTCCATTTCAAAGTGGCTCTGCATGTGCTAGCTGACAGAGGATATCCACACCAAACGCGGCGACATCCTGTGTTGCCCGCCTGCTAGCCTAGGCACGTGCGTGTCAATTGCAGTCACGAGCATCTCACGCGACAGAGCAGCACAGTTATTGTCTGGCGGCTTGCCTTACTGTTTCAGGTTAGACTGTCATCGAACTTACTTTAATGCGTCCCCGTTATTTGCAGGTAGAATGGAATAAAATGGGGTATAATGTATCGCCAACTCTATTATTTGACCATTTTAAAACAAACGCGTGGCATTTGGGAGTAGCGATGGTTCAATGAATTGGGATGTCGGGGGTCTCGGGTTTGATCCCGATGTAGGTCTCCCCTTGCCGGTGGTGCAATAATAAGTGTCTATATGGAGGGAATCACCGTGGCTCAGTACTGAGTAAGTATGCACGGGCTCACTAAGTAAGAGATCCCGACAATGTTTCCCAGCCTGGTTCCCCTTGCCATTGTTGTAGGTTGGGTGGGACCAAAAACCGAGGTCCCGTAACCGTGTTCGAATGCACTTAAAGAACGCTTGGGAAAATGGGAGAAAGAGTAGAGAAAACGCCGCTTTTTTGTCCCATCGGGATCTAGCTATACCGGTGGAGAAAATAAGATAGGGGAAGCGGTTTTTGGACCCACCGGGATCTAGCAAATGATATGAACTATATAAGTGAGAAACATGCTGTCTTAAAGGGACAATAACACTCTCGCTGGCTTGACAGGTCCAGAAAAAAATAGCCTTATTCTAAATACGAGATGTTTAGTTGTCCTATATACCTGTTGTGTAAATTGTCCATGACATCCTATTTTACTTGTCCAGAGGGTCCGAAAATGTTTAAAGCTACAATTGCATATATTTATACGCCCACATTTTAATGTGGGCGTATTATACCGTAGCCCCTGGACGTCCGTCCGTCCGTCCACAATTGTTTGTGGACTCTCTACAGGTCACAATTCTTACCCGATTTTGACGAAACTTGAAATATAGGTTTATCCCCAAAAGATCTCGACTGCTTTCGATATTGGCATGTATCGGATTGAAACTTCATGGACTATGGCCCCTAATTGTACGAAAAATAACGTTTTAGCTTGTGGACCATAAAGAGGTAACAATTTTAATTCGATTTTTATGAAACTTGAAATGCATGTTTATAACCCAATGATCTTGGTTCCTTTCGATATTTGCGCATATCGGATTTTAACTTCCTGAATTATGGCCCATGATTGTACGCAAAATCACCTTTTTTTAAAGCTTGTGGTCCCTCTGGAGGTCACAATTGTTATCCGATTTACAAAAAGAGTTTGACTAATCACCGTTACACACTACGGAAGGTTGTATTCGAATTTCGAGAAAATCAGGCCCATAATTGCCAGACAAAATGGCTGCCGTTTGTACGCGAATAGTGTAAAAATATGGTATATCAAAGTTAATGTGGAGACTGTAGAGGTCACAATTTAAATTCGATTTTGATGAAACTTGAAATACATGTTTATAACACAAAGATCTTGATTCTTTTTGATATTTGCACATCAAATTGTAACTTAATGAACTATGGCCTTTGATTGTATAGGAAAAAACATTTTCGGTATTGCTTGTTCTCTATCCATCTCTCGAAAATGTGGGCGTATCCTGTCTGGCAGTGCCAGCATATCTTTAAGTTATATTTTTAAAATTTATTAAAATAAAACCTTAAATACGTAGATGGTATCCATACACAGTCCTACCTTGTTAAAGAATAATCCTATTGAACCTTATTAACTATTGCCAGCTGAGAAATTGACAAAAATGTCATTTTCAACTTCAAATCCAAACGTTTGAATATAGCTCATGCATGGAGTGAATGGGAAAACAAGGGGGGTACTTGTGTTATTATTTCCTGTGTCAATGATTTGTAAGGGTGGGAAATAATGCCCAGTGAGTTGTTAACCTATTGAGCAAAAGACATAGAAATAATTATTTTTTGAATTTCTTCGAAAATATGAAATTATCGCTTTAAATCTAAGTTACATTTAAAAAGGTTTACGTAAAGCTTGTCAAACCATGTAGTTGAATTTTTCCAATTTTTTTCAAATTCGGTGTGCTAAGATGAAATTTGTATCATCAATTAATTGGGATATTGTAAAATAGTACAATTTGTTGACCAGAATAATGATTGGGACATATTATTCAGTTATACTTTTATTTTATAAATTGAATTTATAGTTACATCGATAGCGAGTAACAAATCCAATTTACGAGATGTTGTCGGGTGGGTGGAATCCAAATACATGTAAATAATAAATTTTGAAGTGAAAAGACCCCATGAGATTACTAATGCAACTATATTCTTTAATTTTTGGAGACCCCAAAATGGTCATAAAATTCTATGGTGGAGATAATTATAACGACACGTTGAAAGTCTTACTTGAGCTTTTACTCCCTGCATTTATATTTCCAGACAATATAATAATAACGGCCTTGATTAAAATCTGGGAACATAAAATCTAATACAAAAATCGCCTGAACGTTCAAGACTTTCTACTTTACTAATGGGTTATCTGTCCTTTGTATCGACCAATCAAAACACGCAATAGACCGAAACCAGAACTTGTTCGATAATCGAGAAAACGTAAATGGAGTCCACTGAGCTTTGGACGTAGAAAATAAACACGGATTACATCTACTCTGGCGTATCTCAAGGTTTGACTGGCCTGATGAACCTTGCAAGCCTTTCTGGAGACCAGCAGTCCAATCTGTTGTTTGTTAATTTTAACCAAGACTGCTCGTAAGTTTGTTTTCATTTTTTTACCTAGCCTAGATCTGTTTACAGATGATTATGACGATTCTATAACCGTTCTCTTACGGAAGTAGTTCAAAACAATGCATCAATATTACCATTTTGATAATGTACTTTCAGTTCTCTTGCCGTTGGTACCAAAACTGGTTACAAGCTGTTTTCATTAAACTCCGTGGAAAAACTTGATTCTATTTATGAACAAGGTGAGTTAGTATGACAAAAAATTCTAGCTAGAATCGGTCGAGTCTGTTCTGACATGATGATGAATGTCAAGTTGACCCAATTACAATGACAGCTCTGCTCTAGTTTTGGGAAAGCCAAAACACATTAAATTTAGTGTTTTAGATTATTTCTTACTTATTGATGTAATGTTATGTTTGATTGACTACTATATGACAATAAACACTCCTTTCAATGAAATCATAAACATAATGTTTGCTAACCGCTTTCAAGTATCAGGGGAGTGAGTTTGACTTGTGGAATGCTGTAAACACTTGTCAGCTGTATTTTTAAAACATATGTGTCATCATGGATCAGTTTTAACAAAGGAATTTTAGTTTTTTTTTTCTGAAATAGCATTCACAACATTATTTTTTTAGTAGAAGATAACAGATTGAGTAGTTGCCTAGTATGGAAATATTGCAATTCAGAATCTAGTTCAAAGTTTCAAGGACATAAACCGATTGCCTACTAATATTTATAGATGAATAATAATAATAACATTCCTCAGTATAAACTATAAAACTGGAAATATGCTAAATTCTGTTTATTAGTTATAATTCAAGTTACCTAATATAAACTTATTATTTTAAATTACATATTTGGCAAGTGCGAGAATTACTGCTTTTACAATTGAAATGATAATTATCTTAACTAATTTAGTCATAACCTTGTATAGTATTGTCAGGTATTATTGAAACTCATCATCCATACTAAAATTTAAATTTGACCAAATTTGACCCCTTTGACCGTTGCTTTAGGTCATGCATAAATGGATACATATGTATTTGTTATTGTGTGAGGAATGTCAAATTAGTTTAAAGGAATCAAACTTCTTTGATTCAGGTCAAGTAATTATGTACTTAAATGCAAGAGCTAAATCTGCCTATTTCAGGTCTTTCTTTTAGCCTGAAATGTTATCTAAATTATTAATAAGGCATTAATTAACTTATTCAGACCATAATCAACTCTCAATGGCATCGCTAGTCTGTGATATTTACTGGATTTAAATCTGATTTTAGTAATGATTATGGAGGCTAGGCCTAAAATTCAAAAAGTTAATTATCTCGGTTCAGGGTGGATCAATCGACTGAAAGTTTCAACAAATTCCATTTACAGTATATCTATTCAAGCCTTGAAATAAGGCACCTGTCACTGACAAGAGTACCTGACATTTTCAACTTAGTGCCAGACATGTATTAATAATATCATTAAAAAAGACAATTCAGTGCCGGACAAAATGACAGGCACCACTGCCAGAGGTTTAGTGCCTGACAAACCCTGAATCTGTGCCTGACATTGTCAGTGACAGGTGCCTTATTTCAAGGCTTGTATCTATTTTTTATTTAACTATTATGCTCTGAACTGCCAGCTCTTTATAGAATCTCCCGTAATGACTTTTAATTAGGTTACTCTGGTGTGTTTTTTTAAATTTGTTATTGGACAAACTTTAAGCTTATAATATTTCAAAATCAGAAGGAAATTTGTTTACTGATACAGTTTCAATTTTGAATTGCTGTGTTGACACAAGTAGACACATTTTTATTAAACTTATATCTTAGCATTTAGCTATGAATGTAAAATGTTGAATGGAGACAGATTGTTATCTTAATACAAAACAAACCGACATATATTATTCATTTATTTAATCTCGATTTGGTCCCATTCAAAGACATCGAGCCATTTAATTACAATTAAAAGTATAAGCTTTGGTATTATATCTCTGCATTTGGTTAATACAATACTTTATCATTTATTAATTTATTTTGATTTTTAGATTGTGAAGATATATCTATTGTAGAAAGATTATTCTCTAGTAGTTTAGTAGCCATTGTTAGTCTGTCATCACCACGTAAACTAGAAGTCTGCCATTTTAAAAAAGGAACAGAAATATGCAACTACAGTTATTCAAACTCCATTTTAGCTGTCAAGCTAAACAGACAGGTATAGATACTTATATTTCTAAATATTACTGGCATATTTCAATATATTGAAGTCTCTTATATTGTCATTTGTGTGATTTTGAATCTCTTACAAACTTCAATTTGGTAAATGTTGAATCTCTAAAATGTAAATCAGATCACTGTTCAAAAACGGTAAAAATCCGTTCAGTAGGTGCATTTGGCATCACTTGTGTGATTAAAAATGAATTTGGATACATTTTAGTGTAGATTAAGTGGTACAAATCAGATATTGTCCAAACATTCAAATGAAGATCAGCAGATTGAATGAGCTAAATTTCTAACATATGTTTTTTATTGCAATTTGTTTTCCAAAATATTATATTTCTCCTTCATATACCTACCATACATAGGATCTGTTTGTATTGGATTTGTTTTTCAAACAATAGAAGAAATCAATATTATTTTATTTTTGTAGAGATTAATTGTCTGTTTAGAAGAAAGTTTGTACATTCACAATATACGGGACATGAAAGTACTTCACACTATTAGAGATACTCCTCCAAACCCTAACGGTTTGTGTGCTTTAGCAATAAGCAATGATAATTGTTACCTCGCATATCCTGGTAGTAATCAAATAGGTGAAGTGCAAATATTTGATACAATTAATTTGGTAAGTGCTTTTGAATTTGTTTTTACATTCAGTCATAAGTTTGTTATAATAACTGACAAGAGCATCACATAATTTGACAAGATGCTGGTTCAGAATTTTTAATTCTGCTGCTCTGACCTGGTCTAAAGGACGTGAACCTACCAAAATAGACGAACAAAAGGACATTTCTCAAAATAATAATTTATAATATTTTTGCTGATGTTTGTTGTTATAAAATGTCTGTTTGTTACTTTGTATAGGCCTATAATGTTTATATATTTGTGTTTAGAGAGCTGTTACGATGATACCAGCTCATGATAATCCACTAGCAGCATTGGCCTTTAGTCACCAGGGCAATAAATTAGCTACAGCATCAGAAAAGGTATAAGCTATTCATATGAAAAAAATCTAATCTTATAAAGAAAATAGAATTTAAAACATGAAATGGCACAATACAAAATGATTAAAATTAAAGGCGACCATTATTTGCACTAGAGCATTATTTTGGTACAGATGCACAATACAAAACGTCTCATTATAGAAGCCTCAAATGGTATTGATAATCATAGGAAGTTGTTTCTATCAACCCATCTGAACAACTGGATGCTTTTCCTTTCTTGCCAGAACCTCTTTCCGACTGCACATCTTAAAGGATGGAATTTCCAGAGAAATATTTTCCGCGAACACATGGATTGAACCAATGACATCGTTGCTAGTGAGTCAGTTCTATTCTCAACGAGCCACTTTGGCTCTCCACTGTTCAAGCGGTCATGTCAGGAACTTTGAGCTGACCATTTACAAACTCTTTCACACATTCATTTTTCTTTTAAATTCCTTTTATATTTGAATGTTACATTATGATTGTATTTTATTTTAGGGGACCGTAATAAGGGTATTTTCTGTGCCTGATGGTCAAAAACTGTTTGAATTTAGAAGAGGAGTAAAGAGGTAAGCACGAAAATCAGTTTTTATTGTTGCTGAATAAAAACAGAAGGGAAAGAATGATTTTAGTAAATTGCTGGGCAAATAAGTTCTTATAATAGCTGCAAGATAAGAATAACTGATGTATTGAAAAATAATCATTAATTCCAGTGTGCCCTTTATTTTGAGTTCAGCCTATTTATTACTTTATGTTTATAATTTGAATGTTATTTTTAAGGTGTGTTAGTATCAATTCATTAGGTTTTAGTACAGATGCTTTATTTCTGTGTGCATCAAGTAATACAGAAACAGTCCATATTTTTAAACTAGATATCAATATGAAAGATAAGTAAGTAGCCATTTTCCTTCAACTACTACTACATACTCTATGTACACATGTTACAAATCCTCCATTCGCAAAATACTATTAATTATATAGCTATTACATGTAAGCTACCCTATCAAATTACCAATATTAATTTGATGAAAAATTAAGTAATTTGTCAGTGGTGCAGGTTAGGGGTTCTGGCAAGGAAAGTGTCTAGTTGTTCGTATGGTATTACAAACTGAAGTCCTGTGTACACATTGGCACGTACATAAAAGATCCTTGACCATTGGATTTTGATATAAGAGTAGACCACTGTTTGGGCAAAGGTTTTCTTATAGCACACTGTATGGTGTAAGCCTGTCTTCATCAACCCAGTCTGTATAGAAAAGTGAAACGTTAATCCCCATTTCATTAATTAATTTTATATGTTTAGAACATGGATTGACCATTGTGGTTCAAAATATTAGTGATATTAGATAAAATTCAAAGCTTGTACATAATAATAACTTTGTATTCAGTGGCAGTTAAACATTCTTCTCTTGCTACACAAAATCTCAGAAAGTCCAAGTAAGAAACATTATTAGCGATCCATAACTATCTCTTTGTAGTAATTTGTGCGAATATAAGAATTTTACTTATTTTGTTTTTTTTAGAATGGCTAAACCTCAAGAAGAGAGCCAAGGGTGGATGGGTTATTTTAATCAAGCTTTAAAGACATCCGCAAATTATTTACCAACTCCAGTAACAGAAATGTTTAATCAAGGTCGCTCATTTGCTACAGCCAGACTCCCGAACTCAGGATTAAGAAATGTCTGTGCTTTATCATTGTAAGTATTAATGTGAACAGAAAATATCATGGTTTTGAATGAAGGAACAATTTGTTTTTACATACTATCAAATTAGAAACAGTATTTCAAATATTCACTGAAATCTAGCATCTGTTAAACTTGAGACATTTGAAGTTGTATATTTTCTGGTTCATAAATTGAGCCAAGGTTAAAAATATTAATATTGATTCACAAAAAACAATTATTATATGATCAATATTTTTTTTCTTTCTTCAAATCACTAAGTTCTTCTAAATTTAGACTATCCAGGGCAGTTGAACAAAACAACTGACTACAAAAAGTTGGTCAGCTTCCAGTATGTTACACATAGTTTTGAGACCTTTTATATTTTATAGATATAGCATGCATTTTCTATACAATTTCTTTAACAGCAGAACAATGGCAAGTATGGTATATGAATCAATTATATTAACACATGTAATAATTTTTTAGAATTCAGAAAATCCCCAGATTATTGGTGGCGTCTCAAGATGGTTATCTTTATATATATAACATAGATCCAAACGAAGGGGGTGAATGTACCTTAATAAGACAACATAGGTAAATATTACATTGATCATTAATGAATAACATGAAATTGCAAAAGAGCTGTGAAAGATTGGAATATTTAGCACCCTTGCCTCCAGCAGGATGATGAATAGGCTACAAGAATTGTTAATTCCACGCTGATAATTATAACTGTAAGGATGCTTATTTTCACACCTGATTACATTTAAAAGGAGCGTGAATATTTATAACTAAAACCTAGAAACTTTTCTTTTATGTAAATTGTCACTGCTTTTTGGAGAAATGGTTTTTCTGGCAGTCTGTCTGTTACACCTTTGGGAATAGAATAGCTCTGCATTTATTTGAGGTAGAGTGTTCATGTTATTCTGAGTTTTGAGCAATTTAAAGAGTTTCATTTGTTTATTTTGGGATTTTGGCAGGGGACATCAGCCTCACTATTGGCTTGTTGGTTTTGTCTAATATGAGCTTTTGTTATATTACCGGTATAGGTTAGATGGACAACCAGGAGAAAGTCACACACCAGATTCTACTGCACACGATCGTCCATTGGCTCAAACAGGTCTTTCGTACAGTGGTGCTACACGTAGAGACATTTCTACAGGTGGCACTCCAGCAGGTAAGCCACTGGCCCCTGGTGGTCCCCCTACAAACAATCCCATGGCAAGCATCAGTTACGCAGAAGTGTTGACAAGGAAAGGTGGTGGGCCGCAGGATTCTGTGGCCATCATGGACGAACTTCTAGCTGGGGAAGGTAAAGTATGGCATCTGTTTTCTCGCCCGCACAGCCTAGGCTGATATGTGCGGTGGTGGAGGAAACGAATTGCCTGCACATTTCTTCCATAGATTAGACGCTGTGGATGACCCACCCTTTGACCTTTATTCTCCCATATATCATGCATTATCACTTCTTTCTCTCGTGGTGTCTTTATTTTAATATTAAATTTTAACAATTTAATGATAACAGTAGTGTTCTGATATCTTATTCCTTTTGGATATAAAAATTTGCATGAATAACCTAAATCGATACCAATGCTTTTACATATTTTGATTTTTTTTGTTTGTACACTTGTACATTTAAACATGCATTATGCAAGAGCTAAATCTTCCTATTGTAGGCCTGAAATGATATCTAAATTATTAATTAGACATTAATTAACTTATCCGGACCATAATCAACTCTCGATTTCAAGCCTAGCCTTTGATATTGACTGGATTAAAATCCTATATGTTGCTAACGCTCATTGACAATTAAATCAAAACAATGGATAATCGAAATTATGCTTTTTAACGTACTAACTGATGAACTTTAGTAATGATGAACAGTTCATATTGGATCAATTTGACTGAAATTTTCAACAAATTACATAATCTAGCTTTTAACTATTATACTGAGAACTGTTAGCTCTCTATCTTATTTCCCATAATGTATCTTTACATTGAGGTAAATATAGTTTATAGTACATCTGGCTTGGTTTGAGTTGTGAGCCATAGTGGCTCGGTGGGTACAACACTGACTCACTAACCCAGGGGTTCTGTTTCTTGTTTCCATTGTTAGTGTTGCAGGATAAAGAGCCTGTCAATAAAAAAACATCTAGTTGTTCAGATGATACCCAAAGAAGTGTAAACAAAAGTGCCACTGTTTGGGCAATTGCACACTGCATCTTGTATGTCTGTCTTCATTAGGTCAGATGGTGCAGATAAGAAGGACGTTAAACCCAATGTCATTTGGTTAGAGTTGTTGTCATTAAATTCAACATATTAGGTTCATATATCAACAGGTCCTGCCATTATAGTTCATTTCTGTTATCTACCCTTGCAAGCTTTATAGATATCTTTTATTTGCTGTCACATTTATCAGTAATTGCAGAAATATGTGCTGAGAAAGTGTAAATGTGTTTAATGGAATAGTATTGTTATTGGCATATGACCGTTCTTAGTTTTTGGAATAATTCACAAATGCATAATTAGTTACATAGATAGTTGTATATTATATTACAGCATTTCTAATTCTAATTACTAAAAATTCTAATATTACATGTATAAGAATGACATGTGATGATACTGCCTGTAGATATTTAACATTATTGATTATAAATAATGCTTGACATATGAAGGGCTTAATAAAATTAAATGCATAACATCTTACATACAATTCCAACCAAAAATTTGATAATTACACTGTGATATTAATTTCTGCTCATAATGTTGTAAAACCAATTTGATCAAGTTTTAAAATTTAGTATTTATTATCATAGTATGGTGTATGCTACACTAAAGGTTAGAAATACAATGTATTTGAAGTAGGAGTGTGGTGGCCAAATGGTTAACCTGTGCACTTAAGATCATGGGGTCCGTCATTGAGTCAAGTGGGGTGGTCTTTGCTTGTTCGTGACAAGAAGTTTGGTTGCCTGTCCAATCTTGTGCGTTTTCTCCCAGGCATTCAGAGTTATTAAAGCATATGTTAGTCCCAATATTACAGACAATACATTAATTTAATACTCTTTGCATGCTAATCTAATTACAATTGAGGGAATCCACTAAATAAATGCAACACAGTTTTATTTGTTTCTAATTCTGCATAAATACAATCCTTTTATATGTAGACCTAGTTATATTTCTTGATGGTTGTAAATGTTGTTCAGGTAACCACTCAGTATAGTTGCCTTAATTCTTTAGCACTTGGTAGACATAAATATCAACTACCCCAGTTCTTTGAAGAAAATTAGAGAAAATACCTATACATCCCTGAAACAGTCTGAAACTGTTGTTGTTTATTCTGCCTCAAACCACCCGAAATGAAACAGCTTTCTGTATTATAGGAATATTTTGTGTGCGCCACATCTATGCACATGACAGGGCGGTCTAAGTAGCCCTAGTTTGGGAGGTCTAAGTGCTAAAGGATTAAAAGACTTAGTTTACTGTATAATTTAAACAGTTTTATATACATGTAGTAGACAAATCATTGTGGGCAATCCTATTCATTAATTCATTAAATTATGGTAATCCAACTCTTTACTTATTCTCATAAAACATTACCGATCATCCAGGTTATAAAACAGAATAGCTTTTAAAATATAATGTCTGATTTGTGATCTTACTGGTAGAGTTACTGGAAAAGTTAAAAAGCCCCCTCATACCTAAGTTTATATTGTATCCATTTAATATTTCCATAAGATAACCAAAATTTAGTTTTATAAGATAAACTGGTCTTTAATCTGTTCTGTAAGCCAATACTTTTTATTATGTAACCATTACACAAAGAGGGATCTCTATTTTTCAGAATCTCAGCCATATCAAGAATTAGAACAAGGAGCAGTGGGAGGAGAAGATGCTGATTTAGGAAGATTACGATTGGATGATGATAATGAATTCCCCCCAATGACACATAAAAGTGATTGAGATGAATTTATGTAACAATAATTTTATGTGGGGAAATATTGGGCAGTATTAATGCATGAATAGTAGAAGATATTTTATGGGTATGGAATCTAACTGGAACTTGTTATAAAACAGAATTATGTAGTTTAGGTAAAACACATTAATGCTCTTGAAAAATGTAAAATTTGCACTTAATTAAAGCCAAAAAAAAAAGAATGATCAAATCTAAATAGTACTGAATATTTTGATCAAAATTGATTTTAAAAATTCTGTTATATTAATCAGGATGAAACAATATTGTTTTAAATTAGTAATATGTTGAAAGATTAAAGAAAAGTTATGATAAAACGTATGGATTCGTATTGAAAATCTTTATAAACAATTGATTGTTAAATAAACCTAATGATAAGAACATAACTGAATCGTAAAAATATTTTATTTTTGTTTTTAAATTGTTAATTTTCTTTAGTTTGTGAAATTGTTGTTATTTATTTTTCTTATGATGGTGATTTTAGAAGCACTATATTATATTTAAATGCAATAGTCCATCTGTTTCTAACAAAAGATAGATAATGATGACGGCTTCTCAATTCAACTTTCAGAATGTTTATATAATAGGTACCTCTATATTCAAGCTCCACCCTGGGTTATTAACATCCCAAATTCTACCAGATCTGTAATATGGCACCGCAGGCTTACAATAGTAATGTAACATGGTCGAATATGTTTATTAGTCATATCTCCACAATTTCAAAAAACTAGTTGTTGTTCAATCAGTATATAATGAACCCAATCTTTGATTTTGTTTTGTATTTAAATGGAGGTGTGTAGAAATTTGTTTAAAAGTTGATTTTATTAACTGTCATCTTTTTCTTATTTATTGATTGTCTAATTAAGATCGATTGGAACAAAATTGTAGGAAATCCACATGTGTTATTAATAAATGCTGTCTAAATAATTGAAGGGTATGGGGCAAACCAAGAGGTGATAGTAAAAGTCCCACTATATTTTCGGGTTAATTCCATCTTTTTAAAAAAAAAACTAGTCAGCATGTATAGTTGTAGTTTTCTTTTTAATCCACACCAATTTGAATTTGAGTTCTTCTGGGATACTGATAAAATTTTACTTCCAACACATGATTGTTCTTCTAAATGCTCTTAGTTTTAAATTAAACAAAATATCGCTCAAGACCCTAAAGAACTAAAAATTCAATTGGTTTATAGATATGGATTAATATTGGTTATGTATAACAAGAAAAGTGATTGTATAGAGTGATTTTAATTATTAATTTATTCCAAATAAAATATCAACCAATCACACAATTTCATTTTTTGATACATTTCACGGTAATATTTCATATCTAAGAACACCTTCATTCTTATGTAGATAAATATCCTACTTATTCCATCAACTGGTATATATGTATATTTATTTTATCATTAATGATATTAAGTAATATAGATAACTAATATATGTATTTTTTTCTGTTCTTATAATTTATAATTGTTCCTGTGTGAGTAGGTATGTGATGTTATTTGTACAATATATTACAATATGCTTGTGACAAATGGCTTAAAAGCAATTAGTAGTAGAAAAATATGATCATAGGAGGATTTTAACTAGGTATTCATTCAAAACTATTTTGATTGCTTAAAATGGCCTAAACTAATGGTTGTACAGAATAGGGACCATTTTTTGGTGACCATTACACTCAGACCATGTTTTGTCCATGAATAGTCTCCAAAAATTGTAATGACCAATGGAGAATTGCTAAATGATGCTTCTATTAATGGATACTTGTTGTTATTGTACTTTTTTAACCCTTTAGCACATGGTACATGTAAGTAAGTATTGACTAGGACCATTTCCTTATAAAAAGAAATTAGAGAAACGTGATGTTTTGTTACAAGAAAGAGGAGCCATGATTTGAGTGGTTATGTGCTGAAGGGTTAAGAAAATATTGATGTACTAGATATACTTGTGTAACTTATATTCAGTACTAGTTTACAGGGACATTCCATTGAAATACCTGCAAGGGGATATATAGGAATGTCATTGTTGTCTTTTTAGAACCCCTATGGCCTTACCAATAATGCCTATACAAAAAGTGCAGAATATTTCATGATAGCCTCTATTAATTTCAATTTTGCCCCCCCCCCCCTCCCTCAACAAACCAACACACACTCTAAGATAAAATCACAAGAAGTGGCGTATCCACTTGCAGGTATTTCAAATGGAACAGCCCTTTTACCTGTACATGATGAGCACATAAAAATACCAGTGTACATAGCTAAACACGACCCACAGCACCATGCCTTATAAACTTATTGAATGAAGTGATGCTATGGTAGTGTTGTATTGTTATTTTGCTTCCAGTGTTGTATAAAGATCATAATTCATTTTTCTGTACATATATTTTTCTTACAGCTTGTTGAAGATATTGTGAGGCACATCGATCAGTGGCAGTTGCCTATATTACAATAATAATACCTATCTTATATATAATAAAATCATTTTTAAACACAAATTTCATTTAGATTCGCATAGTATTGTTTCTCTACCCAACAGAATGAACAGCTGATGATTACTGATAACAACTTCTAGTTGTGATCTTTTGCCCACCCCTACACAAATGTATTTGCAACTAATAAGGCCAACCTGGCTATAACTTTATAAGAAATGCGAACAATAGTGGCTACATAAACCACATATATGAGATGGGTTGTCTATCTATTTGACTTGCAATATTCACCCCCAGAGAGCAACACTTTAAATCATATTGAAAGAAAGAATCTGTATTGAGTTTTGATGATAACTTCCATAGTCATGCCCTTTGTCCAGCTGACACACTAAAGGTTGCAATCATCCATATTTGATGTCCAATGACGTTCCCCTCAGACTTTTATAGACTGCAATCATAAAAACATGCATTGCAAGAGCTAAATCAGCATATTGGCAATCTTTATTTAGGCTTCAGATTTAAACAGTCGTCCATTTAAAATTAAATCAGTAAATGGCTGACCAAGCTAACGTTTACTGTTACTCGGCAATGTTGTCATTACTGGTGATGAAAGGCCTGCCAAGTGAGACTACCATTGCTTACTATTGCTATTGAGACTGTACTTGATAATCAAGAATCTGTTTGTGGTGTTATAATTCTCGTAGACCTTGTAGTCACAGTTGATGCCTATTTCGAGTCCAAACTTCCAACAGTGACAACTCCATTCAGAATAAAGTAATTTCACTGAAATTTTCTTTTTTTTATTATCATTTTTCGAATAATAATAACAAGAATGGCCAACTCTTAACTAATGTGTCTTTAATCTATCTTTCTAAATTGATATTGGTTGTCTATCCTTTCTTTTGAAAGGAAGAACCCTATTCACTTACAGATTCACTTATTATATGATCTGTGTGAATTTTCTTTTAATATTCAAAACTTCTCAGATGAATTAGTATGCATATATTTTGATGCCTGGCCAATTATATTTGTGTTTCCAAACAAAGCTTGAAACAATTGGTCATGTGAGTTTAATTTGTTTGCAGAAACAACATGACTATGTAATATTTATGGGTTTGGTTTAAGCTGTAGTGCAGTGCCAGTGGCAGATCTAGAAACTGGGGAGGGGGTCCAAATCTAGGATGTCATGACAATCCCACCCCACAATGAATATCAACTATATATATTTTTCCTATATAGTTGTTTTCCGCCAGAAAGCAGTTCAATACAAGCTGATATGAAGTTTGTGTTATATCATTGTTTTAAACTATAACACATACTTAGGGAAGAACAATTACTGATTTATTTAGGCGATTCGAAGAGTATTTTTCAAAGTTATAGTTTATTGCTCTATCCAGTTCCTAAATGCCTCTAAAAGATCATAATCATTTTTATTATTTTTTTGTGAACATTATGGGTGCTTACATTGTCTCATTAGGGAAGGGGACTTCGCCTTAAATCTGTGTTTGCTGCAGTGTATATCAGTATCACTTATCTTAGTTACAAGACTGATCTGAAAGGCATGACTTGTTCCAGTTTTATCACAAGGTGGTTAACATCACCATGATTAAAGATTAGTTCTTTTATTTAAAAAAAGATTATCTTTTTGTTAATTTCAGGTATTCAATTGTTTGTGTTGGGTCACTATTCTTGCAAGCATAGTCTTCCAGGAAAATTCATAAATATAATTTTTCTATTGCAAAGTGATTTCCTTTTTTGTGACTGGGTTATCAGAATGTTCTCCCCTTTACATGTTGTCTTGCATAAATCAGACTCTAAAAACAAAGTTCAGCCCCCTCCATTCTCTATAATAACCATATATAAAATCAAATAAAATTCATGGTGTAATACTTTATATTTGTCATATTATAAATATCACAATTCTATGATATACACAAGGTCAATTCATAATCATACACCATTCTTAAAAACATTAATTAAAAATTATAAGCAAAGGCCGTTACACATTTGAGAAAATTTCTTGGTTGCAAATGATATCGAAAATGACTATACATGCACATTAAGCATGCAAACGTCTTTGATTTGTTGTCCATAAATCTGCGAACCGTGATATATAATCACACGTTTCAATGACCATCTTTAATTGATAGATATAATACCCTGTTGTAAAAATTGTCAATAATTTGTGAAGTAGTTATTTTGGGGATAAAAGAATCCCATTTTTGTCAGATGCCAAATAATTCATAAGGCTAGGTACAAGTTTTTCGTCCATTGCCTGGCCCTCTGTCCTGCACCACTGACAAGGCAGGAAAATCTTGATGAATTGGTTAATAAATGAGCCAATCAGAAATGTTACTAGATAATCACGCATTCCTATAAACAATATGATGAGATAAATGTAGTGCCTTGAATGGGATGAGTATTAGAAGTCAGTTACCCCCGAAAGTGATCCTTTGAAAAAATAAACTAGCAGTTGCCATGAAAGAGATGGACAGACAAAAGCTAAAAAAGAAGAAGCGAATTTTTATACAATCGAGGGCCATAATTCAGAAAGATAGTATCCGATATGCGTGAATAATGAAAGGAAACAAGTTTCATCAAAATCAGATCAAAATTGTGTCCTCTTTGCGTACAAATGTTCGCCATTTTGTCCGGCAGTTTTGGTCTGATTTTTACAAAATTTGAACTCGACCATCATTACGGTATTATATTCAAACGGTTTTTAAAATCGGATAACAATTGTCATCTCTAGAGGGACCACAACTAAAAACAAGTTTTATTTGTACAATCAAGGGCGATATGTGCAAATATTGAAAGGAATTAAGAACTTTGAGTTATAAAAATGTATTTTAAGTTAATCAAGCTAAAATTGTGATTTTTCCTACAATCAGTGGCCATAATCCATGAATTCTTTATCCAATACATGCCAATATCGAAACGAACCAAGATCTTTTGAAAATAAACCTTTTTTTTTAAGTTTCGATAAAATCGGATAAGAATTGTGACCTGTAGAGTGTCCACAAAAAAATTGTTGACGAACAGAGGTGACGACAATATACGTCCACATGAAAATGTGGATGTATAAAAACCTCCCTCCCACATCAGAACTTTGGTAAGGATTGTCTAAAAACAAGAATATTTTTTTTTGTATAGCCAGATATTGAATAATTTTAATCACAGTGGCATGAAATTGGTGTAAAGTGTATATAGTAAACATTGGAGCCTAGTAACGGTATATTACATTTTTAAATGACCATTTAATATATAGATACTTATTAATATAACAAGCAGTCATAACACAACTATATCCCAAACTTAACACACAACTTGAATTTACCAAATGTCAATACACATATAATGGTATTTCTGCCTATACACACTCACAATAAACATTCAAGAAACTTTAAATTGTCCAATATAATTATCTGTTAACTAACAAATAAATCCTACAAGATTCATATTCAACTTTGTTCACATATTTTACCTCCATTGACTGGAATGTCAACTATATGTTAGCGATAATCAACAGTATATTATTTATTGGAGAACAGATTTAATGTCTTCTATATACATATAAAAAATCACACAATAACACATTCTTAATACTATTAATCTAATTCAACTCTCTGTGGTAAACCTAAAGATACTGATTTTGTGAGACGAACTTTACTGGTGGCTTCTTCTAGATCTGACATAGCTATACTACGAAACCCTTCACTAGTAGACCTGGAAGATAAGAAAATTCAGCAATTATGATCAAAGCTTTCACCAGTTCCTAGCTAGGAAAGTAACATCTTGATTCAAGTAGTAAGTGCACCATGATAAAGAGAACTTCCTGAAGACACACTCCCACACACTTTCAATGATGCCATCCCAAAATAACTACTAGATGACACATATTAATTAAATGCACATTAATCTTTTTGAAAAGTATCAAGCAATCAAACTGGTTACCTATACTTAGTCTATGTAGAAAATGTTCACAATCAAACTCAGTCAAGGTTTTAAAGTACCTGTAAGTGAAACTATCATCTGTAGTCATTAGGCAACAGGTTAATTGAGGCAACATAGTTACCCAACACTTTGAATTTTTACTCGGCCTAATTCAATTTACATGTTGGGTATTTAGAAATAATTAATATATAAATTGTAAAATCTGTTTACTTACGCATCATATCTGGTAGCCTGTACAAACTCATGTACTACACTAACAGCTGCAGCTCTACATACTTCTCTTAAATCACTACCAGAAAAGCCTTCTGTTATAGCAGATAGTCGAACATACTCTACATTATCATCAACCTGGTAGAATATATATAACATGAGAGAGTATAGTAAAGTCCACTCGACACAAACTATGTCATTTTGGGAATAACATGCTTCAATTTGTTTTCAATAATTCCCTTGCCCGTTCAGGTCTTTAGCAGTGTGTGGAAACTTGAAGACCTAAAGAAAACCCACGAGGTTTGAAAAGTGACCCTACTTTAGTTAGACTTTCAAACATCCCCCCCCCTCAAAAAAAATATTGTAGGCAACAATTTATTGATCCCAAAGCTTCAATTAATCAAATCAGATATCTCTGCGTTGCCTAAACAGAAAATACTCATCGTCAAGCTTAGTCAAGACAATCACTCAATGAACATCCCCCTAAGTACGAACATTATAACAGTGGCCTTCAACAGGTGAGAAACAATGGACTATTCTTTAGTTTTTAAGAATCGTTCTCTATCACTGAAGGACAGCAACTCTAAAAGTAATTGTTGTTTATATAGCTAAAAAATATAACTTACATTTTCATTTTCAAGAATTAATTTTAGAATATGTTCTCGTTGTTTTTTAGCCTTAAACCAAACGGAAAAACAAGTTAAAATATTACATAATGAATAAAAGCATGATAGCATTTACATTTAAAAAATACAACATAAATAGAATTGAATTACTTGCAAATATCTTATCAATATAATCAGATATTGGGTACCGGTATTTTTTGTTTGCTGTTGGCAGCAACGCTGGTTCAATGAGTAAGGCATTGGCTCATTAACCAGGATGTCCCAGGCGTTAGCTGAGAATATTCCTTGAGATTTTACATCATAGTTTCCCCTTGTTAATGAGACAAAATATAAAGAGAAGACATAAACCTATTGCTGATAATTTTTTCAATTGGACATACAGTGCACTCTGTCACATCTGACATCGTACGGGATCGTTACAATATGACGGATCACAAGTCTGTCGTTAATTTATCTTCTTCGCTGTATTCAGTTTATCACACTCTTGTCTTTGCTATGATGTGTTCATTGATAATGGACGAACTTGATTGAACATTCCGGAATTGAATTCTCTCAATCCCAAAAATAATGATAGTTGAGTGAAAATTGGTACTTCGGGCTACAACGCATGCGTTGAATGGATATATAAATATCTTATCCAACCATGCAGCCGAAACCTGTTTGTCAGGTTAAATTAGGTCAAAATTCTACTCACACCACCCCGTGTGACGGGATGGCAGAACTGCCACAGGACTGAATATTCCACGTCACTTGATCGCAATTCTGTCAATTCAAGAATGTTAATCCAGCATCACCAGGTCGTCATCACACTGTTCGAAGAGATCTGTGCGGTGACGAAACTTATAGGTTATTCAGGTTCTTCAATTGGCAAGCGCAACGAATACAGGGGCTAGGAATAGTTTTACAACTGTGAATTAGGGAGAAATTTATTTGTGGATATTCTCAAGTATTTTTCACAACTGTCGTACAAGAGATTAAAATTATCAAAGTAATCAACACAGACAGGCGCTAGCGAGTTTTAATCTCATAGATACTTGATTGGTGATTACTTGTTAATCTTTTGTGGCTTCACACCCATTCAGTTTTTATCTTCATTCACACCTACCGAATGAAGGCCGGATTATACGTTGTTGATTCAATGAAAATCGTATGTCGGAAGTAATAGAGATCCGGGATGATCAGAGTGCACTGTATTAGGAGAATTTTGGTTAACAAGTTAGTTTAATATTTTCTGTACCGGTAATCCCACATGGAACATGCTGGGCATTCTTCTTAATATAGCTGCATCAACATCTTGTGGCCTGTTTGTGGCCCCCATCACCATTACTTGACATTCTTGATTAGTTATTAAACCATCCCAGAAACTCATGAACTGTGTTTTAATCATCACTGTTGCTTCATGATCAGTTGATGTACGAGACCGTAAAAACGAATCTATATGAAAGAAGGAAAAACAAATTAGCAACTGTGGGAAATATTAAAATAGACTACAGAATCCCTGGACTTGCACTGTAAAATATTGTGAAAGTTGAATCTCTAAAAAGATGATCAGTCCAAAGTCAGCATCTTATGCACACAAGCCACCTATAAGTGTTAGCAAAAATCTTTTTTTAAAATCTGATTGAATCCAAGTCATGAGATTACCAACTGTTTATACTTTGTTTTACATTTCTTTACTAAATAATCAAAAATTTGAATGAAAATTATCAGTGAAGATTTAGATATTGAAAGTATATTGTATCAGTGATTAGATATTGACGAAAAAAGTACATATTGGATCAGTGATTTTAAAGAGTATTACAACAGGAGACATCAGGTAACCCAAATATGTTATCACAGAACAAGACTTTATTCTTGTCTTGTTGGCTAAATTTTTAAAACATTTAAAAGATAGTAAGCTGGCACTGCCAGGCAGGATACGCCCACATTTTCGAGACATGGATAGAGAACAAGCAAAACCGAAAGTGATATTTCCTACAATCAAAGGCTATAATTCATTAAATTACAATTTGATATGCGCAAATATCGAAAAGAATCAAGATCTTTAGGTTATAAACATGCATTTCAACTTTCAACAAAATCAAATTAAAATTGTGACCTATACTGGGTCCACAACCTTGATATACCATATTTTAAAGCGTACAAACGGCGGCAATTTTGTCTGGCAATTATGGTCCGATTTCCTTGAAATTCAAACTCAACCTTCCGTATGGTGTAATGGTGATAGAGTCAAGCGTCTTTTTAAATCGGATAATAATCGTGACCTCCAGAGGGACCATAAGCGATTTTTTGGACAATCAGGGGCTATAATTCAGGAAGTTATGATCTGATATGTGCAAATAATGAAAGGAACCAAGATCTTTGGGTTATAACCATGCATTTCAAGTTTCATCAAAATTGAATCAAAATTGTGACCTATACTGGGTCCACAACCTTGATATACCATTTTATAACAGTATTCGCGTACACACGGCGGCCATTTTGTGTAACGGTGATATAATCAAACGATTTTTTAAATCGGATAATAATTGTGACCTCCAGAGGGACCACAAGCTAAACAAAGAGGATTTTGCGTATAATCAGGGGCCAAAATTCAGGAAGTTACAATCCGATATGCGCAAATATCGAAAGGAACCAAGATCATTGGGTTATAAACATGCATTTCATGTTTCATCAAAATCGAAAACTAAAATTGTGACCTCTACTGGGTCCACAACCTTGATATACCATTTTTAAAACAGTATTCCCGTACGAATGGCGGCCATTTTGTATGGCAATCTTGGTCCAATTTTTCCGAAATTCGAACTCACCCTTCCTTAGGGCGTAACGGTGATATAATCAAACGATTTTTTTAATCAGATAATAATTGTGACCTCCAGTGGGACCACAAGCTAAACAAAGGCGATTTTGCGTATAATCAGGGGCCATAATTCAGAAAGTTACGATCCGATATGCGCAAATATTGAAAGGAACCAAGATCTTTGGGTTATAACCATGCATTTCAAGTTTCATCTTAAATCGAATTAAAATTGTGATCTATACAGGGTCCACAACCTTGATATACCATTTTTTAACAGTATTCGCGTACGAACGGCGGCCATTTTGTATGGTAATTTTCGTCCGATTTTTCCGGAATTTGAACTCAACCTTCCTTAGGGTGTAACGGTGATATAATCGAACGGTTTTTCAAATCGGATAATAATTGTGACCTCCAGAGGTACCACGAGCTAAAATAGGTGATTTTTCGGACAATCAGGGACCATAATTCAGGAAATTACGTTCCGATAGGCGCAAATATCGAAATGAACCAAGATCTTTGGGTTATAAACATGCATGTCTAGTTTCATCAAAATCGGTTCAAAATTGTGACCTCTATAGGGTCCACAAGCTAAAAACGTGATTTTTCGTACAATCAGGGGCCATAATCCATGAAGTTTTGATCCGATACATGCCAATATCGAAAGCAGCCGAGATCTTTTGGGGATAAACCTATATTTCAAGTTTCGTCAAAATCCGACAAGAATTGTGACCTGTAGAGAGTCCACAAACAATTGTGGACAGACGGATGGACAGACGGACGGACAGACGGACAGGGGTGACGACATAATACGTCCACTTACAAAACGTTGGATAAAACGATGGTTTTTTGATATTGTATTTTATTAATTATTTCATACCAACCTATCTGAATATCAAATGCATCATTTTGACTTAGTCAAAAGTGATCCCATCAAATCGTCTGTATTTGGTTTGTGTTTCCTGTTTCTATCAATTGAAATTTTCACATGAAAATGTGGGCGTATAAAAACAATGTGGTAAGGTAATGGAAGTAACTGATGTATACTACAATTAAGGTAAAGTCATTATAACTTACCTATTTCATCAATAAATATAATAGAAGGTTGTAATTTCATAGCCTGAAAATAAAGATACAATGAATAAAAGTAAGTCTTACATAAATTTAACTCTCTGAAACTACCAGCCTGTGTATCTAGGGGTTTAACATCCACTTGACACAACTAGGTCATTTTAGGACTAACACATCGTTCAATATTATCTCAAATATTCCTTTGTGTGTAGGGGTCTTTAGCAGAGGGAGGAAACCAGAGGCAGTGTGTGCACAACTCAGAACACTTAAAATTCCATGAGTTTTCAATGATTTTCCAGGAGTTATTTACCAGATTCCAGGAGTCCCTGTTCAGGGCCGTTCAAACAAATTTGAATCTACCAGCCGAAGGGCTAGTATAGTCTACTATCAGACACTAGCCCAGTTTTGATTTCCATTAATCTATAGTTGGACAAGTTCAAGCTTTAATATAAGCCGACATGTAAAATAAAACTTGATTAATGAAATAATTAAAGAAGAGTACGTGGGAATGCTAAAGCCTGCACAAAATTTTACTACCTTGCAGAAACATTCAATGACTACGTTCGTTTTATATTTTAAACCACAAGTTAATTTTCCAGGAGTTTCCAGGAGTTATCTGGTTTTTCCAGGACTTTCCAGTACTGGAAATCACATTTCCATTTTTCCAGGTTTTTAAGGAGTTTGCAAACCCTGAGAGGACCGGAAGTAAACCCCGAGGTTGGACAGGCAGCCCCCACTCATTGTCATGCACAACTGGGGAATAGAAACCACGCCAGTTGACTCAATAGCAGACGTTATGATACAGCGCACACATGCTAACCATTCGCCCATCCATCCCCAAATCACAAAGAGATTTAAAGTTTACCAAAGAGAAAACAGCTTCTGCACGTTTCTGTGATTCACCATACCATTTATCTACTAAAGATGTAACTTGAAGATTGATAAATCTAGCACCTAGAATAAAATGAATGGCTTCAATAGAAAAATCTGACCTCTCAAGAGCAACAATGGATAGAAACCAAACCTTCTTAGTAGTACAACATGCAGTGACACATCCATGAATATTAACTAACTGATCTTGATAACTATAAAGTCGCCTGTTCTTATATATTGCCTTTACAAAATGCCCTTTAAAGATAACATTGCAGTTCATGCCCCGGTGAATGTTATCCATAAAGCCGTCTGTTATTATATAGAGTTTACTAAATGCCCTTAAAGATAACTGACTGATCATTTAGTTTAAAATCCTGATAACACAAATGATTGTTTAAAGGTAATGAAATAGTTATAATGCCCAAACCCACTTAGTTAGAAGACAAAAACATTAATCTACCTGCAGCCTTTGCTGTAGCTTTTGCAATCATAGTTTTACCACAACCAGGTGGGCCATACAATAAAACGCCTGAAAGTAAAGTTTAAGTAATTTTTCAATAAAGGTAAAAAATCTCTAATTGAATACCATACCACACAAGGGGAATAATTGAAAAATAGCATTATATAGTAATAATATTTGTAAGAATTTTCTTTGTACAACACCTAATGTGAACTGTGAACAATAATTACGTTCAGGTTGGGAGCATGATAAACATGGATTCCCCAATTCATTATAGCATTTCTGTATAGAAAGGGAGGTTGGTCTGGGGTAATCTATCCTAGTGTTTAATAGCTCATTGTTTTAGTCTATGGGTGCAAGTGTATTGAGGTTGGATGGTCTAGTGGTCTGGTGGGCATTTATCCAAGGGTTTAATAGCCCATTGCGTTAGTCTATGGGTGCAAGTGTATTGACGTTGGTTGGTCTAGTGGTTCAACAAGGGCGCATGATATCACAAAGTCTGTTATTGAGTAAAGTGATGTTGTCTTGATTCCCTGTTTGAGCAGGGTCACCAGTCCAACCTCATGGGTTTCCTCACACTGCTGAAGAGACTCTAATTGCTTTTGCCAATTGTGGATTTCACAACTGAATTCTGTTTATTCATGTACACAGAATAATTTGAAGCACCAGTACTTTACCTTTTGGAGGCTGTAATAAAGAAGAATTTCGAAATAAATCCTGACGCTTAAATGGTAGTATCACCGTTTCATTAATATTTTGGATAACATCATCTAATCCTCCGATATCAACCCATTCAACATCTATGGACAACGGATCAACCAAATTCGCTGCCATGCACAGTTCATACTCAGTAAGCTGGAAAAGAGCAAATACACTCAATTTTCATTCCTATTCTTCTTAAAATATATATACCGGTAGTATGCAGAAAATATGAGAAAATTGGCAATTTTCATCCTTCATATCATACACATGTTACTTTTTTAGGATTGCAACATGAACAACATGTATGATGCTTTTTTTTAACTATTCAACAAATAGTATAGAATTTTATTCAATTAGGAATTTGTATGGAAGCTTAAACATGCATTATTCAAGAGCTAACTTTGCCTAGTGCAGGTCTTTATTTGGGCATGAAATGTTTTCTAAAGTATTAATTAGACATTAATTAACTGATCCAGGCCTTAATCAGCTTTGGATGGCATCAGATTGCTCCGATATTAAACAGATTAAAACGTTTCAGTGATAAATCAAATATGGCGCGCCCAGACGCTTCGGGTCTTAGCTTTGATCAACCAGGACCATGGTTGAAATTATTGCACAGGTCGGCCAAATCTTTAAATGCCAATATCTTCGCTTGTAATAGAGTAATTTGAATGGAATTTTCAAGTTATTCATTTTACATCATCTACTTTCGAACTAGTATAGCAAGAATGGCTAGTTCTTATCTATATCTTGAATAATGTAATTTAAGTTTTGCCTTTATTCAAAGAAAAAACACACCTATTGTAATGTTCTAAAAAAAACAAACCTGCCACTATAAATAAACAAGCACACTACAGTACACCTGCACCAATGTATAATAGCTAAACTTTATATTCTGTAAACAAAGTGCCTATAATAGGTGAATTCTAGAACTACACAATAATAAAAGAAATGTGTTCGATAAAATAAAAAGGATGCTGCTAGTTTGTTTATTTATATTTGCTGACAGTTCCTCCCATAATAACAGAAAGAATGTGTGCGTTTGTTAAGTAAAGCAAACTAATTGCACTTTGGATTGTGCATAGTTGAATTTATTTCAACAGTACATGTAGTTCTCCTTCATTATCAGGCCTACTGATGATCTAAAGAGTAAACATAAATTCAAATAAAGCCAAATCAAGAATTTTCTTTCCAGTTTAAACTCATAAACATTCAGTTACCTCTTCTACATTTGTCACACCAAGTTTCTTCAGCATTTCTCTAGCCTGAAAAGTACCCCAAAATTTGACAATGAATGTTATGAATTATATACACTGGGAATGAAAGTGATGAACAGGATAGGTCTACTACAACAAATATCAGTCTTCATAAAATAATAACAATTGCAATGATCTGTATGAAATTATGTCTTGATATAGTCCATTCCACAATAGGGGAGAGCAGGGTAGTTCGGACAGTGGGATGGTCTGGACACCCATCATAGTTTTAATCTTTGATTATTTTAACGCTAATGATCTCATCTTGTAACATGAAAAGCACATGGCAGAGATAAACATTCAAATGTAGATGCAGATAAGCTTTTTTGACAAAGTTGATGTAAAAAATTTCTAAAGTTAAATGGTTAAATCAATTCGGTGTTTAACAAGTTTCTTTTTTGGGTATGCTGTCACCTCTTTCTTCCTTTGCTAATTAATAGAAATAGATTGAAAATCTATCACATTTTCATTGTAAATAAACACAATGGCGGCTTACATCAGAATAATGGGTTTGTGGTACAGCCAGACACTGTGAGGAATTACCCACAAGAATTCGGAACAAACTGTTAAATAATTCCAAGAGTCAGATTTGATAAAAAAAAAGAATAATGACTGGCAGTTGTACAGGGTCTATTGACTATTAAAGGACCTAAGTCCGTAACTCAAAATCCTCAAAAATCTTCGACATCGAAAACACGAATTATTGGTCAATTTAAATCAACATTGGTGATGTAAACTTACCAGGAAAAGATGAGCTTCTGATATCCGATATTTAAGATAAAATAATTTTTCTAACATTGGTACACGAATCGTGTACCATATTGCGCTCTGGTCCTAGTTTTATTGAGAGACTCGAGGGACGAGGCTAGACACATTGCACTGTATCACACTGCATATGTCGACTGGAATAACCAGGCGCTAAAAAAAATGCACTGGGTTGAGACTGAATGGCTTGTTTCGCCGAACATAACTGATTTGAAATTGGAGTAAAACGGAAAGCATTTAATGTAAATCAGTTTATATACATTCATATTACAGTATTATATGAGTTTCGACCCACTTTTGTCAATTTCTGGATCCCAAATGTTAGCGATTTAGCTCCTTTAAGTTTACTGAAGTTATGGGTACTGCTTTACTTCCATTAAATCAAATTCTGTCAATTCATCCGAAACCCTTATCAAGTAGCAATAAGCCAATAAGGGGATGAGTTATTACTACAAATCTGGTCTGTCATTTGCAGGAATAAACATTTGGTAGCGTTTTCGATGTAAATCATGAATTGATGTCATACCTAGAGAATAGCAAGGAGCTTTAAAACTTTAGAATTATTTTACTTAATTAATTCCTTTTTGAATACCAGTACGTTCATTTATTTCCATCCAGCTATGTTTAAAAAAATGCCTCGGTTAGATGACATTTTGCTTTAAATTTATCACTACTGTTTTAACTTTATTGTTAACAGAATTTTTAAATGAATAGCCTAAAACTAAACTGTGAAAGAAACCTTTTTGTCAAATCGTATCATCCACCCAGTGGTGACCGTCGTCTCCGTTCAATGGGGTAAATCTGGACATTTTACTAACCCCCTCCCCCAAAAGATGGTTGTTATTGTTCTTGGAGTTAAGGTTCCCCTATCTCCATGCCACATATACACTCAGACCAGGGATATAAACCACAGCTGCAAGCCAGAGGTTACCGGTCAGCTAGAGGTCGCAGCACAGCAGTCTAGACCACTAGGCCATCCCAACCCCCCTCACACAAAGACTTTTATAGCTATACTTTTATAGCTGAATATAGCCAATAAGTTACTATGAGGGGGGAAACTCCCCTTGGTGCCAATCAATTTTGGGCTGTGTGGAACAAGCTGGAGTGGGTTTGTAGGACTAGCTCTGAATTCTGGTTAAAGGCAATTATCTTAAGGACAAGAAAGTTTTGAATGACAATAGTCAAATGACATTGCTTAAAATTAACAGCTTACAACATAAACATTACGATCTATATTAATGTATGTGTATTGCCGCCTTTGTCGGTATTGCATAAGCCTTATTATCATTTTTGATGACTTTCACTTTGACTTTGTTAATCATTAATAATCAAATTTCAGATCTACATGTATAAAAGGTCTTATTGACTTATGCTTCGATCTCAATTAAAGAGCTGTACCCGTTTCTGAGAAGATGATTTATCTTTCCTTGTAGGGTCCATAGCATTTACAAGCCATTTCACACCAAAATACGTGATAGCAAATGAAACCGAAAGTCCAAGCATGGTGGAAAGGAGCTTTGCGAAAACTTCTGATCTGGTCATTCCCCGGCTTGTCTGGTGTACTATAGGTTCTGCTACTGCATTTGTCATTCCAGGAATCAGATTATCGGGTAATAGAGGTTTTAATTTCTCAACAACTGTCCCTTTTATATATTCCATTTTCACAAATAACTAGCACGTCGCAAAACAATTTTCCGACTTCAATGATGTGGGTTTTCCCGTTGGACCTGAAATGCAAGTCTACTTCCTGTCTTTCAAATATATAACCGGCTTTTCTTCTAAAACGAAAATTATTTATGTAGTGAAATAAAATATTTCAGAAATATATTGCACTATACTTATATATACTAAATACATATACATATGTTAGTTAAATAAATAACTATTGTATTTGTCGGTTGAAGTTGAAAATTCATTTTCTAAATAAGCTGTTTCGTTTTAGATAAGTAATACTAAGTAAATGTTTTTGTAATATCCACTTGGCTGGTGAATTCAGTCTATTTCCTTGTTTTGATTTTGTGTTTGGCGCTGTTTACAAATATAAAAATCAGTCCAATATTTAAGTTAAGTCATGTATCCTTATTTAATTGAGTCAGCAGGCCTTATCAAATAGACTATAATTACATTTTCTTTTAAAACTAAATTCTATGCATCCATCAAAGAGGAATGAATGAGTCATCAGCAACATTAAAATCATCATTATTTTATGGTGTCAAAAGCAGAAAGTAAGTTCCAGGAGGTCACCTAAGAGTAAGAAGTACAAGTAAAACAAATTCTATATTATTAACTCCCCAACAGAATGAATGAATGAAATGGGGTTTAACGTCCTACTAATATGTAACAGGCCTTGCGAAGCTGGTGTGAATGTATGTTGTCAAATATTAAACATTCATAATAAATTTCCCCGGTTGAAAAAAGAACAAAAAAGTGTGAGAATTTTCATTGACGTCAAAAATATGTGACGTCATTCATTCGAAGCGTCATAGAAATATTCCTTAGAGACGAGATGCGCATTGCCAGACATGCGCATTGCCAATTTTGCCCAGTGTAGCCGGTTCCGGTCTGAATTTATTTTTAATCAACAGTCTGTGGGTGACATTTTGCTTACGCTCCTGTGTTACCGGTAAAGAGCTTTGTTCAAGCACTGCGCTTCGTGCGATGCTTTAGAGCTTCGCTCTATATTATGCACCTAACCTGGGCTAATGGAATACGGGCATGCGCCATACAGTGTGCTATGACTACGAAGGAAATTTTGCCCGGGCAGCGGCGCTACGGCCTACTCGTTATATCGAATTCCAACTGCCAAGGGATCTTTTACGTGCAGTCCAATGTGTACACGGGACCTTGGTTTTTCGTACCATCCGAACGACTAGAGGCAGACTATCCTTGTCAGGCCCTCCTTCATCACTGACAAGGAGAAATCACACTGGAAAATCCAGATGAACTTTCTCGACCAATGCAGGGCTACAAATCACCAATCTATACTCTATAATTGGTACAGCTCCTGCCAGGAATTAGAATTGGTTCCACTTCTGACGTCTTCTGCCTTACTCCATTCGCAGTAGTGGTTTTTCCTATAGAGTTCCTTTGCGCATGTTTTTTAGTCAAATGACTACAAAAAGGTTACTGACCTATGGCTCCCTTAATTTACACGTAAACTAACCCAAAACAGTACTGCACATAGCTTAACAAATAATAAAGCACTTCCTATTGAAATAAAGGTGAAGCCTTACCGCATAATTATATGCTTTGATGAAACTTAACTGCTACACAGATTTTAAACCGGCGAGGTGTCATGACGCTTGCGTAATACGTCATTACAGAAAACATCGCTATGCAAATTCTAACGCATTACCACAAACAAAAACTGTTCGGTAACTATTTAGTGGTCCAGTCTTCACTATTTGTCATATAATTACCAAACTGTAATGGTATGTGTTGACAATTGTGCGTTTGGGCCTATTTGAACTTGTGTAAGGAGTCTTCGACTGTATCAATTATCACTAGGCAGCACTCCTGAGACCATTAAGAAGACATATTTAATTTGTATAGTTACGTAACTATGTTTGGATTATCGCCCTTATTGTTATTATTTTATGACTTTATAAATACACTTACATTGTATGCTTTCTTCTACATTCCTGTTTTGCATTGCTTGTATGGGGTATTTAGTATTATGTTTTGTGCAATTATACAACTTAAAAATTCTGATTGGTTGTTTAAACTTATAGCTTTTAGCATTATTAAATCTTGATTATCGCCCTTTTTGTTAAGAAATTCTATTGACGTCATTGATAACATTACGACGTATTTACGTCACACCATTCAGTTAGCAGACGACTGCCTCCTGAGGCGGTCTACATTTTCTTTGCTTCTCTGTGTTGGGTTGTTTGTGCGTTTTCTTGTACGAGTAAATATGTTCAATTTTGAGTGAAGTCTGTGTTGCTTCAGACCCGGGACTGTACAGCGCAGTGGACGCTTACGGCTAGCCCCCGGATCCATTCACTCATTTTTGAACTGTGTTTTTTTGTTTGTTTTGTTTGCTGTTTCGGAGTATGATGTCTTGTCGTTGTATTTGTCCTTTTTGTAAATCATATGTGGCGCAGTCCCCCTGCACTAACTAATACAGTCATACACAGTTACACACATCCAGAACCGTGTATCATGCAGTGAAGCTTATAGTATTAGTAATAGTATGGATTCCATGGGGTTTCAGGTTTGATTTCTGATACTGATAAATGAATCACCCATTCCCAAAAATTGGCGTCTCGCTGTTGCACTGTGGGGGATTCGTGAGCACACCTACGAGGAAGCCACCATTGCTTTGAATGGGATTTCTCTGAATTTACGCTGAATTTACGTTAATTTTAGTGATGGGGGATATTTCATAGGTACACAGATGGATGATGGCTGATGCATGTAAAGAATACCTCAGAAAGCACATTCTGAAGTATATGGAATCGCAAAAAGTTAAAATGAAAACTTCAAAAATGTTCTAACCCCTAACTCTTTAATCTAAATTGAATTGTCTTTTAATATTTACAGGAGAAGATACGAAATTAAGTCACAGATTGAAAAAAGATTGAAAAAACATACTGACCTTTACCTGCCACAGGATTATAAACCAAGGTACACCAAGGGAAGTTGATTATCCTTTTAACAATTGATTTATTCTAAATCAATTGATTATTTCTTGATGTTCTGTATTACGCCTTCTGACATTAAAGTGGCATCGCCATGTCACTGGCCTATCAACTAGAATATCCTAGGTTAAATGCCTTTACATGCTAATTTTCCAGAGATGTTATTTGTGACAAGCAGTCAATCATATCTAGATGCATGTTATTATTAGCTTATATGATGTAAATATTTTACTGTTTATAGATTGGGAGGTCCATCTTCAAGCTGGAAAACATTTTTCAAACAGAATGATGCTTTTGATTTCTGTCGAAAAACAGCAGAAGCAGTAAGTTAACATCTTCTCTCTACAAATCCAATATTATTGCAGAAATGAATGTTAGTAGGCTATTTATACACAGACAGAAAAATTACAAAGAGATAAAGGAAAAGTTAAAGCAACTTAACAGTTGTAATTATTGATATTAAAATACTGCCTTTTATCATGCCTTGGCCAATACTGGAATCCTGAAAAAATTCAGTAAATGTGACTGTCATTATGTCAGTCTATTTTTAAGAATTCCATTTTGATTTAATTTTATACCATTTTTACAGGACTCCAGCTGTAAAAGTTATACTTGAGACAGACCAATATTAACCCAATTTATATAATCTTATATTCATGAATGCGCTGGTTTGAATGATAATTTAGACCGAATTGAGAACAAGATAATATTTACTATACTATACACACAATGTTTCGACAAGATTTCACTGGTCGTAATCAATGACAAAATGTAGATGTATAATATGTTGACTTTTGTTATTTCAGGACCTTCATGTATTTGCTTTTGAAAAACAAGTGGTTGGTGAAGAGAAAGGACAAAGAATGTATTTAGTTACAAGTTATCCCGTTTTCTGGCATTATTATAGGTACATGTATGTGAAATACTGGCATTATTATAGGTATGAGAAATACTGGCATTATAGGTATGAGAAATACTGGCATTATAAATACTGGCATTATTATAGGTATGAGAAATACTGGCATTATTATAGCTATGAGAAATGATCATTTTGGAATGGTTGTATATTTATACATGCCTATTGTTGTTTTAATGTTTTAAGTTTATGATTGATTTTATTCGTATTTCATAAAAGCATACGATAGTCATTTAAAATTCGCCCAAGATATTAAAAATTAGAACCTTAATAAGTTGGTGAGGGAGATATTTAGTTTATAAGTTATAATAATTTCCACAAAATGTAGGGTTGTCTGTCCAACCTTGTGGGATTTTTTTTCGTGTCCTCTGGTTTCCTCCCTTTGCTTAAGACCCCTACGCCAAAGCAAATTATTGAAATAAAATTGAACCACATGTTAGTCCCAAAATTACCTAGTTTGTGTCGAGTGGATGTTAAACTCTATTTCTCTCCCTCTCTCTCTTTTTATAATAATTTCCCTATTTATTTCAGACAACTTCCATGTGACAAAAGACTTCACTATGAAATTATTCCTGAAGGTAAATATTTATAACCTTGCAATCAAAAGTGTATATGTTACAACCCTTAAAATCTTTTATTTAAGTAAAAAATAGTGTGTTTTGTTATATCCATTGTTATTAACTTTACAAATGGAATCTATAAATTTTTCAACAGTCCGGAAAATAATTTTTAAAAAAAGCTGCTGATTATCAATTGAAGGATTTTAATTCCATTCCATCCTACTATATTGTGATAGTTGAAGCTCTAAAAGGGATATCAGTCCAAAAGTGCACTATGACAAATTAAATTTTCGTAAAAATTTAACAACCTGCGTGCACACGATGGGTCTTTCTTAATCTGTTTGAATTTTGAATACAAGTCAAGAGATTATAAACCATTGAAATTTTTGTTAAATGTTAAATGATCAATTTGATTACATATATGTGTGGATTTACTTGTGAAAAAAAAAATAGTCCCAAGAATGTAAAACATAAGAGAATGTAAACTATGTTGTTTATTGTAGGTAGTGTATGCAAGCTGTACTTCGACTTGGAATATTTAATTGAGTTTAATCCAAGTCATAATGGAGATGAAACAGTAGAAATATTTATTAAGGTGAATATTCTTTTCTAGATTGATTTAGGGCAGAATTGGCTAAAGCATTGAGCTTCTGATCTTGAGTTTGTTACCAACATGCTTGTGGATTCAAACTTCAAAGTCATGATTTCCCAATATAACACTGTGTGGTGCATTCTAATAGTAGAACATATTTCTTCTCCTCGGCCGAGTAGGATGTTAAACCCCATTTAATTTCATTTCTTCTCCTTGGTTAACAAAATACACAGTTAACAGTGTATGCTAAGAGCCGCAGCATTGGATGTCATGTAAGGATAACTATACAGAGTGAATCCTTCAGTACACCTGGAAATCCTTGAAAGTTGAAAACAGAGTTGAACTAACTATAATTTTTGTATGTTTCAGTATATTTGTTACTGGTTAAAGAGAATGTATAATATAGAGTGTAATAGATGTAATGTACTAGATCTAGATGCTAGGTATTATTATAAGTTATATACAACTTTACTAACTATGATGTAATATCTAAATTATGCCATTGCCATTGCCACATCACTAATTTCTAATAACCCATCAATCATAAATAATTTGGCATATAAGATTTGATTCCTGTTTCCTCGGTCCAGTCCATGAAAACAAAAGATGAAAACCAATGAGATTAGTAAAGCATCATGAAATAGTTTAAATTGTTACAGTTAATCCATCTGTTAAATAAATTATCCATCATAACACTCAACTCCAGTAGTAAGTTGTATCTGATCTTCAAATTAATTCGCTTGAAACAACTTTCCTTATTCTTGAAATTTTGGGGGGTTGGATGGCCGAATGGTTAGCAAGTGCGTGCTGTATCATAACGCCTGTCCTTGAGTCAACTGGCGTGGTTTCGAATCCGTGGTTGTACGTGACACAGAGTAGGGTCACCTGTCACACCTCGTGGGTTTTCCCCAGGTCCTCTGGTTTCCTCCCACTGCTAAAGACCCTTACGTGCAAGCGAATTATTGAAATAAAAATCAACCATATGTTAGTCTCAAAATTACCTTGTTTGTGTCGAGTAGACATTTAACCTTATTTCTCTCTCTCTCTCTCTTGAAATTTTGTCAGTGTTAGACTGATTTCATGTCATATCTTGTTTCAGCACTGATAGAAAATTTAGCCGCCATCTTATTTTCCAATTAAATAATGTGGCCTTCAGAAACAACATAGAAGCTGGTAGGTATTAAACTTATTTTAAAGTTTTAGTATGTTTAAAGTTCCAGTAAGCCAGATCAGCTTTTAACATGCAATAATAATACTCTTAATATATCTTAGTCTGATGCGCCATTTGTATTTTCGCTAAAAAATAAACTTTCTCATGGCTGATTTCAATAATTCAGATTTGGGTAGGGGTCGTTAGCAGTGGGAATAAACCGGAGGCCCGAGAGAAAACCCACGAGGCTGGACAGGTATCAGTAATCCTTGTCTCCTTGTTACATACACTTGACTCAATGACTGACCTTCTGATCCAATGCACACGTGTTATCTCTCCCCCCACCATAATAGATTGCAGTGTCTTGGTACACTCAACAAGCATAGATTGATGAAATATCGATTAATCATCACTATTTACATACTGAGCAAAATTGAACCATTTTTGGAGTGATTTAGAGATTCAACTTTCACTCACAGAGATTCCTGTAGCGCCAAATTACACATCAGGTCTTTAATGTGTTATATTTTATGAACATTAATTTTATTTATTGTTTACTAAAATGTAAAACAAGTAATTCTAAAATCCTCTAACCAAACATTTCTACCAAATTCGAACAAATTTTGTTAAAAACCCTGACCTTTTGAGTATTTTATACCATTTTGGTAGCAGAAGTTGTAACTGTGCAAAAAATCTTGACAATAACATTCACTACCCAATGGATTAATTTTTTATTTTTCAGGTTATTTTGTGAGTTTTATTATGAAAAGATTACAAGAAGTGGTAAAACCATGTGAGATAGGTCATAATATATCGGATTCCGGTATAGATCTGTCTTTAGATATAGACGAAGAAGAAAATGATGTTGAAACAAGAGAAAAACAGACAATTGTTGATCAGGAATCAAATGCTTTATCATCAATAAAATCGGTTCCAAAAGATGTAGAGACTAATCTGGAGTCAAATAATTTAGACTCGACTACATGTAACAGTGCCACATCTACTGATACATTACATAGGAAGACAATATCTGAAAATATGCAAATACAAGCCGACTTAAGGGAGGAATTTAATGTTGATGATTTGAAATCATTGTTAGTGTATAAATCATGTGATGGGGAGGTTACATTTGTTTGTGATACAGGTTGGTCAAAACTATCATGATCTTGGGATGCGAAACTGAATCCCAATCATTTCTCATCTTTCTCTAAGTGATTTGAATCCCTGGTTGTACGTGGCAAGTAGTAGGGTCGCCTGTCCAACCTTGTGGGTTTTCTCCGGGTCCTCTGGTTTCCTCCCACTGCTAAAGACCCCTACGCGCAATCAAATTATTGAAATAAAATTAAACCATGTTAGTCCCGATAGGACCTAGTTTGTGTCGAGTGGACGTTAAAGCCCATTTCTCTCTCTCTTCTCTAAGGGAGTGACACTCTTCGAAAAAAAGCGTATGGCTCCACCAATTCAAATATGATCAACATGAAGGTTGGCATGCTTGTTCCTTGCACAATGGCAAAATGACATTGATGATGTTTGTTCCTGGTCCAGCCTGGTCCATAGTACAAGATAAAATATGTTGATTTACTTCATCAGTTCTCCATATAATATTTTGTGTCAGATATTTCAATGTTTCGTAATATGAAAGAAGTCAAATTTTGTTTCACTAAAATTCATTTGGAATAGTATTTTAGTAGGTTGAGTTCGAGAATCACACTAAAACTAGTACAATCAAGAAAACAACTCAAATTGAGATATTTTTTGATTGTTTTTACATTTGAGACTTGAAAATATAACATATCCCAGAGTCTGAACAGAGCAAAATAATGTTTGTTCGGTTTTGTATTAGTTTCTTATTTTATTCTCTCTTTCAGGCGTTTACACAAAGAATCGAAATTTTCGACTGTATTTATCTAATAAACTTGGAAAGAGAAATCCCCTCCTTCTAGCTAAAGATAACACATATAAAGCTAGTAATGTTGATAATACAGAAATAGATGAACTCTTGTTTATAGATTCTCTTATATCTAATGTCAGGTATGATATAATATGTTATATTACATACTCTCATTGTCATACCCATGTCTGTCCACAATTCTTTTAAACAGCCACAAGAGAGAGATTTATTTATTTAAATTAACATCAGCTTGCCCATAGGTCGAGGACCGAATTAAAAACCTAGAGTTCAGATAAGGAGGGATTGTTCATTTGCTTATAACAATGACCCCTATTGATTTTCTGAATTTTTATATGATAAATTGCAAACTATCTGCATTTTGACTGTAGAACTGTTAAATGTTCTCTTATTTTGAATTTGTCCAATAGGATTTGTGAGAACACTTGATTTTGTTGATGGTGGGAGTATTATGAGACCTGAAAAGACCTTCTCTATGTTTATGCGTAGATATTGTCACTGACTACTTAAACTTAAAATCCACTCTCAAAATGCTGGTGTTTTTCATAAACAGTTTCCCTGATAACACTGTAATTTAACAGTTTATGAATTGTACAAGTTTTAATTAATTTGTTTTTTAATACAGCCATACAGATAGTTTACGAATTTTGTCTTTTGACAAGAGAGAACCAGTTGACAAGCTGTTCAATTTAAGAAGTAACACCGAGAAAAATATTACAGGTATAAATTACATCTCATCTGTTGAATCTTAAAATAATAAAGCTTCTTTTTCAATGTGAAATGTTTTGTTACTTTGTAATCTAACGTTTGTATATCAAGCCAGTGTTGAGATAGAACAAATAAGGGATTTAGCTCCTTTATTTAATATATACTGAATTGAATCAATCTGAGGAGAGTAAAACACAATTTTTTTTGATGAATTGGTAGTACAATTACCACAAACCAATTTGATTTTTAATTTTTTATACGCCCACATTGCTTGTGGACGCTCTAGAGGCCAAAGTTAATAACTGATTGACTTTAAATTATATGTTTAAGGTCATAAAACGAAGAAGTCTATTGATTTTCAGCCATTTCCGATAATTACTGTCATGGGTTATGGCCCTTGATCACTTCAAAGAATCTTGTGGACGCTCTAGAGGCTAAAGTTAATAACCAATTGACTTTTAATTTATACATAGTGTTTAAGGTCATGAGACGAACAAGTATCTTGAGTTTTAATGAATTTAGATAACTTGAACAGCATTGGGGAGAACTTTATCAAAGCCAAACAAATTCGAATGATTTTCTGATAATTACATAATGAGTTGTCACTTTTAATCAGATTTAAGTGTATTATAAATGTTTCATTACCGAAAAAAGTAAAATATGCGACAACTCTTGTTGTCTGTCCGGACGATTTAGCTGCTGTGGGCATATGTTTCGTTGCCTGGCAACCTATCTTTGAGATCGTGATGGGTTTTTTAAAATTTAGTCATTTTATTTTCAGAGACGATAGAAGGAAATGAGCGTTCCCCATATCCTGAGATAGATATGTTTATATATCAACTAGTGAATGGTGAAAATAAGAAAGGTGTTATACGACACTGGACGTATTTTACTGCTGGTGAATTGTTGATATATGATATAGGTAGATATAGATGGTGTCATAATATTGGTAGACAACATAAAAGTAACAACATTATGTAAGTAAATCAATCAAATTTTTAGATTTTAATTTAAAAAGATAAAAATATTCTGATTTAAACATACATTATGCAAGAGGTAAATCTGCCTATTGAAGGTATTTCTTTGGCCTATTAATTAGACATTTACTAATATGACAAGATCATAATTAACTCTCGATGCCACCGCTATTGATGAATAACCTTAAATAGAAAATCAAGCCCTTTTTATATCGTAACAGCAGTAACAATGGCAATCGAGGCTACAGTGTTATTAAAATGGGGATTTCTCAGCTCAGAGTGAAGTAATTTCACTGAAATTTCAGCATAATCCATTTACATTATCTATTTTTTGACCATAAGAGCGAGAGATGTCAACTCTTTATCTAATCATCCATAATGCTGCTTTAAATTCATTTGGTTTAATATAGTCTTATTTTTGTTTGGTTTATTTTCACGTATTTTCTATATTTCAGGTTTGTGGTTGATTTAAAGAAAGGTGTTTATTATCAGAAATGTCATGATCCAGACTGTAAACAACAAGGTTTTAAATCAAAAGGTAATGGAATAAAATATATATATTGGTGTATAAATATTTAGCAAATTTGAGAAAATTCCTGTTTAGAATTCATAGCCATGCATTAATTTTATTCAGTTATTGCCTGCGTCACCAAAACCTTATCCTTTTTATATCCGGTTATTTTTGATAAATCTTGCTGGAATTGTTTGTCTAGTTTTAGTCATAGTGCACTAATTTTATACATATAATGTATTTCTCCTACCACAAACACCTTGTTCAATCAGATTTTTGGAAACAGTGGTAGAGGTCCTTATCAACGACAACATCCTAGTAAGTCCTTTTTGCCTTCCTACACTGAGCTGGGGACGGCTTTGTAATATTGTCTATATACCGCCTTGTACAAAAGATGTTATTTTTTGCAGATGAAGATGTTCCACAAGAAATTTTACCATCTTATTATTTAGATGATTTATTTGATTCTGATGAAGATGATTTTCTTACGGCAGTAAAACAAGCTGAATATAATTTACAAAATAAAACACAAACCGATGATCTATCTGATAATGAACTGATGTTTTTTGCTGAAGAATTGGAAAAAGGAGACATGACTGGATAATTATGTCCAATAATTTTATTTATTTTTAAACAGCATATAAGCTGGATATATTTATAAACGCAAAAATAGATACATGTATTTCTACACACAATGAATTGTTATATAATGCAGAGCATTGATTTCTATTGATAAACAGATTGAACAACAATAAACTTTTTTTTGTGTGTATATGTTGCCGGATGAATTACTTAAATCTTTTAGGCAAATTTTAGAAGTATTATGCCTTTTAAATATTTTATTTTTGGTAACTGAACCAACTTTAAGATCTCTTCATGTTTGGTTTAGTGCTCTGTTAAATTTAAAGCCAGAAACCACACCAAGAACTTTCAGTACGGGCTTACTCTAGATAAATACAACTACCGACCCATTTACGTGATTAGATGATAATATACAATGGTTTTGATCTCTGACAAGGAAACTGATTTCTAAGAATAAGCTTGATATTTCATTGAGAGGTGGTCTCTATGTCTGACCTGTAATTGAATCATTTCCAAGAGACCTACCCACTAACAGTATTTATAGTATTACAATGGCTTCATAGTGTAGTTTAAAGGGACTGTCCCGAATAGAACAGAGCCTCAAAAATAAAAGTCCGAGTCTGTATGAAATTTAAATGCCAAAATATAGAAGAATGGTGTACATATACTGACTCAAAATTTCAGCTCAAAATATTGAGTCGTTTGGGTGTGAGCGTTAAAACAGCTTATCCAGACACGTAACCCTTTTAAAATTTCGGGTCGATCTTTCGTTGGGTGACCCGATTATCGATTTCCGTTCCTTTAGAGGTCTACACGGTGAATGGTCCGTGTGCTGTACTTGATAACAAAAGGTTAATTTCACCGACACATTATTTTTATAAAATAAAAGTCTGGTTTTATCAAATCACCAGTTTGGGACACCAGACTCCATTTCAAGATGAAGACTGTGGGTTTACGTTGTTTGAAAACGTATCACATATATTGAGTTAGTTTCACGGCCCTAATGTAGGGGATCTTAATGGATTTTAACACAAAATTAAAGAGTTTTATTCTCAAAAACATTATCAGGATTGACCCTTTAATAGACTAAAATTTCATAGAAAAGTGTGGAGGGATATTGACTGACTGGGTTGTCTACAGAGTTCAACTGTAGATAATCGATCTATGGTGCTCAGATTGATTTCCCATTTAACCTACCATCCTCGTTGATTTCATCCCACACTAATCAAGACTCCTAGATGTGAAATATTCCAATTCCCATTTACGTCGTTTTTCTATCATGAATCACAAATTCTCTGGATTTTTAAACCGATATGCATGGTAAATCTCTTTGATCTTTGTGGTAAATTCTATGCCCTGAAAGCATTGGGTGACTACAAATATAAAGGGGAATTTCAGGTTATTCTTTGGAAAAGTTTTCTTTAATCCTGTTTAACAGGGTATTCCTCCAAAGTAAGTTTTACTTATTGATATTCTGGGATATTCTCATTTAAGGTAGATGTAAACATAGACGGTTTATAAACCAAATAAAGTCCTTGACTTTGATTATTCTGGGGAAAAAAGACCCTTGGGTTATTTTCCCCACTCTTTCTTTTCCCAACCATTGGCCGAGAAAGTTCATCTTCGATTTTCCGACGTGATTTCCCCTTGTCAGTGATACAGAAGGAGGGCCTGACAAGGACAGCTGCCTAGTCGTTTGGATGGGACGAAAAACCGAGGTCCCATGTACACATTGGAGTGCACGTAAAAGATCCCTTGGCAGTTGGAATTCGATATAAGAGTAGGCCGTAGCGCCGCTGCCCAGGCAAAAATTTCCCTCATAGCACACTGTATGGCGTATGCCCGTCTTCAATTAGCTCAGGTTAAGTGCATAACAGAAGGACGTTAAACCCCATTTCATTCATTCTTTTCCCAACATAACCTTAGTCTCATGCTTTATTTATCCTACACAAATGAAGTAAAGAAAGAAGACAAGTTTTAATTAACATATCAATAATTTTATGTTCAAATGATAAACCAAATTCAACAATTACATTATTCCTCGACATCTTTAGGAAAATAATTTTTATTTACAGATTTAAGACCTACTAACTCTGAAATATTCTTTAAAACAATTCTTGTTTGTGTTAAATTTAAAAAAAATAGAAACATTACTTTAATGCAAAACCAAACCAATAACATCACAAATTCTAACTTTCTATTATTTTCAAAATAGATATTAAAAAGAAAATGAATTAAAAGCTTTATGGCGAACGAAAAAAAAAAAGGAAAAAAAATATTGTAAAAAGGATTTCCCAATTGTGTTTAAAGGGACAATTTTTAAATTTTTTTACTTGAGACATCTTTAAACTATAAATGAATTCAATATAATGTGCTTAAACATAATTAAAATAAATAGCTGGATGAAACCTTTGTCAACATTAACTACATGGTATATTATTAATGAATGATTATTGTCTGTAGGTATAATAGTAAATAAAAACCAGTATAAATTATATCAAACAATACAAAATACAAATAAAAACAAAACAAATATTGTTGGTTTGAATACTAATTAAACTAAATTGTTTGATGGTGTGAAATTATTGATGATTTGGTTTTAAGAAAACTATTTATAACATATATATATATGTACGTTTAAAACTGGTGAGGGTTATAATAAAAGCAATGCTTACCCCCCTATAAAATATTAAATTTTAATAGCACTTTATATTTACATTACCTATTTAACAATATATATATATATTTATATCATATGATTAAGTGAATTGGTGCACAAAGGGAAAAAAAATATAGGCACCCCCTTATATTTTAGAATACCTGGTTACACATATGATTTCTGTCATGAAACTGGCAAAGCAAGCAAAAAGAGTCATGGTAAAATTCAAGGTGGTGCCGAATTTTGTTCTTTGTACCTAGTTTGTGAACAGTATTCTAAATACATGTACATCTTTGTGAATGATTTCAATACACAATATAAAGTTGGTTAATAATAAAGCCTGTACATGTTGTCTAAAAATATGTACAATGAAATCAATGAATTTACTTCAAATCAAAAGGAAATACTTCAGGTTAGAGAATGAATTTAATTACAATTAAAGGAAATACTTCAGGTTAGAGAGTTTGATGTCTAAATGAATGGAAGACAAATATAAATGGTAAATTAGTGTTTCTTGAAGTAAACAAAACTTCTTATGTACCCAAATAACTGAGAAAAAATAATACCCCAATAGCAATTTACTAACAGTATTCTGTGGAATATTTAAAAATAAGGAAAAAAAAGCCTTTTTTTTATTTTTGAATAAGATGATCATCAAATTATGATTTAGTCTCCAACAAATCTTAATTTGTATACCAGTAAATAAAAATTGCCCTGACAAATGAAAAAATATCTTTCCTTCGCAAATCAATGACTCCAACTATTGCTTACTCCATTAATTACACAAAATAAATATGGTAAGAATAAACAAAGAAATATAAGACAAATCTGTATAGTGATGGCACTAGAATGTAAGTAGATGGTTTACAAACACTACATACATACATACATAACAATTTAACAAATATATAAAACATACTATTATATACACTTCACAACCCTACTAATAAAACTTTTATGATCCCATAAAAACACGTAACAAGCTTTTTAAAGCTCTAACTGTAATAACAAAACCACTTGGCTAGTGTCTCATACTAAAGACACAAATTACTTGTAATCAAGCATCTATCAAATCAAATTATTTTAAATTCTTTTTAGAGAAGTACTATAATTTATACAACTTTGATATACGTTAGAAGAATATTTCTCATGCAAGTGAATAAAATTGATGAAATGGAATATGGCACAAGATATTGTTGAGAGAAATATATATATCTTTACTTCTAAGTTTTAGCTAACACAAGAATTGGATTAAAGGAGCTAAATCTCTTATATTTGGTACCTAGAATTTGACACAAATGAGTCACAACGCATATAATAATGTAATACGAATGTATACTCTATAAATTTCAAATCAATTATGTTCGGCAAAATACGTGAAAAGTCTCAATTGAATCGCAATCTCTAGTGCCTGGTTATTCCAGTCTACATCGGCAGTATTGTATTTATCGTGCATGCTCTCCAGATAAGAATATGTGGTCATAGTTTGCCATAACTTGTGGCACATGTCTAGCCTCATTCTTTGACTGAGTCCCTTGCTTCAAATGACGCTGTTGATTTTTCTTAAATAGTGGATAAGCCCATCTTTTCCCGGGAAGATCACAACATCAATGTTGATTTAAATTGACAAATAGTTTTACATAAGATATTATCATATTTATTCTATTTACAGCTGAAATGTCACTACCGATATACATTTATTATTCCCAATAAATCTATTTCAAATTTAAAAAATTACAGCCATTAGATATTCTTCAGATTAACACGTATTGATTCATTTAAAAGATTTATTTTACTGATGGAAAGTCATCTTTTTTATGTAAGATAAGATCTTGACTGATGCAGTCTAGTTTCTACTTAGTTAAAAATACATTAATTAGGAGTGCTAACCATGTAATCTACCAGTCATCTAAGAATGCTGCACCGGGTATATACTATATATCTACACTTTAAATTCCAGACTAATTTAGAAGTGTCAAAAAAAGTAATGAAAATTAATTCCTGAGGATAATTATAATATTAATAATGTAGGTATTAAAAAGATAAGTAACATGAATGAACAGTATTTACATGTAATAAGTATATGGATTGTAAATTTCCTGTAAAATAATAATAATGATAATTATGCTAGTTTTTGTAAAAGAAATAATTAAACATGATAAACTATTGTATATAAAAATTATGCAGTTTATCTTCTATACCCTGATAGAGAGATGAATACTGTGTTTATTGTATCATAGGCTGTGTTCCAATCATCTTATTTATGGTAATTACAAGTCTCTTACTAGGAAACAGTCATTATAAATTAATATAAAAGTCATGTTTCAACGTTCAAATTTGTATATATATTATTTTTTAGAGCCGACAAGTAGTAAACCATTTTTTGAGAACTGTTTTTAAGTTGAATAGAGATAAACTCAGTAGATCTTTTGGGAGTTAACATATATTATATTTATTTTTTTCAATTAACACAGAGTACTCATAAATTATGCTGGCGACTCTAAATCTAGTAGCATACAAATGTGGTATTAATTGAATATTGAACACTCGGGACACATAACCATCATTAATTTAGAACCTGTATTACTTACCATAATTATGACATGATTGGAACACAGTCATAGCTCAACAATAGTCAATCAAGTTATTCGCGTTACATTTACATGTATTTTTTATGAAAATCGACATGCAATTTAACACATTTCTTCACAAAAACATATTATTTGCAGCAATTAGTGATCAAATTTTGTATTTGATTTCTTGGGCCAAATAAAATAAACAGCTTGGTTCCAGTTGCAGTGGTTGAAAAAATCAGGTAGGTAGAATGCGTTTTTCACTTTATCAAAGTATTTTTTACTATTTTGGTACCTGAACTACCCAAACAGAAAAATATATCAGATCTTTAACTGATGTTAAGACCTTTTAATAAAATCTATTTTATGGTTGAACTGATAATTAGGATTATTCACTTAACCAGCAGGCACTGTATAATTTTCTTTTGGCCTCAATTTTTTTAAATTTTTTTTTTAACTAAAACCAATAATTTTTTTAAACTTAAAAGTATAAATTTTCCATAATTTAAAAGTTAGCATCCATTTGAAAACTGTTATGTTTTTAATCACAGCTGTACTGTGGTAATCGTTAATAGAAATATAATGTATAGGATTTATTTTATATTTACGATATGTATTAATTATATACTTTAATGCTTTATATTAATTATTAACAATGCTGTTAGTAATAGACTTTTATATAATACATACATATAGCACTGATGACTGGCCGAATATAGAAGAGGGGGTAGGGTGGGATCTGGATTAGGCATGAATTTGACTTAACTATATATAACAATCTCATATCACAATTCATTATCACAGTTACTTCAACATGTCCTTTAAAACAATACACAAATATAATATAGCTCTACATTTATATTGCTTTAAATACATGTAGATATGTTTATATATTATAATACAAGTCTAATTTGCATATATATATATATATACACAACACTTAATATCTGTTTTATAAACCATGGTCTAGTTGAATACACAGACAGATACAATAACTTCATCAACAATATCTGTTTCTCTTTAAGCTTCCAGGGCATTGTTTTTGGCAATTAAAGCTTCCAATAGCCTTAATCTTGCTTTTACTTGCTGAAATATAAAAATCAGATACATTTAGAAACATAAATTGATTTTTCAAAAGGTATGTTGTTAAGACAACACAACATATGACCACAGCAGCTAAATCACGCAAGCAGCCCATAAAGGTGGTAACATTTTTATTGGTAGGCTAATGGGAGCATGTACAAAAACCGTCGCATGAACAGAAACAATATGCAGAAATTTCAAGTCAATCAAATCATAACTTTGCCTCAAGTACAACCACAAGATTATTCTAAAATATCTAAGGCTATAACCTTGATGGAAAGTACTGACTTGAAGTAGAATATATTTTCAGGTCATTTACTCCAGTGTAATACTTTGTTATTCTGGTACTGATTACTTGTCGCTGATGTTTCAATCAAATTGTTTAATAAATACTGTTATTTTTTTCTAATTTACCTTATAACTATTATATTCTTCTTGTAATGGTGATCTGTCTTCTTTCTGAACTTTTCTGAAACAAATAAACTTCAGTTATAGTCTTTAACTTTTACTGTATTAAAATTAGGATCATATATCTCAATCAATCAAAATCTGGATTATTTAAATTTAGCAAAATAACTGCAAGCAGTAATACAGAAAATGCTTACGTTTTACTAAACCTTTCTAATTTAATACTATATTCTGATTGTTATTTTTAAAGGAAAAGATACAAAGTAGCATTTATCACAAGGATATAAATTGTAGAAGTGTCTAACTTTCTATTAATATCATTATTTGGATATGTTGTTTTCTCTTTTCATAGTCTAACTAATCAAATATTTGAATATACAACCAAATTTCCATGTAGGCGTAAAATAATCATCAAAAGTAAAAATCCGTACCTTCCATGTTCCTCAAAGAATTCATCTTCAAACTCACGTAATTGTTTTCTCATTTTTCTTTTATCAGCTTTAGTTCTGTGTAGTTCATCATGTAGTTCATGTCTACAAAATAATTACAGTATTATATTATAAATGTATAAAATGTGACTGCAGTTTCCTTGAAGTGAAGTCAAGACATTGGTTGATGACTTTGTCGAAATGAACTAAATTTGTCTTTGCAACGAAAATATGGAGACTGAATTTCATATTGACATGCATGCCAAATGAAGTGTGATATGGACACATTATACCATTTTGTGATATATTCCATATCATTGTGGTCTGATCCTTATATCAAAGTTGACACAAGTTGTCTCCCTTAAGTTGTAGTTCTTCTGCCTTTTTGAGTAATAAAGTAAAAGATTGGAATTTTAAGATGGAGAATGGTTGTTTTTCCTTTTCACTCACATGTAACTGTGTAACGCCCCAGGGTCCAATGATCCTAATATAACAATATTGATGTAAATCAAGACTACATAATGTACAACCCCTGAACTCTCCCGCTAGGCAGGGAAAATACATAAAACTTTCTAGCAAAAAAACTTTCGTTGATTGATAATCGATACCAATTTTTGTATTTTAGTTAAATGGGATCTTGATAAACAACCTCATGTGAGCAATGTTCTTTTATAAATTTAATTCCTTAATAATTCCAGAAATGTAAAATATTTTCAATATACCAGTATATACAAGACTACAAATGTAGATTGCATATTTTGCTGTTTAATTAATCCAAATGTTTAAATATTTGAATTCTCTTGTAGGTAAATTATCTAACAGATAGATTTCTTTGCCTGACATTTTAAATACCACTCAGATTAATTAGCAATATATAAAATACATTGGTATAACTAATGATACTTACACATCAAGTTCATGTAGATTCGATTCAGTAGATTTCCATTCTATTGTATTAGCCAACTGTATATTTTTCTTTTTAACTTTTGGTGATATTGTTTCTTTACTATCAGCAGGGTTTACTGTATCTTTTAATACATTAAAATCTCTAGTAACAGCAAACTGTAAACTACCCAATTCATCTCCTTCTTCTTCCTCTTCTTCTGCTGTAGGAATTCTTAACGGAGAATGCTAAAAACAAAACAGGTCTCCATTATGAAAATCTTATATTTCTCATAAATCTCATTGCACAATGAAAAGAGGATAACTACCCAATTGCAGTATTGTGTGCTTTATGATAAGCTAGTAAACTGTTTTTTAAATTGATCATATCTTTGTATCCTATTTTTGAACCATTAGTCCTTGCAGAGATTCAATTTTAACAATATTGGAATTTGCAAAGGATTCAAAATCTCTTAATTGACCAGCAGCTACAACTGAGAAAGCGAGTAAAAACTTACAAAAGAACTTGAGGGTGTAGCTGAAATTATTTCTATAGGTTGGTCTTCTGGTACTGTCTCTAATTCAACTGTATCTCTCGGCTTTAATATAAAAACAAATTATAACTATAATAATGATAAATGTTGACAGTTCTTTAATAGCTTGATTTATTACATACTTACATGTTATATATATAATATACATCCCAAGATTCGAGTCTAGGGAAAACAACAATCTTTGATCAAATGAACCACAGCTTTTAGTTCAACATTTTGACAGATTGTCAAAATCTGACATTTTTGTTTACTTTGGATTAGAAAAATAGCATTGTATCAATCCTATTTCCTAATGTATTTTTAAATTGTTTTTAAATTCTTTAAAAATATTTAATTTTAAGGCACATCAATTTACTGAAAGACAGATCCTCAAGCCAGTCAGAATGAGATTTTCTTACAGATATAATAATACAGCACATAAGAATAACATTTGTTGTATTTTTCAATTACTATATTTAAGTCTAAGCTTACAGATAATAAATTAACAGTCTACAACAGAAATTTAGATAACATCAAACTTCTGAAATTGTAATTCTTTGAAATCACATATTCCTGAAGCAATGGTGCGAGAAATACGGAACACTGCTAGGAGTATGTGAAATCAGGGGGTCGGAAGTTTGAAATATTAAGAAAATAATAAATTACTTACAGATGTGGGTTTTGCAAGAATTCGTTTAACAGATCTATATCTATCATATAGTGGTCTCATTAAATCTTTCTCCATTTTATTTGTCTAAAAAACATAATAGTATATAATAATATGAATATAATGTCTGCCACACCCTCACTATATTGTATTGAAGATAAAAATGTATGATAGCATACAAATTTCATGGATTGTCTTATCCCCAACATCTTTACGATTGATTCATGTGACCAGACCAAAGAAGAATTTTGATCTCCAAAAGATACATAAGCTATTTCCATTGATTTTGATATTCCATTTATTTTGTGTACCGGTAAATGAAGGGAGCAATTAATACTAAAAGCCGTAACTAGCAGTAGGCCTACCATATATATATATTGGAACAAAGAATTTGGACGGAAACCGTCAGAAGTGAACTCAAATGTAATTAATTTAGGGATGTAATTATTATAGTTTCCTGGATTACTTACTGGGCGTCCAAATAGATTCTCAAAATGTAGAAGTGATTTTTGTATAGCCAGCTTTTCTTCTTGTACCTGTTCTCGTATCATCATCTAGAAAATAACAGTACAAATACATTACATCTGGTTTTGCCATAGATTTACTCAGGATAAACAGGATATATCTGCTCATAATATACTTGGTTATGAGCCTGGATAATTTTGATTTAGAATAAATGGAATAAAATAGGGATTTATGTCTCATCACAACTGACATTTTGAGAAAAGGGGGGGGGGGTAATTTTGTTTGCCAAAACAGTGGCTTTTGCACCAACTAGGTTTATTCATTTCACCTGAATGACTACATGTTTTTCCCTGCCGGGGTCTCCATCCTACACCACCAACAATGGCAATTCAGGCTGGAAAATGGTGAGAAACTTTCTCAGTCATCAGCATGATCAAGCCTGGGATAAACTGTTTACAAAGCCAGCAACATAGCCACTCTGTGAGTATTTAAGAAACCTAGTGAGTGACTTCTAATTCATCATTCCTTTCTTACAGAAAACTATGGTAAATATTTCTATCTATAGAGGTAAGTAACAGTATTCTTACTGATATATCATTTGGTCTTTTTGCTTCAGCTCGTTTTTCATCCAATCTTTTTAATAACATTTCTAATGTTTGTTGAATAGATGATGATAAAATACTAGCTGGTGGATCAGTTCTTTCCCCAGATGACGAAGCTCCACTACCATGCCGACTACGACTACCCATTTCAGCCTCTTCTTTCAATTCTAAATGTAATAAATAAGCAATGAAAATAATTTTAATTCTCAATGACAAAAGTTAAGCTATTAAGAACAAATTGGCTGTTCCATCTGAAATACATTTCTTTGGTAACAAATGTGCTATCACATCAAAATTTTGCTAGATGATCATTTTTTGGCATATTTTGTTTACCACTGATTAGCAAGATGTTTTTCCTGAAGAATATAACGACTTTATATATTTTATATATATAACTGAAATCTAACAGTATTTATTGTGCTTTAGGGTAACAATAAAATAAATCCAAGTACGAACAATCCAAACAAAATTCAGAGTCCTAAATAGATTGCATATGAATTGACTAGCAGTTATGTTCTGCAGTCAGTCAAGACCGGCAGATATGAGTAAAACAAGACCCTGGCCTTGAGTTCACAAAGCATCTTCAGATTATAAGGCGAACAATTTTGAGTAAATTCTTAACTTCAGTCAAAGATTGCTTTGTGAACTTGAGACTAGATCAAACGCTTTAGAAGTGATGAAATAAATCTATTTAAAAATACTTACTTTTTAAATCTTTTCTAGCTTTTGATAATTCATTCATATGTTTCTTTATTTCTGGTCGACTAGCCTTTTCACTCTGTGATGGCTGAAAATAAAATAACATAACAATCACATAATCCTTTTAATGTTTTCAATAAAAATAATAAAATTAAGGCTAAATTCAAACAATAAGCAAGGTGTTTCCTTTTTGTTATCTTTTCAGCAATAAATAAAACAAACTTACTCTGTAGCCATGATCTCTCTCAAAACTTTCCTCAAAGTTCTTGATTTTCTTTTTGAACACTGAAAAACAATAAATCGTATAATTGGAAAAATCAAATAACATCAAAAAATGTACAAGGAATTCTATAAATTTGACACCAAGCCAACTTGACAACAAATATTATGTGCATCTAATAATTATGATCAAGAATAAGAATGATTAATGTGGTTAAAGTAACTCTATTATTCTTATACATTGATTAGGGCTAAAAAGAGTTTAACTATGGAAATTCAAACAAAGGTAAACGATTTTTTAGTTGTAGAATATAGCTCAAATTTTTACTCTATACACCGTCATCCCGGTTTTACTATGACCATGTTTACATCAATAAACCTAAATTACTATGGTCATTCTGGTAACCAACGATAACAGTTATTTCATTTTTATGCATGCATGCCAAATAAGTAAGATTTTGCCTAGACAGTGTGATTCCTTCAAATTCCAAAACACAATGGGCTCTTGTAATCACTGTCAATGTGTACATGGACAAACCCTCATTTTGTTGTGCCATCAGATGAGAGAGAGAGAGAGAGAGAGAGAGAGAGAGAGAGAAAGATAGAGAGAAAGATAGAGAGAGAAAGAGAGAGAGAGAAATAGGTCATAATACCCACTCAAGACAAAATAGGTCATTTCAGAACTAACATAAAAGCTGAATTTTAATAATTCGTATGTGTGTAGGTTTTTTTAGCTGTGGGAGGAAACCCACAAAGTCTGACGCCACTTGACTCAATGACAGAATTTATAATCAAATGCGCACATGTTAAACCGTTCGACCACTGCCCCATCAGAATGAACTCTACTCATGTCATATGAGGAGACATGGTTTGTGACAAGGGAGAACAATATTAAAATTTAAAACGAATAAAGAGGAAATAATCAAGATAGTGCATGACTCAAAGCTACCTTGAATTTTCTTTGTTAACTGCCTTAGTTTGTGACTTATTTCATCATCTGGTGCAGATCTGAATAGAAAAAAAAATATTTTAAAAAATTCAAATAATACACCGTCTTTCTGATAAATCCATGAATTCCATATACTCTTTCATGTTGGATAATCGATTCAGTCTGGTCAGTTAATCACACCTGTGACAATCATTGTTCTGCCATATTTTTCACAATAAATTGAATTATTGCCTTATTTGCACTTTACAGACAATATCTTGTTTTTCATTGCTTAATCCACTCTAAAATGTACTCAAATTGATTATCAAACAATTAATTAAGAAAACAAATATAGCAACGGTAGATTATCTCCTAGCTTGGATTCAAGTGGATTGTAAAAAGACCCATTTTGGGACTGATATTCTCTAATTATATTTCTCAAGGGATTCATACTCCCTCATATAAAGATCAGTGGCTTTAAATATAAAGTATAGATTTTTGTAATGAGTGAATGATAAACTAACCCATGTTTTTGGTATCTATCTTGATCAACAGGTGGTGATGGTGGTATATCTGTATTCAATGCCACACTACAAATAAACGCCAAAAAAAATTATTATATAAAATAATCAAACAACTTATTTCCCTCTTTACTCTCTAATTAAATATGCATAGGTTCAATATTTGAATCCTTAATCAGGAGTTTCATTAAGAGCCGTTGGCCGGCGGATTTCCCTGTCCACTTCACTTCTTTACTTTATAAAGGGAAACCAACTGTATTATTTAAAATAATCAAAGTCTTTATTTCCCTCTTTTCTCTCTAATTAAATATGCATATGTTTCAATATTTTAATCCTTTATCAGGGGTTTCATTAAGAGCGGGCGAATTTCCCCGCCTACTTCGCTCCTTTGCTTTATAAAAGGAAACTTTTCTTCATCTTATGTCGTCTAGACAAAAATCAAAATAATTAATAAAAAATTTGTTAAATGCATCTACATTAAATAAAACAATTCTAAAAATTATATGTAAATAACAACAGGGAAAATAGCTGAAATAAGGAAGACTAACTATATAAAAAATAAACTAGCACTAAACTAAAATATAATGTCATTGTTAACAGGCTCACTCACTAACTACACAAGCAGAACAAATATAAAACATTCATAAAATAAAGGAATACAAATCAATACATGTATCAATTTCCAATATTCATTTATAAACTGGCAAACTTTTTAAAGTTTAAACTAAATTGTATTTTCTTGTTGAAGTCATAGAGTACACATTTTCCATAAAAATAATTTACTCAGCATCTATCGACAATTGTATGTATGAAAACTTTCTTCTGATCACTGAAAATTGTAGTTATAACAGAAAGCTCACATAATCATCAGCGAGAAAGGAATATCTTGATTACGGTACACCAAACGTAAACATTAAAATATTATAATTTATTAAATTGTCAGAGAAATTGTATTGTGACAACGAGATTATCTGATTAGTTAATGTTGTGTTTATACATCATACTGATTGACATCAGGGACATGTTAATTGCAACATTACAATAAATAAGTAATTACATTTGTCCATTCATTTAGAAATTAAAAAAGACTGCTGTGAAATAAGCTCAATAAGAAATTTCACATACATGCCATATTTCACTGAATGAAACTTGCGAAAAATAATACTATACAAAATTTCTGAAATACAATGCATACATTTACATTTATAACGTTAATAAAAATGCTGAAAATTCATAGAATAACTATAAACAATTTTTTAATTTAAAAAGCTCTAATGCACTTCGAAAACAAATTGTTTTTGAAAGAAAAGACTGTCAATGTCATTCATCATGCCTGAATCCTGATAGATACATTAAAACAAAAAGATCGATGAATTTATTGATAGCCAACTTTTATCTTGTTTACCATGCTCAAAGTATTTGTTTGAAGATAAAAGTATTAAATGAAAAATGTAAAGAGTGTTAAGAAATTTGTGTTTAATTAAGATTAGGAATACTATTGTAAGTAAATTGTAATCTCAGATACTATTTAAAAATCACCTTGTAAATGATTGATTGATCATTAAATTAGCACTGGGTGATGGAGGAGCTTCCTTATGTGAATAAGATTCATTTGATCTAAAATTCATAAAGGTTACAATACATTTATAGTTTATCTTAAAATCACTGCAACTCTATAGATATATAATTAATTTCATGTATATTTAAGAATGCATATTCAATAGTGACAATAAATTCTGCATGGAGACTGCAGCTCAACACAATATTTTCACATTAAACAGTTCTAGGGAGGAGAATCGCACCTGGACTATAGCATTTTCACCTACACTTCATCTAATTTCCTCGGAGTTCTTTTAAATGCATAAACAATCAGTACGGTATACGGCTGGACCTTAATTTTTCATACCCTATGAAATACTTGTCAGTTCTGCAATTGTTACCCATCCTGAGACTTGGACCCAAGACATTCTACGGTAATCAGAGTAAAGTACCCTTACAATCAAAATTCATTTTAGTTATTTGATTTGAATAATTGCACCTCGACTGGTGTTGAAAATCCAAATATATAAACGCATCTGTGAAGTGTCTTATTTAATTTATCTTATCTAAGAACATTTTTATGTTAAAAAAATTATAAGCCGTTGCCCACATAAAACAGAACATTATTCACCACTGTAAACAAATTAACCTCACCCAGAATTCCAGACAATCAATCTCTGTACTTGACGATAAAATAAAATAATTCACCAACACAAAAAGGCTATTCACAAACACACACCCAAACCATTTTAAGAGTAAACAGACTACAAGTCAGACAAGAACAGACATCGTCTGCTTTACAGAAATTAAAACAGAAAAAAAATTAAGATTTCTGTTAAAAAAAAAGTGTTGATATGTGCCAGGCCAGTGATATTTGTTATATGTTATTGATAATAAAATCACCTGGTTTGCTCGGAGAATGTTTTAGCACTGGGTGACATAGGTGCTTCTTCTACATCTCCATCGTAAGGTAGCCAACTAAAAACATATAGTTTATAATAATATCTAATAACTCTACTTTTATTACAATATAGCTCTACTTAATCATTCATTATGACTGCACATAAAATCATAACAATGATTAGGTTTTACTGAAATCTGCATGTATCTTTACAAATATTTGTTTGTAAAATATAGAAACACTTTTGTACATTATTTCATTACTTTTTAATTTCATGATATAAAAAAAATATTTCAAAATATGATTTCTAGCTCTAAGTACATAGATATACATGTATGTAAATATAGATCACCAATTCTAGAATACATCACCAACACCAAAAGCATAAACTACTTTTAAAACCTAATAGTCCTAGCTCTCTATTACTCTAAATACCAGTAAACAATAGATGATATATACTGGATGTTTTGAGGAGTAAGCACAGTGCATATAATTTCAGACCATGACACAGATTCCGGTTCTGTAATTACAATGGTTTTGATATAAAGTGTATTCATAATTCATATACAGTTCTCAATAGCGAAAAAATACCCGATAGAATCCTTGTTCTGTAAAACAAAAAACATGATTCTGACTATGTCTGTTTATCCGATAAACCAAAACTATGGTTAGAAATGTATATGAATATACCCTACAAATCCAATAAGTTGCACGTATAATCTATTTATAGGTACTATAACTATATATATAGTATTAGGTGTATATTATATCACCTGTTAAAACCTTGCATATAAAAAGCTGCAGGAGAAAGTGGTGCCTCCTCTACATCTATTTCAATATCTTCATACAGCCAGCTATAACTATATATATAGTGTAGATTAATAAGAACAAGTTTTACTCTTTTAAAAATATTGTATATTAAATACTTTACTTTCATACTTGAGAGAAAAGAAAGGCATGGCTAATGGTTTACCCGGTATGTGAAATTTCCGCCAAACTTTGGAGTGACATTCCTGTGTACACAAGAATGGCATCAGGTTTTACATCACTTTAAAACAGAATATTATGTAAGTCATTTTGAAACTAAGAGTGTTATATTGAAGCTATCAATACTATCATGGTTATTTTTAAGCTATCATGGTTACAATATGAAAGCTATCATGGTTACTATATGAAAGCTATCATGGTTACTATATGAAAGCTATCATGGTTACTATATGAAAGCTATCATGGTTACTATATGAAAGCTATCATGGTTACTACAATATGAAAGCTATCATATGGTTACTATATGAAAGCTATCATGGTTACTATATGAAAGCTATCATGGTTACTATATGAAAGCTATCATGGTTGCTTTGAAAGCTATCACTATCAGGGTTATTTTGAAGCTTTTATGTTAAATGGTTACTTATTGAAACTATCATGGTATTATGAAGTTGTCATGGTAACTTTGAAACTACCATGGTTATTATGAAGCCAACATGGTTATTATGAAGCTTTCATGGTTATTATGAAACAATCATAATTATTTTGATTTTCTATGGTTGTGTTTGTTATGGATTTGATAAATTCAGTATGTTTAGAAATCTGAATATGTACCAAAAGTTGAAGCAAATTTTTAAACATTATTTACATTTCGATGCAGAAATGGGAATTCTAAAATCATCCATCTATGACGTTATATTTGATTTTGGTAGATGAGGCTACCCCTATTTTCTATGCTGTAATTCAGCTGTATGCTTCTATTAAGTTTAAACAATAACAACTTAGAACAATCAGATTTTATTGTCAAATTCCACTAAAACATTTAATCATAGTATTCATAGGTAGGTCTAAAAAAAATAAGTGCAGTGTTTCTGAGCTTCTCTTTTGTAATCTAATCTACATGTATTTAATAATCAAACTAAACAGGGAGAAGGAGGATCACATATCACACTTGAAACCAATTTGTTCCACATATCAATATCCTAAGTAAATAGTATAATATTAATAAAAACATGCATCAGGCCAAAAACAATTGAATTTTTGTTCTTCAAGAATGCCTTCAAAACTTTTCTTGTTTCTTTGGGTAAAAAAATGACGAAATTTAAAAAAAAATACTTTGTTGCACTTCTAAAAAGATTTCAGCTGAAATTTGACTATCTATTTATCAGGAATCTGAATAACTAAAAATCAAATTGTTTTGGCATCACTGTAAATATCTCTATAAAGTAGATTATATAAAACTAAGCAATCAAATCTAATTACATGAAATCTACAATTGATGAAATAATATAATACCTACCCATTCTTTTTTTTAAGTTTACTACTTCTAGGTGATAGAATAACACTAGGATCAGTTTCTTCCTCATTCTCTTTATCACACTCATTCTGTACTGGTAAATATCCCATAGACTGGGCTTTCATAGCAGGTATTGGGTCTGTAATTATTCAAATATATATAACATCAACTATTTATTAGGAAATAGATAGACAGATATGGGATTTAACTTCCACTCATCACAAACTAGGTCATTTTGGGACTAACACCTTCAATTTTATTTCAATAATTCGTTTGCGCTTAGGATTCTTTAGCAGTGGGAGGAAACACCAGGGAATCAAAACCATGCCAGTTGACCCAATGACAGACCTTATGATACAGTATGCATATGCTAATCATTCGACCACCCAACCGAGCTTATTAGGAAAGAGGCATTACGTAGGATTAAATAAAGGGTTGATAGTTCTCGCATATAACAGTTAAAAAAAAGATGCTTAAACATTTCTTAACTCTGGACCGAGATATTAGTGATTCAATTGTAGGCTAGTCTTGATTGTCATTACTACCTATGTTATGATAAATATTGGTCTTGATAAGTTAATATCTAATTAAAATAATTAAGATAACATTTAATGCTGAAAGAAAAAAATTCAATAGGAAGATTTAATTCATACATAATGCATGTTTTAACTCTCGAATTTATTAACATAATTTCCTGGGGGATGAGATGGAGAGTTCATCTACATAATTTTTCATTAAGAGATAGTTTGGGGTTAACAAATTAACATAATTTCTGGGGGGATCAGGTAGCGAGTGGCCAGTTCATCAACATAATATAAAAGGTTGAGGTGGCGACTTCACCAACATAGTTTCAATGTATTTATTCAAAACCATTTTTCAGTGGAACAGTGGAAAGCTTAACAATGCAATTTTTTAAAGAGATATCAGGTGGAGAATTCATCAAAAGGTATTCTCAAGGGATGGGAAGGAAGGTTATTTTTCAGAAGTATGTAATTTTTTTGGAGGTATGTAGACATTACTAAGGGTTAAACTGATGACAATGTAAATAAGTACCTGAACTATCAACATGTTCATGTAGAATAGTTAAATCTAGTGGAGGTATAAATGGTTTTCTACTGTTTCCAGGTGAACGATCAGGTGATGCTGTTTGTTTTATATTCTCTTTCTCTTCTCGCAGTAAGAAATTAATATCTGATTGAATACTATGATTGCTTAAACTGTCTGGTTTAGAAGGCTTATTTTTGGAAACTATCTCGGTTTCTTTTAACAAATCATCTAATGTCTCCTCTTCTTTCTCCAAACTTCTTCTACCTTTACGACTAGGTGTTCTTCTTACTGGTCCACTCGGTTTCTTGAACTAAAAGTATAATAACAAATAATATATCATTTCAATTCATTTTTGCCTTTTTGTGTTCAATGACATAATTTATTTCAAGTCGTTGAGATAGATTTTGAAACTCTTGCAAAGAGATTTTTTGTTAAAGTTGAATCGGCAACAACTAGCATCCACTGGGGATGATCTAAACAAACCAACACCACCAATACCAATAAAATATTATAGATGACAATCATGTCATAGAATTAGAATTTGACCATAATACACAATAATTACACTTAATTAAATGTTTTTTTTATATGAAAAAAACACTTAAAAATATATTGTCATATTCTTTGAAAGATATATCTTTCTAATCTGTAGTAAAAAATACATCAAAATTGACTGCCTGCTAACTTACCCCTTGTAGAAGATTATCTGGTTTTACTGTTTCAAACGCATCCACATCATTGTCATCTACAAACGGACTACAATAAAACGTGATACAGATATGATACACTTGAAAATACACTAGTTACAGATACATTATAGGAAATTTTAATAGAGAGTTGGCCATTCTTGTTATAACAGTTCAAAAGTAGATGATGAAAGAAGAATATATTGAAAATTTCAGTCAAATTACTTTATTCTGAACAAAGTTATCACCATTGTAATTTTTGGCCAGAATTAGGAGTCAAGTCAAGGGGGATTCCACGTCAACTGAGCACAAGGTTCTGAAATGACCATCTAACAAACCCAGTAAGTACACTGCTAAAACGTACACAGCAGGGATCAATAAAATAATGTTTGACCCTACCTAGGATTTTTTGATGAGACAGTCAATGATTTAGACATTGGATCCTGTGCCTGAAAATGCAACAAACAACTTTCTTCATATTCTGGTACAACAATAACTAGACTATATTTTCAAACATCCTATATACATGAATAATCCTCAATTTCTAGAACTTAAAGGACAACACTGACTTTTGCAAAGGCTTCTAAAGTCAATTTGCAGCTCACACAAATTAAAGGCCAACAACAACTTGAGATTTAACATCTCATCCACCAGCTAATAACATTAAAAAGTTCACAGTTGAAATTCAGCTTGTTAAAGCTAATTCCAAATGGAATCAAGAATGACAGCTTATGTTGTCCTTTAAGTCAACATTATACATTTGTAGTAGTTTCAAGAACAAAACATCAAGATAAGAAAGATTCCACCTCTATGTAAAAAATTCTTTTGATTTATTTTTACAGGATTGGTAGATAAAGGTTGAAAAACAATGTTAATGGTTTTGATATTGTTTATATACCGGTATATGTATATGTGATTATGGCATGTTACCAATATTCAATGTTTTACAGATATCTTCAACACCAAGTACTAGGTGCACATGTCTGTAAAAAGTCAGACAATTCACTTGGGCTTTAAACTCTATAGCATTTGTATGTAAACAATAAATTTTACCCGCCATCCCCCAAATATTGTGTTCATTATTTATAATGAATTTGTTATGAGACTTCCTTAGGAAAAAAGATCTAATAATAAATATATACGCAATTTCAAGAAATTACTTGCAGATATCTCAGATATACTACCTTTATTCCATAAAAATATTACATTATCAATATCAAGTATGTAAATATGAACATGTAAGAATCACACTAAATACCAGGATAATACATGGTGGAAAGCTAGCTAGTTCTCTTGCATTCAGTGCTAGGTGCAAATTTTGTGTTACTTTTTACATAACTGCAGTTAATTCATTAATTAGATATTAAAATACTTTCTTTACAAATACCAAATAGAAAACAATTCAACTATATATGTTGATGAACTTAAGACACCGTTTTGTTTGCAAACTTTACAAAGAATAACATTGAACTAACATGGTGTTAGGAATGCAAGAGTTTAAATCTATTTCTTAAGAATAAAATCTAATTACCTGTACTATTACAACACCTTTACTCTCGAAAAATTCAAAAGCTGTAGAAGTCGGTCGTTGTTTGGTTTTGTTATCAAATGTAACATCTGCTGCACCAAAAGTATCATTATTATTCTCAAACTGATCAATTAAATCTGTTATCTGTATACTCGGACCTAATGTTTCATCACTGTCACAGAAAAATAATAATTACATTGTATTACTCACCACACTATAAATATATTCATATATTCCCACAACCATACACCATTACAACACATTGGATGTACTGAAGACAACTGCTCGCTTTACAATGTAACTCATTACTATTAATATATGCAAAGGTCATGGATATTCATGTTAACAATTACATTTGTAATGTATCTTTGAAATATTGACCAAAAAATATACTTTAATAACATTAAAATCGGTTTCAAATAAAGAGTCTAGTAAACTGGCCACCACTCTATGGAAATAAAAGTTACATGTAATTCAAGATTATGTACTAATTTGATCGTTTCATTGCCTTTTTTCAAAGAATGGAACGATGGGACCATAAATCAAATCTTAAGTGGAATCTTCCACAATAACGAGTCATGCGCTGCTGGGGCAGCCCAAAAAATATTTTCAGCAGTAAGAAATTGTAATAGCAACAGTAGCTCGCCTGCTGACATTATTACAAAATTAACCAACAGAATAACTTTGACCACTGATAATTGAGAATTTAAGAGAAAAAAGGAACATAAATAAAAATAAAACTGACAACAATCTAAGTGTCTAGATGTAAAATGCAAGCATTTCTTGAAATCTGCAGATCTCTACTTTACAGCGATGTTTATGAGGAATTTTGACATTCATATGAATATATATTAAATTAATTTTGTATGAATATCATATTATTCAAAATATCTTTTTTATCGAAGAATGAAGTACTGGCCTGCTTTGGGCAAGAGACCACTTTTAACAACTACAGATTTTATTGTGTATTAATTCCTAATTGATCTTTAAACATCAACATATCAGCAATGAATTTCATTCAACCTCCATTGACGTAAATCAAGGCAAATGTACGATGAAACACAAACACAAAAATTGATTAACCTAAAACTTACCAATCATCCTGTTCATAGAAAGACTGGCCTTGTGAATTAACATCTGAAATCATATTGATGTAAATTATTATCATGACATGACTCAGCATATTAATCTTGGGGAGTAATCATCTAGTCAAATCATAAAAATTATCTATTTAACTATAAAACTATTTAAAGCATAATGTAAGAAATATGGTATAATGCCCACTTAACAAAACTAGGTCATTTCGGGTCGAACAAATGCTAGATTTGAATTTCAATATCTGGTTATTCAGCAGTGAGTGAAACCTAGAGGATACTACAAGAAACTCTCAAGGTAAGGCAGACTACAAATCAACCACACATGCTTGACCAACCCAATTTTATTTTTAGAGTACCATGTGCTCTGCATACTGATATATCCATGTTGAATTTTCAATGCACATTTTCACATGCTTTCCAATCAAATATTGGCCAATATTTACCTAGTTTATTTTATAATATTATTGAATATTACAATAATAAATACCTGAGTCAGTAGCAAATGATAAATTATCTTTCTCGGGACTAACACTAAAATCATCATCACCAAACATCATCACACCAGTAATAGTATCACTGATAGCTTTTTCTACAGCTCTGTTTTAAAATCAAATATAACATCAGTGAGTTAGATTTTTGAGAAACATGGATAAAAATAATGTAGATGTATAAAATTGGAAATGCCCAGAAAACACGTTTGTGGCAGTACTTTTCAAAATCTGCCGGTGTGCTAGCATACAGATAATTGGGCGGACTATAATTCAAATGTTTGCTATGCCACAGGCAACTAAAGTCTATACTGCCGGTAATAGTATTTAAGGAACATACCTTGAAGTTCTGGCTGTAACAACAGGAGATTCAATCATACTGTATCCTTCACTGTCAATATTAAATATAACAATATATACAATACAATTACCTATTACTTAAAACGCATTTAAAATTCATAACCTCAATTTATGAGAAGAGTACCGGTATATGTTTATTACATGTCATATTTTATTATAATCTTTATCATCCATTTAATTTTATTTTCTATGTGTGATATCCACAAAATGTTAACTGCGCCATTGAGCAGTATTTTATATTGGTAATAGATGCATTATAAATAAATTATTATTATTATTTATTATAAGACCAACCTATCTAAAGCAAAGGGAGAAGCACGTCCCCCAAACTCGTCATCACTAGCTAACGTTCTGGGACTGGCTAGTATATTATTCACAGAAGGTACTGTACCAATAGAGTCATCACTTGTATCCCAGTCATCTTGATACTGGTTACTCTCATAATTTCTCATCTTATTCTGTAGCAAAATACAATCAGTCATCAACAATAAGTCACAAATCACAAGATTTTTAACCTTGATGTAATACTTGTTAACCCTGTCATAATTCACAATTTATTCTGCAGTAAAATACAATTGGTTATTACAAATCACAAGGTTTTTAACACTGATGCATCGTCTTTTGAAACTGTCATAATTTCTCATCTTATTCTGTGGTAAAATACAATCAGTGACAGTTATCACAATATGTCACAAATCACAAGGTGGTGTAATACTTGCTGACCCAGACAATGTCATATATCACAACATTTTTAACCATGATGCAACATCTTTTGAAAATGTCATAATGATACTAATGGAAGTCATTATTGTTGAATTTATCAATAACAAATAAAGGTCAATTGCCATTACAAGATTAAAAAAAGTATTCAAGATAAGGTTGTTCAACTCACTGATATTCAATAACTGGGTTTGATTGCATCAGACAGACATTTATAAACTATTTTAAAAAATTAAATTGCGACATCTGATCTGACTGTGTCATTTGATTAAACCATTATATCAAATAATACACACTCTTCATTTAAAGCCTACAATAAAGCTATATAATAATCCTATTTTCTACTTTCCAAGGAGAAGGAAATGCAATGGGGTTTAACCTACTATTCTGCTCCATTCAGGCTTATTAAGACAGCAAGGGTAAGGAACTGGTTTCATATGATTAAAACAACCTTTCATTTAATACTCATAATAAAGCTATAATAATATTTTCTACCTTTCTAGGAGAAGGAACTGGTCTCATTTCTTCTATATGTACACTTAACTTTGGAGGTGGTGGCCGAGGTGGGCCAACTTTCTGTCTGCGTTTTTCCTAAAAACAACAGAAATCATTAACCAATTATATTGGTTCCCTATTTTATTTTAATGTATCCTCCAAACTAACAAATTACTTACAAATTTCTTAATCCAATTATACTAGTTTTCGGTTATGTAATAGGCTTAGATATAATTACTGAAAGTTTTTCTTACCCACAAAACTATAGGCGAGTCTTCATAGTCCAATTTAAATAAGGTATCATAATCTGTAATAAACTTGGCAGTAATCTGATTAATAACACCTTGATCCTTTAATCCATCTAATCCTTGACCACATCTATAAGATTAGTTAAAAGATATATAAATATGTATTATTATCTACCATGGATATTAATTATGTAATAAGCTAAATCAGACTTTACAAGATTACCTGTATAACACATTACCACAGATATTGATATTTTAGTAGCTAGTGGACATAAAAAAAAACAAACAACTGGCTGTCCTAAACTTTAGGCTCCTTGAGTTTTTTGCCCTTAATTCAGTATTAAAGAGACATTATCACTCTTCTCACCAAGAAAATAAATTTAATAAACATTGCCCTAAATACCAAAAAGTGGTCAACTTTGGAGGTATGTTGCACATGAGCACACTTAACTCCTAAAGAATCTAAAATTTCACAAAACAATCTAATTTGATAACTCAATCATTGAGTCAATGATAAAAGCATCTAAACTAAAAACAAATGATTCTAAAAGATAAATAACAAACACAAAACACATAAACAACAGAGTAAGAAGTAAATGTAGATCAATGTAAAGCCTCTAAAAAATAAACAGGTTTTCAATATTTTCTTAAAGATACCTATACATTTCCTATTAACTAGTTTTGAGGTTTTTCCCTTTTAAGACCAGTAGCCATATATCCTGCTAACTCAACAAATCAATCTGCTGATTAATGTAATACATAATAGGATCATGTCAGTAAGAATTATTCATTATTATTGAGTGATTGTGTCTGCTACTCACGTCTGCTATTTGTCACCTGATGACAAGATGGTAAAAACATCAAATTAAGGTTATATATAATTTAGAGACAAGGAAATGGTGCAGAGTACATAATGTAGTAGAGCAAACTAGTAATCAAACATTGATGACCTTTATAGTGCTATTCATTACTAACAATACCCCATCACGTAATGTCCACAATATAACCACAAGTCATTATTAACATGGTATTTCTTTATAATCTATCACATTTATCAAGTTAAAAATAGATCAAACACGCAAGCTTTGATTTGAACAACATTAAAAACATCAAATGTTAAATGTCAAAGTGCAAATTAAGTAAGCATAATTTTGCAAGTCATCAAATTACCGTACTCAATTAATATGTATAAATAGGCAAAGGGCCAGAACTCTTTAATAGCTTAGAAATATTTAACATTTGTATTATATTTTAAAACCACTTGCATCAATGGATACCTTGTAATTACTGGGACTTCTCTTTAATCAAAATGGCAGACACTCAAATCGATATACGATTTTTATTCCAAATGGCAGAGGTGGACGAAGTTTAATCGATAAAAATTACACATTTTTAGAATTAAAATGAGCCAGCACGATACAATTCACTGGAGGTATTCCAAGACTTCATGTCCTGCAACTATCAATACCAAAATCAATGTTCTACTTCAATTTGATATAAATGTTTCCTATCTTGCCAAACTTATTAATAGTCATATTGTATGTAAGTGAGCATGAAATAGGTTTATTTAACGACCAATACCAGCAAGGTGCTATCACAAGCGATACAGACTATATATCTTAATACTACTGTTGTTACAAAATTATCAAAGGCAAAAGATTATCAGCAAAATATAAAAGGATATTTGAAAAACTTGGAACAACCAGAGTATTTTTTTCTGAACACAGAAATTAAAAGGACTAGCTTACCTGAACAAATTAGGACCAAACACAATTCCTAGAGCCATGGAGTTCATTTTATTCAGATATTCATGATGTGCCACTATGACTAAAAACTGAGCTAAAAACTTCAACAAGTTATAATTGTTGAGTGGTAGTTCTTTCAATGCCACCTTTAATTGTTGAATACATCGGACACTGTCAACTTGATTAGCTGAAAGGGAAATCACATGTCTTAACTCACTAATTACTTCAAATTAATTATTTAATTAACAGGGCATCAGGTCATAGTTACTGTCAAATTTGAGATCCAATGTTGCTGGATGTCATTTGAGGGATTTTAAATCAATTGCACTATACAATATTGTAAAAGTTGAGTCTCTATTAGAATGTTTATTAGTCAAGATATAAATAATTACAAAGATATAAATAAGACAGCAATGACTTCAACTTTAGTGTTGGGTAAAAAATTCTTTAGGACCTCCTTACAATCCAATTGAATCCAAGACCAGAGACCATCTATTTTGTATGCACCAGACAGATATATAGTGAAATTGTACGGTATTCAATTTGAAACTGAAGTCCTGATTGTAAAATTAATGCATAGATACTGATATTAATTTTAAATCCTACCTTCATAGATATCAACAAATTGATTAGTCATTCGTTCGGGAATAGTTGAGTCGGTCATTTCACGTAGAAACATTTTAAGGGTGCTAGCCACTGCCATGACATCATGATCTTCCTCCAAATCAGCATCTCCAATCTGATCAAACGATGATTTAATTTTTTCTACAATTCTAGCGCTGCCATTAACTCGAAATATTCCTTCTTGATCCAAACCTACAAAATAATATACTTGCTGATATAGCCTGCCACACTCCCAAAATAAATAAATGATACCTTTTAATTAATTGCACATTATTCTTTTTAAAAAGTATTCAGCAATCAAACTAATTTTCTATACTCTGAAGTCAAGGTTTTGATGTACCTAGTTTAATCACTCTCCATAAGTTTGAAATAAAGTTAACTTGTCCCAATGCATCAACTCATGAAATTACTTAGCTCTGCTTAGCTTTAGCGTAAAATAGTAATCATGGAACTCAAGTCAATTAGCTTAATGAACATCTGCACCACGTTTAAACATTCTACTTCAATTGTTGTTATGTTCTAAAGTCTTAACCAATGAAATTGTTTATCACTGCTTAACCTAAGCAGGAAATTCTCATCTTCGAACTTAGGCAATGAATCTTTACTCTTTAGTTTCAACCAAATAATAAACCCAAAGTTATTGTCTCAAACAATCAAATTGCTTATCTCTGCTTAGCCCAATTTAAACTCAATTAAGGCATTTACCTATAGCTAATTAACAAGTAATTCAAGTTTGAACATTCTAGCTCAATTGGAAGGTGAGTCATTGTCTCCCATAATTCTAGCAGTAATTGTTGAAAGTCAATAGGATTCTTCGTCTCATGACCGTAAACACTGTGTATAAATTTAAAGTATCACTTCTACTGACATATTGGGAGTTTTGATTTAATTTCAATATTACAGGTCTCCATCAAATCTAATAATACTACCGTACTAAAAAAAGGTACAGAATCATGTGTGAAACATCAGAACATCATTAACATATAAAATGCTTTTGGTACGGAAAAACAAAACCCTGGACATATGTAAATAATAGAACATGATTTTTTGGTATTTCAACAGTAAATAAGCTGACATTCTGTTTTATGACCCATACTGGTTAAAAATATCTTTAACCTACAGGCTTTCACCACATCATTAGGTACACTGCGTATTTACATAATGTACAATTCAATAACAATGATAAAGGGAGCAAGGTTTTGTCAAATATCACATCTAAAGCACTGAAAATGTTATGAAAATATTGTTATGAAGGTTGTGGTATTTCTGATTTACTATGGAGAAAATTTTTGAATGACAGCCAAAATTCAACAGACATGTAGCGCCTACTACAGGATGGGCTTTAAGTTCATCACGTGTCTCATAAAGTTTAAACTTATAAAGTTTAAATTGAATTTTATAATTGAAATTCCTTTTCAGAAGATGTTGTTTTTAGTACAAACCTATAATTTATCTATTGGAAAATTGAAAATAACACTAGAAATATTGGTAGGACAGAGTTGAAATCTTTTGAAGTGAATACTGAATGATTTTTAATTTTAAAGAAGCTATTTATAGCAAAATAGCTGAAGGTTCCTTTAAGTGTGCATTCCAAATCTTATTAACCACTACTAGTGTGAAGTGGTTCATCTGATTAGTTTTAAGTATTTTACATTCACTTACAGTCTATATAAGAAGGATACACATGGAACAAATTTTCTTCTGAAAACTTTATTTGTAAGGAGTGAATAATGGCCCTTAAGTAGTATAAAGAGTGGCAATGATTGATGAGCTTAAAATGCTTTTTGCCATTGCTTAAGAATATAAATTAAATGATGTCAGTGTCACTGGTGTTTTTGTGTTTGTCTTATTGTCTTCCAATCTGCATCTGTTCACTATTGTGTTTTGGTTCTGCTATAAATAACTTGGTTTTCTTACCATTTTTGTCAATGAATTCACAAGTTTTCTTCACAATTATAGGTACACGACATCCATCTGATGCTCTTTTAACCAACTCATCCAGCGATACACAAAAAGTTCGGTTTGCTGCATTTCCAATCAATTTCCTCTTAGTACCAGGACTAATTAATCGTTTTACTCTGTCCATATGGGAAGTGACATTTGATCCTTTATCAGTGCTCTAAAAATAGACAAAACATTGGGATAAAACGTCATCAGGCTGGTTTATATTGTTTATTTATAAATAGAATACATGAAATAACAATACCACTTACCCTGTTACTAAAAATACAGTCAGTGTATTAAAGAATCCAATTGTGTGAAATAAGGAAACTAATTAAATTGATTGATATCCAGATCAGTCTGTTCTAATAAATGCCTGTTTCCAATAATAATTTTTCTTTTTTTTCTTTTTGTAAATATCCCTGATGAGTGATGATGATACATTGAAATTCAATTAAATATAAAGAGCACAATGGTATATTAGACTAAATGCTTTAATGAAAGATATCAATATCATTATTAAAGCTATATTAATTAAAAAATGATCCTTTAGCTTTTATTCATTTATTTCATATTGCCTGGGGTGCTTCTTAAATTAATTTGTGCAAGATTTCACAAGCCGTTATCAAGCATATACACAAACAAATAAAAAATGAGAAGGAATAAGAGTATATACACAAACATCAGTGAGAACTATCCAATGGAATGCTAGAGAGTGAATTATTCCTTCTCATTTTTTCATTGTTTGTATATATGCTTGATAACGACTTGTGAAATCTTGTTGAAACATCCAATGTAATAAACCATAGTATTGTTATTCCATAAAAGTGTGTTATTTGATTACGTTCCAATTACTAAATGCCATTCAAAGAATATTATTTAAATATTGTTATTATAATACAAATATTCAACACGTATTATTATTATTCATAAACAAAAATAAAGTTATTTTTAAATGGACCCTGAAAATTATTCAAATGAACGATAAATAATTGTCCAAACAACAAGATCCTATTACACACATGTTAATAGCAATCTGTTTAACATGTAATCTGTTAATCGTCACGCTAAATGTATGTCAATGATTACAAGATATTCCTGCTGTAATTGTTCAAATGTGCTTTGTACGTCATCTACTTTAAAATCCATTATGTACTTCAAAAACCAGGTAGTAGAATTACAGTACATGTAACACTCTGTTACACAGGTATGCCAACTCTTGTATTGATAAATAATGAAAGCATCTGTTTCTGTGACATTAACCTACATATTCTTATCAACAATTGATCATCAACTTTCATCTGTTGTACATGTATGATAAAAGAAAAAACACGAATATACCCATGACAAATTTTTTTTTTTTTCAATCATTCTTAAAATATAAAATCTTAGTAATATACCTTTAAAATTCTCATTATATCCGGATAGAAAAAACAAATGTCTGTTATTTATAAAAAAGACAATAATCCTGAAAATCAAGGTTAAAACAAGAAATATCTCTCAGCGCTAATATCCTCTCTAGTCATTGTTTTTCACTTTCGATTTCATAAACTCTCACAGACGAGCCAAATTTGGACTTTAACAATGATCACCACATGTAATAATGAATCACTCCTGTGGATGTGGTAAAATTACTGAGGTATGGCTCTGCACTTTATTTCGTCAAACATCAGTGTCACCAGACATAACCCACACTAGGAAATGAAAAATTTCTGACATGAGCTATTTAAAATCATGTCAATACATGTTGTCTGTATAATAGTCTCTCTACTATATAATGATATCTAGCCAATACACCCACCCATTAATCTAGTTAAAAGGCATGTGTGGATAAGACATAATAATAGAAATAGTTTCCTTTACTACAAATAGAGAAATAACTGTCACTCCTTTCTCCTTCAATTGCTATATTCATCATTTTGTTTAAAGCATTAATTTCTCAAGGGAATCTTTTTGTCTATCTTTCAAAATTTCAAATCAAAAGTCTGATTGAGGTATTTAAAAACACATATTCTGCATGTACATGTACAAATTAAGAGGTAGGTTAAATGAATCCTTAATTAAGTATTTTGGCTATTTGTCAACTCAATCCAATTTGAATACGCAGTTTGAATTCATTTCCTGGTTCTGCAGAGCATAAAAGAATTATCAAGGCAATTTTTGGTCTTACCTGGCTGGACTTGCAATATGTTACAATGACTATTAAGGAACAACAATACTTAGCATCCTCATAGAAGATAGAAGACTCTGTAGTCAAATCGTAAACAAAATTTAAGTTCATGTACCTGTAGTAGCTGAGTGCTTAAACATGGTAGAAATTGACATTTTTCACTCTAAAAACAACATGATTTGTGTATTCAGGATAAACATTCACTATCCTTTTAGTCAACTGTCCACATGTTTTGATGTCCGTTATACTCTGAATCATAACTTGCGTCTTCAGGTACAAAGACTGTTAGGTTTAACATCCACATACTTTTTCTTAAAGATAAAACTTGTATCTTCATGAAATGTTTATATTTTGGCATTTAATTCTGTGGAATTTGGGACTTTCATTAAGTTAAGTCTCAGTTACTTGTTTGTAGTCAGTGACTTTTTAATTGGCAATTGACATTCCGAAATGTGGTGACGATTTTCATGATGCGTACAATACTATAAAAAGATATATTACAAGGATTAAATGTCAAGAAGACATAACCTTCTTACAGAATCTTTATTGCCTCCAAGAAAATAGATGTAATTTCATACTCAAAATAACCCTACACTCTCCTATTAAATCAGAGCAATGAATGTCTTAATGTTTGAAACAAGTGTTTGTTAATTTTTCTATACAATCTAATTTCAAATCACACAAAAACAAAAATTATCTTCTTCACAAACTGATCCAGACCTCCAATTTCATTTTTTAAACAAGATATCCAGACCTCCAAATTATTTTGTTACCAACAGATCCAGGTCTCCAAATTATTATTTTTTTTAACATCAGATCCAAACCACCAAATTATTTTGTTACCAACATATCTAAACCTCCAAATTATTTTGTTACCAACTTAAAGTGTTAATTGTTTAAAACATATTTATCCAATGGTTATAAAGGAAATTTAAGTTATTAATACTGGCGATTGAATTCAACAATTAGGCCACAGCCGCCACCATATATAATTCTTACCGGTATCAACAAGAATAATTGATCCAAGTATGTACAACAATCAAAGCATCATACATACATATTCATGATTCATAATATATTATGTTAAATGAACATCAACATATAGGTCTAAATGTTGACCTAATTCTATTTAAGTATAAGAAGACCAGTCTATTGATTACTTGCCACTAAATCTTGTAATCTCTATCAATGACTATCAATAAATAATGCCTAATCCTATTGTAAATAGATTATACACATGTATATGAGTATCAAACCTTATCAATAGATTACACCTTGATAAATTAATTACTTGTATAATTACTTACAAAGTAAGCTTACAGAATGGATAAAGACTACAATTTATTCTAGAATAGAAACAATGCTATGATGTTGTATGTTATAATGACTAGTGGTACAACCAACACTTTCACTTAAAAAATATTTCTTATAGAACGGACAAAATATTAATGGTACAATAAACACTTTCACCTTATAAATACTTCTTATAGGATAAAGACAACAATTTACTTAGAAAATATTTCTCAAGAAACAATGTCACAGTTTTGTTTCCAGGATGTAATATTACTTTGTAATGACTAATGGATGGTATAATGGTTAAAAATACTTCCAAAACGAAACTATTCACAAAAATAAAACATGCTATTTTTCTATGAGTCATACAGCTGATGTCGAGGCAAAACGTCTCATATAGTACACTGTATGGTGTATGCCCTTCTTCAATAGCCCACTTGGTTCCGAAAAGTAGGATATCAAAACCCATTTCATTGCATTTATATTTTTACACACAAATACCAGACTGTTAAATACTTTAATCGTTAAGAATAACAGTAAGTCAATAATTTATTTTAAGCTTAAAGATACATTATGGGAGATTTTAATAGAGAGTTGGCCATTGATGCTATTACAGTTAAAAAATAGATGATGAAACAAGAATATATTGAAAATTTCAATCAAATTACTTTATTCTGAACAAAGTTATCACCATTGTAATTTTTGACTAGAAATAGGAGCCAAACTCTCTCTTCACCTTCTCCAAGAATGGCCTATCGTTTGATTGGCAAATAACGTTTTCAATGGCTGTGGTACCGTTAGCCTTTTCAGTTTGAGACGGGGATGCAATTCAATTCGTATCACATTTAATTTTACTAGAAATTAAAAATAAGACTTTTAATATATATAGATAAGAACTAAAAAAGCGAAAGTTTGAAAGGAATGGATCAAATCCATGAGGCATAATTATATCCCACTTCTTGTTAGCCTGCGTGTATTCTTGTACTGTAGTGTAACCGGTAGGCCTACATGACTCCCGAAGCAGACAAATATTTATAATACTGACATCCAAACTCTCATTTTAACCACAACTAAACCTTATATCAAGGTCGTATATATCAAACTTTATATCAAATTGACTGACATGCAGGCACAATACTGGATCTTCAAAATGGTACAGAATATTTTAATATAAGGATTGTGGGTTAAGGTAAGGGCTTCGTACACTCTATGGTAATGGTTAATCCCCGCTTATGGCGCCATTTCAAATTTAAAGGACCTAAGTCCGTAACTCAAAATCCTCCAAAATCTTCGACATCGAAAACACGAATTATTGGTCAATTCAAATCAACATTGATGTTGTGATCTCACCTGGAAACGGTAGGCCTCAGATATCCAATATTTATAACAAAATAAACATTTTACCATTGGTACACGAATCGTGTACCATAGTGCGTTTCAGCGTCACTTGTAACAAGTGACCAGACAGAACGAGGCTAGACATATTCAACAACTCTTGTCAAACGCGGAGGCCATATCTTATCTGGTGGGCATGCACAGTAGACTGGATTAACCAGACACTATAATTTTCTCTTTGATTAAGACTCATGCCGTATTTCGCTGGACATAACTGATTTGAAATTAGAGTCAAAACGGAAACAATTTAATGTAAAACAGTTAATATACAATCAGATTATATTATTATATGCGTTGCGACCCATTAGGGTCAATTTCTAGGTCCCAAATGTTAGCAATTTAGCTCCTTTAATCAATCAATGAAATCATGTCTATATTCAAGCCATCCATGGGTCTTCAGAGTTGATTTTGTGCTTGTTGTGTAAATAAAGATCTAATTTATTATTTCTATGACATCTGAAGCCTAAATAAAGACTTGCAATAATCAGATTTAGCTCTTGTATAATATATGTTTAACATGCCATGTAAATAACCTTGTCATGCTAGAATTAATCTCTTAACATCTCAATATCAAGTAGAAAGCAGGGACATGAATAAAGTTGCATTGTTAATAATTTGAAATTTCTGGATACCGGTATTACACAATACTATGGGAGGTTATTGTATAATTATACCTTATCACTAATCCAATCACTCATCACAAATACTTTCAGGTATTTTAAAGTCAAAACAGATAAAAGTAAACCCTAACAGGTGTCATAAATGTGTGTGAAAGAATGACAAGTATTTTATTCTTGGTTATTTTTCCAAGGAATTTCAAACAGGAAACATAACAATTTTTCAGTCAAATTAAAAATATGTGTTCCCACAAAAGGTCATCCATTTGAAATTACGATATCATATTTTATAGTTCAATTAATTACATGTTACTTTTTCTAAACAATATTTTTATTCATTAAATCTTCCATTTTGGAAGCAATGGACAGAGAACAAGCCAAAAAAGTAATTTTTCATAGAATCCATGAAGTTACAGTCCGATATGCTCGATTTAGAAAAGAACAAAGATCATTGGGTTATAATTTTTACATTTTATAAACAAACCTTTTTTTTCCCATCAAAATCAGTTAAAGATATTTTACTTTTTTCGGTAATGGAACATTTATAATACACTAAAGTAAAGTCTGATTATGTAATTATCAGAAAATCATTTGAATATGTTTGGCTTTGATAAAGTTCTCCTCCATGCTAACATGTAGTATACAAAACATTTAATATTCTGGATTTAGCTGTTCAAGTTATCAAAATTCATTGAAACTCAATATGCTTGTTCGTTTCATGACCTTCAACACTGTGTATAAATTTAAAGTCAATCACATATTAACTTTAGCCTCTAGTGCGTACACAAGGTTTTTTGAAGTGATCAAGGTCCATAACTCTGACAGTAATTGTCGGAATTCAATTAAAATCAATAGGATTCTTTGTTTCATGACCTTAAACACTGTGTATGAATTTAAAGTCAATTAGAAATGAACTTTAGCCTCTAGAGCGTTCACAAGAAATTGTGGACGACAGACGTAGGTACGTACGTATGGATTGGGCGATGCCAATATACGACGACATTTCTAATGTGGGCGTATAAAAATTGTAAACTCTAAAGTGATCACAAGCTCAAAATGGGATTTTTTCTACAATCAGGGGCCATAATGCATGAAGTTACAGTCCTATACATGCCAATATCGAAAGAAACCAAGATCTTCTGAATATAAACTTATATTTTAACTTTCTTTAAAATCTGATAGAAATCGTGACCTGCAGTGTGTTCACAAACAAAATGCAAACGGACAGGGGCATAAGAACACTATGTATAAATTTCAAGTCAATTGGATGATAACAAAAACACTGGAATATATGTGTATAAGAAAACTAGAGTACCGGTATACAATCTTTTAATATTTATGCAGATATATTATTACTTTTAATTATGTTTTATTTTTAGTATTAGTGACATTATTTATAAACCTCAGTAAACATTTGAAATTTAAAATATTAAATTTGCATTCTATCCCAACTTTGTTTTTTTCAGAGTATGAAAAGAAAATATATAGATATATTTAGGCTTACTCGTTCGTAAGATTACCTGCTAAAAGCTTCATTCAGACTGTAAAAATTATCTTAGCATCACTTGTATTTTAAACTGACCACCCCACAACAAATTAGGGTACAGTGTATATAAAATCTATTTGAATACTTTAGTAGTATTATTGGATATACAAACATGTAATTTTGCCATTATAAAGATTTATGGATAGACCATTTGTATAATTTGGTACAAATAACGAACATAACATATGTAGAACATTTGCAATAAACATCAAATTTTGACCTTGAAACAAAACCAAATATGTGGTACAAATACATACTATGGTACATTACTTCTGTCACACTTCATCCCGAATTTTACAATAACAAATTTGTGTAGCAATATAGTCGTGGTGACATTGTTTTAAATTTATAGATAAAGAATAGAGAAATAAGATTGTTTTATATTTCATTAAATAATATCTTTGGCAAGTTGGTAGATTGACATTTGTAGTTAGTATGTACTAAATATCACTAAAAATATAATTGACAGGTTGACAGATAAAAAGAGTTTAGATAGTCAAAATTTGTGTCTTTAAAATACCACGAGATTACATGTGCAAGAAAAATTACTATCGCATCATTTGGTTCCATGTAGAAGGGAAAAGATATAACAGTTCTGTCAGCAGACTCGGCCACATCGAGTCTGGCTGGCCAGGGTGGAGAAATGACTTTAGCTAGTATTATCATTTGTACTATGCTTGTATACATGTATTCGGCTATGCTGTATAAAATGTAAAAACAAACAGTTGCATTGTTATAACTGAGAAGACAAACGTCTTAAGAAACCAGTAAGAATCAAACACACAACGTGAAGTAGAAGCAAAGACAGCCAGAGACAAATTCTAGACGATCACAAGGCTAGAAAGGCACATGGTGCTACAATTGTTGCACCAATATTAATCAACACAAACATCGGTAAAACAGGTTGCCAGGCAACTAAACATAGGCTCAAAGATGCTAAGTTGTCTGGGCCCAAAGATGCTAAGTTGTTTAGGCCAACAGATGCTAAGTTGTCCGAGTAATCCATCACTAATTTGAACAATACATATCAATTTCAAGTAGACCATTTACAAAATTTTACAAATTGATCAAGGGCAATAAAGCTAGTAATTTGAATGTGGGCGTACAAAAATGAAAAACAAAATTGATAACTTTCTACAATTTCAATAGCTTCTAGTGCACATGTTTGTAATTAACCTTGAAAAATATTATGTAGGTTAATGATAAAAAATACTGAATGAAGTACAAATAGAGCTTCATACAACAACAGTTATAAAGATTTACAGTTTCTTTGAACCTCCCATTCTTATTATTTACTGTAAACAAAACTTATAGGAGATTGGAAGAGTTTTAAACTGTGTAGTGTGTAATGTTAAAAATCCCAGACCTTTTGCAAGTAATTATCTATAAAACACCAGAGTGTTATGGCAGGAATGTAATATACAACATAGTTTATGTCTGCTTCTAATTTTTTCACCTTGTGATAATCTTGGTGAATTCTTGTTGCAAGATTATTGTGGCCTTGGAAGAGAAAAAAAAAATGGAATAGACACTTACGTCTCCTTATAAAATTAAATTGCTAATTAATTTTTTTTAGTTAAAGTGTAATTTAATTTTTTTAGTTAAAGTGTAATTTAATTTTTTTAGTTAAAGTGTAATTTAATTTTTTTAGTTAAAGTGTAATTTAATTTTTTTAGTTAAAGTGTAATTTAATTTTTTTAGTTAAAGCTCTAACGATGGTTAGTATCTTGGAATAAAAATGTTTAAAGTCAATCGCATGCTAGCTTTGGTCTTTTTCAAAGTGATCAAGAGCCATAAGCCCATAACCCTGACAACAATTATCTGAAATCATTTGAAATCAATGATCTTAAAGACTGTGTATAATGAGATATTAACTATAGCCCGTAGAGCATCTAAAGCATTTCTAGACAGGGGTGAAAACAATAACCACATTTCGATGTCATTTCTGACTTCCAGTCATTTTGTAGTTAATTCCTCATCCCTGAAGAAGTTTGTATTATTACGTTGGATAACATAATGGTTTTCTGATATTGTATTAAGTATTAACTTATTTAATATCAAATGCATCATTTTGACATGTCAAATATGATCTCATCAAACCATCTTGAATTTGTTGGTTTGTGCTACTTGTTTCAGGATCCTTTATTACATTGATACATGTTTGGGTGTACGTCTGTTTTTCAAGCTATAATCTTGATTTTAATAAATTCTGTACGAACACTTGATTGTTGGCTAATTATGTAATTTAGTAGTTTATCAAACATGTACATGTAGGTTATCAACCCTATTGGATTTTATTCATATTACATTATTATCTAAATATGTGACAACCGAATATTACATAGAATAGTAATAGACTGTGGAAAACTTAGGACTTTTGTGCTTATTTAAAGAGCACATCAAGTGACTGTATTTGTTATGGTATTATAAAACAAATTCTAAAATGGATGTTAAATTAACTCATTGGGTCCGATTGCTTAAATATAAGGGCCAATTAAACCCCTCTCTAATACCGATTGCTTGAATATACGGTCCACTGCTTATTAGTGTTATATCCGAGAGACTTAAATTCGCGGTCCCGTTGATGCATTGTTTCCTCGAACCATAATTGTTAAATAAAAGCCAATTGGCTAACTAAAAGTAATTTATCAAATCAAATATAGTTTTGGCTAACGAATGACCACAAAAAATGCATACGTCACAACAAAAATTTAGGGGTTATAAGGTCATGAACTTTGCGGGTCAAATTTTTTTCACTGGTCGCCATATTGTTTTGTTACGTATTATTATCGATTATTACTGCGCTCCGTTTTCTTACAATATCTTCATTATGGAAAGTGATACGGACTCAGAATTCGAAGGGTTTTTACCCGAAGATATTTTGGATGGTGATATCGATATTATTAATGCCGTGGGAAGTGATTTTTCCGATATTTCGAGCGAAGAAGTCGAGAATCTTGATATAAACAATTCCAGCGAAAACCAGCATGGCGTGGGCCCGTCTTGCAATAACGAGTTTGGCAAACAACATTAAGTGACCACTCAGTCATTTTTAGGACCTGAGCATGGGCCAACAATATATTAGAAGAGGGGAAGAACGAGTTTGATTTATTTAGTTTGTTTGTCGGATTAAATTTATACACGTTAATCGCTGATGAAATGAATCGGTACCACGTGTGACAATGCTAAAAATATGAAAATGAAATGGAGAGAAGAATAGGAGAAACGTGACCCCGGAAGAAATTCGAGAATTTTTGGCTTTAGGTGTGTTTATGAGTATATCAACGCAGCCAAGAAGTAATATGTATTGGTCGCGAGACTATTACAAAATTGCTGGTTTAATAAAACAACAGTATTGTGAGTGTTGTAAACAGACATCTTGATTGATGAATTTTACTCAGTGCTAAACATTTATAATCTGTTGTGAACTAAAATCCCAAATGGCTAAATCCACACTGATATTCTTGTAAACCTATAATATTATTATATATATTTGGACTAACTATTTTTTTCAAATTGTTGACTTAAAAAGACATTTTAGGAAGAATTATTGACTTGCCAAAATGTATAATCTTGTAATGTGAATGTTTTTTTACTTATGTTTTTTTTATTAAATAATAACTCTGTTGTTATTTTGTATTATTGATTAAATTTTATACCATTGCAATGCCTGATTTTTTATCTGCATTTGATAATATAAACATTTTTTGATTGGAGTGATAGTTTCCGTGTTATTTTGTTTAATCTACAGTATATGAGATTAATGGATAATCCTTTAATTAGCTCCAGGGAGATAAGCTATTGTCTAGTTAATTGGCTCAGGGAGATTAAGGGGTAGATACTTAATTAGGTCTAGGGTTCAATGAGTTAAACCAAATTATAAATCAAATTATTCCTCCGTAGTCAATTGTTGTATTTCATTAGGGAATCAGTCTATTTTTAATGAATACACACTCCAGCTGTATAAGTAATCGCTGACAACTGACAAGAGTGTTTTTTCGATACATGTACATAATTACCAAAGATCTATATTTTCGACTTTGAATGAAGATGGCTGATTTAATTTTAATAAGATTGGTGTGAACCTGCCATAATGTGCATATAATAACCACTGGCTACAAGTACAGAAAATGTTATCTATCACTTGATGTGCTCTTTAATGTAATAAATTTAGAAGTAGGCTAATTGTACTGAAGGGAAGGGTTAACCGGATCAAAAATCTTGCCTGCATATAAATTCCAAAATATTTTCACAGATGATTTCAATACCAGACTAGCAAAACCACTTTATTGGCATTTATTGATCGGAAATCAGCAATCTTGTCAATGATAACACTTGGAACATCACCTGATTTTTCCTCATTAGACATGTTTCTAATGACTCTCATCATGGTTTAAACCATATTTTGTTCAATTATAGATGATACCAAACCAAACCAAAGAATGCTTACCAGTATATAAAATAGTTCCAATTAATAAGGTTTAAATACAATACATATGTAAGCTCACAAGCTTTAATCGGCAACTGTCAGTTTTATACCATTCTATTTATTAACCATCGTTAATTCGTTTTGCCTATATATTGTATTTACGACAATAAAAACAAATTTGTTGGTAATTGCAGTCTCAGATCAGATTAATATTCACTCTAATAGGCTAAAACTAAATCATTTTGAAAACTTCATGCAAAATAAATGGTTGATATAATTATATCAAATACAGTAGTTCAGGGTAATCCACTGTCATGTCAGTATCCATTTCACAAGCTGCCTTTGTGGAAAGGACAAACTAGGATAGAAATATCCAATGTTTGTCTTGTGTGAGATTAGCATTACCTACTAAAACGTTATTAAGACTCCAAGATTCACACACTTCCCTATTGACGTACATACAGAAACTTCTGAAATATCATCAACTTATGAAACTTTAAACTGAATCATTATAGGGTAAAGAAATGAATGCAGGTTTCGGAAGAAAGTTCAACTACAACATCAATCAAGTGACTTTTAAAGAGATTTGGCTCCTTTTATATTTCTTCCTAAAGATCCAATAAAATGGAAAGGGCAACTATTAATTCACAGCTCAGAGAATTTGGGGAACCATTTCGTTCTGCCTTTTTGGTTTTTGCACCATACCTGCACAAAGGTACTTTTTGAAAACAAAATACCTTTGAAAAATAACACTAAGTCCTGCCAGGCTAAGTATTATTCTTAAATAAAGTCTATCATCTTCATCTTACAAGGAACCGATAATACACACGTTATTTTAATATACCTTGAATAATAGTCAAAAGAGACGTGTTATAATAGTTATATTTACTAATCTAGTCAATATGACAGCCATAAAACATTTTAAATGTTTTTGTAGGTTTATTGGGCAAGTATCCCTGTAGTTGAAGCTCAGATGACAAATGCCTTGACCTCCTTAACGATCAGAATAAAAGAAACAAGCTCTCGTGTATCGAACTAGCTGAGACAGTTAAGTTATTAGCTCCTGAAATTGTTTATCTTAGATGAATATAAAATAAGACTTTACACGTAATACTAAGCTGCAGCTGATGCTCATTTTACAATGGCAATTATTGAAAATTGATTTCAACTAGCTTAAAGATAAAACTATATCTCAGTGTAAACATCAAATACAATTTATCAACATGCACAAGATAAATGTTAGATAATTAGAATAGAGACATGCTAATTAGCTTGATATGCTGACAAGACTGACAAGAAACAACCAGATTTGATTTAAGAGATATCAATTTATTATTTAATCAGTAATTGCCCTCAATTTAATTAAATGAGTTCATTTCACTCCATTCAAGCCATTTCTTAATATCATGGTATAGAAATTATTACTTTCATGATAGACCAAATTGGTACACTTTCATGCACATGCATAATTCCAAAGAATAATCCATAGAACTCACTGTGAATACATGTATCGGCATGATTGTGATTTATAATATACTTAAAAGCAATGCAAACAGCTTTCCAAAACCCTATTAATATCTCACTAAATAGTTTCTCAATAGTCATTAATGCAAGAAAATAAACTTCTATCAATGCTTTATTCCCCTGATAAATAAATATATCTAAATGGGGTTTATTTTTGATACCTTTGTCTAAGGGTATCTCCCTTAATAACTTCATTGGTAACCATTAAATATTTATCTACAAAACACAGAGCAAACTCATGCCCATAGGTCACATGTATAACACTTGAAATTTTTTGAACAATAAAGTATTCTCAAGCAGGAGCTTACAGTGTATATCAATTTTTAAAATTAAAAGCAACTACTTGTAGTTGGAGTTGGTTGTAAGTGTGCTTATGTCGACCATATCAGCAACCCAGGACAACTGACAGCAATTAAATTCGGAGCGCTCATTAATTTTTTTTTTCATCACATGGTCAACAAAACGGAAAATACCCTAGAAGATGCACCCCAAAGTCTTGTCCGGTTAATATATTTGAAAAGTGGGTGTCTTTCGTTCACTTTCATTTTGTTCCTTTAAACAGTCACCTGGTGTTATTTCCATGGAAATGAGTTGACGCCAGATGTAGGAACGCTCATGTCCACTGCAAGTAGTTGCCGCTATTTGCAGCAATTTGCAGAAGACTGCAAGCAGATGCTTTGAGTTGTAAGATGCTTTCAGTTTCTCCCAGCTGCCGAAATCCCAGTTGCAAGGTTGACATAAACTGGGCCCTTTTTCTTGAAATCTGAAGATAAATTTCAATTTTTAATAGATACTTCAATTTTGATTAGCTAAGCACTAAAATCAATCTAATATTATCCAATCAAGTTACTAAAATTTGGATTTTAAAATTTTGTGAAATAGGCCCCTGCTCTTTTTAAAAAAACTATAGTAAAGACACAACAATAGTTCACATATATATCTAAGTAATGTCTACTATTTTAATATAAAGCAGTCTGTTATTATGTTAAACACATCTGAGAATTAAAGAACCATCATAAAGATTGGACTGGTTTGTACCGATTATTATTAATATATTTCTTTAAGATGTATATAATAAAGGGCAATGTGAAATCATTAGAAACTATGTGGATGACCATAAACTATAAATTAAACTTTAGTAAAAAACAGATTAGGGAAAAGGGTCAAACATAACGTGAAACATAACTTTAAACTTTAAACGATGCACCCAATCCTAAATTAAGTTCCATGCATTAAGTAAATAAGACCTAACATATCGTTGGAATAGAACTGTTAACATTAAATGTACCCAATCTATCAACTAATATCCATGCATTAAGTAATTAAAAAAGACCTAACATATTGTAGGAATAGAAGTGTTAACTTTAAAAGCACCCAATCTATCAACTAATTTTCATGCATTAAGTAAATAAGACCTAACATATTCTGGGAATAGATCAACTAATTGTCATGCATTTCATCATTAAGTAAGTATTAAATGTCTGGAATTGGTTGACAGCAAGCATAACAACACTAACCTTATATATTGATACAATCAGTGATTCTGGAAGACAATATTTACCAACATTAATATTTCATTAAAACAGGGGATGTTAGAGGTCAGATACAGAATGCACTGCGCAGTCACTATTAACCAGTTTCAATAATAAACCACAATTTTTAAAAAAAACCATACAATGTCAGGCATCCAGTTACAAAAAAACTACCAAAAACTGAATGACATCAAATATATCTTTTTCTAGAACACGGAACAAGACAAGCCTCTGAACATATCTAAAATAGATACTTCTAACAAAAATAAATTTAGTTTACAAGTTTCTATCTGTTTTATTTACATTGAAGTTAGGGATGGTCATTATACTTACATGTCAACATGTACTGCAGTTAGAAAACACAATAATTTTCTGTATTGCAATATTTATAGCAAAATCACGCTGTACTGGAAAAGTGGTAAATACACCATGCAGTGTGCTATTGGGGGAATTTTGCCTGTACAGCAAATTCCAATTGCCAAAGAATCATTTATGTTGATGACAACCTATGGGTTTCTGTTGCTAGGTTCTCCATCTTGCCTATTTAGTAAGCCAGGACCAACAACAGAGCTACTGAGGCTCTCTAAAAATAGGTACTGGCTTAATAAAGGGGTATTACAGGAGATTGGATAAAGAGTTGACTGTTCTTGCTATAATAGTTAAGAATCAGCTAATGTTACAGAATATATGGAAAATTTCAGTCTAATTGCTCAACTGAGATATTTGTTTTTGAATTTTAAGTTAGCCTGGATCATAAAAAGAAACAAAATAATAAATTCTTAATTTTGACTATGCCGTGGAGGCGTGGACAATGGCGATTTCAATGTCAACATCGGCAAATTGCCGTCGTGATATTCTTTAAATAAATTACCATGGCTGAAGATGGCGTAGTTATTATTGGTTTTCTACGACGATTTGGCTAAATACTACGAAAATTGCCGCGGGTGCCGTCGTGAATTTTATCCCCTGTGCTCATAAAACTGATAGTTACATTAGATTTTAAATAAATTCATTCTGCTGCCAGGATATCAGCAAAATTTCGACCAAATGTGATAAAAGTGATTAGTACATGTAATTAGGTGATTAGAGTGGACAGTGACAAATATGTCTGTTTTTGTTTCTGTTCTATTTATAATAAATCAATACAATTATCTCTCAAAGTAAACCAACAGATTCTGTCATCAATATCTCAAGCAGTTGGCCATGTTTAAGAAGGTACATGGGTAGATAATCTATGTGTTATTGGTATCAACAACTAATACTTCCACTGGTGTAATATGAAATATTTGTGACCATATATTATATAATTATAACCAGGTAAGGGAGTTGGGATGGGGTTGGGATGGCCTAGTGGTCTAGAGTGCTGCGCTTCGACCTCTAGCTGGCCGGCTACCTCTGTCTTGCGACTACATGTATGGTTTCGAGCCCTGGTGTTAGCATATGTGGCATGGAGATAGGCGCCTTCTTAACCTCTTGGGTTTCCTCCGGGCACTTCAGTTACCTCCCGCTGCTTAAAGACCCCTACGCACAAGCAAATTATTGAAATAAAATTAAAAACCATATGTTAGTCCCGAAATGACCTAGTTGTGTTGAGTGGACGTTAAACCCCATTTCTCTCTCTCTCTCTATAACCAGGTAGCATATATAATTATCATCAGACAAAACAATTATATATGCTACCTGGTTATTATATAGTCAATTAACTCAGTTTAATTACAAACTACAATTGACTATCAAAGCCTAAAAAGACTGAAAAACACTTCTATGCTTAGTTCTAAATGTATGAATGATAAATGTTTAAAACAAAATTGTATAAAGTTTTATAGATCTTGTAATGTAACAGTGTATATCTTGTAATGATTTCTGGTGCATGTATATGTGCTCTGGAATAATAACTGCATACAAAAAATAAGTTACAAAACAATATATTGAACGGTTCCATGCTCCGTACTAATAATTGTATACCAAAATAAATTTCCATGAAAACATGAAAATTATTAAAATCAAGAAATTTCTAATTAGCAAAAGTTGTTCAGATATCTTGATTGAACAGTTTATAAGATATGTTCAGGATAGAAAACCCGGACAGACCGACAGTCTGAGCCCAGTTCAATATCCCTTCCTTAATTTTATTCTGCATGGTATAATTAAAGAGAATACTATTCAATAAATCACTTCATTAGACTTGTCTCTTCCTATGACACGACATACATAAAACTTGGTAGATCAATACAACAAGTACAACAAGTACAACATAACAATGATGAATCTTACTTCACTGTTACTGAATGGCCAAATACAAAATGATAATCCATATTATCTATAATTATATTGCAATTCTCTACTTATTCACTATGGTGAAGTAAGACGACTGATGTTTTGCTAAGAATGTTCCGGTTGTGAATCCCTGAGTCGACCAAGGAACATATCAGGATTTTTTCACATGTTAAAGATCATTTGGTGAAAAATCTGCCAATTGTAGGTCTTTTTTTGGCCTCAAATGTTATATAAATTATCAATTAAGACATTTATTCACATGAAAAGCCCATAATCAACTCTCTAAATGAACAAAGAACTGTAAACTTCAACAGAGTTCATACACATTTAACAAAATACAAATTATTCAAATAACCGTTTACAATTTACATAAACTTATTAATTTCATTGAAAATTTGCAGTTAATAATGAGAAAAAAGTATTTTTGCATGACTATATTTCAGTGTTCTGTTTTGTTTTTAATACCTTGTTCTGTTTTTAATGTTGTTCTGTTTTTAAAGCCCCAATAACACTCTTGTTGTGACTGAATAATATGTTTCAATCTTTATTCTGGTCAACAATTTGTACTATTCTACAATATTTCAATTAAAAAATGATACAAATTTCACCTTAACACACCTAATTTTAAAAATTGGAAAAATTCAACTACATGCCGTAACATGGTTTGAAAAGCCTTACGTAAGCACTTTCAAATGCAACTTGGATTTAAACATATTTTCGAACCCTCTAGACAAGTAAGATAGGTTGTAATAGATAATTTACACAACAGGTAGGACACTTAAACATCTTGTAGTTAGAATAAGGCTAAAAAAGATTTCTGGACCTGTCAAGCCAGCAAGAGTGTTATTGTCCCTTTAATGTTGTCCTGTTTTGTTATTAATATGTTCTGTTTTGTTCTTAATATGTTGGGGGATCACGGTGGCTAAGACGCTGGCTTACTAGCCTGGAGGATGGGAGTTCGATCCCTGCATTAGCTGAGAAAGTTCATATAGATTTTCAGGTGTGGTATCTTTTGTCGCTGATGCAGGATGGTGGGAATGACAAGGACAGCTGTCTAGTTGTTTGGATGGGACCAAAAATCAAGGCTCTGTTTACACATTGGTGTATACGTGAAAGATCCCTTGGCAGTTAGAATTCGATATAAGAGTAAGCCATGGCGCCACTGCCCGGGCAAAAATTCCCTCATATCACACTGTATGAAGTACACCCATCTTCATTAGCTCATATTGGAGCAAAAAAGTAGGACATTAAACCCCATTTTATTTTTTAATATGATTGTTCTTTTCTGTTTTAATGTTTTATAACATATATGTGTTTCTGTTCTGTTTTCTTGAACAGTATTGCTGGATATTTTCTATTACATGTACATGTAGATCCTGGTCCTACTGAATTTATGATAATAAAATATCTAATTGAGTAATTCAGACATAATCTTTAAAAGATTATAACATATACAGTCCTACTTGTCAATGGAATATTAGTTTTTTGATAAAAGATAATTTGTACAGACTATGTAAATGCCTGCAGTTTATAGGCCTATAACTACAATATTTTGTTTAAAAAAACATTCTGGCTTGCGGACACAGACAGACATCAGCATAATTTGACATTTCATTTCTTTCAACAACATCGGTAAAAAAAATTATTGTGAATGATTGATTATTATTGAAATGATATCTATATTTAGAAATTAAGATTGGAGAATAATTGGTATTTATAAATACTGATTACGCAGGCTATTTTCAACATCATATTTATTGAACTTTATTTTTAAAGAAAAAATTTAAAGCCTTGATGTGCCAGATGGCCAATAATTACTTTCTGTATTTAAATTTTACAATAATATAGACTTGAAAACTTTCTTTAGAAACCAATAAAACAGAACACATAAGAGAAGCTGTCCTGGGCTTCATATTTCTAGACAGATATGAAATTGTTGGTTAATAAATAATCTTAAAGAAACCATGATGCTGACCTGAAATCAACAGAAAGTAATATAAACTTTCATCGATATAACATATGTAATGTTTGACTGATCTATTCTAATAATTTTTGGGCCAGTATTCATTTTAGCAAGACTGCTTTCTAATCTGTACAGTAAAAGAGCCTATATATTCAGTTAGTCTAGTAATAGTGCCTTCAATCATTCTTTCCTTATTTACAGGTTTCCAAGTAACAGTAGGAATTTATATATATATATAGCTTTGCCACACCTTCTAATCCAATAATAATATAGATAGTTAATTTCGGTTACATCTCACTGTGCCCACTTTTGATTAATCCAATTAAGGTCTAATTAGGATTAGTGTATTAAGCGGATTAGGATTAGGTGTTATAGGTAATTAGATGGAAAAAAACAAATATTGAAAGTAACTAAATATTCAGTCTTATAATTGGTGAGTACTGTGTTGCCGAGGTCAGAACTAAAAAGTTGTTTTTTTCACTTTGGTCAGTGTATTTGGCGTAATGCGCAGAAATATGGACTACAAGCAGAAATCAATAAAATTGTCAAGCAAGCAGCAGCATTACCATTAATTCCAATACAGCAGGTTGAAGATGTATGGTTGTGTGCCCTTGATGATGCACTACTCCCAAGATGCCAGAGTGTTGCAATTTGCAGATTACGTAACTGAGTTCTGGGTGGAGGGGCAGCATGGCAGAATGATGTGGAACCATTTCCACACTGAAGGTCCACGCGCAATGAACCATGTTGAAGGATGGCATCCAAGATAACATCCATTATTGCCACCCCTCATCTAAATATTTTTAAGTTGGTGGCTTTTTTTAAGAATGAACAAGCTTACTCCGAAGTAACCATTCTCGAGTTAGGTGCCAACGGAAAATTACGGCCTAAGAGAAGAAAATACAGGCAACTAGAAACCCGACTCCAAACTCTGAAAACAGATCTTCAGAACGGTATAAAGACTGTATTCGAGTATGCCGATGGCGTAGCCCGTTTAACTAATTGTTTATCTTGTTTTTGTGTGATGTATGATATATCCATGTATGTTATACTTTTATTACATATTTTATATATAAAAAATTGTTATATTTTCATTAAATTATAAAGTGCTAATGTGATGTATAATATAACCATGTATGTTATATTTTTATTACATATTTTATTATATAAAACATCGAAAATTGTTATATTTTCATTAAATTATAAAGTGCTAATGTGGTGTATAATATAACCATGTATGTTATATTTTTATTACATATTTTATTATATAAAACATCGAAAATTGTTATATTTTCATTAAATTATAAAGTGCTAATGTGATGTATGATATATCCATGTATGTTATATTTTTATTAAATATATTATATAAAACATCGAAAAATAAAAAAAAATTACATAAAATATTTGGGTTTTTTTTCCATCTAATTACCTATAACACCTAATCCTAATCCGCTTAATACACTAATCCTAATTAGACCTTAATTGGATTAATCAAAAGTGGGCACAGTGAGGACACACCGTTAATTTTACAACAATCACTTTAGGCCTCAATTTACAAAATACAATTACACAAATGTTGTGCTACATATGTAACAGTCAGTGATTGTATTTAATATAAATTGGCTTGTGTTTTTATTGTGCTCAATCGCTAAATGCACTCAAGGATTACCAACAGGACTGGATGCCATTACATTGCCAATGTAAATAATTACATTAACATTACTTTTTAAAATTACTTTGATGATATATTTGGACTAAAAATATATTCAAACTAATAAATCTATCCAGATTTTGCTTCAAATCTTTTTTAAAACATTGAATTTGTGAGGGAAACCCTGCTATAAAAAATCTTTTTAAAGAGGTCATGTTTGTGTCAAGGGTGTGAAGCCAAAGGAGAATTTATGCATATAAGACGATGTTGTCTTTAATCACTGATTATTTATCATACATATCAAAGCCTACGTGTAATCAAATCCACTGACTACCTCTTTTTACACGTTTTTAACTAAGAAACTGTTGTATGCTTCAGTTCACCATCAAGTGCTCACTAACCCTGGGATCTTGTCGTGCAAGCTTTTGCCGACATCCCTAATCGCCGGGTTGACGATTATGGAAACCCTTATATTTTTGACCCGTATGAGCACCATGGGGAATTCAGTATTTTTCAGTATTTCTTGGATGTTTCTACTTTCCATATACAACAAAATTGACATACTTTTATTGGAAATAACCCCTTGATAAATACTTTTTTGGAAAAGTATCTTTAAATATAATCATTACAATTACTTTTTAGCAATATAATTCATTACCATTACCCATTTTGTTAAACAAAAAATCACCACCTCTACATCTAGTAAATGATGATTTTCCAAATGTGAATTCTGGTTTTTTTCCGTGTCATGAGACAAAACGACATGATTTCAAATAAATGATTTGTTAGCTGTACATGTACATACTGGTATTAAAAAATAAAATTCGTTTTTATGAGTGAGCAAATTTGCACAATGAGCAAACACACTCTCAGAAGCAGTTCGCATGACAAAACTAACAAAACGACATGGTTTCAAAAAAATGATTTGTCAGCTGTACATACCCGTATTGAAAAATAAAATTCATTTTTCTGAGTGAGCAAATATACACACTGAGCAAACACACTCTCAGAAGCAGTTTGCATGAATGGAACTATCATCTAACACCATGTAATTGTGATCCTGTGTTTATATATATGTAAATGACGATCGGCAGCTTAAAATTTTATATGGTACGTTATAATGTGAACCTTAACTGTACGTTAACCATCTGAAAGTAATTATATCACTGATTTCAAATTCAATCCACATAATTTTATATTTCAAAATTAAAAAATAAATAATTTAAAAATTTGGACTCACTATTTCTTCTAATGTAGTAATATCTGTCATGTTTCTGGTGTATCCATCTAGAAAATCATATTTCATTTCTTTCAAAAAATAATTTGTATTTCTTAATCTCCATTAATATCACGTTTAACATCTGCAAAAAAACAAAACAAATCAAATAAAACATTGTATTTCCGTGAGCAACCCTATTCAGCAAATATCTGAAGATTATCAAATGACATTTGTACAAGACATTAAAAATATCGAGAGGAATTAAAATTGTAAAATATATCACATCTATCCGGGGAAACTAGTGATCAACTCTCCAATGAATTCCTTAAATCTTATATTTTATCAGGTGATCAGTTATTCTTGTCATGAAAAAAAAAATGTATAACATTTGCTGAATATGTAAATTTGGTTAATATGTGAATATATAGATTAGGCTATTCACATATCCAGGAATGTTTCCAAAAATAGATATAGACATAGAGTGACTAAATCAACATAGACCCACATGGCTAATAAAATAGTTTAATAATGTAATTCAACCCTTCACTTTTTAAGATTTATTTCATCAGAAAAGCACAGACAGTAAATACTGTACCACCCTTTCTCACTATGTGGAATATTAGCAAAACAGAATAATTTTCAATAGAATAGGACAAATTTTAGACACACCAGAACAGCAGAACACAAATTGTATGGGAAACAATCACTCCTCTAAGTCGCATCATTATCAAGCTTGTCAAAACTTGGTGCTTATATAATACAACCAGTGATTGTTTCCCACACAAATTGTGTTCTGCTCTTGTGTTTGTCAATTACTAATTGTCATTTTCTAATATTTATTCCCATCACAAAACCACGGACAGTAAATACTGCACCACTCAATCTCAGTATGAGAAATATTAGCAAAACAGAATAAATTTCAATAAGATAGGACAATTTCATACAAAACAGGACAATTCACAATAAGATATAAACAATTTTATACATATGGGATACAAAACACTGAACAATTCAGTAAAAAAAAACTCATCGAAGACAAAGTTTAACCTATTCCAAGTTTTGCATCATCCCACCTGAGTTTTTTTATTATTCACGTCAGAGAATGCACTTAACAACATGAGAGTTATTGTACTTCGTGTGTCATAACATTGCTTGTTAACATGATATATTTTGCAAGGATGTGACAGACCTTTGATCTACTGCAAATATTAAATGTCTTCTGTTTATTTTTTTTTATTTTCCTCCATGTATGTCAGGCCGTTCTGAACTCTAAACAAGTTTTGACAACACTTCATACCTTGTTATGAGTGGTAGGAATTAAATAGCTTTTTTTCATTATGATTTTTAATAATGTAAACCAAATTGTTTCAGTATCTGGAAGTTCTCTTTACATGCTTAAAGGAACAGTCCTGGATATCACATTCTTTTCAATATCAGCAAATGTATGCGAACTGTCTTCTAGGCAACTACAATTTGTCGTGTCATTTATGTACTTAGATAATCAAGAATTTCTAAACAGGCAACAGTTCAAGCTCTCACTGTGATTGTCATAGAACAAGTAAGGAAGACCTAAATGATCAAGGTACAGTATACCGACCAGTGTCTGTGAAATTTTAGTCTATAAACATTTATGTACTGTCAAGAAAAAAATATACATCACTTGTGACTTTCAAGTTTAACCTTTGTGAGAGCTTGTACTTGTACCCATCAGAGACAAAATGTGACAGGTGCATTATAGTGCAGTGGAAGGTTATTGCTCTTTTATTTTAATGATCCTGTTTTTATAATAAACTATTTTCTTGTTATATCTTAAGATTAACCATGTGATTCAATTAAAAGTAAATTAAAGTTTGTTTTTTTTCCTTCAAGATGTTACTTTCAAAAAGAACATTATCTTCAACAACATTAATTGTTCAATTTAACAACCTCTACATACAATTACTGCTCTCAAACTTTATATATAATTACAATCAACAAAAATTATAATTATTTAATATACGTCTTGCCCCAATTTAAGACTAATTTTAGTTCATTAATTAAATAAATAGTCAAAATATCTTGTGTAAGCACTATCTTGTCAAGTGCATCTCATACTTTCAACACAAGCATAATGGCTTACTTTAAACTTGTTCAAAAACGCAACAAAACCAACTGACTTTTGAAGCTACTTATAATATGATATACCTTTGCGGCCTTTAGGACATAAATTTTGAGTAAATGACAATTTTCAACAAAAAAATAACAATAGATTCAGGATTCTCAGTATCTCACAGATATTGGTGTGAAAAAAAATTAGTACTTTTTAGGCCTGTTTTCAATTTAATGTATGGACAATACTATCTTATATAATGAAACGAAAAGTATAGGATTAGGAACTACTTACATGTACAGTCCAAGACTTAAAGTTTTGACCAAAGTAGATGAAATTTGTTGTTACAAGAATGAATCTATTAAGCTAATGTAAAAAGATACAGGATTTTACTGCTAGTGATAATAGGATAAGACTGAAATCAGTCTGGTCTTGCTGTTGATCTGTCCCTCCTCATAATGTTAACTCTAACAATATCACTGTCACCTCTTAAAATGATTAGAAATAGCTATTCTTATTTTTTGTTGTCTTATTTGACAAAGATGGCATATTAAAATGATTTCTTATGAAATATCATTCCAATAAAACTTTATTCTAATAAAAGTTGATCTAGATGTGACAAAACATGAAAGAAAAGAGGCGTTGTACCAACACAGTAGACTATAAAAATCACCTAAAATCTACTAGATTATGACAACTCAGTTAATAAATCACAAAATGTCAACAACAAAAAAGTAAAGAATATTACTTGCACACCAAACTTTCCCATGAAACATTCTTTATTTGTAAAATTAGCAATAAATAAATGGAAGAAAAAAGGAAGATTTTTTCCGTTTTCCATTTCCGTAAGACTGTTTAGCATCATGATGTGTTCATATTTTGATGACGTCCACATACATTCAATATTTGGAAACAGGAAAGGGGACGGCAACACTCCCTTAGTGAGTAATTAAAGCTGGACAGGCTGATACATCTGCGTGAATTTCTATAATATCTAATTTTTCACAGCTTAATCCCTGCTACATTGATTACCGTATACAATGTTTCATAAGGTAAACAATATCAAAATATCATGGCTTCAAATCAATCAGATTCGAATGAGTCCAATTTTTTTTTCTCACAAAACAGAAATGGATCATTCCCTTTCAAGATTCAAAATCCCTCAGATGACAAGAAGCAAAAATAATACAGCATCTTGGGAATAGTAGCCTGGAACTTTAAAGAGGCTTTTAATATCTGGCTTAAGGTATCAACACATGGTCTTCAAAAGCATACAGAAATCATTGCTTGATTCACATATATTCTGATTTTAATCCTAATTGATTAATTCACATTTAGCATACATTTAAGCATTTTATTGCTAATATTTTGTTCTTTTTATGCTGATTTTAAATTAGATATATCTTTTAAAGATAGAAAATGAAGCTTTTGGACTTCTGGGTTGTGTGCACTATTAGTGCACACAACCCAGAAGTCCGCCACTATTCTATTTGCAAAAAGACCTACTCCCCTTTGCAAAAGTAAGGCACAATGTAATTTGTCACTGGAGACAGCAATGGAGGATTGGAGAAAAAAATGTCAATTAAAACTAAAGGAATTTGATTTGCTTTTTTGACCAAATATGTATACTATACTTACAACAATGCCATGCTAAAATAAATCAGAACTTCAGAAGATAAAGGAAATATAAGCTTATTGACAGTTTCTAGAAATCTGAAAATGCACCAAATTACATCTAAAAACTCAAGCCTTCAAATTCAATTAAATTGAGTATTTGAATATCAAAATGTGTATCTGATAAAATACAAATGAATAACAAACTAGCATTGAATCAAGCCTGCATCCCAAATTCTTCTATTAATAAAACTTACATTACATCATCATGAAAATACAATCAACAGTGAACTAGAGCGAATACTCTAGCTGAAAGAATCAATTACTTCAGCTTAACAAGCTGCAATATTGTTAGTGCAATACAATGTCAACTGACTTTTGAATCAAGCTGAAAACAGTTCTGACCTATTAATACCAACCATATGTGGGTTAAAGTCAGTAACCTTCACCTTGTTAAATTTGTCAATAATATTTACTTAAGACATAAACATTGAGACTCCAGGCACAAGGCAAACAGAAATAAATACTGGAATTACCCTCAGAAATATATAAAGAGTAAAAAGTAAAGTTCTATCCTTAATAGAGAGAAAGTAAATCAATTGCTAGAGACCTTTATAACATTGTACACAATATAACTTAAATAATATAAATCAATGGTTTCAGCTATATCGATTGAATAATATACATGTACTCTTGACATATACATGTATAATATATCTATTTTCTGTATCTATATGCCATTTCAATAGATTGTAGATTGAAATTATTTGGACAATGGTCCAATTAGGCATTCCGGAATTACATCTTTTATTATGTTGTCAAATGTTCCTTTTCTGTAATTTCAGTCTATTGACTCCATGATAAAATGAACTGATTAAAATGGATATGCTATGCCATCATTAATCAGCCTATAATTATTACTAATACTAATAGTTAAAGGAGCTAAAATCGCTATTTTTTGGTACCTAGAAGTAGACACTTAAATGGGTCGCAACGCATATAAACAATATAATGAATGTATATAATCTGATTTACATTCAATCATTCCTGATTTTATTGTAATTTCTAATCACTTATGTCCTGCAAATTATGCGAAGAGTGCAAATTGAATAGAAGTCTTCCCTTGCAGGATATGTTTATCCTTGTTCATCCAGCCACTTCATTAAATGACGCTCAAGAACATTCTGGCACGCAATTCATGTGCAAGTTTAAAATTTTCACTGTGTCTGATTGGATTACACAGAAGCCCATCTTTACACGGTAAGATAACAACATATATGTTGATTTAAAGACTTTAAATAAATTTTAGAAGTTAACCAAAGAATGGTTTTCAATTTGTGTGCTTTAAAAGAACCTTTAAACAATAATTGTCTTCCAGCCAGTTAAGATCATCTGATAAAAGCCTACTAACCCTAAAAAAACTGGAAGAACAGAGAACATGCATTTTCCTTTGCTGCTCCATTCCAACCATATGGAACTCTTTAGTGTTAAAAACAGTGAAACCATACAGGACTAGTTTTTAAACTCACTTTAAACACCAAATTTTCTCAACAGTCATATTGTTAATGACTTTCTTGTGACACTGTCATTTTCAACCTAAGAAGAGTAGCCATTTGGAATTCAAGCACTATAATCATTATTAAATTCTTGCTTTTAAGTGTTTTATTAATTATATAAAATACTCACATTAAATTAGTTAAATTATATGAGCAAATGAATAGAATATATAATATTCCCAAACAATATGTGGAAAAATTTGATACTAGTTTTCGAACACATTATTACTACAGGTGACATACAAAGTTGATTTGATGAATGATAAGACTTAATGTTAAGAACAGTAAGATGAATGTTGCCCTACATGTACATGAACTAGATTTGCTAACAAAATGATGAATGTGAGGAAGTGATTCTTTACTATCTACTTGAACCTTAAAGGGATACTGTTAGAATTTACACCTGTGTATAATCTGAAATTGTGCAGTGATTTGACAATATTCCATCATTGTCTGGATAATCAAGACAGTTCTAACTTTCTAAAGCCTGTTTTCCATCTACACATTTTTGCATGTTTCCACACTCGTTTTAAGGTCATTCTAATTCAAACATACATGTAATGGGGTTGTTTCCATGTAACCAGCAAAAATATGCCCAGAAATGCAGCTAAATTGTTTCCATGGAAAATAGGCTTATGACTTTGGTAAATATTGCTGAAATTATCCAGACAATACAATTAATTACAACATTCATTTTCAAACATGGCAGGCAGAATTAATATCAAGTTTACACTTTTTTATTGTTTTGGTAGTAACTTTTGTCAGATGCAATATTTTGAAGGTAATGGAAACTTTTACAAGACACTGAAAACTAATAAGGGCAACAACCCATGAGGTAATCATCAAAAATGACTAACATTTAATAAGCTTCTAATTCTTCCTAAAACTAAAATAAACCATGTAGATCATGATTCTCGGTTATGACTCGGTCATAATATATTGTACAAGTACTGGTAATAAAAAAACCTTTAGGTGTTGAGTTATCGGAAATCATTGAACATAGTGTATATATATATCTGAAATCAATCGGATGACAGCTTTAGCCTTTATAGAGTGTCCACAATGGGAAGACTAGACAAATCAACCAACAAATAGGGGGTAGAGAATATACAACCACATTTCAATATGGACAAATAAAAATGACATCTGTATTATATTAATATATATCATGCATATTTATATAGTAGTCAGTTCTAGTATTATTTTCAGTTAATTTACACTTATAAATACTTTTACATGTAGAAATATTCAAACAATAAACCTAATACTTACTCATTAATCACTAGTTTATTGGCAGGTCTGTTTATTATAACTATTTATGGCTGTTTTAAACAATGATCTCTCAATATTTGTTGTTGCGACATTCAGTCTATAAGCGCCAGCTGTGACAGCCTAAATTTCAACAACTGTCTCCAAACAGTCAAACAATTATGCACTTTAACTGCAACCTGATAAAAAAGAAATGAATACATGTATAATAGTAGGTTATCTTGAAAATAATAAACTAATCATCTACTTCATTACATTGCCAGACCAGATAAAGATAGGGGAGGTGAAGGGTGGAACGAGGCAGCTTTTATCTTCTTCAGCAAATTACTATGAACCCCCCAATTCCAATGACATCAACACAATAAATAGAAAGAACTTCAATTAGTGAACTTATGCAACAATATTGTTTTAGATTATACACTAGGCTACTATATATGGCTTTATACTTCACAGATGCTCCAACAACAGATGAAGAATAGAAAACTACCGTACATTCATCTATGAATGGTCTACTTCAAACTCTGCACAACTTCAATAAAGAACACAATACTCCACATATGTGCCTAGATTTATTCTTTACAACTACAATACACGCCTACAAAACTACTACAGATAATGCATTAAATGTGACATATGCATTCCAAAAAAAGAAAGCACTGAAAAACATGTTTAAAGTGAACTTGCCAACTAACAATAAGCTGTATAATATGACCTTGAATAGCTCTCATCAAAGGATATGAGTAAAGTGTTGATGAATGGTATGTACAATAAGCTATATTTATGTAAACTTCCGTTACTTGATTAAGAAAGGAAATGGGGTAACCATAATATATACACACTTAGACAAATATAAACCATAAGCAAATCAGACACAATAATAACACAACAAAGAAAATTTGCCATTTTTATTCTTGGAAATAGTCAATTGAATAAACGTGAAATGGAATGAGAAGTGTAGTTAAAATCAAAACTATTTTCATGATAAACACCATTTCGTTAGGTGGAAGAAACTCAAACTTAAGAAAAGTGCTTTCAATCAAAAACAAGATGAGATAGAGTATTTGAATCAATCTGAAATTATCAGGTGGAAAACTGGATGATGAATTTATATCATAAACGTGTCCAATATTTAACGTGTGTCGACATTTACCTACCTTATTTACGACCTGATGTCTATTCTGACCTACATGTTCTAACAGGTGGTACTACAGTATAACCTTCAACCTTATCTTATAAGTTATACCTAAAGACAGATTAAAGCCATCATAAATAACACTAGAATTAATGGTACATGTATGCTAAGTCTATCGATCATGCTTTGTCTTTCAGTCATCAGTCACTCGTAACATGGGAAATCTCTTTTAAAATAACACTTACCAGCCTAAAGTCTATTACTTGACTTGCATAAAGGAGATAACCAAATTCTGGGGCAAATATTTTGCGAAAATGAAAGATAAGATCAAAGTTTGCAATCTAGACACTGACATACTCTCTTCCATATAATGTACAATTTTACTGGCTGCAAGTGCTCTACTTTCTGTCAACTAGTTGTAATACTCTCTATTCGCAATACTGTAAAGACAATCAAGTCGACCAATTTGTTACATGAACACCATGGATTTGTCTAATAATATTATGACATACGACATACATCTATGTAGATGTAGTGAATTATAAAATTGCATTGGATTGAAATGTTGATCGGTTTTGTGAGATAATTTGTTAATGTTTATATTATGCAATTAAATGAAAATTAGTAAACAAGCTAACAGGTTTATCTTTCAAAACAAAAAATTCATGGTTTAGAGCTTGGCCAATTACCAATTAAAATAAAATATGACCAACCCAATACAACATTATATTTTGGCCCTAAATTAAAGAGGTTTAGCTGCTTTAAATTAATGATATGCACTTTTTAGAATATTTACAAGGTTGTGAAGAATGTGAAGTCATTAAGTAACTCAGACCTTAACTTATTGAATTCACACTATGACTAATGTAAAAATTATATATTCAATTTAAGCTTACATATCAAATTTCATAAGATTTGAATGACAATTATTCAATTTTTAAAAACTTTCACCTAAGTCTGCTATGTGCAAAATGATCATGGTCCACAACCCAGTATATAACACCGGTACAGGTGTACATTTATGAGAGAGTGAGAGAGAGTTGTGTGTTTAGCATCCTTTCCACACAAACTAAGTCATATGATTCAATTTTATTTCAATAATTAATTCACTTGCACATAGGAGACTTTAGCAGTGGGATCGAGAGGAAACCAGAAGACCCAGAGAAAAAACATGAGGTTGGACAGGTGACCCTACTCCTTGACACGTACATGTATCACCGGGGCAATCGAAAACCGGGCCAATTGACTCAATGGAAGCCCGTATGATACAGAATGAATGAATGAAATGGGGTTTAACGTCCTACTGCGTATGATACAGCGCGCACGTGCTAGCCATTTGGCCATCCATGGACTTACATGTACTTGTATCTATCCCATGAAACTGTTTTTTTAAATATATATAGACTAGACTGAAATCCAATCTATATCAGAATTTTCCATTTTGACATCTTTCAGTCACGTACTACTTACATGACCCGCCAATTCAGGCCAATGAAAAGAAACTACTTTCTTTTGAAATTAAATTAAATACTACACAAAGTCAACCAAAAGGTACATTCATTGAACAGAAATTCAATGAAAATATTATTAAATGTAAAGATTGTATACAGCTATGACTATGGGGGAACTTTTGCCTAGACACTGCTGCTATGACCTACACTTTTCCCAAGTATAAAAGTTGTTATCAAAGTAGAAACAACATGTCTTAGATTATACCTGTGTTTATGTATCAGATAATTTTCTTGACAAAACAAAAAACATTAATTAAGTCACAAGTTAATCCACATTGGCTTATGGGGAGGGGAGGTGTATTTTCATCATAATGTACCAAAAATAATAGTAAAAAGACAAGTTTTGAAAAGCAATTGTTGATTTTTAATTAAATTTTCAGTCAGTGTATTCTATAAATTCACAATCTGATTAAAATCCTGGTCTATATTTTGTTTCGTTTTTTTTTATACTTTTGATGGTCGACAATACATGAATATCTGGCTAGGTGTACTGGGAGGGTCATATGAGCAGCTTTTGACCCTACGATGTCAGACATTGATTAATCAATAAGGGTTCTAGGGGTACCCACAGTTCCGTGCAGGGAACGCCAAGAACTTGACGTAACAGACCATTTCATTGGCTAATTCCTCACATCAACTAGAACCCACTGTTCTAGAGTGTCGCGCTTCAACCTCTAGGTGTCAGACCACCTCTGGCTTGCAGCAGTGGTTTCAAGCCCTGGTGTGAGCGTATGTGGCATGGAGAAAGGGGCTCCTTCTCAACGTCGTAGGTTTCCTCCGGGCACTCCGGTTTCTGCCCACTGCTAAAGACCCCTACGCGCAAGCGAATTATTGAAATAAAATTAAACTATATGTTAGTCCTGAAATGACCTAGTTGTGGACGTAAATCCCCATTTCTCTCTCTCTCTCTATAACAATTCTTTCAGATTGTAGTGTTGTAAAGACAAGTAAAATGGAATTTTTAAACTACAAAAAACAAAAACGAAATAGGATCTGTGTTTTAATCAGATTGATAAATTCATAACTTAAGTAGAAGAATTATATGCAATAGCAAATGAGACAAAACCAAAATTTGTCTGAATGTCTTTTCAGTTAATGTAAAGGATCATGTTAATAGTAATGGAAATGAAATAAAATAGGTATAATGTCCTACTGTTATGCACCTAATCTAGGTTAATGGAAGACGGGAAGTAGAAATGGAAAAGAAAAAGACAAATGCAATATAATTTTAACAATAATATACGCTTTGTTTTGACCATCCCTGTACAAGCAGTCTTTTCCGTAATCATTTACGGCAAAGACATACTTTCACCGTCTGCATTCATTCACATTGCATAGACAGGCATATGCACAGTGTACTTCGACAACCTTATTTCCTGGTTTTTTGAATGAACACGTCTGTGACTTGGACCAGATCAACTGAAGAGACACAATTTGCGCAACAATCATTTTTGTCGAACGTATGTCTTAAATGTGTGGATTCTCTTTTCTATAAACCTTTTCTTTCTAACATGTGGGAGTTTCTTGCCTAACTTTCTACTAATTGATCGGCATTTCGACAGAAACAATTTTTTTATAGTTTAATTGCTGTTTCTTCGTAAAATGTCTAATAGAATGACTTATTCAGTTCTATAGGATGTCTAATTGAAAAGCTCTGTAACTTTTACTGACCTTTAAATTTCAAAAGCAAATTTTGAAGATTAAAGTCGGAAATTGACAGTTTTACAATACAACGGAATGTGTCTTTTAACCACAATTTGACATTGATCTTATTTTGAATACCAGTAATAACTTTGTCAAAAAGCATGTACTTCCAAGCTGATGTACAATATATAATTTTGTTTGATGGTTGTGAAAACTTTATATTACAAATTGGTACATTTTTGTGAAAATATTCAAAATAGCCATAATACTGTTTTATTTTTTATATATATATTTAAGATGCCTTCCCATATATACATATAAACTAATTCATCTACCAAAATTTTTCTTCAAATCCCTCTCAAAACATTTTTATCTCTAAGAAAACTATTCATGAATCTATTTCTATCAGTTTATTTCTATGTAAATCAATTTATATACATTATTATATGTGTTGTGACCCATTTGTGTCAATTTCTAAGTTCAAAAATTAGCGATTTAGCTCCTTCAACATAGCTTAGTGCATTTCCATTAACTTAAGAATAATTACTTGAAATGTTTTTTTTTAATACCGCATTTGTAAATCACATGATGCAGTCGTGTTGGTTGAGTCATGTGCTAATTGTATGTCAAATCTGTTCAACATTAGGCAGGTCATTCTGTACTAGTATTTGTTACTATTCTGACTATAATAATACTGTTACCAGAGTAAAATTGTATGTGAAAAAAAAAGACTGAGCTTGCAATCAAAAACCTTGAATTAATCCTAGGAATACTTAAACAATTCCAGCAAGATTTAAATGAACCCCTGACATTTAGATAGAATGATTACATAGGCTTGATGACATTGACAGATACATTGCAATAGCTTTATGAAATTTTAATGGAGGCATAGCAGCATCTTGTACTATTTATCATAGCTGTGGCATTATTCAGTGAATCTCAATAACAATAATCGGTGTAACTAATACTATATTTGTTTGTCTAGTATATATAATAGCACTAATTTTTTATTTCCTACATGTTAAGTCTATGAGCACTGATTAAGAACATATTTTGTGATGTTTTTAAAATCAAAAAATGTTTGAAAAAGATTGTAGATTATGTTCATGTACATGTACCATGTTAAACTTAATGTTAAATGTTGGTCTATCAAGTGTCTGGTACACAAAAATGATATTCAAGTCAGTATAATTTCAAAAATGCACCCAAACGCTGATGTTCGGGTACACATTATATGTTCAATATAATGCTATTGTGAACCATGTTGACCATCAGCAAGTTTATAACTTAGAACCTTTCTTATCACAAGAGACAGCACTAGTAGTAATTCCAAACTAAAGTAAAGATAGGTTGCCAGGCAAAGAAACAGATGCACACAGTAGCTAAGTCATCCAAGCAACATATTTTTTCTTGGTACAAGTAAAACCTCTAACTCAAAATATCTTCCATAGTCTTTGACATTGAAAACATGACTTTATTGGTCATTTTGAATCAACATTGATGTTGTTATTTAACAGAATGCTTTATTTAGAGTGTTATTTGTAATAAAGCGATTCAATGAAAGAGGCTCAACATATCCCATAACAAGACACTAAAGACTGCCATTCAATTACAGTAAAAAAATATATAATTGAATGTAAATCAGTTTATTTATAGTTTATACATCCATAATACACTATTACATGTATATGCGTTGCGACCCATTTGTGACCATTTCTAGGAGTCACCGAACAGAGATTCAGCTCCTTTAAGCAGCAATTATTAGAAATAAATCAAATACCCGGTAATTATAATTTGTTTTATTTCTTCTTCTATCAGATGCTAAAGTTTAGTATTCAAAACATGTAATATGAATTTAATACTGGTAGCGAAAAAATTGAAAATTAATAGGATTCCGAATCTCATTACCTTTACAACTGTATATAAATTTGAAGTCAATCGGATATATTAATTTTAGCCTCTAGACTCTAGGGCATACACAGGATTTTTCAAAGTGATGAAGGATCACAACACAGTCAGTTATTATTGGAAATTGTTGTAAGTCAATTGGCTTTTTTGTCTCATTTCATTTAAATTTATAAAGTCCTTTGGATATTAACTTTTGGGTGCTAATTTGGGCATATAAAAAATCATAAGTGTATCCAAATTTACTACAAATTATTCGGATAACGAATGAGCTGTATACACGTACATGTACATGTAAAGTGGTTTAATAAAGGCCCAATCTTCAATTATCCAGTCGGCCTACTGTTAAGCATGCAAGGTGCCATATTCCTGAAGCAACGGGCCGAGAAATCCCTTTCTGACCATTGCTGGAATGGCGTCTGTTTCTTGAACTTACGCGGGAATGTGTCTATTCTTTCCATTCAATCAAATCTACCACTTACGTACAGTAACATGACAGTCCGTCGTTTAATCTTGAGTCTTCCTTAATATTTTGGACAAAGATTTAAGGTATTAAAAACGTTGAAAGTCTGTTCGTTACCATACAGTAGTGTTTACTTTACGTCAATACCGATAGCCTCGTTTGTCACGCAATTAGTTTTACTGCAATATCCTGCTATGAGCTGGTTAATATAGCATAAAAAAACGTGCAGCCACGATGTAACGTTATTTACATCCCACTTATACCTCGTTGGCAGTGGCAACCTTTGATAAAAGTGGCCTGTTTATTTCCAATACAGGCTTAAAAGTATCCGTGTATCAGAAATGAACAGTACACTTTTTAAAAAGAGTACTGTTCATTCCCGACAAACAAACACTTCTACACCGTTTAAGATACCATTCAAGCAATAAGTAGCGGACGTTTAGTCCGGCCCAGATCGCAATGATAACGATAGCTCTATTCAAAGCAGCCTGAGAATCACACCAAACAAGTAGTCAAAATCACTGTAACAACACAAACCGGGTGGAACAAACTGGCAGTTCAAAAATATATACAATATTATTAAATTAAAATAAAAACATATTACAAAAATCAATTATTATACATATCAATTGGCATCTATTCCACAATTTGGTTTGATTTATATTAATATGCAAAAAATATAAATTAGAATACTAAATAATTATATCAATTGTGAGGATAGAAGGCGCAGTTCTCTTGCTGGACCCTTCACAGGCATTCAAAATAAGCAGGATGAAAAAGAAACGCCTAGAAAGACATACACTTTATTACAAATAATTCGCTGATGCATACTTTCACCAGGAATGACCCACGTTTCGCATTTCCTTTACACTACATTTAATAATAATATTATTAATATCGCAGTCCTCTTCGCCATAGACAAGTTGTTTTGACGATGTGGTCTAAACAAACACGTGATAGTTTTACTCCCAGCGGTATACCAATACGCACGTGTAAATACTATTTAGGTCACCTCTCCACTGCGCAATCATTCTACCATGAAATGTAACGTGAGGCTCAAAAGGGGATAAATGAAAGAGCATTTGACACGTTTCGGTTGAAACGACTCGATAATAAATACTATTTTCACATTTTCCTTCACAATACTCGATAGAAATGTGATGTAAGTCAGTTATTAGCACCTTTCCTCGGTGTATCGGTGAATATCAGGACAGTTTTGGTCGGGGACCGCCTCGGCTTCGCCTCGGCTGAACCCCCGACCAAAACTGTCCTGATATTCACCGATACACCTCGGAAAGGGTGCTAATAACTACTACGTAAACACAGTTGCCCTAATTAATCGTCCTGTTTTAAAGGTAATACCTTTGTAACGAAGTCAGTGATTGGTCAGTAATAGGACCACTGACCAGCGATAATTAGTGACAATAATACCCACTCAGTCCAGCAGGGAGTAGTGGGATTAGCTCTAATCAAACAGAACACTGCAAGGAGGATGGCAAGATGCATGAATTAGATTGTTTTGAGTACATGTACTTAAGTAAACTTCCTCTACATCTAGAGTTTATCTAACCTATATATCTTACATTACTATACAATATAAATAAAACTTTTTATAAACCTTATTTAATTTATACATTCATGTCCTTCTGTCATGTTGTCCTTTTATTGTATCAACTGTGTCATGATAATAAAACTGACAAGTTGTCACAACATTCCCATCACACAGTATTTGTGTACCAAAGAAGTGGACCAACATGGTTCTTTTATACTAAAAATGTTAAGTGTACTCTCTGATGAAAGCTCTCTTCTGCAGGGCTCTCGTTTCAGTTAGATTAGTCAGTTATGCCTTACTGGCGGTGAAAGCTGACATGACAAAGTGGAAAAGTGGCCTTTCAGTCAGTTCACATGCCATAAAAACACTTGAAAAAATATCTTGCTAATCTGAAATTTTGAAATAGCTCAGCATTATGGATGGCAGTCAGTTTTTTTTTCAGCGCCATCATTTCCACGCATGATCTGTTTACATGATGATTCTTTCACCTCAAATTCAAAAATATTTACCGTACTTAATTTAGACAGAAAATGTAAATTCGAAAACTCTGATTCTAGAACAAAAGGTCATTAAAAATGGTATAGTATAAGGACAAGGTACTTGGGTTGGTGATTGCTATAATAAATAGACAATCTACATTTGTGGGTACCAGTACCAAGGATAAGACTAAGAGGATTCAATTACTAGTCTTTATTCTAATGGCCCCAGTACACCATTGATTTCCCGTATCAATTTAACATGAGTTGTTGCCTTGTTTTCATTTTCTTACATATTTGTTGGGGTGGAACACTCCCGACCACATATGGAGCAGCACACGGCAATGCCTTGCTCAACAATCGTATTCTGGTTTAAGCTACCATGAATATATTGGGAAACCTAGAACTAGCCACCCTATATTTCAGTGTAACCAACTTCTCAACCGTGCTATCCTTCAGCCACACAATCTTTAAAAATATAAATTGAAATTTCTTTGATTCCACAGACTAAAGTCAACAACAATTGCCATTACCAATGAAAAAGTAGGAATATTTGGGTGTTCTGTGTCCGGCTGTGTCCTTATGGCCAATGTTTTACCAGGCAAGTTATCTCCCTTTATTAGACCAATTTCCTTGCTTGGATAGCATGGCTTTGCTCTTGTGAATTTGTGCCGCTAGAATTTTGAACATGTTTAATAAATTATAAAATTGTGCAAAATATTTTCTCTTAAAAGTGGTCACAGGGTCTGTCGGAGCAGTGTCATGTAGTTTCTGTGATATAGAAAGATCAAGATTGAGACAACTCTGTGACTACTGTGAGGGGTTCTTGACCATTGAAACTAGGTTGTGACTGTCCGGAGACAAAAATGAAACTCTCACATCTGGACATGCAACAGTCACAAGTGTCAATGGCAATGGCAATAATGCACATTTTGAATTAGCCACATGTAGTGCAGTGATTTGAAAATGTTCAATGTAAAATGTAGTAATGTCATTGTGTCTTTATTAAGAATTGGATATTACTATATTTATTTAATCAGGATCACATATTTTTTGACAGTTAATACAGTAATAAATTAACATCAATTTGAATATCATTTGAAATAGACCAATTTTCAATATTATTAGGGATAGTAATAGTATTGAATTCTAGACGTTTTACTCTTTAGCTCCTATAAAGGGACACCACTCTTGCTGGCTTGAAAAGTCCAGAAAAAAAAATAGCCTTATTTTAACTACTAGATGTTTAAGTGTCCTACCTGTTGTGTAAATTATCCATTACATCCTATTGTACTTGTCCAGAGGGTTCAAAAATATTTTTAAATCTACAGTAGGCCTACTGGCCAAATTAATAGCATATTTTTTCTAAAAATGTAGCAGAATTAACTCAATAAAATTGAAGTATGAATAAAATCATGCCCCCTGAATATATTTGAACTGAATATTCTTACACATTACCATAATATTGACATCCATTTCATATTGCATGGTTGATCGACGTAATCCATGACGTCATGACGTCGTAGCGGCTGATGATGTCATCGGTATCCGCCATGTCGTTTTTTTGATGTTTTGTGCATACATGTACAGTCATTAGGGAATTTCTCTAATACAAGAATACCAGTTATGTTTTGGGTATATTACAGGACAGGCACACTCAAAAAACAATGATTCTAATGGTTGTGTGTGACGTCATTACGACTGTGTGACATATTATTCAGTTAGAACAAGAGTGTTACTGTTATTGGGCCTTTAATTAATCTCACTATTCCGACTATAGTATTGTTGTGATTTTGCCCTGTATGATACAGGTGTCCGTCAGGATGACCGGGACTACTTCCACCTTACCACGAAGTCCCGTGCTACCAGCGGGGAATTAACCATATATTGCTGTTATGCCGTCGACTCGGCTCAGATTATGTTTAGAACTCAAATAGGTAACTTGTTGTTAGAACGCGGACACACCTTAGACTAAGTTAGACTTAGAACGCCAAGTTGGACTTGGAACATATATTAGATATATAAATATACACTCGGAAATTCTACACGGTGGTGGTTGGTGCCCAAAAAATGTAAGTTTTTACCAAATAAAAAAAAGTTCAATCTTTATTTAAAGGCCCATGACAGGTTCTACAATATCTCTTTTGCGATGAAACAGTTCTTAATTTCTAGTTGTTTATGTTACTGTAACTCGTGGCTTACTATACTCCAAACAATAGAGGGTTCTAGTCCATAGGCGTACGGGCTCGATGACAGTTAGGGGGCAGAATCCAATATGCCCGAAAAAAAATATGGCTTTACAGGCACCAGTGCCGGTCTTCATAGAAAATTTTGGAAAATTTAGCGGGAGCAAACATGTTTTCCTGCTATTCCAGCCTACAGGCTGACCCGAAATTCCAAACAACCAATTGTCTCGGGGTATTGGGGCCCCACCCTCCCAAAGAAAATTTTGAAAATTTAACTACCGCAAACGCCTGTGTAAGCAACTCCAAAAGTATCTAATGGTTTTTTAACCGAAATAAAATAAAACCAAGTACGAACAATCCATACCATTAGACAAAATTCTAAGTCCTAAAAAAACTGCAAAGGAAAAATAGTGTAATCAGGCAAAATAGTGTAATCAGCAAATGGACTGTTCACCACTCTAAATTCCAACCATCCAATCACCTGCATTCACAAATAGTAATCAATGCTCAGTATAAATTTGTGGTATTCAATTAAAAGAAAAGTGAAATTAGTGTTTTATTAGCGCTCGATGACAGTTAGGGAAGCAAACTAGAAATGCCCCCAAAAATTACAGGTTTACAGAGAGAGGCACCGGTTTTCTGCAAGGGGTGAAGAAGCGGAGCTGACCTTGTATTAGTTAAAATACTTTTAACGTTAAACTGTGTTTAACGTTAAAATTGGTATAGTCTAAGACCCTTTACGCAAGTTCAAATAGGCTCAAACGTAATTGTCAACACATACCATTATAGTTTGGTAATTCTATGACAAATAGTGAAGACTGGACCACAAAAATAGTTACTGAACAGTTTTTCTTTGAAGTTATGCGTTCTACATATGCATAGCAATGTATTTTGTATGACGTAATTACACAAGCGGCCATGATTCACCATGACACTTCACGAGATAAATTCTCTCGTAGCAGTTGGGTTTCATCAAATCATATAATTATGCGGTAAGGTTACACCTTTATTTCAAATGGAATTGATTTATTATATGTAAAGCCATGTGCAGTACTGTTTTGGGTCAGTTAATGTGTAAATTAAGGAAGCTATAGGCCAGAAACTTTTTTGTAGTCATTTGACAAAAACACATGCGCTAAGCTACTCTGTACAACAAACCACTAGTACTGTCATCTGAAGTGGGCGGAAGACATCAGTAGTGGAACCATTTCTAACCTTGTATGGACCCCTAAGTAAATTTTGGCTTATTTGAAAGCCGCAAACACGTATTATTACTGCATAGGCTCGTACGCCTATGTGAATAATGTAATGCCATCTTTGACTTGGATCTAAATAATGGACAGTCATGATGAGAATCATAATCATCATAATGATAATATTGGCTGTTGCTATGCTCAATGATGGCAATCAGTAGCCTAATCATGCTAATGCTAATGTTTACCAAATTTATACTTTTTTTCGCCTACACCGTGTAGCTACTATTAGTTATACGCTACAAGGCCATTTATTCAGACTCATTTCTACTTACAGTCTAATTTGCCCAAGTGATGATTGTTCTACTCTGATGTCAACTTTGACAATGATACTCATTATCAATATCATCAATGACTGATTTGTCTGCGGCGGTATTTCTAAATTCTAAATCAGGAATCTACTAACACAAGTGTGCAAACAAATAATTTTATGTATTTCACCCACGAGATTGGTGTATATATTACTAAATTACCTGATATATTACTGTCACTGACACATCTCTTGCAGGAAATATGGTACTAAGCCGGAATAATTTGCAAAAAAATCTTCGGAATCCTAATTAATTAGTTGTTTTCGAGGTACAAAGCAGTAGATGAGATCAGTAAGGTCATTTTCTCTTAATACATTCTTCGGCATGCCCTGACGCAAGAGTCTATGAAAATATTGGAAACCCACTCTGAAATTGACCAATCAAATCCTAGAAACTGCAAACGGTGATGATCTACTCTTGTGACATCCGACCTACATCAGCAAATAGAATAAAATAATAGCATAATTGTGATATTTTTTTGATAATATAAGGTAGTGAAACTTATTAAATATATGTTAATTTTGGTTGATTTTTAAAAGAGGTTAGGAGAGTAAGTCAGTATGAAATGCACGTCATCACGCGTAAGACTTGGTTATACAGGTCTCTGATTTAATCGGACCTGTGCTGGTTTGACTCAATGACGTCTAGTATAGACGTCATTGGTTTGACTATTTTCGACATTATATCTTATAGCTTTTATTAATATTTTGAAACAAGTTCAATAACATTGGTTATAATCGTTGCACTATTGCTGAAACATTTTTGAAGCCAGTAAAGGGTACTTGAAAATTGAAGAAATTCGACCGATCGTGATAATGGCAGTAAGTTTTGTCAGAGAAATGCCCATGACAAAGAAAAATCCCCCCAAAACACCTACATAACTTGTGTCTGGATAATTGTTATTAAGAAAATGGACGATTTTTAACAACATTGGAATCATTGGATCCCAACTGATACGAATTTAGTTATGATTCATGTCTTCATTATCTCGTGACATTGAAATTAAGCAGTATTTATAGATGTAGTCGAAGACAGGGAAATGAAGAATGATGTTTCATTAAAATTTGAATCATCACACCCAGACTAGAGTTAGATTTCTGAACAAGTCGTCAAAAGGAATCCTGGCGTATTCAACACCAGGCTAATTCAACACCAGAAAAATCGGCGTATTCAAGACCAGTACATGTATTATGTATATAGGCCTATTGTTATTTTGTATTTTAAACTTCAAATCAATTCCGATGTCCTTGAGTACGTCAAGAACCAATGGATATCAAACCGAGTGTTTAGTGCAAAGAGTTGGTCCGTGTTTATGCGCCTCGTTCGCCAAATAAAGACGTCGAGGGTTGGCATAACCGAATCAACTCTCGACTGAAGACTCGGGGACCGGTTCCATTTTATTTATTACTTGTTTTATATTATGTAAATATTGTCTTCGAATATGAAATATTTCAACTATTTAATTTAAGATACATAATAAATATCTTGTTTATCCTGCTTTTGTCTTATAATATACTGGTCTTGAATACGCCAATTTTACTGGTGTTGAATTAGCCTGGTCAGTCAAAAGCAAACACCAAAATTGAAAAAGTTAAACTTTCATTAAATTACCGCTACACGAGTTCAAACTATTTTCATTTAGAGTATTATTCAAGTTCTTCATTGACATCCAACAGTGGCAACAGGTTCAGAGTTCAGTGTGAAAAAGGTAAACGACAGTTGACAGTAGTGACAGCAGACAGTTCCTTTAATGCTTTATTACTTTATTAGGAACTTTCTCTGATCAGGCGATGCGATGTCCTCTGTCTCTGACGATTACATGTCATTTCAGACTTACGACATTTAAGATTCCAAAAAATATAGCCTCGAAGTTTCAGACTCTCACAGGTGATATTTCGGACTTGGGTAGGTGACGTTTCAGACTCAGGAATAAGTTTTTAAAGGAAATTTAGAACACAACTGTCAAATCAATCTATAATAACTTTAATAAGCCAAGAACATGCAGCCTTTTGCAGGTAAAATTTACCACTCACAAACAGTGCAGCGTATAGATCTGTCAAGGAACTGCAAAATTTTCACTGTTGAATGTGTATGAAAAGAATGTTTTCATTTCTTTAAATCTGTAGGTCTATAAAAAGTTGAGCTGATGGATTTATTAGAATTCAAAACACGAAAGAAAATATTAACATGAAACACATAGTTATTAAAAGACATAACGATAAAACATTACTGTCTGTTCCAGATAATACTTCGACTCGAAAATTGCTTGTCATTTCTTCAAATTTTAATTAAAATGACTATAACTGCGCAAAATACCTGGAATGGTGACCCCATTGCTTTCTGTCTTGTGAGAACTAAGTTTAGGTCAAGTTTTATAGCCTTACTCCTTTAAAAAATCGAAGTTTGTTGACATCTTACTAATTGAAACAGCCATGTTTGGCCTAGTTTTCTTGGCGAGCCTAAGTGCACAAGGGGTGCTGGGTTTGCTTTAAGTCGTGTCACCCTACTTGGATGTATTGGTGGTCATTTAGGCCCAGTAGAATATAACTCTTTTCAAAAAAGAGTTATTAACTGAATCTCAGACCACGGTTGTTTGTCCCCTAACTTGAATATTTTATTGCTCTAATCCAAAAGTTGTAATTGTTTGATATCGATATATATGCATATTTTAACCCGCTAATGAAATAAACAGTGCAGAATATTAAAATCTGTTTATGTATATAATATGATATTTCAAAGAATGGCGTCATATTCAGTGACCAATTGGTTACATCTAAGGAATATTCACATATTTCGTTTGCTCTTATATATAACTTATATAAGCCTTTGAAAGTACTTATGTTTCAGCCATAAGGTCTAAATTGCAGGAAAACGAAATTCGAAAATTGGTTTCAGTTTAAGCCCTAAAAGTGTTCCAAAATGGTAAAAGACAACTCATCCCAATATAAGACAACTCATCCCAAGATAAAAGACATTAAGCAGTATTTATAGATGTAGTCGAAGACAGGGAAATGAAGAATGATGTTTCATTAAAATTTGAATCATCACACCCAGACTAGAGTTAGATTTCTGAACAAGTCGTCAAAAGTCATCAGATTCAGATCAGTCAGTCAAAAGCAAACACCAAAATTGAAAAAGTTAAACTTTCATTAAATTACCGCTACACGAGTTCAAACTATTTTCATTTAGAGTATTATTCAAGTTCTTCATTGACATCCAACAGTGGCAACAGGTTCAGAGTTCAGTGTGAAAAAGGTAAACGACAGTTGACAGTAGCCAGGGGTTTCAGGTCAAAGTTTCAAAAAAGAGAAAAAAAATTTTTTAAAATATTTTGTGAAAATATACGTAAAATGCTACCCAAATATTTTTATTTCATCAAAATATTCTAATTAGATCCAAAGTTATGGAATTTTAAAATCCGAGATTGACATCAAAAATGTAATCAAAATTCTCTATACCAGTCAATGCGTGGTATGGCACCAAAATAAGCGCTTTTCAGTCATATTTGAGTGACGTCATAAGCGGTATTTCCCCTTCAGAATCGCTAGTACTAATTTTAAAACTGAAATCCGATCGTTAAGTTATTATCAGCTAAGATTTATTAAAATCATAATAATTTGAATGATAATATGTCAAATATTTATAATCTCGATGAAACCTCACAAATTTTTTTATATATTTAGTCGAAATTTAGCTATTTTCAGTCATCAAAACAGATAAATCCCATTTTCTACGGCTCTAATTGTCCGATCTCGAGGTTTCACTCAGAATAATAATCACAAAAATGTTATCTATCATTTGATTGGTTCTATATGAAAATCCCCCAGAAATTAACGATCGGAATCACCAATGAAGTGGGTCGTAACAATGCCATCAACGGAAATTTACCGGCCGCGTGATGTCAGAGCGGTATCTTCCCGCTAGCGTCTACTGTAAACAAACGATAATTTCGCTTACATTTCGATACTTTTTTAGCCTGAATCTTTGCAGATATTGAGAATAATATTAAACTATTGCAATACAAGTGTTAGGAATGCATTTACATCAATTAGTAATTCAGAATCGTAGATTGAAGTGGGCTATATTTCAGCTGCTGGCTGTCCCGATTTCAACTAAAGTCACGTGACCTGAAACCCCTAATGACAGCAGACAATTCCTTTAATGCTTTATTACTTTATTAGGAACTTTCTCTGATCAGGCGATGCAATGTCCTCTGTCTCTGACGATTACATGTCATTTCAGACTTACGACATTTAAGATTCCAAAAAATATAGCCTCGAAGTTTCAGACTCTCACAGGTGATATTTCGGACTTGGGTAGGTGACGTTTCAGACTCAGGAATAAGTTTTTAAAGGAAATTTAGAACACAACTGTCAAATCAATCTATAATAACTTTAATAAGCCAAGAACATGCAGCCTTTTGCAGGTAAAATTTACCACTCACAAACAGTGCAGCGTATAGATCTGTCAAGGAACTGCAAAATTTTCACTGTTGAATGTGTATGAAAAGAATGTTTTCATTTCTTTAAATCTGTAGGTCTATAAAAAGTAGAGCTGATGGATTTATTAGAATTCAAAACACGAAAGAAAATATTAACATGAAACACATAGTTATTAAAAGACATAACGATAAAACATTACTGTCTGTTCCAGATAATACTTCGACTCGAAAATTGCTTGTCATTTCTTCAAATTTTAATTAAAATGACTATAACTGCGCAAAATACCTGGAATGGTGACCCCATTGCTTTCTGTCTTGTGAGAACTAAGTTTAGGTCAAGTTTTATAGCCTTACTCCTTTAAAAAATCGAAGTTTGTTGACATCTTACTAATTGAAACAGCCATGTTTGGCCTAGTTTTCTTGGCGAGCCTAAGTGCACAAGGGGTGCTGGGTTTGCTTTAAGTCGTGTCACCCTACTTGGATGTATTGGTGGTCATTTAGGCCCAGTAGAATATAACTCTTTTCAAAAAAGAGTTATTAACTGAATCTCAGACCACGGTTGTTTGTCCCCTAACTTGAATATTTTATTGCTCTAATCCAAAAGTTGTAATTGTTTGATATCGATATATATGCATATTTTAACCCGCTAATGAAATAAACAGTGCAGAATATTAAAATCTGTTTATGTATATAATATGATATTTCAAAGAATGGCGTCATATTCAGTGACCAATTGGTTACATCTAAGGAATATTCACATATTTCGTTTGCTCTTATATATAACTTATATAAGCCTTTGAAAGTACTTATGTTTCAGCCATAAGGTCTAAATTGCAGGAAAACGAAATTCGAAAATTGGTTTCAGTTTAAGCCCTAAAAGTGTTCCAAAATGGTAAAAGACAACTCATCCCAATATAAGACAACTCATCCCAAGATAAAAGACAACTCATCCTAACTTTAAAACTATGGAAGACCAAATGGGACAATATTCACGATTATTGTTTCTACATTCCAGTTTGAACATTTTAGACACATACGCAACATTCTAAACTAATGATTCCTGGTTCTACATTCTTATGTCAACATTTCATGCACAAAATCAACATTTTAAACAAAAAAATGACTTTATGTTTCATTTTCGGCGTTTTATCGGTATCTTTTATATATCATTAGATATTAAAATTAAAAAATAATTTATTAAATTAACACCACAAAGAAATCAATTTATTGGTTTCTGAAACTGAAAGTATCTAAAAACAAATATATAACTTATATATTTAGTGAAATTAGGGTTTAAAGTCACCAAACTAAACTAAATGTTTACATGATAAGATACCACAGCCAAAAGCTTCATTGTTGATATGATATGTAAAAATAAGCTGTTACTCTTTCTTATTTTGTGAAATAAATCTTGAAGCATATATCCGTCACCATGGAAATCTCCAGTTTACCACTCACATTATCTTGTAAGTCAGGGAATAGAATTCAGAGTCCTTATTCACAATAACTTAAACAATAAAGCTATTTTAAGAATACAACCCTTTCATCCAGAGCTATGTACTAGGAATTCAACCCTCAAACAATGAAAGCACCTAATTCATGAAATATTTAGATTTAAGTTTTCATGAATAAGGCCACAGAGTAAGAGAAATTGGATAAATTTGTACACAATTTGATTCTGATATTTTCAATGGCTTATTATTAATATAACACAAAATAAGCAATATATGTTATTTTAGGCGCATACAAATAATTCTTTCAGGAATAAAATGATTTCCCCAAAACAATGAAATATTTAATTATGATCTGATCAAAACACAGATTCTATTTTGTTTCATAGTTCAAAATTTCGTTTTACTTGTCTTTTCTACACTAGATCTGGAATGAGTCGTGTATAACCTACATTCTGGTTGATGTGAGGGAATAGCCAATCAAACGGTCCAGATGCTCTTTTGTGCCCACAACAGGAATCGAAATTCAGGACGTTCTAGTTGAAAGCTTTGTCTCCTGCCTGCTGTTATTTGTATGACACAACTCAATTGAAGGGTTTAAATGGGATGAACGAAAAGGTCTTATGATAAAGCTACCAAGATTTGAAGTGGCATAGGCCTAATAATTAACTTATCCTGGCTTTTGTGTACATTTTTATGTGGTCAATCAGCCAGTCTAATGTCACTACTAATATTTATTTGTGTTTTTTTCATTTGTAGTAACGGCACAATGGCATCGAAAGTATCTCATATTAGTGATCCATCAGCTAGACTGAGAGCATTATGTGAATATGGTTCTCAAGTGGAAGTTGACAACACATTACCTACCAAATTATATTTTAGATCAGGACGTGAGCTGATCAGAATGGCAAATGTCTATCTGGATGAAGCCGATTATGAAAGTTCTTTTATTTTATATTCTAAATATATAACGTAAGTATAAAGAGAAAAAAACATCAAGCTTAGAATTTTACAATTCCAGTCTGTCTTGTTAGCTGTCAACATAATTTTTTAAATAAGGAACACCATTTGTTCATTCTAGGCATGTTCTGTCCTAAGTTTGTATAAATCCTTTTAGATTGACAAATTCTTCAAAAACTTATTTGTAAAATGAATTTTGATAAATATTTGCAGGTTATTTGTGGAAAGACTTCCAAGTCATCCTGGTTATAAAACATCACCACCGCCTGATCTGGCCGAAATCAAAAAGGTAATTATAACCAGTTGCTATGTAGCTATTATTGAATCAGAATATTATTGGATCCATTAAGCCATACATGTCGTATGTGCACTCTTGATAGACACATCAAATCAAAAACTTGCAGTTGAAGAACAAAGGTCAAACATTGTGATCCCAAATAAGAGATGCTGATTACGGACCATTTGAAATTATGACTAGTAGGTTATGGATTATAATTAGGCCTGAATTCCATTATAATGGTCCATCATGGAATGGAATAGGGGTTTTGGTATATTTTCAACAAACTTAACATAATTCTGTTGTCAGTTTGAGACAAACAAAAAATAATTTTTATACATCATCACCCTGTCAGTATGTCCGTCAGTGCTGAATGATGTAGGTGTTTGTGGTTTGTGAACATCATAATGGCTACATATTTTATAGATTCTTTTCAAAATTGGTGTCAAGCATTATGCTCATGAGAAGACGAACCCTATCAACATTCAGCATTCTGCAAACTTTCATCCCAGAGATATGCCCCTTTTCAAAAACCTCTACATTCCAGAGTTATCCCCTTGATAAAGGCTACAGCTTTTAACAGAATTTTTCCAAATTTTGTTTGAATTTAAAACTTTGAAGCATTGAGGCCACAAGAGGACAAACCCTTTTTGTCCCCCGCCTTTCGAAGAAAACAGGGGACTATTAAAATGGGTCCGTCCGTACGTCTGTCTTTCACTTTTTTTGGGACACAATAACTCTCGTTCTAATTGAGCTAGAATGTTCAAACTTGGTGTACATTCATACTATATATACGTGGCATTTTCAAGTGTGTGCGCAGGCACACTCAACTTTTATAGAGCCCTGGATAAGTGAGAGTGAGAACACTTGCTGTATAGCTTTAGCTTTATTACACAGATACATGGACAAAGTTCGATAATCAACATTTTCTGCTGAGGGTAAGCAGAACGATAAGCAATTTGATTGGTTGAGACTTTGGAACACAATAACTTTCCTTCTAATTGACGTAGAATGTTCACACTTGGTGAAGGCATTCATTATTTGAATGACTTCATTGAGTTCGATGATGAACATTGTCTGCTTAGGGTAAGCAGAGATAAGCAATCTGATTGGTTGATGCTTTGGGGCACAATAATTTTGGTTGTAATAAAGTGATAGCAATGTAACTCAGAATATAGATTCATTATATCATTACCTTGACTAAGTTCGATGGTGCAAATTTTCTGGTTGGGCTTGAGCGATAATCAATTTTATTGGTCAAGACTTTGGGACAAGATAATCTTGATTCTATCTGATAGAGATTGATCAAACTTTGTGTATAGTTTGATTGCTCGATGCTTTAAAAAAAATAAATGTTCGATTAATTAATATGTGTCATCTTATTATTTTGGGATTTCGGCGGGGAACATCAGCCTCACTGTTGGCTTGTTATACATATTTAAGTTTTCCTTTCATATAAGCTGCTGTCTAGACATTGCTGTTGTGTGGGTGTCTTTCCTTGTCGGTGTTGTAGGGACAAGATAATGAAACTAGTCAGCTTCAGGCTAAGAAAATCTTGATGGTGCTTCTCAGCCTATGCCAGTGTATGAACCTGTGACATTTTAGTCATAAGTTCAGTTCCTGGCCCACTCGACTACCACCCTCACCAACACACCCTTAACAATTTATATATTCCCTGTAACATATTACTCGTTTTTCCTTAGAAAATGAAGACAGTTTTTCCACTTGCAGAAGAAATCAAATCCAAATTAAGAAAAAGATATATTGAAGAACAGCGCCAAAGAGAAGAGTTGGAGGTTGGTAATTTCTTCAAATACTTCTGGTATTGTAATAGCCATTTTAAAATATTGATGATATTCACAATTTCCCCACTGGAATACAATACTGGAAGTAAGATATAGTTGTTAATTAGCCTATTTTACAAATAGATATTTGTAATGTATCAGATTGACAGAATTGAAATAATATTCAGTATTGTAATTGTTCTGTCAGTACCGACAACTGAGGTAATGTGTGTAGAATCGTGACATAATCTAACGTTTGTTGCTTAATTTGAGAAAATTTAATCCCAGAATGTTGGATGTTGTGTTAGCTTCTTTATGGAACAGTATCAAACTATAATAAAGAGTTCCGTGAAATACCGTTACTGTTTATTAGTGAACAACATAATCCCTTGTCTTTACCAAGCAAATGATGGAACATAAACACAAACAAAATATATTAGTTGACAGTGATTGTATTCCATAGAACTGTGTTCTGTGTATTTCCAGTTTGATTACTAAATGTCAATGAAACTGAGGTTTTCATTAGCCTAGTTCGTGCAGAAAAGAAGGCTTTTAAACCCCTTTTTGGTACATAATATGGTTTCATTTGACTGATATTCTAGGCCAAACGACAAGCTGAGATAGAGGCTGAAAATGCTAGAAAACAGGCAGAGGAAGAAGCCAGGTTAAAAGAAAAACTTGCTGAGGAAGAAAAGATCCGAAATGAATCTGAAGAAAAATGGTGCAGAGAACAGGAAGAAAGATATCGTGAACTACAGTTACAGGAACAAAGACGATTAGCGCAATTAGAGATAGATAAGGATAAAGATAATAATACAAGCGGTTTAAATAATCAACGTATATCTGTACCGTCTGGAAACTTGGACTTTATACCTAATGATTTATCTAATTATATGCCACCAACAGATATTGGTATAACAACTATACCTCCTGTACCTGATCGTGATTTAAAGAAAAATTTAACAATTAGTGATTCAAGGTAAGAATATACTACTTAAAACCTGAGTCATGGTGGCCTAGTGCATAAGATACTGGCTGGATAACCAGGAGTTTAGGCAAAATTTTAACTCAGTTGGTGTAGAAAAGTTACACTTTACGTCCAATTTCATTTCTTGAAAGTGCAACCAATTGATATATATATATGAGAAATAGTCACATCAACAGTTCTAATAGGACAAGCTTTACAAGGTTTTGAACTAATATTTATTGTAATTGGAACCAAGTCAACATTCTCAAAAAGCAAACTGTGATTTTAACAAAAATCTGAGTTAGGCTATAAATATAAGTTTTTAGAAAAATATCATTAATAAAACCATACACAGAATAAAACTACTATTTAATTTGAAAAGTTCATACTGGTGTTCTGATGTTTCAGTTCTCCACAAATTCCACTAGTTAATAGAGATAGTAAACCAAATTTTGACCATTTTACAAGTATTGGCAATTTTGGAGGAGGTTCTAGTAATATTAGAAAGGTTGTAGTGCCTACATCTATTTTCTCCCAGTTCCTTGCAGTAGCTGAATCAAATACAAACAGAAATACAGAAACATTGGGTATATTATTTGGTAAATTGGTGAGTTATATGTTAATACATAGTTTGTTCAGTCTTCATGCTAAACTGATGGATAAGTGGTATGAGGTGTTTTAGAAGTAGTAAGCATATGCTTCGTAATAGCTAAATGGAGTGATGGTTTGGACAAGGATTTCAGAAACCAACGACTACTGTATGAACATCACAAATGAGAAGTGGTGTCAGAAAAACAAGGATTTCATAATATTTACTACAATAGATTGATATTTCAATAATGGATATTGTTTAGAAATATAAGCATAGGAATAAATAGACTAGCTTTAATTGGATGTTTCCTGAAACCTTTTTAAATATCTTCTTTTCCAGGCAAAGAATGCATTCCATATATCTGATGTTTTTATACCTCAACAACATGGAACCCCAGACAGCTGTGATATGGAGAATGAAATAGATTTAATAGATTATCAAGATAAATACGATTTAATTACACTTGGATGGATACATGTATGTCATTCCATAATTTATCACCAACCCAAATTTCTTTTATTGTTATGTATCTCTCAAACATGCAGAATTATTCCTACTGACAGGTGTAGGGGGGTTGGATGGCCGAATGGTTAGCACGTGCGCACTGTATCATAAAGCCTATAATTGAGTCAAACGGTGCGCTTTCTAATCCCTGGCTGTATGTGACAAGGAGCAGGGTCGCCTGTCTGACCTCGTGGGTTTTCTCCTGTTTCCTACCACTGCTAAAGAACCATATGCGCAAGCGAATTATTTAAATAAAATTAAAATCATGTTAGTCCCAAAATGACCTAGTTTGTGTTAAGTGGACGTTAAACCCCATTTCTCTCTCTCACTCTCTTTTATTGAGGTGCTCTGTCAATACCGTGATAAGAGTCCCTGTGACGTCACATGCCAATCAACTGGATTAAGGCTGTAATCAAATAATTTTATAATAAATACTTGCTTCAATTATATACGATTCTGAATTGATATGATTATTTTTTGTGCTTTTAAACAAGTAACTTTGAATAGTTTATTAATAAATAGTTTATCAATAATATGTTTTTTTGACAGACACATCCAACACAAACAGCCTTTCTATCCAGTGTAGACATGCATACACATTTTCCATACCAGAAAATGATGCCAGAATCTGTAGCTATAGTTTGTTCACCAAAGTTCAAGGAGTAAGTAGGCCTTTAATATATATATATTGAAAAACAAAATGTCTGTTTATCATGAAAACTGCATGGAATCAATACATAATAGTAGTTTTTTTATATCTCAGTAATGTTTCAACTCCCAACTTGATTCAGCAGTCAGTAGTAGAGAAATACAAATTATGGTACATAATAACATTTGTGTGATGCAGCCAATCAGAATCCTCTTATCATTTGTCTCTGTCTAATGCCGCTATTAATTACTTGAGAAGCAGGGACCGTTTCATTCTACTTTTAGCTATCATAGCTTACTGCACGTGCTTTTTTGGTGAAGAAATTGTGCTTGTTTAGTGTCGACTGCAGTGCTTATTTTTTAACGTCTTTACTTGCTTATTTCAGAGGTAACTTTATTATAATGTGTTCGGTACAAACATTTCTTTTATGTAATTACTTAATTTAAAATTAGTTCCATCGTCCTTCGTGCCATTAAGATTTTCCCTTTGATTCCACGGCAACTCGCACAATTCCTTTGTTCAATATAATGGCAATTATTGAGATGGCAGCTTAGATCGCAGTTTATGTGTTTACTCCGAGGTATCTTCGTTACTTTAGATCATAAGTTTTGTAACTGAGTCAATCCCAAACTTGTACCCGACAAGGAGGAGGGTTGCCTGACCTCATGAGTTTTCTCTGGTTCCTCCAACAACTAAAGACGCCCTACGCTAAGGCAAATTATTGAAATAAAATTGAACCAGATGTTGTTAGTCCCAAAATGACTTAGTTTGTGTTAAGTGGATGTTAAAACCTATTTTCTCTCGCTCTCAGATGATCAAGCTATTACAAAAATATCATGTATCAGACCAAACATTGTCATCCATGATTTGAATATTTAATTGATAATCCAGTTTTACCCAACACTCACAGTTGGTGCTAGCTTTTTTCCTTTTTTGTATGTCGTCTGCAGATACTCCTTTCAGAGACTGAACTATGACAATGTTGAAGTTTGAGGGCATATTTAATATATTAAAGCATCAATCTATGTATATGTTTTAGATCTGGAGTTTTCCGATTAACACAAAATGGTTTAAACCAGATAGGGTCGTGTAAAGAATCAGGTTTTCATTATCATCAAAAAGAACCACCATTGTTTGAGGTAAGTAATAAAGAAATTGAAAAGTATTATATCATAACTCCCGTTATTCGAAGTACTAATAAGGCTTGGGGTAGTAGAGAACAGTTTCAATATAACAGTACATAGTGAAATATTTTATGATTTTAATTTTAAATTCCATCTAAAATAATTCCCAGTCTTTAGTTCACATGATCTATCATTGAGTCAAGTGGCATGTTTGCATTCCCAAGATTGAATGTGATAAGGATTTTAACGTTCCTGAAGCTGCTAAAGACACATACATGCAGTGCACAGACGATTTATTGAAATACTAACACAAACTAAACCAGACTTTAGTAGAAAACTTTTTTTCAATCTTTTTGCCCAAAGTCAACTTGTCATGGTGTTGATTTTATCATTAAGGATCAACCAGCCTCCAGCCAATAGGTGTATAATATTTTTGACACTGTTATAAGCCCTTCATACATGCTTTATCATTCTTGCTCAATTGTGTTTATAACACTTCTCTAGTCGTGGGGGGATCACGGTGGCTTAGTAGATAAGGCACTGGTTTGCTAGCCTGGACGTCGTGTGTTCGATCCGTGCATTGGCCGAGAAAATTAATCTCAATTTTCCAGCGTGATTCCCCCTTGTCAGTGATGCAGAAGGAGGGCAAGACAAGGACAGCGGCCTAGTCGTTGGGATGGTACGAAATACTGAGGTCCCGTGTACACATTGGAGTAAATGTAAAAGATCCCTTGGCAGTTGGAAATCGATATAAGAATAAGCTGTAGCGCCGCTGCCTGAGCAAAATTTACCTCATAGCACACTGTTTTGCGTATGCCCGTCTTCCATTAGCCCATTTCATTCATTTTAGTCGTGGCAGTTGGGAGGGACCCCATAAGTGGAATATTCTAGGTGCTCTCGATCTCTCTTTATCTAAATCAACACACTGGTTGTCCTATATGTATAATAAAACATATCAATGATCTTTGTGTTTTTTTATGTGCTCAATCATGAAATGCCACTTAAGGATACTATTTAATGGATTTTCTGTGTTTTTATTTTATAGCAAGGTGAAGGTGTAGAATTAGTAGAAGGAACATCGGTACGATTTACGGATGGCAGAAAATAACTGAAATGAAGCCTAGATCTATTTTTTATCAGATTATTTATTAATTTTTAAGATATAATGGGTTTTTTTAATCAACTATTATATAAGATGATCTTGATAAAAAATTTCAAGTTACTGACAATCAAGGTTATTGTAAAAAAAAATGTTAAGTTAAATTTTTTGTTACATTAATGAAAAAATAAAAGACAAATCTGTATGTAATGTTATTTTTTCTGACCAATGTTTCAACAAGTATGACAAAAGAATTGTTGGATTTTTTTTATAGTTTTGTGTTTATTTAATTTGAGAAATTACTGAATGACACTTAAACATTGCATATCTTTATGTAACAATATTGGACCATTCATATTGTTGTGAACACACTTTTCTTTTTTCCAATTTGATTAAAGCAGAATACAGTTAATTTTTTTAAACTGTATAAAATACCAACTTCGCACATTTTTTCTGTGAATTCAGTGTTCACAACATTTTTGGCCAATCCAGTCGCAGTATAGAGGGGTACAGTGGTATGTAGTGAATTACGGGAATTTTAAAACCCCAGCATATAAGATACAAATGGCTGATAGAAATAAAACTGTCAATGGCATTACTTGGATGTGAAAGAAAGTAAGTCAGAAATCAGAAGAAAAAAAAACTACATTGAAAACTGTCTTTTTTCTAGTCAGTATGGTGCTTCTAAAAACATTTTTTGGGAATGTAATTTCATTAATATGTTTGACAAGTTCACGCAAAATTATATGAACTGTATCCATTAAAAACATAGTCACAAGGTGTTAATATTTTTGGTAAAATTTTACTTCACAATTTTCAAATAGGCTTAGTCTGTGTTATTGTGTACTGTCTATATGTTTGTTATGTTCTTTTCATCTGTTTTGTAAAGCGCCTTTGAATGCCGATTTGCAGCAGTAACGAGCGCTATACAAAAGTTCAATCTTGGTTCCCAGATCGAACCCAAATTTTATAAACTTAATAAAGTATGACGTTTCATTTCTGTATTTTTTCCTGTGAATTTAAGTGCCCATAAAAATGTTATGTAAAATATATGTTCATACAGCAAAGAGAAGTAAATTTTCATAAGTGTATAAATATTTTATCTATGCTATTATTTATTCAGTATCATTTTTGTTGTGTATATGCCTTTTAAATCTAATGTATATTTGTATATATAGAGGTTTTGTATCATAAGTACCTTATACTGTGTATATGTTCTATATTGTTTTTATATTATGTACAAATTAAATACATTATCATATATGGAAATTCTTTTGTTACCTATTTTGTTAATGGCAAATGTCAATCATGGTAAACTGAATGCATAACAAGAATGTGCCAATATAGGGTGGAATGCAGTAAGGAGTAAGCTAACATCATAAAGATAACTATATGTCCTTTGGATCATAATGAAGATGTGTACTACTTTATCCACTCATATTCTCATCTGCTAAACACTTAATTGTAGACATCATTTTTCCTGTGGTGTATTTTAAGGTTACTCTGTTATGCTGGTGGATAAGCCACATGAACAAGCATATTGATGTTTCAAATTTTGTTTTTTTATAGTCTGTTTCATGTGGTGTTTGCTAAAATGTATTAAGTTTGTTTTAGAAAATTTAATAATAGTTCAGACGGACTATTTCAGTATCAAAACTGTGTTATAATGGGGCTTCAACTTGTGTTTTCTACATGTATATTTTATTACACAGTCAATTTTGTAACAGCTAAGCTTCACATGAGCAGTTCCCTATATTGCATACAAAAAGAACTTGCTATTTTTTAAGAATGGCTGTCTTTACTGGAAAAGCCTTCACAAATTCCTCCTTTGCAAGTTTTCTGTGAATTGAATTATTCTGGCAGTTGTTCACAGTAATACGGTAGTATATCCAAAATCAAATCGGTTTCCACAATCTCAAAACTCATTATATCTGAGAAATATTTGATCAGCAAAAGACACAACTACTGGTACTATAATACTAGTGAGATGGTACAGAAAGTTTTTTAAAGATATAACAGGAACGATTTATGAGATAATTCTCCCTGGTGCTGAACAGTAAAAACATACAATATATGTTTCCATCATATATTATCTCACATATACACAATGTGATAAAAATACAATTCTTGTTAAATTTACAGAAAAATAATGGATTGAATTAAAGATAAGTTGTTATATCTATACAGAAATCGACTAACTACAGATTTACACTTGAATTAGCTACAAAACTATATAAAAAAAGCATAATTTAGTACAATATACATGTACATACAGCTGGTCTTTGAGACATAAATAAAATTAAAAAAAATAGTTTATAACATATGTATTTGTACACATATTCAAAGGTTGGAATAAAATTGAACCATTTTACAGTCTTTTTTTGAAAAAATTGCCCGCAAAATCACATTCATAAACATTACTTATGTCCAGGCCCCCTTGTTTTGGGTAAAAGAATAAAATTGTCGATTTCATTGGATACAATACGTTGGTTTGAAAGTTGGATGAAAATTTGATGTCTATAGATAAAACCAGTGTTGAAATATAAACCATTTTGTGTTGCACTGTCGACAAGCCAAAAATAAAACAAGCTGACCGAGTAATCTTTCAAAACAAAAATTGAATCCCATAGATCTTAACCCATCCCATCAAATAACACATCAAATCAACCCAACCCAAGCAGGTTTAAGTCCCTCAAACAATTTAAAAATAACTGTTTCAGCAATTTTATCAATGAAGGTCAACACGATCTGGAGGCTATTTTTACATGAGAAAAGAAACTATAAAATGAAACTTTTAATAAAAAAGATGTGCCATAAGTTTAAGAGAAAAATGTTATTGATGCATGCTAAATGCATAAAGAAAATTAAAATTTTGCATTAAAATTAGAAATTATTAAAGTCTTTTAATAAAATACATAATTGGTGAGTTAAATTTTCATATAGTATATGTCACACACTATCTTATTTAATCATTTTCACAATATGAAGGTATTATACACCATATGTTCTATTTTTCTATTATAATACTACATTAGTGAAATTCTATTCTCTAACATCGCAAACAGAAATAGCCATATTTTAGTTGTGGTAATGCATCTTTCACAAGATCTGTTATATAAAACCAAATCAATCTTGTAAATTTGTCAATATAGGTGCATGGGGATATTACAACTAATTCTCTTAGGTGTTGAAAAAAAAACCTGTTCTCATTTCTCATTAATCATGTTTTGTTTATGTGATGGGTACATACATGGCATATTATATCACCATTAAAATTTAAAGGGATTAGGCTACACATCAAATAAATAAAACAAAAAACTTATGAATTGCAATAATAATTCTCTTGTCAACATTATGGTTTATAACAAGAGAATCATTGCTCCTAATAAGTATGGTTATTGTATTACTGGTACATACATTTTTTATTTTGTTTTATTTTATGTGACTAATTTCTACAATGTCACTAAACACTTTAGAGTGATATCACATCAGTGTTGAATAATATATGAGTGCACACAGAGGTACAAGGCAGGCTTACAGGCTTACTTTTTTTCAAGATCACACTAGTGATCATTTAGACAAAGTGATCGATCTATTGATCTTCTAGTTAGGTGATCCATAATTATTACACTGAATATAGACAACACTGACAACTAATATATTACATATGATTGATCTATCATAATGTACGATACCACACATCACACTAATCTTTAATAACAGTAACAAATAATCAACTGATGGGCCATACCAATTTGAAATTTTGTTCTTTGGGAAAGCCTATGGCAAATGTTTCGTCTTATCTTATTTTTGGAAAAAAATAATTTAAAAAGTTCTTGGATATTTTTCAACAACCTGCATAAGACTTGAATGGCTGTTGATTAGTATTTATAAAGATCCCTGAAAAACTAAAAATGAAACTGGTTTGGCCCAAAATATTCTTTTCCTTTGTAATATTAACAATACTAAAGATATACATGTAATATTGTTCCAACATCTGTTACAAATAAAAACATAGCAATTGCTTAAGTACTTTGAAGGATTGGCTTCACTATAACACTTTGGAGAGGGATTGAATATTGCCATAGCCGCTCCTCCAATCCATAAATACCAGTCACGATCATTGAATCCACCTTTCTATGTAGAAAGTTCAAATATATGCCTTTCCAGCTAAAACCGTGGAACTGTTTCACAACCCATTTAGTTAACTATCTATACCGAGAGAGAATGTGGTGTAACGTTGTTATGACACAAACTAGGTCATTTCATGACTAACATATAGTTCAATTTTATTTTTATAATTTGCTTGTGGATAGGGACCTTTAGTTGTGGGAGGAAACTGGAGGACCCAGAGAAAACCTACAAGGTTGAACCGGCAACCCTACTCCTTGTCACATACAGGCAGGAAATCGAAACCACGCAACACGATAAACCATTCGTACACCCAAACCCCCAACTATCTATACAGGTTATTGTTAAATTAGCATCAGCTTCTTACTAAAAAGAAACTTCATGACTAAGAAACATAAATAGGAATATAAATTTAATATTTTCTGATGTTATGTTGAATTAATCTACAACTATATATATATATTGTAAATATAAGAAGATCATAACTTATGTTATAGAAGTAATGACTGACAATTAAATTAGTACAGCTGCATTGAAAACAAAGAAATAGATGAATGCTTTCACTAAAATATGTTGAGTTACAATATTAATTTTAAATCAATTATTAAATCACATATTTTTTTATTGCCGTTGTGAACTGGTCATTTCTAATTCATGAGCAACACTGAGTGCATAATCATAAAAGTCTCATACCCCGGCCTCCATTTATAATATCTACATAGTTCAACGTCTAAAAAGGTGGACAGATGTACATAAGATTATGAAATATGATTATTATATATTAATATTATTTACATACTTTGTACATCAAAAAAACAATACATTGCTTGAACTCTACATCACAATCATAACAATAACAACTATAAAGCAAATAACGGATTATCATCATCGTCTTTTTGTATCTGACGACTATTTCGGGTACCCCCTCTTTGTGGTGTTTGACCGGTTTCTGCTGGTATGCTGGGAACATTAGTTGCAGTTGATGCTCTTTCATTTAAAAATCTGTCAAACTCTGTTAAACAAACAAAACAGAATATTTTATTAATACATTTACTAGTAATATTAAATACCCACTTTAATAAACAAAGTGCTATAAGATATTAGTAATATTAAGTGTTTTACATACAAATATAGCAGGTAATCAATAAAACAAATTTTGAAATGGGAAGAGACACTATTATTAGAGTAAAGGGAAGAATATTGGAATATTAACATTTTAGATTTTTGTTTGATAAAACTCATTTCTTAACATTTATCTGCATAATTAAATATTTATATACTGGCATCCATTTTAGTAGACTAGTACATAATATCATAATAAGGCCAAATAAAAAATAACCTGTGTTTACAATTGCTTTGCACCAAAAATAGGGTTACTGGGCCATCTTTGGTTTAATTTTTTCACGGTGTTTGTTGGTAAAGATTGGTTAGAACTATGTGAACTTCTAATTAATCTTCATTAAAATGAACTACTTAAATACCCGCAATGTACATGTATAGCATTTCCGTCGCGATGTCCTTTTAAATACTGTAATGTGTTTATTATTTATTTTCTATTTGATTACTGAGTGAGTCTCTGTAAAACTGATTCAAACTGTTATAATACCAAAATTTTAGTGTCTTCCGAAAAACATTCCAGGCCCGATTTATAGCACAAGGGAAATGATTATAAAAAGTGTAGGGTCTCTGTTAGGGGCTAAAAAATAAAGTTTCGGCCAGGTAACTGTAAACACAGGTAATTTTTGCAGTATATTGTAAATTGTATATTATCCGTGTTATTGTTAATTTTACAGATAAAAAGCTAAAGAAATAATATAACCATATCTCTATTCTTCCAGAGCATTCTTTAATTATAGTAGTAAATTAAGACAAATTAGTTTAACACAAGTTTACAGAACAAGTCTCGCTATGAGAAAAAGACATGGACGATATATCCTCAAAAAGCAATAAATACACATAAAGTGGAAATACTTTATACAACATTTAAGGGTGTTTTTTTTTTAGGGTTTACTTTTGATACCTACATCAGACTAACCAAATATCAAAAAAAGTAAATTAAAAAAAGCAAATATTTTAACAAAAGACTAAAATTACAAGGCCCCACAGTGTATTACAAACAGAAAAATGAAGTAGACCACAGATTTACAACAATTTCTACAAATATTTCACAACTGTGAAGAATCAACAAATTTGTGCCAAAAATAGTGGTAATGTTACTACAAGTCCAGTAAGTACATACATTGCTTTCCATTCCCCTGATCCACTAGACAAAATGAAGGAAAACAAAATTAATTTACCAGTAAACAAAAGGGATAATAAATAAACTGTTTGTTTCAGAAAACTAGGACAATTCAAATGATATTAAATTTCTAATTAGTTGATGCGACACTGTACCAGTTGTAAATTTATCCATGCTATAAAATCGCTGATTGTCACTTAATTAAGGGATTTTTAATCCTATGCAGACTACAATATGGTGAGAAAGTAATATATGCAAACGGAAAATTAGACCCCCAAAATAGTTCAATTCCATTCAGTATTTTCAAAGATATGGTGAATCGAAAATTCAAAGACATGACAACGAGCCATACCATCTACAATTGCTGGATAAAATGTTTTAAATGATATCTTGTTAATGGAATTAAATCCAAGCCAGGAGATTATATACCATTGTTTTTATGTTTTCTTAATCAAATCTTATATTATCAAGTTCATTTTAGTTTTTTTTATAAAGACTAAAGAATGACAAAATAGATATTGGGTCAATTCAAGTCCTGGGTTAAGATGGTGTTGTGTTTAACACCAGTTAGATCAGTATAGCACTGGTGTAACGTTGTGCTAACTCAACCTGAGACCTCCTTTGTATTTGAAATCAATCCGAGTTAAGGTCTGTGGTGTTGATGCTGTGTTAAACATGGGTATATTCACACAACATGAACACTAGTGTCGTATCTGTGTTACCCAAACACTAACTTATACCCGAGCCCCTCAGTTTGTCTATATTTTTAATATCAATTTTCCGATTTAAAAAACAAATGTATAAGAAAAAATTATCAGGCAATGAGCTTTGTGCAATATTTTTTCTAATTACATAAACACATGTTTGAAAAGAATAGCTTGGTAAAAGATATTATCTTGTTAAAATTAACTCCAACACTAACCCCTAGGGGTTGAAAAAAATATGAGTTCAAGTCACTTATTTCAACACTGGTGGGAAACAGCAGACGACAAAAGTGAATTTTTTCTTAAGGCTTTTAGTTTTAGTTTTCACGCTCAAAATGATGTTTTTACCTGTACAAAACAGAAGGCAAAGGAATGTTGAATGCAGACCTGCTGATTTACAAGAAATTTCAGAAAGGAAATATCGACTGAATAATGATCAAATAGATGAACTTTCTACTGAATATAATACATGGAGACAACAGAAATTCAACATAAATCCCAGTCACCAAACTTCCCGAAAGCGGTTAGAAGTTTTTCTCAATTTCCTTTCGTTTGGTGGTTATTATAGTCAGCCAGCCCATGCGTTTGGGATTGCAAGGAGTACTTGTCATTTATTTACACATGAAGTGGCGGATTTTTTGTTTGACATTTCGGACAGATTTATAACATTTCCTCAACCAGCCGATCTTGTCAACCTTAGAGATCCAATCCAATTGGCTGATGGCAGAAATATGAATGCGGTTTTGTACATTGATGGCATGGTTGTTAAAATACAACGACCATCTCATGCTGGTGACGCCTTCTTTTGTGGCCGACGTGGTAAATCATGTGATGCCCTGAATGTCCAATATATTGTGGACCGGAGAGGAGTGGTGAGACACATCGTAAGTGGTATCCCTGGCGCTACACATGACAAAACTGCAGCAGAGTGGTCAGCCCAGTTTTTAATGTATTTAAACCATATGCATCCTAATGATGTAGTGTTGGGAGATGCAGCTTACAGAGGACTTCATGCCAACGTCTTAACCCCCTTTTTAGGGAATAACCTTCAAGCCAATCAGCAGCAATACAATACTGATCATAGGCGTCTCCGTCAAATCGTTGAGCGCACCATTGGCGCAACAGAATTGAAATGGCGTTTAAATCAACTCAAAGAAAACAGATTTCCTGCCAAAAATGATGTCATATTTGCCTCGAAGTGTACAGTTGCAACGGCGGTTTTACATAACAGATACACCAATTATTTGTGACTTTATTAAAACTAATAAATAGTTATAATATCAAAATGTTAACATAAGAAAATCTTATTCTTTTGATGTTTCTTTTATATTGTTCTCTAAAATCAATAATCCCACCACAATAAATAATGTTATCTTCTAAAACATCTTCAACAATTGTAACACGAATAACAAATAATAAAAGAGTTAACGAACTAAAATAAAAGGGGTTTACTGTCCTAATGTTTTGCACCAACCAGGCTACTGAAATGGAGGCGAGTGGGGGTGGGGTGAGATGGGTAACAGTTAGCAGATTTCCAACAGTTTAAGAGAACATTCTTCTCCCATTTCCAACATTTTTAACAGACACCCCCCCCCCCCCTTAAAACATAAAAGTTTATCATTGTGAAACAAAAAACAGAATAATGTACGATGCAGTTCAAGACGTTGATGGTTTGGTTAATGTGGATGAAGTGGCTTCAGACTCCCCCATTTTTGTTTCTTTCGTTGCAGATGCAAGCGTAACATCATGTACGTGACAATACACCTGTCTAAATATGCTTATCTCATTGATTAAATCTTTGATTAATTTATTGTGCTCTTGCATCAGTTCGATGTGCGAGGTTTGTTCATTTCCCTTGCATTCACTCGAACGTCTTTTCTTTGACTTTGGTGCTTGTATAGTCTCGGGCAATTGTGATTCATTGGGTATACTATCAGATTCTGAAAGAAATAATTTCATTTTAAGTGAATCAAACAGAAAAACAAAATATATAGTAATTAATATTGCAGGTCACTTTATTTACCGTGCATTCCGATTCCCCCCCCCCCCCAGTGTTCACAATGATTAAAACATTTGCAACATAATCTCTGTTACGTGTATATAACATTAAAACAGATTATTATTCCTTTTGCTTAGCTCAACACGATGCATTTACTTATATACAATAAGCGTCAGTGGTGTGGTGGAAACAAGTTGTCGGCCATAATACGTCTATAAATGATCCGAAAAGCTTCGCCCAAAAAGTTTGGTTCTTCATAGCTAACTATTAGCCTGGCCAGCAAGAATTACTGAAACTGATCATTTTCTCCAACTCCTTCTTTTTGTTATTCTCTACCTCAGATAACCATGGTATTATCGATCTTACATTAGACACTAAAGAACAGCTTAATGTTTTAGCTATAGTGATATTGTTCTATAACATGCACACACGGATTCTTAGTTCGTGCACGACACTTAACACTCACTATTATTAAGTCAAACTTACGAAAATTATTAAAGCAATATACTGAAGGATTCTCACCTGTGGACGTAGTTTCCTGAATTTTACTCGGCGTAACAATGAATGCAGGCTTGTAAGCCCCACCCTTGGGGAAATACAGGTTGTAATAATCCTCAAAAATGTTGTAAAGGTCCTGACTTTCCCGTAGCCGATCATCGTCATTTTCGGTGGCACTACCCGAAATGGACTGTTTTTGTTTCACAAGTCTGTATTCCTTCCCCAGGTTCTTTAACAAATCACGTATTTGCTGTGATGTATACCCAAATGGAATAGCAATGTCGGAAAAAAAATGATCAAGTTTATTATTTCTTCTGGCTAATTTATAGGCATCCACCTTACTGATAAGGGTCTGTAAACAGTCGATCATCTTGTCAAGCTTCCAGTTTGTTCGCATCTGCGACATGATTGTGGTCAGAACAGAATTGACAGGAGGAAAAAGCGAAACTAGAACGCACTAGTGTGTTTGTTATTTCCCACCAGTGTTAACACTGGTATTAAACTAGTGTAAACACTGGTGTAGACACTAGTGTTAAATTGAGAGGCTCAGGTTAAGGCATAAAAAAGAACACCAGTTATACACCACTATAACACAACCATAACACAAGCTTAACCCGGGATTTGAATTGACCCATTGTCTAAAAACAGGAATTGACGATTAGCGACTTTAAGATCAACGAATTGAGACAGACAATCTGTCAGTAATGATCTATATACCTGGCAGTTAAAATGAAAGAAGTTTTCATGTATTATGATATAAAATGATAATCAGGGGAGAATAATATTAATATAATCTTCTTAGTGTACATTTTATTTACAGAAGCTGCCCCAGATATATTCTAGTGATTAACCCAAGTTAATTTTGTGTGATTGCCTTTTAATCTGGTCTGTGCTTTCCTATGTGACTGAAAATATTTATGTCTTTTTAAACACGTCTATTAGTCACATTTATGAGGCAGAAAAATGCAACAAACGAATCGAATACTCTGTTAAAGACGAGTCATGTAAGAGCTAAATCTGTCTATTGGAGGTTTTTTTATCAGGCTTCAAATGTTATATAAATTATCATTTAAAATCCAAGTAGTGCTTATTTACTAAACACAAAGTGCTCGATGAATAAATCCAGAGCGAATACACAATAAAAGATATAGAATCAAAAAGTCTTTACTAATAGTTTCATGTGCGATGCACACTCTTCAGAAGACAATTATAAATTAATTCACATTTGCCTAAAATCAAATTACCAGGTCATTGATATTAAATGGATAATGCACAGCTTGCCCATTTAACAATTAAAAGATAAAAAGGATAATCGAGATTTTGTTTATTATCGTAGCAATGACAATCAAGACTCTGCTAGTCTTATCAAAACTATAACATTCATAACCTTGCTCAGTATAAAATAATTTGACTGAAATTTTTAATAGCCTATATTTATTCATTTTTCATTATGTATTTAGTAAAATAGGTATATTGAGAACGACCAGCTCTTTATTTTATTCTTCTTACATAATGCATCTTTATTTAAAAGAGATGGTCTACCTTTCTCTACATTCTAACATGACAGTTACCAGAATCAACTTTTAAAAACTTTCTACCAACATTTGTTCAAATACCACACAATATTTAAGACTGAATTCATTATGTCACTGATTAAACCAGATCTAGTTATTATTAATTGGCAAGGATAGACTTAAAAAAACTAAACAAATTTAAGCACTTTACTTTAAGAGTACCAATTTTAAGCTTAGGAAGCTCTGGCAACATCGATGACATAACTAACCCATTTTTTAATTATTGTTCCTACAAGGAGGGTCACCAAACAGATCACAATTTTGGCAATCAATAATTTGAGCTGATACTTTAAGACAATTTAAATACATGCAGACAATATTTTTACATTTTTACATTTTATTTGCCTACGTAAAGGAGCTAAGTCACTGTCGCCAACATTTTGGACACAATTGTGTAAACGCATGTAATAATGTAATATGAATGTGTATTCCTGATTTGCATTCAAATGTTTCCGTATTTACTTTAATTTCGAAAAAGTTATGTTCGGCGAAATGCGCGAGGTATACCAATCGATGAGCGATTGCTAGGATCTGGTTATTTCAGTCTACACCGGAAGTGTCTTGTTTTTCCATTGACTAGGCAAAATACTTCTTTACTACAGAAATTGTCAATGTTAATTTAATTGACCAATAATTTGTGTTTTAGATGTTGAAGATTTGGACGATTGTGAGTTACGGACTTAGGTCCTTTAAATCTACTCCAAGGCTACCCTGTTATATCTGAGACGACTCTTTTAGAACTAGTAGTATGAAATTATTTAAATCACTGAGTTGGGCAGAAATCGTGAGTGCATTATCTTAATTAATAAATTAATTGTTGATAAGAAAAGACATAAAATAAACAAAAGCAGGTGATTAAATCTTTAACCAAGGCAAAAGCTATATGTAAAATACAAATAAATAAAAATTAGGATACATTAAACAGAGAATGGTACCTGGACTTAGAGCACTCTTTTCTGCCAAAATAGGAAACCGGTTTTAATTTAATGCAATGTTTTTGAAAATCTTTTTTTTTAAAAGCAATTGATCATCATTTGAGGGTTTTTGAATTCCTTGCAAACTACAATGTTGTACAAGCTTTATCTCTAAAAAGAATACTTGTCCAATATTTGATTAATTCTGTTCAGTTACTATTATGATATGATCAACTAAAAAATTAGTGTTGGGATTTTGAGATTATCTACCAATACTACCATTGATATGTTGATTCTGTTTTCTTAATGAAATGTTAAATCAACAATATGAGTATATTTTAGTGTGGATTAAACAATGAAAACTGAGACATTGTCAGAGATATGCAAATGACGCTCCACGACTTTAAGTAAATAATGCCACAACTTTTATTTATGAATTATACATAGAACAGCATGCAGACAAATAATGTCTAAAATAACAATACAATTAATTGGCCATTAGTTCACAGCACAACATAAAGGATGTATCCAATATGCCATCTGTTAAACAAGCTAGAGGGTTTTATTTACCTGAACTTGATATTGTTTCACTTGTTGCTGAATACTGAAATTATATGTTTCATGTAATAAAAGAGAAATACACAAAAGCAAAATACCATATCAAACACAACTATCTTCTTACATACTAGTAATTGGTTTAGACTACTTTTTTATACATTTCACCAATGTTGTTGCTTGTATGGTTGAATTTTACTACAATATGCTTGCATTCGTATTTCTTGTGCCATATGGCAGACCGTGACTCATGCTGGCATTGCACCATATTTTCTTCGGGTTGTATTCCTGATCATTTTCAATTTTGAGTGAAGTCTGTGTCACTACAGGCCTGGGACTGTACAGTGCAATGGGTGCTTACGGCTAGCCCCCGGATCCATTCACTCTTTTTGAATTGTCTGTGGTTTCTGAGTATGATGTCTTGTCCATATATTTGCTTTTATGTAAATTGTGTGTGGTGCAGTCCCCCTGCACTTACTACAATATACAGTATATAGGAAAGTATTACAGGGTAAATTATATGCTTTTATCTTTCTTGTAGGTCATGGTACATAAAAAACACACACTTTTTTAGTCATAAGAAGAAGTCACTCAAGACAAATATTTGGATACAGATAATCTATGCACAGTTTATCACATTTCTTACAGTATGAAAGAAAATGTTCATCAGTTTCTATTTTATTATCAACACAACCTTTCATTCAGTGGGATTCTTCTACAACCTCCCTCTTTGAGTACATGAAGATATAATAATAAAATATTAAAATCTATGACACCAGATTTTAACAACTCATCTCCAATTTTTAATTCACAATCTGAATCTCTTACTCAACATCTATTTACAGTGTGGTATTTGCCTTACACTACAAAGACCAGGCTCCGATTTCACAAAGCATTCTTAGACCTAAGTTAAGAAATTTACCCAACTTTCAATCACTGTTTATGAAAAATATCTTTGATTCAGAAACAAAAAAAACTTTGCACATAGTTTGTTATTGATGTATTTGATACATTAAAAAACAAATGTTTTAAAAATGGCTGTATTTTAGTTAATATAAGCGAACAATTTTGAGTACATTCTTAATTTAAGTCTGAGAATGCTTTGTGAAATCTGGAACTGTTTATAATAATTTAAAAGATTAATATTAGAGATCTTTACCCCAGGTTGAGTTTCTTTAATATATGCTTCCATTTCATCATAATCTGTTTCTTTATCTTGTAACTAAAATACCAATATTATAACAATGACTATTAGACAGTATTAACAAGGACAAGACTCAATTATTAATATCCTGTGTAAACCTAAAACCTAGCTCAATTCTGACAAAAGGCACAACTTCTATAATAGGTTGATGTGTGTATACCATATAATAAAGATATCTTTCTTGACAAGTTCATGCGATATGTTCTGGAAATAAAACTGGGATGGAAGGGTGGAGAGAAGGACAGACCCTTTCAATTGGCGTGAGATAATAAACACTGTTGGGAATCATGAATACACCAAATTTCTAGTTACCCACTCATTCACACAACCCCCCTCATACCACACCACCCTTTCTCTTAAAGCTAAAATCTTGGTCCAAGTGCATAATTGTGAAAAAAAATTTAATCAATAGAAATGAATAATAAAATGACTTGATAATAAATTGTTTATTTTTGCAATGTCTATTTTTTGTCTAGTCCGCAGGTTTATCTTGTAGATTTTTGTTTTGCGTGGATCATAAAATGATGAATATTTCATCATAGACTAGGAATTAAATAAAAATCAATAAAGGAAACTTACATTAAGTACTTCAGGTTGAGCTTTAACATTAACAGCTTGTCCTAAAGTTCCACTAAACTGATCATCTTGTTGATTATAACCACTACCTCTGTCAATATAATTTCTACATCGTCATCAAATGTTCCATTGTTGTTTTCATTCATGTTTCAATGATTGGGATTCAACATTGGACATTTTTACAGTCCTAAAACAATTCTAACCAAAGACCCTTAATTGGGACATTTTACTATTAAATTTTACTTGGCTAGAAGACCCCATTTTCCCTGCGTACCCCCTTGACTTCCGTCGCCCTCTTCCTCCTTCTTCCAAATTCACTACACCTGCTCAAATTCCTTATTTAATACCAACAATTTCATATTGAAATTTACATGGTTATCAACTTATCAGACCACATTTGCCTTGCGTAAACCTTTGAATTCATCCGCACCCAAGACTGATATAGATTATACTTCAATGGCGATTTTCATATTTTACATAAACCTTGTTGTTTGGAATTACAACTCATCATTAACAAACAAGTTCAGGCAAGGTCAAATTTTATGGCACATAAATTGACTGTCAGTCAGTCAATTTCACTGCCAGTTACTAGTGGATTTACCAACAGTTCCGTGAATGGCATGCCAATTCACTGTAACTGTTTCATTGGCTAATCTCTTACCTCAACCAGAATGCTGATTATATAACAACTCTTAGAATCCTAGCATTGTGGAGACAAGTAAAACGAATTTTGAAGTATTTTGAACTATAAAAAATGAAATGAAATAGGATCTTTGTTTGAATCAGATTGTTAAGACTATCAATATGATTAATATGAGAATCATGTTGATGTATAATCTGTTGGCTACTTACCCCTTACTTTGTTTATTTTCCTCAAAAGACTGTCTAGATTGAGCAAACATATCAAAATTACCATTATCATAGGTTGGTGGATTGTTTCCTACACCTAATTAAACAATTTTAATAACAATCAATATCATTTAATTAGAAAACCAGCGGCTGCCAGAAAGGATACGCCTACATTTTGCACAAGATGGATAAAGAACAAGCTCAAAACAAATTTTTGTAAAAACAGGGGCCATAATCCAGAGAGTTATGGTCTGAAATGCTCAAATGTCAAAAGGGACTGAGATTTTTGGAATATAAAAATTGGATAAATATTGTGACCCCTTGAGGGGCCATAACCTTTGAATTACATATTTGTACACAATTTGCATACAAAGAGCTGCCATTGTGTTGGGCAGTTTCAATTCGATTTTTCTGAAATTCAAACTCAACCTTACTTAGAGTGTAACGGTGATATAATCAAAAAGTTTGTTTTTTTTCAATAATAATTGTAGATCAGTTTCATTTTGATTTTCCCGAAATTCAAACTCAACCTTCATTATGGTATAATGGTGATATAATCAATGTTTTTTTTATATCAGATAATAATTGTGACCTTCAGAGGGACCACAAGCTAAAAAAGTTTCATCAATATCGGATTAAAATTGTGACCTCTTCCACAACCTTGATATACTATAATTTTACACTATTCGCAAACAAGCGGCGTCCATTTTGTTTGGCAGTTTTGGTCCAATTTTCACGAAGTTCGACACAACCTTCATTACGGTTTAATGGTGATAAATTAAAACGTTTTTTTTTTAAATAGGATAATAATTAAATAAGTGTGAATTATCGAAAGGTTCCAAGATTTTGGGGTTATTAACATGCATTACAAGATTCATCAAAATCTGATCAAAATTGTGACCTCTTGAGTGGCACAAGCAAAAAATATGATTTTTCGTAGAATCAGGGGCCATAATCCATGAATTTACGGTCCGATACATGCCAATATCAAAAGAAACTGAGATCTTACGGATATAAACCTATATTTCAAGCTTCGTTGAAATCGGATAAAATATGTAACCTGTAGTGTTCACAAATAAATTGTGGACGAACGGTCTGACTGACTGGAGCGACAGCATTTTCATGTGGACATATAAAAACAATCAATACACGTCAACTAATAACAAATCTAAAATATCATCTACAGAACATACTTTGAGTTATTAATACATCTTTTGATTATTATCTAAATTCATTACTACACATAATTAATAAAGTCCATGTTCTGATAATTCATGAGCTTATTTTAAAATATTATTTCAAATTAAATGTTCAAAATTTAATACATGTTTGTGGAGTTTCATTCATGAGAAACTGTTGACTCTATATAATATAAATATGTGAAAGACAAACAGACACAGATATGTACAATAACTTATGAAATAACTATATTATAGTATAAGTCCATATCAATGAATACTATTAAAGAGTCAGAAGGCAAGTTTTATCTATTACTAAAGTTCTAAAAAAAACCCAGATTCTAATTTCTATTTAAGAAATGATAATATCTCGTCCGCTATGATTTCATAATTAAAATAATAATAATCGACTACTAACACCACTACAAATAAAAATATTCGATAGAATAAGCCCACATACACTGATTCTTACACTCGCTGGTAAGGCCCCATAAATTACAATTTTAGTGGTTCAGGATCATTTCACCATCTATTTCTTAGAAGAAAAAAATCCCAACATTTGCTTCAATTCTCAAAATTCTTGGATCTAAATGTTTAAATTTTACAAAAAAGAACAAACATCGCTCACAGATTATCAGGAGACTAATCATCAAGATGAAATTGGTTACAACTTCCAACATTACTTGCTTGATTGCAAATAATATACACTCAAAATTACAGATATGTACAAATACTTAACAAAAGGTTACCTCAGAAATTAAAACAGCTTACTGGTGTTAATCTATCGAATATTTTACCCACTCCAACAATTATACAAACTTGCCTTCTGATCTATTTATACAGATGTAATATTTTATTTTTTGAAGTAGAAATGAGAGAAAAGACAGATCAGATATAATCAGAATATTATCTGAAAGTTTTAGAATTTTGGTTATGATTTCATTGCTTAGGACTTACGCAATGCTCCTAGTTTAGTTTGTACTTCTGCAGCAGTAAGTGGTTTAGGGGATTCCCCAAGATCAATTAGATTACCTTCATTATTACTAGAGGCTTGAATCTGTAAAATAAATATATCTACTATATTACTTACTTATTTATAATAATATATTCACACTTTCAACATTGTAAACAAAGAATAAGTTATGATAACATATATTGCATGCGTGCAATAAATAAAATACTAAAAAAATGTGGAAATAAGTAAAGCATTGCCTATTGTTTTATTAAAGATGCTGATGATCATTTACATTTGTGGGACAATATCTAATTTTCACATCTTATAATCATTCATTTCCTTAAGTTGTATTCATCTGATTTTTAAAAAGATGCTCATAATCATATAAGATATTTTTCAACATTTATAGGGGGTGTGACTGTGTGGGTTGATTATATGATATCATCTGCAGAGGATGCTGAATGTTGTGAAATTTGCAATTCGTCATATCTTTATCAATACTGAACAGAATTGAATTACTTTTGTACTGATATTCCTTTTAGAGATTAACTCTGAAAATATTGTCATTTGCAATGGATTTGAAATCCCTCAAATAAGGATCAGCAACTTTAAGCACCAAATATTGCTATCTATCAATGAATATGTTTGAAACTATGAAATGGTTATTTTTGTATTTTTTTTTTTATAATATACAGTTTGACGACATTCCATACCAGTTTATCTAATGTTCTGGACTACATACATTGACCATCTGCACAATATTTATGTACAGCTTCGAGTGAAATTTTTACCAGACAGTTGTGTTACAGTCAGCCTACTTTTATTTCAAATTATTTCAAAATGTAACGGTATAGACAATAGTATACAGGAGATATCAGTTTTTTGTTTCATCCATATACATGTAGTACTAGACGATTTTACTTGCCAAACCCTCAGTCGAAACCAGGCAGGAGACAAGAGTTATTTAAACTAAAGCCAGCCCAATTGCTTGACGAGCAACAAATTAAGGCTGAAATTCTTTATTATATATAATCGCTTGGAGCCTTGTACCAGTACCTAATTAAAGCATAATTCCTCTAAGGAATTGATTAATTTTATTGTCTTGTACCAGTAGATAATTAAAGTTTGACTTTACTAAGAAATACATTATCTATATCGTCTTGCACCAGTAACTAATTATATTTTGGCTTCACTAAGAAATACATTGTCTTAGTAAATAATTAAAGTTTGATTTCACTCAGAAATACATTACCAGTATTTATAATAACTTGTATATTGAACACTGTTTACTAACTTGATATTGTCTGTGAGATTCAAACTAAGCGGTTGTAAAATATTGTATCACTTTTATAATCATCAAGCGGATTTTTAAGGAATTAACAGTAAGTACGATACTATGGCAGAAATTACTGACAAGTCCAATGTCAACAGTTAACACACACAGTAACCAACAAAATAACAAAAATCAAACATTATTAGTAACTTTTGATTTAAATGACCGAAACTTATGACACTAATTGTACATGTATCTAAACTAAGTTTGACAACAAATATATTTAAATATCTATCCCAAACGTCAACTACATAAATCGTAATGATATCGTAAAATCGGAACACTGTTAGCATATCACAACGAAGAAATTTTTCATACGCATATTACTTTCTAATTTTAAAAGCCACTAAGATTAGTAGCCTGAGTTATTTTTTCAAGCTACGTATTAGAACTGTTCAATTGCTCACCACACAGCGGACCATGATTACATTCAGATTTCAAAATTAAATATAATACTTAATTCTCAAAAATATATATATGTTAGGACAATCCTAAGGTCTTTCAAAAGTACTAGCCTCCCTTTAACCCCAATTTTGTTTTTTGGATAGATGTACAGGTAAAACAGAGCAGAATCGAGTACTAAAGGTTTAAGAATTACCGTAACAGTACTTTTATCACATCTGAGTCTGATAAATACAGGAGGAGGACTGTACACGTCAAAACAACGTTAAAATGACTGACTGTATACAAAAGTTACGACACAGTGTAGTAATTTAGCAGTGAGGATACAAAGCTTGGGGAAATATTACGTTAATAAAAACATGTAAATTGATGTGTTTTAGTCTTACCACTGGTGGAATAACACTAACACCAGGTTGTTTAGCAGGTGAACTGACAACCTAAAGATAACACATTGTAGAGCACACATTGAAGAACAAAACCTTTTACATTGACTTATAACAACAACACAAACAGAAGGCCAATAAAGAATCAGCGTCTGCCAGGCAGGATACGCCCACATACAAGAGTTGGATAGAAAACAAGCTAAAAAGAAAGTGATATTTCCTACAATCAAGGGCCTTTATTCATGAAGCTACAAATCGATATGTGCAAATATCGAATGGAGCCAAGATCTTTGGGTTATGAACAAGCATTTCAAGTAACATCAAAATCGGGTCCACAACCTTGATATACCATTTTTACACTATTCGCGATCAAGCAGCAGCCATTTTGTCCAACAGTTTTGATCCAAATTTGAACTCAACCTTCATTACATTGTAGCGGTGATATAATCAAACGATAATAATTGTGACCTCCTCTGGGACCACAAGCTAAAAATGATTTTTTGTACAATCAGGGACCATAATTCAGGAAGTTACGATACGATATGCGCAAATATCTAAAGAAACCACGATCTTTGGGTTATAAACATACATTTAAAGTTTCATCAAAATCTTCAGGGTCAGTTTTGGTCTGATTTTCACGAAATTTGACCTACAAAGAGACCACAAGCTAAATGTGATTTTTCGTGGCATCAGGGGCCATAATCCATGAAGTTACAGTCTGATACCTGCCAATATCGAAAGGAACCGAGATCTTAGATGATAAACCTATATTTAAAGTTTCATTGAAACCGGATAAAATTGTGACCTGTAGAGTGTTCAAAAACAATTGTGGACGGACTGACAGGGGCGACGACAATATACGTCCACATGAAAATGTGGGCGTATAAAAATTATTATTAACTCAAAACTCAGAGCCACTGTAGTACTAATGTAATTGCATAAATTCTAAAATTCGAGACACCATATTATGTTATAGAATATTGTCTTGATCCTGATTTAAATATTAACATGAAACAAGGTAAAAAAAGATAAAATAAAGATGACCTTATTTTTGAGATAATTATTTTGTTTTCATAATAGATGTATTACTCAAGGAGTATGTTTTTAGACCTAAAAATTTATTTTTGTCTCTAGAATGTTAAGGCTTTTATCTTATTAAAAAAAATTCAGAAATATATATATGTGGTAGAAAAAATACCATGTTTAAAAGAGAATATAATAGTTGTAATTTAGCTGTAAAGGTCAAGACTGGTAGAGTTGGGTCAAAAATAAATAAGAAGATTTGGTTTGTTTTCTGGAATGACATTGTCTTAGTTGAAAATTTTACATCCATACATAAAGTTGGCGATCTAGATATGATTGAGTCTGATCATGTTTAAATGAAGTCACAATAAGTAAAAAATTTAAACTTCTGCTTAAAGTTTTGGAGAAACAAACTTCAATCGTAGATAGGGCTAATCATATATAGGGCTAATTGAAGAACACACCTAAGTAAATGCGGATGGATACCGCTATGAAATTTGCAATAATCGAGAAAAAAAAATCGTATTTAGAACTGATGGATCAACCCAATTCAATGTTTAATTTTGACATAATATAAAGAGGTAAGTGTATTAATGTAGATCAAACTATCTAATACACTGTTTATTACCTGATCGTAAGATGGAGGGAGATAATTCTCTTGAGCAGGAGGTGATGAATAAGTTGGATCTTCTGGTGTACTTCCATCAGGTACAGCATTACCCGTTCTATACCGTTCAAATCTTTCATATCGTAAGAACACATTATTTAAATCATCATTTACTCTTAATAATTCATCTAAAATAATAAAATATAGTTTGATCAATACTCAGAGGGGCATTATGTAAGATATAGATAAAGAACTAGCCATTCTTGCTAGAATAGTTCGAAAATGAATAATTTGAAAATTTCATTCAAATTACTCTATTGCTTGCAGGCGAAGATATTGGCCATTGAAGATTTGACAGACGTGTGCAATAATTTAATCCTCGGTCCTGGTTGATCGAAGCTAAGTCTCGGTTCTGCCATATTGATTAAATCAAAGTATCGCTGAACCGTTTTAATCTGTTTAATATCAAAAAAATCTGATGGGATCCAGAGTTACTTAAGGCCTGGATAAGTTAATTAATGTCTAATTAATACTTTAGAAAACATTTCAGGCCCAAAGAAAGACTAGGCAGATTTACAGGTCAAGATCTTGTAAAGATTTCTTGAGTGTCTTCTGCAATACTTGAGTCAATAGTATGCCAGTATTTTCATTTATTTTCATCATATGTAATTAAATTGACAAATAGCCTGCACTTATCTAAAGACACTGTTTGATTATCCAGAGATGCTTTCCCTCGACATGCCTGTAGAATTGTGTGGATAGTGAGAACATATATATGGTTTATTTTTCATACAACATGTAATACATCAAATGATAAGACCTACTTGTAACTTCTTCATTTCCAATGTTTGTAATTAATTCTACTAATCTCTGCTGCATATTTCTACATGTTCTGTTCAATTCCTGTAAAAACAATCATAACTAAACCAATTTGAGATTGGAATGACTATTATCTATATATGTGACCCCCCACAACAAAACCAGTCACATGTCACAATTTTTGAAAACTGTGATTTAATGCTGATCTTAAAGGGAACTGGAACAGCTTTCTGTTGATATAATATATATGCAAATCACCCAAAAATTGGCAGAGTTATGGCCATCTGAAGTTTCAAAAGCTGCGGTGCATCCAAATACAAAATAATGAGAAATTTGCATTTTAAAACTGCCAAAAATAAATCCCATAGTAACACATATATAACTATTGCATAAATCAAAATAAAAGTTTGTGAATATAATAATGTGTGGTGTATCAACATTTGTACCAAATTTTATCAACATATTCCTTAAGTAACCTATTTTTTTTCTTATTTATTTCTGAAATTTACCTTAAATCCATATTTTTCGAATTAGCTGTGTTATGGTCATGGCTACAACAAAGGCCTGGTTTCACGTTTTAAATATGTTTTTTGCCACAAAAGATCATTTTGCACATCTTAATTTGTTTTGTTTTTTATGTGATGATACTTTTTGGGTCAGACAGATTAGCTTAGATTTGTGTTAGATATCTAAGAACTATAAAATACTGATTTTGGTTGGTTACCATGGCAACATTTTTCTAAAAAAGTAATTTTAATCATTTTGCACATCTTAATTTGTTTTGTTTTTTATGTGATAATATTTCTTGGGTCAGACAGATTAGCCTAGATTTGTGTTTGATATCTAAGAACTATAAAATACTGATTTTGGCTGGTTACCATGGCAACATTTTTCTAAAAACATAATTTTAGTCATTTTGCACATATTAATTAGTTTTGTTATTATGTGAAAATATTTCTTGAGTCAGACAGAAAAGCTTAGATTTGTGTTTGATATCTGATAACTATAAAATACTGATTTTGGCTGGTTACCATGGCAACATTTTTCTAAAAAAAAGTAATTTTAATCATATTCAAAAGATGAAAAACAAACGAAACCTTGACTTACATAACTCGGCAAGTGAGGAAAATACGAGCGCACAAAGTAAACTCATATTAGGTAACTAGCAATATAATTATGCCATTTTAACAGTTATTTTTTTTCACAGCCTTCACAAAATACCCTTTTTATGCAATTTTTTATTATATTTTCACAAAAACGATTGATTTATTGAAAAATAGATGCTTTTCTGAAGCGTATTGTGCAAAAAAAAATTTTGGGATAGTTTTGACCCATATAGTGTATTTTGCCGTGTATATAGAAATAGAGCTGCACAACAAGCGACTGGTTTTGTTGTGGGGAGTCACATATGTGCAAAGGGATTTTTACATGCATGCCAATGTATACACGGGACCACGTTTTTTTGTCCCATTTGAACGACTAAACAATTGTCCTTGCCAGGGCCTCAGTCCTGCACCACTAACAAGGGGAAACCACGTCAGAAAACTAGATTGATTTTCTGGGCCAATGCAGGGTAAGAACATGCGACCTTCAGGTTAGCGAGGCAGCATCTTACACACTTAGCCACTGTGGCTCCATAAAATGATCAAAGTATTGTGTACATGTAGAGATAATATGGTAGACTTGTTATTTATCTTATTATTCAAATAATATTGTTGAGTCATGTTGACCCGCATCTACCTTTAAAGTGTTCTTCAAGACAGTGTCAATATTTGAAAGGTTGTTAATGTCAGAATCAATGTACAAACAAACTCTATATATAACACATCACAATAGGACAGACTTTTTCTTTATTTTGACTTTATTACTGCAATTCTAATTATGGTTTAAAAGAAAAATCTACTTTTGGTGGCAGTTGGAAACATGTAATTACAATCACTAGTTTAATATAAACAAATATGATCAGGATTTTTAAAAAAAATAAATTCACCCAAATCCACCATTATTTTAACTTATAAGACAAAAATTTATATCGATATTTGCCAAATTGTCATATTTAATTTACAGTCATAATGTCAAAATGCCCCTTAAAATGCAATTTCCAAGCAAGGTTGGAATTGGAAGTAGAAACCAAGGGACATAACTCGTGTATTGCACGAATTCGAAATCGCTTATTTGGAAATTGCATTTTGAGGGATATTTTTGAAACAAAAACCTTACGATTTTAACTTAAAAATGCAAATTTGGCATAAAGAACAGTATATTATCAAATATAGATATAAATTATTATTATACAAGTTGAAATAATGGTGGATTTGGGTTGTTTGGGTAAATAGTGCTACTGTTCTTTTCCAATGATATTCATATTTTAAAGAGCAATTCGAAGCTGAAATGAGACGAGACACTTGACTAAATTACCTGAAGTAATTCTAGATCTGATGGATCAACCGATGTTGGTGTTAATTCTGTTAACATTTCAGACATGACTCTCACATTGCCTTTAACTACTTCCATTTCTCTGTGTAATTTAGTTGACTGATCTTGGCTAGGCGGTCCAGATTGTGTAACAGGTGCTGACATAGTGCCTTGTGGAGCCTATAAAAAATATACTATGGCATCTAAATCAACTGAAAAATAATCCTTTCAAAATGGCAATCTGTAAATTTGGCACCAAGATGCCCCAGTTTTCAGCCTTAATAAAATGGTGTATTAAAAAAATATTCCAATCGGAACAAAAACCGTTTAGAGGTTTTTCCTTTAAAATATTTTGCTAATTTCTGGCTACAGCATGAATAAAAAAACAAAAGAAAGTTAAAAATACCCTTATAATACATGCCAACTTTCTTACTCTATTTAAAACATAAATGGTTAGACATGATTACTAAAGGCAATAGAGTAAACTAAAAGATACATGTAGCCTATTACTATTACCAACAAATAGATCCAAAAAAAACAAAAATAAGAAGAGGGTATTAATAACTCACTGGAGCCCTGTTTGAAGAGCCTCTAGTTCTACTGATAGGAAGTTCAGAATCTGGAACACTCTACAATATAACAGCGAAAACATTTCCAAATGTCTTCTAAAATCTAATCTAAAAAATGAACTAAAGCAGAAAGATCCACGCCCAAAAAATCAAACAAGTACTATAGTTTACTATGGACCAGGAATTGGGCATGGCGTCATTGCATCTATCTTGAAATTGTTAGTGTGACATTACATTAAAAATCAATAAAAATTTATTCAAGTATGCTAAGTTTCATGTCGATCATACTTGACTTTGTGAAGCCTGTTGTTTTGGTTTTTTTTTTGATGAGTGATATGCCCCAGAAGAAGAACAAGAAGGTTAGTGCTTTGGGCCCACTTCCTGGTTTATAGAGAAATTGTTCAGCTTGTTGTTATGATGTCATTGAGAAGCCATTTCTACAGCTTCTAAATGTTGTTCAAATTAATAAAAAAATTGTTTTCTATGGATTCAAACCCTCACCAATAATAAGCTGGCACTAAAAACTTTTATGTCTCAATATCTGGCAACTAATAAAATCAAGCTGGCAATGCTCTGTGATGATTAGAATTTAACAGCCATTAAATATAGATGTGTAAAGATAAATGATATGAGAAAGTTATGTGAAGAATTTAGACTGCACTTGGTATGTTGTATAGCAATCAATGTTAAATATTGATTAAACCCTAGCTGTATCATGGAACAGAAATTGTAACATGAAAATACTTTCTTGAAATAGATATCAATAATAATATGCCATGGTTCAATTTAGAAGAATAAAAAATATTGAATAATAAATTATTCTCAAATTTAAATTTTGGGTGATCAATACAAACATCGTTTAGTATTACTGGCATTTAAAGATAGGTTGCAAACTGACAAAATATATGCCCACAGCAGCTAAGACATCGGAGCAGTCCACAATGGTTGTCGCTTATTTATTCTTTGGTAGGTAATGGGAGCATTACCCAATTGCCTAGAGTAAAAACACTTGAAGCAATTATTAAAATAATTAAAATTTGATTAGTTTCTGTTTGTTATTCCTAGTTCTAACATTTATTACTCTATTACAAGAAAACATGTAGCAGTAATCAGAAGAAAACTATTTAAATAGCCACATAAAAATGGACATAAATAAATAATTCACACAAATTGTAATACATGTATACCCATATTGATTTTAAGTGTTATATAACAACAAAAATTTGTTTAATTTATTTTGAGTCATTTACTTGCAATAAATTCCTTTCATTTGACCATTGTGTCAAACCAGTATTAATCACGATATTCAACCAGACTATTATAATTAATCAAGATTGTTGTTACATACATGTACATGTACATCACAATTCTCTGTGAATATTAAAATAAGGTACGTACATGTATATAAATGATAGTTTATAATTATTTCCAGTATTAAATTTTCAATTTGTAGTTATGTCTTTCTGTGTTGGTTACGTTCAATGAAATTGTGGTCAGATTTTGTCATGATACATTTAATGACCGACATTCCAATTTAGAATTCTTTTGTAGCATTTATTTAACAGAACAATTAAATACATATACAAATTCTTATAGAATCTATTTGTGAGAAAATAATCAGAATTAGTTTTTATGAATCTGGCAGTAAATCTCTGCCAAACAGGCAAATGCTAACATGTACATGTATCTCTAGGCAATAAGCCACAATATTTTATCTATGGTATTCTTATTAAGCTCAATGATACTCTAATAATATTCTTGTCATTAAAATCATGTTCCATGGTACTCCGGTGATATTCTTATTATAATATTAAGCTCAATGAATACAGCTATATGTTATTCAATAGATGTATTCAATGGCCGTATTTATGATAATTGCTTGTATTTGCATGTAGTTATAGAATAAATAGTAAGGATGAATAAGCTTATTTTGTATCAAATCAAAAAAGTTTGGCTTGCCTACTGTGTAGAATATCTAATAATAAAAGTTTATTAAACTTTTTAAAAACACTCACCAGTTATTAAGGTTTTAATCTAAAATCGGTCGTAAATTTACTGTTTTTGTAAAACAACATTACCCTGAACTGTCAAATTTCAAAATGTGTGGGTATAAGTAAATCCACATCCCCCAACTTCCACTTAAAATTTCAAATATTGGTTAAATCAAATCTTCAAGGCAATAACCCTTTGAAGTACATGTAAACATCCAATTTCATGGAAATTCAAAGTTAGACATCAACCACATATTTCTCTACTTAACAAGCAATTCTGGACAGTCAAAGAAAAAAGCGATAGTTAGACGTGACACCAATTAATACCATATAACAATGTGGATAGCATTAAAAGGGATATAAAATATTGATCTTACTCTTGCTGGTGTATGTATTGGTGCCATATGATCTAAATCTGTCATTGGGAATTCTATACCCTTTGTCTTTAATTCTTGATAAACTTTATCAACTTCCTTCAAATCTGGCTGACCTCGAAATGCATCTGCCCAAGTCTGAAAATGAAGTTAAAATAAACATTTGACAAATATGGCTTGTGACAACACCACAACTCTTTGTGGAATTATACACTGTTTATTCCTCCTTTAGTATTGAAAATCCCTAGATAAACATTTGTTTTGAAATGTAACCAAAGAATGAAGAGGGAACTGTTTCAAATGACTTATGATAAAAAAGTGTCCAGTGGCAGTGCAACCTATTACTAAATTAGAATATTACCAAACTAAAAGATCACTGCAAAAGCAATAGCATCTGCTAGGTATTTGACATCTTATGTTGACGTTTTATCGGTCGAAATCAAGGAGATTAAAACGTGAGACAATGGAGAAATTAGATCGATATATAATAAAATATTGTACGACAAAGAAGAAGCAACGACTTCTGTCCAGGATTGAATTGATGATTTGTCCGACAAAGAATTAAGTCAGCCAATCAAGGCAGATTAGGTAGTTAATCAAGGTGGGTTTATAGTCTGTATAACACAAAAAAAACGGTGATAACTTAATTACCTAATCAATCCAGCCTATTATAAACGACAATTGGGTTGCGTGGCAGCTATACACTCCGTACACTATATTAATTTTTGAATTTTGAATATTATTCACCGTGTCTTGATATCTGATTGGGCATATTCCCGGTCGGACAATTTTGGGAGTTTGGAAAAAAGATTCGGACAAGACCGGAATATACGGGCGAAATCCCATCACTGGGACATAACTATGAAATTTATCGCTGAAATTAATGAAAAAGGGGCAATACTCTGAAAACAGGACAGACAGATCCCACTAAATACTTTATTTTGCTACATATCAACAGAGAACAGAAATGTGTCTTGAAATCTCATTGTTGCAATTCAGGATAGACTATATAAGCTTATTTAATGTATTCTTTTGTCAAAGAAAAATGTCAAAATATGATTCGATATAATAATAATAATGCAACATATGATTGTTATGTGTTAAATGTACTTCATACTTGACATTAATGCAAGGTTTAACTTGTTTATAAGCTAGAGGCAATTACAGCATTAAGTGTACAGTTACATGTATGCCTATATCCGTTTTGGATCATAACACATTCTTTTTAAGATTGATCAACACAGTTTTAAAATTCATCAGTTATCTCCATTCCAATGACTGATTTCACTAAATGACTACAATGGTCATCGGCTCATTGTCATATATACTAACCGGGTCAATGGTCATGTAAAATAGATAGTATAAATACCTTGTTTACATTTTGCTGATATTAATATCAACCTTTCCATTTCATTAAGTTTTTCTTAAAATAATCTTACATGGGCATTACATGTAGCTCTTTTGATGTATTTATGTTTGATAAAATAGTTATTACTTTTTGAAGTGGTTTGATTGTACATTTACAATTGGCATTTTCAAATTAAATTGTTTGCAAAATATCAAATCTGCCAAACCCATGAATATTTTAACATTTGAATTATGAGTCACATTTAGTTGTTTTTGAAAATTTAAATCAACACGCGAAAAAGAAAACCAAATTTGATAGGATTTTTGATAGTCTAAAGTAATGTATTTCAAATATCATATAATTTAAAATGACCCAAATTTATTTTACTTTGTGAGTGGTAATGCCTCTTTAAATATCAAATTATATCATGTTACATGTTGACAAATATACTTGTATTATCATACATCATAATATAATAATCTTATATTATAGCCTACATGTATTATATTAATATGAAGATACATGGGGTTTGATTGGGATTGGGGGGATTGAATGGCGGAATGGTTAGCATGTGCATGCTGTATCATAAAGTTTGTCATTGAGTCAACTGGTGTGGTTTTGAATCTCAGGTTGTACGTGGAAAGGAATAGGGTCGCCTGTCCAACCTTGTGGGTTTTCTTCGGGTCCTTCGGTTTCCTCCCCCTGCTAAGACCCCTACGCGCAAGCAAATTATTTAAATTAAATTTTAAAATATGTTAGTCCTGAAATGATTTAGTTTGTGCCAAGTGGATGTTAAACCCCATTTCTCTCTTGACAGATCAGTAAAACGTTTTAAACATGCTTCATAATTTGTTATTTCTAAATGATGTTCAGAAACTGTCATACATTTCATTTGATTGTCTTTGATGTCTGGTTACTATATCCTGTCATATGCAGACAGGTTGTCTCTTATTTCACTACTGTATTCAAATAGCTGCCACCATTACTATCTAAAATTTTTTTTTTCATTATATATACAAGCTCATAAAACATCCTAAAATTTTATCATTTTACTTTTTTATTTATCAAAAGGATCACATTTCCGCGTGGTTGTACAAACCATATTTTTAGTTAACAATAACCCTAAAGGAATATATGTACTGTCAAAATAGAGATGGAGCAGCAACAAGTGGTTCTTAAAAAACGCTGATCCTAATTTCAGGGATTTTGAATTCCTTGCTAATTATAATATTGTGTTAGAAAAACCTCAAAACAAGAATATCAATCCAACAAAAGAGTATAATTCCATTCAGTAAAATCTATTTAAGTCAATTGAATCCAAGTTAGGAGATTCCATGTATCTGCCATTGTTTTGTTGTTGTTGTTTTTTTTGGGGGGGGGGGGGGGTGTCTTGAATCCAAGCCAGGAGATTGCATGTATCTAACAATGATTTTTTTTATTTTTTTTTTAAATTTAATTTTGGAGTGGCTTAGGGGTGTGAAAAATTATATGTCTGACATACACATAAACAGGATCATCAACTTCATCAAGAATTTCATACAGTATAATATAAATATTTGAGGGATGTTATTTAGATGGTATATAAAAACAGAATAAGAGTATAAATAGAGGATATTGTCAATACATTTTACATGAGTCATACCCACATGATGATATAGTACACAAATAGCTAGCTAGTCCAATGATAAGAAACACTGTACATAATACTAATAGTCTTACTAGAAAATGGATTTATCTTAAAACTGTCCATTACATTTGTATCCCTCAGAGAAAATAATATGTAAAAATAAATTTTCAATTGGGACATTTATGTTTTACTTTCTTGTAGATGGTATGACAGTACATCTTTTAGAAAGCTGCGTATGACCAATGGTTTTATGAATTGTATAACATTGAAAGTCGACAACTATGGTATGATGATGGTGATGATGTAGTATATGTTGCAGACATAAATGATTAATCTTGTTGCAATTTTAAAACTTTTAAAACCATTAATACCCCTTTTTTCAAGCTTGCTTCGAAACTAGTCCCCCCACCCACATCCCACTATCACCATGTTCTATAACCAAATAACAAAAACAATATCGATAAATTGACTTCTATTTAGTACATACTTTTAGATTGTTACATGGTTTAATGCGGCATTCAAGTACATGCTATAACTTTTCTAATTTCTGGACAACCTCATTGTCTCCCAGGTAAGTAATCTTATTCCTCCCAGGTTGAAATCTACAGCGTTACCCGATCATAAGGTTTCCCGGCCATCAAATCTAAATATGCCTGGGGTTTTTAATAAAGAGGTATTGGTAAAACAAAACTTTTTGTCATTTAACATGATTTGACTGTATTAGTATAAGCTAACTCATGCAGTAACATTATCAGGTTTTGAAAGTACAAAAATCAGCATCAAATCTACACAACAGGAAGGAGATATAGAGTCTTAAATTTCAAATTACAAAACAAAATACCATTGATTTGGTAAAGACAATCACATCTATGTGGCATGCACAATGATTCATCAACTACTAGTATTAACATCATATTTATCATATATATTACTGCTATAATTAAACCAAACTAACAAGAAACAACGCTGTATCGACTTAATATTATGATTACTCTGCAATGCTCTCTGGAAGTGTATTGATTGAAAAAATCATCAATAAATAACTCTCATTCTTTTTTCTTTCTTTATAGATGAATAATTACTAATTAGTTAGTGATAGTACTGATAGAGTGATGAAGTTTCACTATGACAACTATCTTGTATATCTTTACCCATCATCATATATAATTCATACAACATGGATTGCCTGTAAAAGAGTCAATTATTATTGGATTTTCATAAAAGTGACACCATTTGATGCCTTATGTCACTTTTGACTATACTGCATAGAAATTGTATACATTCATAGAAATAGAATAGTCTTTAAAACAATTCATTATAGAAGCAGTATTAGATATTGGGGACTCTACTGATATAAGGTGTAGTGTAACATGTCCAATATTATTAGACTGAAGGACAACTACAATTTGTAACACAACCAAATAAAAGCGAGAGAGAGAAATGGGGTTTAACACCTACTCAATACAAACTAGGTCATTTAAGGATTAACATATGGCAAAATTTATTTAAATAATTTGCTTGCGTCTAGGGGTCTTCGGCAGTGGGAGGAAGTCGCAGGACCCGAGAAAACCCACAGACTTGGACAGGCAACCCTACTCCTTGTCAAGTACAACCCGGGTATCGAAACCACACCAGTTGACTCAATGACAAGACCTTATGATACAGCGCCATCCAACCTGCCCCATTGTAAATAAAAGAAATTATTCCTAATAAGCAAATGACATAATTACTAGTACCCACAAGCCTGGACACAAGCGGCCGGACACGGACGTTGTCCGTCCTGATTTTACGACATGTCAGGCACAAATTTTATTGTTCCTGTCAATTTGTCCGTCCCAATATTTTTAAAAGAAATGTAGAATCGTAACTGATGTATAAACTGTAGCCACATCCACGATGTTCTAGATTGTAAACATCCGGAAATCCGAAGTCTTGATCAACCCAGACAGTTATTCTTTTATTTTTACTCTGTGCTATGTGTGCGACAAAAAAGGGGCAGCTTATTCGAGACTTAAAAATTTCAGGCGAGAGCGAGGTCCCCGGCTTTGAGCAGACGAAAAATCCCGCGCAAGTCACCCGGCCTTTGTATTTACTATATTTACATAAAAACACGTAATTTGGTCCAAATTTGTAGGCTAGCACTATGCAAAAAATAACATCTTTCTTCAAAAAGTTTGAGGATGATACACGCAGTAGGCCTATAACTTCATAGACATGTCAACCGCGAGATATCTCGAGGGTGAAGGTCGTCTCGGCTCGTCAAAGCAAAATGGCATTTCTTGTCCTACTAATTCTAATAAAAGTCACACCTTGAAGACAGCTACGGTGCGTAAATGGCTGCGAGAAGATCTTGCAAAGTATGATGCAGATTTATGTTTTTTTTCTTCAAGAACACGTGGGTCTTGTAACTTCGTTAAAATGCGAAATTTGTGTGAAATACTCCGGTAGAATAAAAACAATGCGTGACTTCTCTATGGCCTATAGATATGGATAAACGGTTCACGCAACATTCGATTTGTTAAATCCATTTGACCATGCTGAAACTAAATGCCATTTAATGGCGATTGAACTTTATTCTAAAGATACAAACACTTCTTTTCTGCAACTCCATTCAGAACTAAGCAATGAGTTTGTTTTGTTTTTTTCGTAAAACACTAGAGGGGATTCATCGAGGCCTACAGTTGAGTTTTATTTCGTTTCTTGGAAACACAACAGCGATATGTTTGTCAGTCACAACCTGTGCCATGTCAGGCACCAAGTGATTTGTGCCTGACATTTTGTCAGGCACAATTTTTGAGTTGTGTCCAGGCTTGAGTACCCAGCTTCATAGAAATCTTAAATGGATACTGATACATGCTCCACAAACAAAATATCAATCCATTATTTTTGTTCAGTGGGGGATAATAATACAATATGTATATTATATGCCTATGTCAAATCAACTGTAATCTAGTTTAAATGAGTGTAATATCGACAGTCTCCCTCCATCATACATGTAATCTATCACAGGTTTAACATCACTCGACTCAAACGAGACTAGCATTTGGATAATTTTTATTTCAATAAAAACAGTCTTTAGCAGTGGGAGGAAACCAGTGGACAAAGACAAAAACCTACAAGATTAGGCAAATAACCATACTCCTTGTCACATATTCAAACTCATTGACTCAAAAACAGGACCAATAACACTATACCCCAAAAAACACTGCAAGCCCACTATTTAAAAGCCAGCATTAAAACAGTGGAAGTATAGAATTATTCAGTATAAAGATCCTCAAGACAGTTATAACATCCAAGACAATTTATAACAACAATAGAAAAAACAGGAATGGAATGTGCTTTATAATATATATAATCAATAAACATGTATGGTAGTACAGAACACTATCAGACACTGTGTGAATTGTGAAATCAATTGGAATAAATGTGTGTATAATGGGAATTAAACAGTCTCACAGATGAGAATAATGAATGATTTAATAGAATTTTATCAGTAAACCAGATTAATAATAGTAAAAATATATTTCTCAATAAACTCTGTGTTTTTCAAAAAAAATATGAAAATACCTTTACATTGACCAAATATGATTGGTAAAGAGTCTTGTCAGTAAAACAGATTACTCAAATAGAAATAGGTTGTTTTAATAAATCTTTTCATGTTTTTCATCAAATTCTGAATAGTATCTACATGTATTATCTTGGCCAAATTTGAAAGGTACATACATTTGTCAGTAAAACTAATTGCTCTAAAAATAGATAGATTTTTTAAAACATAAACCTTTATTTTAGAATGTCACATTCCACAGAAAAAATCAGAGAGACTGGCACCTGCGATCATTCATTTTAGTTACTGGGTTCAGTAATGTGAATCTGTGAAGTGTGTCCCAATACTATTTAATGTGGATCAATGTTGCTTTGATCAAGGGGGTCACATGGATCGACCAGTATGTACCATTGCTGATGTGTGACGCATGTGCCGACCCACAAGATCAGCGAAAGGCCCATAGATTGATGAGTGAACCCGGGATTAAACACCTGACCTCCAGGTTAGTGAGCCAACAGCCTACTATCTGAGCCATTGTGACTCCCCTGAAGATTGAATCATGTAATTGACATTATTATTTACCGAATAATACACAAATCTTTCAGGGAATTTCGACAGTTTTGGAAGCGAGGCTGATCAGAGGATGTCACATGCTGGGTGGAAATTGAACAGAATAGAAATTATATTAACATTTACTTAGGTGATAATTACAAATCCCTCCGAAGAACATCATAAAGTATAAAATAAATAAAAAATGGTTTGGGTGGGAAATTGGGAATTAAAATGTTTTCAGGTGAAAATCCAAGAAAACAAATTAAACAAGCCAACAGTGAGGCTGATGTCCTCCGAGGAAATCCCCAAATACATAGATAACACATAATAATTAATCGTACATTTATTCTTTCAAAAGTATCTAGTAATCAAACTATACACTAAGTTTCATATCAAGATTATCTTGTCCGAAAGCATTGACCGATGAAATTGATTAGCTCTGCTTAGTTTTTGATCGAAATGTTAATCATTGAACCCAGTCACAATCTAATTAAAATATAGATCTATATTTTGTTTAGTTTTTTATACTTTCGATGGCCTCTACTAAATATAGATCTAACAAGTTATAGTGGCAGCTCACGTTCTATGACGTCAGGTATCAAGCACGCAACATTTGACCCGATAACGTCAGTCATTCGATTAACCAATTTAGCAACCGCCATACTTTTTAAAATCTACTTTTGTTTTGGTGTTGGTGTAGACGTCATTGGCTGGTAATGTCTTCCCACAGTTCCATGCATGAAAAGGTCCAACTGTCGATTGGACAGACCATTTGATTTGCTGACCCCTCATTTCATGCTGAGTTAAATAACAAATCTTCCTGGCCTTGAGTTCACAAAGCATTCTCAGACTTAAGTTGAAGATTTGCTCAACTTTCAATCACTGTTCATGAGAAATATCTTTGATCCAGAAACACAATTGATGTATTGATGTATTCAGGGCTCACACTGTCGGTCGCCAAAATCGCAATTTGCGATAAAATTATGAGAGTGACGATTAAATTTTCTACTTGGCGATAAAGTTTTGGGGTCCTGGCGATTCTTTTATAGACTTGGCGAAAAAAATTCCTTAAAATTTTAATCGTATTTATCCTTGATTGACCATAGCGGCATAATATAAATCAATCAACTTGCTGATAATCCCGAATGTGTCATAAGTAATACTAAACAATTGTCAGGGATATATGGTTTCAACTGATTGTTAATTACCGATATTAAAGCCTATATCTAAGCAGTACTCGTCATATAAATTAACCTCAATAAATAGATAAGCGGTGACTAGCCTATTGATGTTGGGTAATTACAACAAAAGGAAGTAATCAAAATGGCCGATCGTCGCCCGACAACTCTTTTCAAAGAGAGTTACAGGTTTTGATAGTTGAATTTCGTTTACTGTAGATTTATATCACATGTATATAACAGCACGGCTAATTGAAAATTATCATTTAAAATTATATTATCAGCAACAAGTCTGGACTGGGAAAACTGTACGCGTTTTTTCCCTTACCGTCCCGAAGTGTTCTAAAGTTAACGAAGAATCTGACGTTGGCTCCTCTAGACGAAATGAATTTGACATTACGATTAATGATTCAGACGCTGATAGCGTGACGGTACCCGAAATCAGCAATAGGCCTATTGTACACGCGAATCGAAAATTCAAAGAAAACTGTGAATTTGGCAATCCTTGGCTGAGATTTGACGTATACACGAAGAAAATGTTTTGTTCAATATGTGAACATTCGAAAGTCAGCAATAGTTTACATCTATCAAATTTGATGTCCATCACTCTAATTAAAATTAAACCGGATCTCCATAAATCCTATTCCAATTGTGCTAATGTGAAGCAAAGAAGGATTTTGTAAATTGTAAATATATAGTTTGTTTAAGAATGTACAAGAAATAAAATTGTTTTATATTTGTACAATATGTGTTGTTTTTATCATATATTTTTGGCGGATAAAATGTTCAAGTTGGCGGAAAAAAAATATCATCATTGTTTTACATAAAAACTAGAATGTATTTTGGCGGAAAAAAATTGAAAGCCAGTGTGAGCCCTGGATGTATTTGATACATTAAAACAACAAAATTATTATAAAGGGCTATATTTTAGTTAAAATAAGGTGAACAAGTTAAAATAAATTCTTAACTTAAGGGGGGTGGCTCCAATTCAATGAGAAAATATTTGTTTTTTAATTTGCACTATGAACTATTAAAGCTAATGCTCTAAAATTTTCAGGACTTTATCGTTATCACACAAATTTTTTAAAAATTAGCATTTCGGAACCTTGACCACGCCCATTCCCCATAATCCAGGATGGCCACCCCATGCCGTTGAGGAAAAGCGTAAAAAAAAACTGCTTGATAAAATATAGATTGTGATATATCTTAGTAAAGCTAAAACACCAAGGTACATAATTATCTATATTTGAATGTCTTAAGCAGTAGTAGAAACAAGTAATTGAAATAAATGTCAAATTTATTTTATATTTTCTCATTGAATTGGAGCCACCCCCCTTAAGTCTGAGAATGCTTTTTGAACTCGGGGACTGATCCAAGAGTAGTAAAGACAAGTAAAAACAAAATTTTGAACTGTAAAAAACAAAATGAAATTGGATCGGTGTTTTAATCAGATTGACCCAGTCAAGACATTCACCTAATGAAAATCTACATCAAGTTTAAACATTCTATCTCAATTAAAAGCAGAATTGTTATGTTCCGATGTCTTGATCAATCAAATTGCAGAAAATTTGCACCATCAAACTTAGTCAAAGTAATGATATAATGAATCTCAATTCGGAGTTCCATTGCTCTCAATTCATTACAACCAAAGTTATCTTTCCCAAAAGCATCAACCAACGAGATTGCTTTCACTCTGCTTAACGTAAGCAGACAATGTTTATCATCAAACTCCATCAAGGCATTCACCTGATGAACGCCTATACCAAGTTTGAACATTCCACCTCAATTAAAAGGAGAGGTATTGTAATCCAAAGTCTTGATCAATTAAATTGCTTATCGCTTTGCTTCCCCACGGTAGAAAATGTTCATTATCAAACTTACATGTTGTCGAGGTATTAACGTAATAAAGCTATACACAAAGTGTCCTCACTCTCACTTAATCAGAATTAAAGTTATCGTGTCACAAAGCATCAACCAATCAAATTGCTAATCTCAGGTTGCCCTAAGCATCAAGGCATTCACCTAATAGACATCTACGCCAAGTGTGAACATTTTAACTGAATTAGAATGAGAGTTATTGTGCTCCAAAGTCTTGACCAATCAAATTGCTTATTGCTCTGCTTACCCTGAGCAGAACATGCTCGTTATCGAACTTAGTCAAGGTATTGATGTAATGAAACTATACACCAAGTTTCATCACTCTCACTTAATTAGATCTAAAGTTATCGTGTCCCAAAGCATCAACCAATCAAATTTTTGCTATAAAGGTATACACTAAGTTTCATCACTCTGCCTTAACCAGAACTACATGTAAAGTTATTGGTCCCAAAGCATAAACCAATCAAATTGCTTATCTCTGCTTACCCTAAACAGAAATTGCTCATCTTCGAACTCCATCGAACCCAGTTTTAACATTATAGTGTCCCAAAATGTTTGACGGACGCATGGACATACAGACTTATTTGAAAGGAGGGGGACAATTAAAAATTGTTTGCGTGAAAATTATAATTAAGAAAAACAAATTATATTAAAATTCACCAGGGTGAAAATGATAACATAAAATTATATTTACGTTGACTTTGGTGACTGGCCCCAATTTTATTATTATAAGAGAATATAACAGAAATGGGCACAAGATTCTGGTGACCATAATGACCAGTGACGGTTGGAATATGTTCCCTCAATACATTCACTATACATCTATTTAATTGAATATTTAGACACTTCTTTAATGTTTTTTAGACTACCTTTTTTATAAATTTCGCCGATGTGGTTACTTGTATAGTTGGAATTTTTACTACAGTATGCTTGCATTTGTATTTCTTGTAGCATATGACTCATGCTGACATCACATGTTTTTCCTGGTCATTTTCAATTTTGAGCGAAGTCTGTGTTACTTCAGACCTGGGACTGTACAGCGCAGTGGACGCTTACCGTTAGCCCCCCGGATCCATTCACTCTTTTTTGAATTGTTATTTGTTTGTTTGTTGTTTCGGAGTATGATGTCTTGTTGTTATATTTGTCCTTTATGTAAATCATATGTGGCACAGTCCCCCTGCACTAACTATTAAGTTTGATGCGTTGATTTCTTTTGTGGAGTATCTGTCTTCATTTGAAAGATAATGTTTACAGACAAAGACAATGTTGAAATATAACAGATTTTGTGTACACCTGTACAGTTTTAGCAAAGCAAACCACTTCAAAATCTACCTGGCAAGGTGAAAATTCAATTGAATCAACCTTGCCCCATTTACTTATTGCATAAACACATGAAATCAATACAATTCAACACTTTTTTATTCACAGAGGTTTTCTTCTATGAACAGGGCTTTATAAAAGTTGAGTGTGCCTGCGCACACACTTGAAAATGTGCCTGCAGGGTCATACTCAAAAGGAGAGTATTCCATTGCCAGGTATATAGTATGAAAGCTTCTTTGGTTGGACTCGACGGAAGAAACAATTACAAAATAACATAAAACCAAGTATGAACAATCCAAACCATTATAAATAACTTTTAGTACCTTTTTTTTTTTTTTTTAAATGTGCCTGCAAATTTTTTTTAAAGACAAATGTGCCTGCACAGAAGTTATCGAGAGGTTATACGTCGACATCACTTATCATCGGTTACACGTCGACATCACTTTGTCATAAATGGTGATGAATAGTAAAAGCCATTTGAAGTCTAGGGACTTCATAAAGACTTAAAATTGATTGTAAATTTTTAAAGTCATGAATCTTGGAATGGCACCTTAATGTATAGTAAATAATAATTACTAAATATAAAGGCAAAGTTTATCAGTTACTTGGCTTTTTAAGTACCGGTAAGAGATCAAATGTTGAATATTATCAACTGACTCCTTTTATCTTGTATCCAAACATCATCTTAATCTTATCATTTTTTTCCGATGTACAAGTCACAATCTGAATTTGGCACCGTTTTGATTTTTTGGGGGGAATTATCATGAGTCGGGCACATGAATCTTTCAAACAATCTACCAAATAGTGTGTAATATACATTGGAATATACAGTTTGTTATGGTATACCATGTAAACACCAAAATATGTGAATTTTACAGTAAATATTACCTACCTGAATTAAACTTAATATCTTTTCCTGAACTACCTGTGGGGGATCATTTTTTGGTCCGATTATTTTAATAAGTTCATGGAGAAAATCTTTATGTGCAACTTGAAGATGAAATCTTTTTTCACAATTTTTAACACAGGTTTCTAAACACTACAAAAAAAAATAAAATAATATCTCAGTTTTAAAAATCAACAAAAAATCCATACCTTCATTTTCTTTTACCTGTAATAACAATATTTTAAATTACACGAAAGAATATCAAAACTTTCCATCATTTAACACCCAGAGAATGTCATAGACATTTATAAATGTTACTGCTTACCGTTAAAGTGTACATTACTGCTGTATAGTTTTTACCAACATTCTGTGTTAATCTTTTTTTAATAGCTTTAATTGCATCCTTAGGACTAGAAAAGACATAAAATGAAGAACAATAAATTAACACATTCAATTATATTATGCATCACAAAGGTTCCAGACTCAACAGGGTACTGTTGGTAAATGTGTGATTATGTATATAATTAAACACTTTAACTACACCTCAAAATACTGAACACCAGCAGTTCCAATTTCAGAATCATTACTAGACCTGCTTAATAAGTCAGGTAACTCATTTAAGGAATACCACTGAGTGGTTAAACAACAGTTTTGCAGCACTACTAAAAAGGTTTCTAATAGTCTTTTAATAGTAACACAGTATTGACTTGTTTGAATAATTACAATATTTCTGGAACTTCTCCTTTAATAAACTATAGCATTACACCCCACTTGTAAAAACTTTTATTTCCTTTATAAGAAAATAAAAGCGAATACTATCATATCAGAAACAACTTACCCTTCATCAGTTTCATTGATGAGGTCACATATTTCCATGAAAAGTCCCCAATTCTCTGATGCTTGACTGCCATCAGTTGATTTTTCTAAAATATAATTTATGAAAATATGTAAGTACAATGTATGATATTGATAGTCCACATGCTGTATATGTAATATTAAAAAAAATAAGAAGTTTGGAATCAGTAAACCTTAGCACTTATAAATTGCAGACAATTGTAGTGCCTTATGACATAATTTAGAGGTTCTAAACCACTCTTGAGGACATGTGTTACTGCCATTAATGAACCTCAACACAATTTGAATAAAATGAAATCTACAGTTTTTAAATAACATTCAAATCAAAAATGATTTAGTCATTTCAAAACATATTGTCCCAATTCTCAATATTTTCATTGGTTTAAATATTATCTTTTTGGGAATATATACAGAATAATTGTCAAACACAACCATATGTAAAATTTATTGTTTGCATACTATTTTCAATTCACATCCATCAATGTATGTTAATATGGAGGATTCTATAAAATTGACATGTACCTGCCCTGCAGAAAAAAAAATATCATTGATGAGAGTTCAAGTTCAGATAGTCGTAAACGGTTAGAACTGGACGGTTAAACGGTTCAAATTCAAAGGTATAGTGATTCAGAGATGTCCTCCATTACATATAGTTGTGTCCAATTATATCCATAACAAAACTTGCACTGTAACCCAGGTATCATTTAATCTTGTGTATCTGGCACTAATTTATTTGTTTAAAAATTTGTAACAGTTTAAAATCACCATAAATCATTTAATCAGTTTAAAGCTGACCATTCAATTTTGATAATGAGTGTCCAATTTTCAAGTGTTTAATATCCCCCAATCACTGTTAATAAATAAGTAACAACCCAATTGATTAAAGGATGTGCATTGATTAATTTTTGAACAATGGTCAGGAAATTAACTACTTGTAAATTGGACACTCATCTAATTATCAAAATTAATAAGTCAGCTTTACACTGGACACAAGTACAAATTAAACGATATATGGTGATTTAAAACAATTTTAACAAATTTTTAAACCAAGATTTGATATTAAACAAATGTGAAAGATATTAGTGCTAGATTCACAAGATTAAATGATGCCTGGGTTACAGTTTTGTCCGTTGTCCTTTTGTATTTGATGTTTGAAAATCTTAGAATGTTACAATCGTACTATGATGTCGAGTGCTAAACAATAATACTATTAATATTGCACTCATTGTAGTAGTTATACGACAAAGTTTAATATTTATTTATAAATGTAATTAACATTCAAAATATATTCATTAAGGCTAGAAAATTACATTATAGGTAGATTTGTTACAACATTCAACACGTTTCGTATCTTTTAATTTTCTCCCGAGAATTATTCTACTTTGGATTTTATTAACCAATCATAAAAATTCTACTTGTAAGTGGGGAATTATTTCTTTATTGTCTAATCAATAGACGCCTTCCAATTTACTTTATTCCATTTTTAGTAACATTGTATAATTGTAATAGTATCGCCATACATTTTAAGTCAACTATGAAGGGAAAGAGAGTATTGTCCTGTATATTATTGAATTAAAAAATGGTCCACATAAAAACCAGGTAAACAAATAATAACTACAGCCTTACTTTTCATTAAAGCCCCAATTATACGACTATTGGTGTAACTGAATAATATGCCCCAATCATTATTCTGGTCAACAAATTGTACTATTTTTAATTTTACAATATTCCTATTAATTGATGACACAAATTTCATCTTAACAGTAACACACCGAATTTACAAAATTTGAAAAATTCAACTACATGGTAACAACCATACACTGCTATTCTGAGTAGATATTGTTGTTTTAAATTTTGATTGGTCAATAGTCCGTCTACCAACCAATCACGAGCTGCCCTACAAAAGCTTTACATTTAAAACGAGTGCCAGTATTGGACCAAATATATTTACATAACGTAACGTCATGGCTCACGATTTTATTATGACTAATTAACCTGTGCATAGCAGAATACTGCAGTAAAACTAATTGTGTGACAAACGAGGCTATCATGTCGAATGAAATGTAAACAATACTGTTTGGAAACGAACACACTTTCAGCGTTTTAATACCTTAAATCACTGTTCAAAGTTTTAGAGAAGACCCAGAATAAACGAAGTACTGCCATGTTGCTGTACTTAAGTGATAGCTTTTATTGAATGGTAAGAATAGACACATTCCCGCATAAGTTCAAGAAACAGACGCTATTCCAGCAATGGACGGAGAGGGATTTCTCGGGCCATTGCTTCAGGAATATGGGTAACAACATGGTTTGAAAAGCTTTACGTAAACACTTTCAAATGCAACTTGGATTTAAACATATTTTCAAACCCTCTGGACAAGTAAAATAGGATGTAATGGATAATTTACACAACAGGTGGGACACTTTAACATCTAGTAGTTAAAATAATGCTAATTTTTTTTCTGGACCTGTCAAGCCAGCAAGAATGGTAAATTGTCCCTTTAAAGAATTGTAGATTTCTGTGAAAAATTTTTAGTTATAGGCAAGTAAACTAATAGTATTATAGTGTGTGCATGAGTAATGACTCACACATCTCTCTGGGTTTTTTAAAAATTGATACCAAACGGTTGGCGGTCACTAACTGGTTAATAGCTACGGCTATTCGAATAATAAAAAGTCCTAACCGTAGGAGCACTAAAAACAATCAGTGTAGATTACTCCCTCCTGTAACAAATCAATAAATAATCATGGAAGAATGATGTAGATGTAGTCAGCATCAACAGTCAATTTAATTTATTGGATATGTGTCATTGATTTCATAATGCAGACATTTCTTGTATTTTACAAATCATGTAGCTCTATTGATAGTTTGACATCCCATAGGGTAATGCAGCAGACTTAATATGCCTGCTGTTTTATAACTATTAAAAAGATGTTAATCCTTAAGCAGCAATTAATAAATTAGATTAAAGATAACAAAACATGGAATACATCTACATTTTATTTTGTGATTTGTAATAGTTATTTATTCAGCATTATATTGTCATTTATAATGTCAAAAGAAATATGAAGCAATGCATCAAACTTTGAATAGGGAACAGAACTGTCACAATATCAATCAACGATCAAAATTAGAGACAACAGATATATAAACTTAGATGCATTCTAGTTCAGCTCTAAACGTCGGTCCAATACACTCACCCTGAACGTTCAGGGATTGTCCCATTCAATCAATGTCGAAAAAAAATTGGAGAACAGTCAATTTTGCTGGACAACTTTTCACTGCTAACCGACGGGGTGTCAATCCATGTGAAAGCCTGTACAATGTGATGCCTGTACATTTCGTTGTCTTGTATGATCGACATTCCTGAATATGGACGTTGACCTGCAGTTAGAGTGCCATGGCGGGGAAATGTAACTTGATGGGAGGGGACGTATTTTTAACAGCGTGTAGTGTCACTCATATACTGTCTCTAGCGAAGTAAGCAAGGTCTTATTTTCTCACTAAGATGTTCGTTTACATTGTACAGGGGCCCAAACGGATTGACACCCCATCGTTTGGCAATGAAAAGTTGCCCAGTAAAATTGACTGGGGTTTCAATTATTTTCGACATTGATTGAATGGAATGGTCCCTGAACGCTCAGGGGGAGTGTAATGAGACCGACGTTCAGAGCTGAACTAAGATGCATTCATACTGTCTGTTGCCTTTTAAAACATGTGTCTGGGATAAAACAACAGTTGATGATTGAAGTTTGATTTTGAAGTTGGTAATGGTAGAGCTGTCAACAAAAGAGCTGTTTTTTTAAAATAAGGCACTTTCTCTGTTCTTATCACTTTGTTTGACCATTGTAATTGACAACAGAATAATGACACTATCTGTATCACTCAGTAATTTGACTACTACTAATAAAAATGTGACATTCAATGGGATGTCTCCTCCGACTGCGCCGTTTGACAACTTTGTTGATCAGATAATCAATATTCAATAATAGTCATTGAGTTTGAGACATTTACTCATTATTATTCAACCCCAACAATAGTTAAAATTTCAACAATATTCTGTATATATTCAATTAAGAGACAGAAAATGAAAAGTAAAACTAATGTGTGTCAATCAGATAAGACCTATAAATAAACAAGCCTATTACTATTATTAGTATAGGCCTACCATTTTTTGTTGTCAACATACATAAATTTTGACCCAGGCAAAAGTTGAGTCATTGTTTAGGCTACTACTGTTATTCATTCAGCCCAATTCATTTCAAATGTTTAAATACATCTAAAAAGTATAGGTTAATTAAGAGTACACATAATGTCATTAACGTTATAACGCACCAATCATTTGTCCAACTTGAGTTGCAAACGGATTTCCATGACCAAAGAGAGCCGCCATCTTGACAAAAGTTGATTATTTTTCTCGGGATTTTCAGTTTCCGGTTCGGTCCGTACCTTCAAGAAATATTTTTTAAAATGTGTCGATATGATTATTTGTTTTAATTTTGAAAGATTTAATTTTCAATTTCTAGTTTTTTTTACCATCTAATTTATGTTATTAAAATAAAACATTTTTTATTAATTCTTTCTGCTGTCCGACCGGAAGTTTACTTATCCATAGCGACGTGATGCCATTTCGTTCATCTTGGCTCGAATTTTGAAGAAATTTGGTATTTATTGTGCTTATTACAGAAGAACTATTTTTGTTTTTTTTTAAGAACAATTATTCATCAAAGGTAACACATTACTAGGTTAATATTCAACAGGCATTGCCTTAGTAGAGCGAATCTGATGTTGTTAATTTTTCTCAACAAATAGAAAGGATGTTAAAAAAAAAAATCTATTCTAAATTGATTTATTTAGATCTATCTTATCTATAGTATCTAGGCTAGATTTTTAAGATCTCATTTGCATGATTATTTTTTTTTACGTCAACGACTTCATTGATAAGACGTGTGGGAGTCACGTGGCTAAGTGGGTAAGGTGCTGGTTCGCTAGCTTGGTGGAGGTCGAGTGTTCGATCCCTGCATTGCCATTGTCCAAGAAAGTTTATCTTGATTTTCCGGTGTGGTTTCATTGTGTCAGTGACCTGGCAACATCTTTAATATAAGGCTTGATCTCGCCTTAACTACATACAGTACAGGCAGCTTATCGAGCCCTTCACGCAACACTCTATTTTCAGCACTATATTTGATTGGGTACCGGCCCCAACCGTGATCCAATCAGATTCCTTCGTTTAATGAGTTACTAAAAATAAGACTACTTTCAATTTATTTTATTTATCCATCCTTAAAAAACCTGTCACGATTATCAAGCCTCGCGCTTCTAAATAAAATGTTTATGTGACGATCGAGATGCAAAGGTGAAGGTTCGATTAATGTCAAGGTCCTAAAACTGCTCCAGTCCAATTGCCTTTTTTTTGTTTTCTGTGAGTTTCTCAATTGAAAAAAAAATTTCAACGACTGTAAACTTGTCTCGTTCTTTTTCTGTGGAGGCTGCCATATTTGTTTACTTCAGTCACGTGCTACAATGTGAGTGTGTTATGTGCCACGACCTCTGATTGGATAATGATTTGAATGCTAATTAGTCACGTGTAAACACAACCAACGTAAAAGTTTAGGAATAGCCAAGTGTTGAAGCAAGGGTGAGATGTTGTTAAACTTGCGGCTGTTGCTTCAGGAAGATGGCCTGACAAGGACGTCAGCTGTCTAGTCGTTCGGATGGAACGAAATACCGAGGTCCAGTGTACACATTGGTGTATTGGCGTGCAAAAAAAAGATTCCTTGGACCTATGGCAGTTGGATTTTGATTACTAATACTAAGAGTAGTCTGTAGCGCCGCTACCCTGGCAAAATTTTCCTCATAGCACACTGTATGGCATGCCTGTCTTTCATAAGCCTAGGTTAGGTGCATAACAGTAGGACGTTAAACCCCATAGAATTATTTGAATTGTATACTTTATGAGACGAGATTTGGTAAGTTGACATGTGCATTGCATTGTCAGGTTTGCCCAGTCACGCCAGTGTATCCGGTTCCGGTCTTATTTTTTAAAATTAACCTGTGTTTGACTAAAAGTTTTAGTAACTTTCCTGTGTTACCAGAAATTGTGCGATGCTTAACTTAAGAGCTTCGCTCTATATTATTCGTGCATTTCAATTTTTTTAAAGGTACAAATCTCTAATGAATATAAAGACATTTAGCCCAATCATCGCAAAAACTTGAACTTTGAAGAATTGTATAAATTGATTTTCAAATGTCTTGATTGTGTGATGATCATTCCATTTCAGAATCTAGCCTTTTCCCATTAGACTACCGGATGGCTTTACTCAGCTACAGAAAAGTCAACCTGTATGAAATATTACCCCCCCCCCCCACACCATGGGCACCATATGACATCTTGTCACCCTCACTCCGATCTCCTACATTGGCACAAGTCCAAGAGCAAAATGACACTGACTGGATAAATTGTATTATCCAAACTTAGCGTAAATAAGGTTGGATTAAACATAGACAGGGTAAAAAAATTTAATTTGTCAAAAATATATTTTAAGTTAATCTAGATCTAATACTATTAACTTGCATAATTTTAACTCTTTTGTAAACAGCTATTTGAGGCTTGCAATAACTTCTATTTTAAAAACAAATCAGTCAGACAGTATAACAATTGCTTCAATAGCTTTCTATGGATTTTACATCCTATTCAAAACATTCATTTGGTTGCCTAAAATGCTTGTATTTGTGAGGGGAAAATAGACAGATCTAAAGCTAGTGTTATGTAAGAAGGAGTACATTGAACAGCTGTGGGGACAATTTTGGCCATGAGAGCGATCAAAAACTAAATATTGGTCATATCTCTAATAATGTTGAGTAATGTTATTGTGTGAATTTATCTCTGAGTGTACAGTTAATTAACTACCAGTATTTAAAAAAAATATAAGCTTACTACACTACTCTGCATTATATATTGTCTAAATTATGATATAGATCTGTTTTCATTTCAGTATGGACAATTAAATACACTATTCATATTAGCATTTTTTTTTGTTCTGTTGCAGCGGAAATGAGTCGTCTGTATGATACTGTGGAACCGTCTGTTATAGATGAGGATATGTTACAAAGAGCTGTTGAGGAACAGGGTCCTAAAGAAGAGGCTGGAAAGCTGGCTAAAGCTGAAGGCATTGACTTCAATGATGTAACAAACTTGAGGCTGGACTTCAAAAGTGTGTGATATGCAAAAAAATGCTAACATTATTTTTAGTTAAGAAAAACATTAAATTGTATCTGAACTGGATTAATTACAGATGATGCTAATGTTAGGCCAAATGTAATGAAGCCTGTTATTAGCAATCAGTCGACTTTTGGAGGAGATCCATAGAGGTGTAAACGCTAGGGTTGGGCAATATATATACAGGTTTTTCGGTATATCGTGATAAAATCGTCTACAATTTTATCAATATCATATCAGACTTATTTAAAACTATCGTAAAACCAGTTTATCATGATAACCAAAATCATTGCAATATGATAATTATTATTGTACCCAAATATCGATAATACATATTCTATATCATCTCCTATGACATTCTATTGATAGAATTAAATTCATCAGCAAAAATAACATTATGAAGTACCAGCTGGTCTAGGGTAAATCTCCATTATGGCATCTACCAAGGTTAGCAACAATAATTTAATATCAAGTCAGTGATTTTCAGCCCAAGTATTCAAAATTTAATTTCTTAAGACATGCATGCGTATAAATTACAGGGCTTGCCACGAGACGCGAGCAGTTGTTCTGGCTCGCGCTGTGCTCGCGTAAATGTATATTTACGTGAGCCGTTCATTGCTCGCGCAGAATTTTAAGAAAAAACTGTAAAAATAATCAAAATATTGACAAGTTTATTGCCGAAAACAATGTCATAAATTGTCTGTCAAACTGAGATTCACCAAGCTGCGCGCGGCATTTTTTCCTTAAATTTGATTGGCTAATGAAGTAACTCAAGTTGTGTTTACTAAAAATACACTTTAGACCGGAACGTCATGACTGTTTTTTGTATCATCATTATCATCAATTAATTGGAATATGGTAAAATAGTACAATTTGTTGACCAGAATACATGTAATTATTGGGGCATATTATTCAGTGACAACAAGAGAGGTATTGGGGCTTCAAATTAAAACAAAGTTACAAAATGTGTGCTCACGCAAACAAGATTTTGCGTGAGCAATATTTTTTGCTCGCCTTGCTCGCCCAAACCTATATTTGCGTGAGCAGTCATCTGCTCGCCATCACTTTATTCGTGGCCAGCCCTGAATTATCACAATAATATCGTTTATTAGGATATTTGATAAATTATTATCACAATATTATTATTTCACTATTTGCCCAACCCTTGTAAACACTGATATTTTATTCTTGTCTATGTTACAGATATTTTGAAGATAGATAATCTCTGGGAATTTACTAATCTGGTAAAACTACAATTAGATAATAATATTATAGAGAGAATAGAAGGAATGGAACTATTGGTCAATTTAGTGTGGTTAGGTATGAAGATATTTTTTTGTTTTTTAACTAGTTGAAAATCCAATGATGAAAAATATCAGATCGATTTAACGATGAAAAAATATCAGATCGATTTGAATATCAGAGAATATAAAACAAGAAATGTTTTCTGAAGTCAACAGTTTTAGTTTTCCAATAATTTGTGAAAAATCGCAAGATTATGGTTGGAAACAACTGCGCCTGTTTGGACATAAAGGACTTCTTTTGATAAAAATATCGGTTTGATTTGTATGTCAGAGATATTACAAGATATGTTTCCAGCAGACTGTATTTTCGTACGGCAATAATGAACAAAACATTGCCCGTACTCCCATCATATTATGTTGAAACATCTGATTAGAGATACAAGACTATTTTTGAAAGAATGTGTTACTTAAAATTATAAGTAGAGAAAAATAAAATATTTTGACTAATGGCATTTTTAGGCTTTGGGATCACAAGACTAGATGAGTAGATGTGATTGTTTTTGTAAAAAAATCTGTGCGTGGCATTTAGTGATTGAGCATAATAAAAACACAATACAAGTTATATGGAAAACAGTGGTTCGTTTGTACAAAAGAAGAGACCAGGTTTTTTTATCTGTTGACCCAAATCTTGATCATTTATTATCATGTGTAGGGAGGCCTGCATTATCATTTGAATGTTTGATGTAGAATTACATGTACATATAGTGATGAATTACCATTATAGCAATTATATACTATGTTGCTCATATTCATTTCAGATCTGTCATTTAACAACATTGAAGTTATTGAAGGGTTAGGAACTCTAACAAAATTACAAGATTTAACTGTTTATAATAATCGTATATCCCGTATTGAAAATATGGAGAATTTAAAAGATTTACAAGTTCTCTCTATAGGCAATAATCAACTCACAGAATTGGAAAATGTAAGTTGATAAAGTTATTTGTAAAACATTTCTGTGTATAAATACATGTAATAATTGACTAGACCCATGTTCGAGGAACCCATAATATAATAACATACTAACAGATACCGGTAGGCCTACATCAGATCCTTGTGATGATGGTACTGAATTTATGAATATAAAAGCAATCCTTAAGAACAGAGCAGTCAGACTGACTAAATGTTCAGCGCTATAGAACACGGTTTTTATTGTTATAAAAAAAAAAAAAAGTTAAATATAGTTACATAATTCAAAGTTCATGTTGTGACATGACCTCTCTTGTAAACTTGCCAGGTCTATATATTGAGTGGAGGTAATCAAATTGGAGATATTTATTGAAGCTCTTTTATTATAAATTTACAGTTGGTCTATCTCAGAAAATTCAAGAAACTGAAGACACTGAATGCTACAGGAAATCCATTTTGCGAGAATGTGGAGACATACAAACAATATGTGGTTGCATATTTATCACATCTTGAGTTTTTAGACTACAGATTAATTGATGAACAGTCTGTAAGTATTACAACATATACAGTTCTTTTATAATTTACATCAAGGATCAGACCTGTCAACCCCTCAGAGCTGAAATGCAGTAGGGTAGTGTAAAAAAGGCAGTAGAAACCATGATTTGGCAGTAGATTTCCAAAAACGCGTAAATTCGCACTTCTAAGGGTAATTAATTTGGAAATGTCAAATGATACATTGAAATTGTAGGCCTAACAATACAAAAATTGCATTAAATGGGTAATAAATAAAATACACACAGTACATTAGCAATGAACCATATCTAAAATTATTTATTAAACTAAAATTGAATATGTACCCTACAGAAAGAAATAATTAGTATTTATTTGCAAAGAAAAAATAATTAAAATTAGCAGTCCAGTAGTGAGCCTACACTGGCAGTAGATTCTACCATTTTTGTTTTCTTTTAACTTATTACTATTATTAGTATTACGTGGGTTTCCTATTCCGACAGTTTTTGTCAATTTTATTTAATGTAAGATAATTGTACTTATTATATAGATTCTACAGCAATTTTGCATAGCGACTAAATAAGTAAATAATAAAATATTATTGGCATCGAACATGCTTTTCATACTGTGACGTTTATCCTCTAATGCAATTCAGTGTACGGGATTTTTTCTCACGGAATTACGTAAATCTGCTTTTAAATTATTCGAGGGAGCCCTCAATGTAAGACGTATTCTCATCTTGAAATTAAAGTTCCAGGTTGTGTTGCATTCGAAGTATTGTATTACATGCTGTACGTACGTACGCGCGCAAACGAAAATGTCAGCCATTGCTGCCGTAAATTGGTCGCTATTTGTTTAGTTTATCGCTACCACATATTTTAAGAGTATTTGGAACACGTGGCAATAATATATCCACTTTATTGACTCAAAAAAAAGGTTGAAACGAATTCGAGAACAAATCTCTTAGCTAAATTACACCTTACTACAACACCCCAAGTCGATGTTGATAACAGAAAGTCGCAATCTCTTTTGTTTACATGCAAAGAGTTGCTTCCCTTAGTTCCAAAGTTTTGGCGAGACATTTAAAAAAAACCTTTGTTTAAGAATGCGGTAGAAATCTATCCAGCGCAGTAGAGCGGTACACGAGGCCATTTCGCGGCATTCTACCGCGTGATGCGGTAGAGTTGACAGGTCTGTCAAGGATTCTTCTTTGCCCATAAATAGTCTCAAATTTATTTTCATGTTCATCCAGCAAAGTTTCCTGCACATACATCACAGGACATCAAACAAATAGATATTAGTAATTTATTTTAAAAGAGGAAATCTGCCTATTACAGGTCTTTTATTCAGATGAAAAGCCTATAATCTACTCTAGAATATCGAATAGCTAGGATATTAAATGGATTAGAACACACACACCATTTGATAATTTAATGTTAAAATAGATAATCACTACCCGGTACTTTATTATCCTAGCGACGGTGCTTGACATCCAAGACTATTTTGTCAAAACTTCAAACACTCATTACTTTGCTCATAATAAAGTAATTTGACTGGAATTTTTGATATATTCATTATTCATTATCTACTTTTGAACTATATTACATGAACGTCTGATTACTCTGTTTTTTTATCTAAATGGATTTATTTTTGTTTTCTTTAGAAAGTTGCAGCAAAAGAAATATATGCAATGCCTATAGATGAAATTGTTCATAATGAAGAAGCTGAAGAAAGAAAACAAAAAGAAAATGAAATTAAACAAAAGGAACTTCAAATACATACAGTATGTGTACAATTAAAATTAATGAACTTATGAACAATTCAAAAAGAGTGTCTGTATTTGGATGTTCTGTTTTCAAATGTTTCATATTAGATCGGTTTTGAATTCAGTAATTTTTTTTGTTTGATGAATATGCATCTAGTTGTTCAGACAGTACGAAAAACGGAGGTCCCTGGTGCACACTTTGGCATGCATGCAGTTGGATTTGAGGAAGAATGCAGAAATGCCACCATTCATGCAAAATTTCCCTCAAATGACGCTGCATGGAGTACACTTTTCCCCATTTTATTAAAAAATTTGTTTAATTTGTTTAATACAGACCTACAATAAATTAGTTCCAATCAAATGTATACTTGCCATTGATTCTGAAATGCTCTTTAAAACAGGAATACTCATTCTTATATAATCTATGTGTTTATATTTTATAGAAAGCGTATGTGGAATATTTGGATGGCAGTAGTCTATTTGATAGTATGTATGCTGAAGATTCAGATGGCCAAAGATTAAATGAAATGCCAGGAGTAGATGAATTACTTGCAGGATATCCTTTTAGACTTTTAAAAAATTTAGTATAATGTGGCATTGGCTTTATTAATGATGTCAGGATCTAATCATTAACAAAAAAAACCCAAAAGGAATGCCTTAGACTTAATTTTGTTGTGACCACATCGAGTAGGTTTATCTAAATCTAGATAATTACTCTCTAAAGTAAGATCAAAGTGTACAAAATTTAATCGGGGAAGAGAGATTACATTGCTGAATGGCCACAATACACCATTAATTTCCCCATTCACTATTATTTTAATACTCATCTCTTTTTCCCCAAATTTCCCAAATACTTTCTACCACAAATGAAAAAAAGTAGCAACTGTTGGCTCAAAAGCATGTATCAGGTTCACCATGGAAATCGGGAGATATGCAAACTGGAAGTAGTATATTAGTAAACATGCAACTGTTCTGTCCACACTTTATCTCAATATGTAACCAAGCTCTTAACTTTGTTATCCTTCTGCCTCAAAATCATGAATTCACCTAAACCCGGCAGAAAATATACATTCAAACTGTTTTCTTGGATTCTACACACAGGGGGAAAAGGGAAGGAAAGACAAAAATAGACCATTCATTGGTAACCAGGTGTAGGAATGTAATGGTCTCCTATTTAACTTAGAAACTATCTTGGCTACTTGATAATTGATTGGGTAATTTCTGTAGATTAAAGGGGGGATAACCCTGTGTGGTATTCAACCCCCAATCCATTCAACGATATTCTGAAGTAATATGTGATTGTAAAATTGTTTTATTTTTCCTTGACTCTCATCACATTTAAAGAGAAGTTTCTTGGGGCTTGCCAAAAGATTTTTGAATATGGTTTATCAGAGAATCAAAAAAGACAAGCAGAAGTCAACCAATTCTGGGAATGTTTTGAGGAGGCCAAAACTGAAAACAAAGAAGCTGGCATGAAAATTATTGGAACATTTTTTGAAGAGAGGAAAAGGGTAAACAGTATTTTTTGGCATATTATATTTATGAATGGTTGTGTCACCATATTTTCATTTTTAAAACTATTAAAATTCAGGCTGAGGTTTAACTTACACACTTTATAATTGTCAACCAAAAGCAGGAATTTTTCAATTGGAAATTCTGTCCTATAAGTCTGAGTAGTGAGAATTCAAATTGCCAATAACCGTTACAATTTACTATTGTTATCTACTGTTTTACAGGTATTATCAGAGTTAGGTACTATTACTGATAACCAAGTTATAGATGATAAAATAGAGGCATATCAGTCTCAGCTCAATGAATTATGGGATAAATTAATGAGCCTGGAATTACAGTTAGTTGATCAACTTGAGGTATGTAAATATTCCATTATGCTTACCGGTAATAAATTTACAGGTCTATTTATGTATTTTAGGAGTTGTTCGTTTCATATCTTCATTCATTGCAAATACAGGGGTTTCAGAATCATATTGATAACTTGATCTTCCACAAGAGAATACAAAAAACAATTTTTATAGGATTTTTACATAGAAACATGAGCTTATTTATAGCATCTGAATGCATTTAGAATGTTTGGGCATTTTCAGTTCTTCCTATCATTTTAAATTTAGAATGGCCTATCTAGCCATTTATATGGGACAAAAAAAACAAGGTCCTGTGTACACATTGGTGTGTTGTCAAAGATCCCTTGGCAGTTTGAATTCGATATAAGAGTAGGCCTTAGCACCACTGTCGGGCCAAACTTTCCAAAATAGCACACTTTATGTATGCCTGTCTTCATTATCCCAGTCAGAGCAGAACAGTAGGGCCATTTCATTTCATTACCTAAACACACTATTATTTGCTATTTATTTATGGGCTAATTAATATTTCACTAGTTAGGAGAATTTATCTATTTGATTTTATAGGATATTATCAAGGATTTTGAGAGAAACATGCAGGAAATGGTGTCTACATTTTTGGAGAATGTTAAAGGTCACCTAACACAATGTAGAGACCTAGAAAATATGCATCATGAGAGAATGATGGAGATATCTATTGTTACGTTAGAGAAAGTAATCAAGAATGAATTAGATGACGAAATAACAGAAGAATTGAGAATGGTATAAAAAAAATTCATTCTTACAGACATGAGGGTCAAACATGAGGTTTAAATATGTTTCCCGTTGTCAAATTCTACCAGTTAAAGAAAAGTTAGAGGACTTCAAACAATGCTTATGGAGGAAGCCTACTCTTCTGTAAATTCTGATAACACTGTGTCAGCAGTACTTATTCACTCACTATACAGATAGGAAGCCACAGTGGCTTGTTTACCATGGTGCTGTTTTACTAACCAGGGGTGCCTAGTTTCACGTTATTAGTGGTACAGGAGGAAGGCCCTTGCAAAGCATCTAGATGTTCGAACAGGACAAAAACCAAGGTCTCTTATATTCCTTTAGCAGCATGTTGAAGTTTCCATGCCCACAAAACAGATGGCATATTCTGTCTTTGGGGCCATCCATAAGTATGTACGCTCAAAATGGGTAAAATTCAGACCCCCTCCCCCCCTGTACGCTCCTGTACGAACGTTTTGCCAATGAATTTATGCACCTGTACGTTTTTGGCGTGACCACCCCTCCCCCCTTCAAGCGTACGTACTTTATGGATGGCCCCTTCATTGGTGCAGTTGATGCAGATTTTCTATGCAGATAGTACTCTTGAGGCAATCTTGGAATTTCACTGTATGTATATACTCTTTCTATCTTTGTTAATGTTTTAATAAGTTTTAACACAAATGTTCAATTGCTTTTCAGTTGTTTGTTGATAAAGATACAATCATTGGTGCTGTTTCTTCTTCACACGACCTTCATTTACTCAAGATAGACAATAAAGAAGATGACATTGAGACGCGTATTAAAAACTGGTTGAGTGCAATGATGGAGAAAATCCGAAACGAGGAAGAAATCAAACGTAATCGAGTTCGTGTTGTAGAAATAAATCATCAAATTGATCATTTTAAAGAAGAGATTGATAACCTAGATTTCTTACAAGGACCTTAAACATTATCGTAAAACTTCATCCAAGGAAACACAAAGAGTGACGTTAAATATGCACTATGTAAAATATAGATAAAGAGCAGACTGTTCTTGCTATAATAGTTCAAAATAGATAATGAAACCTAAATATATTGAAAGTTAGTTTTTGCAGTTTTGACAAGATATGATGTAAATAGTCTTGATTACCAAGTACCATTGTTACGACAATAAACAAAGTTTCGATTATCTATTTTAATTATTAAGTTACGCGTGTGTTTTAATCCATTCAACATCTCAGGTCATCTGGAGAGTTTACTATGAGCATGCCATGTAAAGAAATGTATAAATAATAATTTATACAGCATTTGGAGCCAGAAAAAAAAAATCCCTGCATGTTTGTGTTTGGTCCGGTATATTGGAGTATTATTGTACATATAAATCTATTTAAAGCATTTGTTTTTCTTGTTGAATCGGGATAAATACATTTAAAATAATAATATGTGATATGTAATTAAATTCTCAATCTTTTTTATGGTTTTAGTACTTTTTCCTATTTGGTGATTTTAGTTCCTATAACTCAATTGTTATGTTGTGTCATGTCTTCTCAATTTTTTAGCGATGTTAAAAGGAAAGTGTAAATACTGTGTACATAAGGTTTATAAAACGTATTTATTATATATGTATGTCCATGTCATATTAAACACATTGAAATAAATATTGCCTGATGTCATTACAATGTTCTATGAATCTTTGCAATGGATTAATACCTCATTTTCTTCTATAAATTCAGAGAAATCTACTAACAAGCAGTGAAATGAAAATCTAGGAATCTTTTCAAATCAATATTCGAAAAGTAAAATCAGCATAAATTCCAACATTCACAGTAACACATGGTAAAAAAAAAAACCTAGGTCTATGAATACTGAACTGATGTGTGTGGGAGAAACATAAATTGTCTCACTTTTCTCTGAAAATTGAAAAGTAAAATATTCATTCCAACAAGATAGCCACTTCACTTTTGTTTCAATTCTTTTTGATATCATCGTAATATAAAAAATATTTTCACAACTCAAAACTACATATTACTTTACTGATGTCTGGTAGAAATTGTCTGTCCTTAATTTACTAAATGTCAACAGATATTCTGTATGCCTAAAGAAGCTTTCTGTTTGACTGATACATTTTCACTTGACCAGTGTATAAATAATGTAGCTGAAGCCAGTCGTGTCTTTAATTCATATTCATCAATATCATGATGCCATTCTACACTTCCCCATTGCTTCACCTATAAATACATGATAATACAAGAGTACATCAATGTAAAATTCTTAAATAGATGAGAAGTGGTATCAGTCACTACTAATAGCTAGAACCACATAGGAAATATCCTTAATTTGTCAATGGATATTTTTTTAAAGAAACATTATGGGAGATTATATAAAGAGCTGGCAGTTCTCACTAATAGTTAAAAACTAGATAATGTCTTATAATTTATATAACAATTCAGGCCTGAAGAAAGACCTGCAATAGGCTGATTTAGCTCTTGCATAATTTATGGTTAAGGATAGGAAGTGTTAATTTATAGCCATCATTGAAGGAATGGGAGTTGTTGTTTACAAGGGATTCAAAATTCCCTCAAATGAAAAGATGTAGTCATCATGTCTATATTATTACCTGGTATTCTTGTTCTAATCGAGATAAATAAACTGCTGTATCAACGGTTATACACTTATCTACTAAAGCCATTATAATTAATAATGATTTCACCGAATCTACTGCAAACTGGTAACCTGTAAAATCATTTAAACACAGAAAATTTAATTCCTAATATCTGTTTAAAAACAGATATTAGGAACAAACTTAACAAGTTGTTAATTGATGAATAATCTGACGGGAGGGGGGAAATCTATTTGAGATATTCATATAGCTATTAACTTGCTAAATTGTTGACAACATTTATCTTAGTTTTCGAAACCAGTAATGGCAGAGAAAGTTCCTGGCCAGAAATGGCTCCTCGCTGTATGTCCCTGGCAGTAAATTAAAGATCCCCTGACAGTTTGGAATCAAAATAAATTTGATTGTAGCACTGCTACCAGGACAAACTTTCCCTCATAGAACACTGCATATCATATGTCTATCTTCATTAGCATGGTTGGCATTGAATTTCTTACCGGGAAAGAATAGATTTATCTATACTAACCAAATAAAGCCCAATCACTGTAAGATAAAAGATGTCGTCTGATTGTGTCTTTAGTATGTTGAGGAACATCAGGTGGTGCTATAGTATATGTAGGTGTTATATCTATTTTATATCTGAAATATAAACAAATAACCATAATATCCTTCTAAAGATCATTGAGAAACTTATTGTACATACAGTGCTATAGTGTGAGATTACCAGGTGGTTAGAGTAGACCCCACATAACAAAAAGTGTACATTGGTGGTGATCCAATGACTGGGTCCAGCATTATGAATAGGTATATACAAAGCTGTAGTGTGAGGTGACCCACTAATGAAAAAAGATACTGAGCTGTAGTGCTTGATGATGCAGATAATAAAAAAGTTAAATTGAGCAAACTTCAGTGGGAAAAATTATTCCAAAGCAGGGTGATTTGTGTTTTAATCAAACCACTGACAAGAAGACTTCTATCAAAGCAATACAGGTTAACATAGGCATCTTCTGCTTGAGACAAATAACATGATTATTAACAAAATGAAATGGTGTTTAACGTCCTACTGCTCTGCTCTGAACTGAGCTAATGAAGAGGGGCATTCGCTATACAGTTTGCCCGCCAATCATACACCCGCCCTCCAGGCTAGCGAGCAAGCTTCTAACCCACTTCGCCACCGTGACCACCTGGTTATTAACAACTACAAGATACTGGTCATACATGTAGGCACTTCATTATACCTATTCTAATGGCTTCTTGAATAGATAATACAAACTCCATATTATCATTTGAGAAACGTTTTACGATCCTTAGAGGAGATAAATCAATCCTTGTTTATTAATCTATACTGTCGTGTAAGCTAAATATTTCTTGAATAGATAATACAAACTCCATATTATCATTTGAGAAACGTTTTACGATCCTTAGAGGAGATAAATCAATCCTTGTTTATTAATCTATGCTGTCGTGTAAGCTAAATATTTCAAACAGACGCAAAATATCAACAAATACCATGTTCGAACCAACCTGTCTTTTGCCCAGTTTATAACTGGATCCCAGTTTTGTGATTGAAATTCAACTAGATCTTCAGGTTCTGTTAATCTGTAACTGAATATACGAAAACAAACATAAGTAAAAACTAGATTTTAAAACCTGATAGTATATTAACACACTATGTCGGCTATTCTATATAGCATGTTCCTGTGAGTATCTAGTAATGATTAAGCCTGCTGACCATTGCAAGTTCAATCCCTAAATGGTGAAATATCAGTACAAAAGTGGTTGAATTAAAAATCCCCCAAACATTCAGCATCCTCTGCAGATGATAAAACAAGTCAGCACTTCTAAGTGATACGTAAGATCGTTTGATGGTCCTCTTTTATATTTATTAAACTCCGAGTTGAGAGATTATCTACCATTGATATTTTCGTTTCATTAATAAAATTATCCATTGATATGGTTGGTGCAAATTGTATTTTTGAAAGGACTAGATGCTTTTTCCTTTTCAGGCCCTCCATCCCAATATCACCGCTAATGAACAATCCTGAGCAACTTTCGCAGCCTATACTGTGATCGAACCCAGGACCTCCTATATGTACATGTATAACATATACCTTGTAATAACATGTACTTGACAGTCTGTAACGGGTGCCTTATGTCCAGGGTTTTTGGTTAGTGAGCCAGCATAATAGTCACTGTGGCTCCCCTGCCAATTAAATTCCCTCCCAGAAAATCTGGTCATTATGCACATGTGTATAAAAGAAATAATTACCCTTAAGTTTTATAAATATAACACTAATTAAATTTAGTCAGTCTTACCACATTGTATCTGTTTCTAGAAAATGAATTATACTATCTGTCAAAACATCTCTTGTTTTATGAAATGGGTTGTCTAATGCTGTATTACATAACGATGTCTAAAAGAACAAAAAAAAAAGACACATCTTGGATTAATTATTTCATCTCAGTTACTTTTACAAATTAATTCTATACAACATCTTATCCACACAATATATATATGTCATTTTATTTCCTGTTGTTTCAGAAATAATGATTGAGAATGCCACAAGGGAAGCAACAGAATTGTAAATGCCTTGCTGTCTTTTTCCTGTAACCAGGTACAGGACCTTATGTTATCCTCTCCTCCGAATGACTAGACATGCTTTTCTTTTTGGCCTTAAAGCCTTTACAATGAAAAATGGGGAAAAGGCTTGAAAACAACTTCAAGAGTTTCAGTTAATGTTTGGGAATACTGTAGCATATTCTCGAGCCGGTTTATTTAGAATATACCAACAATTAGAACAAAATGGCAGTTAATAAATGTTCCTAATCACATTGATCAGTATAGCCAACCACATCATCTTACATTATCCTACAGATTTTTAGTTAATTATTGTGTGGGGTGTAGTCGTCCTGCATTTACTATTATACAAAATTACAATAAAAGCTAGGTAGAATTCTATTTACTAAATGCATATTATGTCTTTTAATGACTTTGTCTTGTGAATTCCATTCTGTTGCTACTGCTAAAGCAAGTGCTTCATTAGGTACACGGAATAAATTTCCTCCAGGGGTACGAAGCTTTCTTTTATCTAAATTTATTTCATACCATCCTATAAGTAAAATAAAATATACATGTCATGAAATCAATTGGTCAGTGAAGATATGTAGATGACACAGTTGGTAGTCTTCAGTCTGGTTTATAATTTGATGTTTATTAATTAAGAAGGGCCTACACATGGTGCAATTACCGACTGGATGTAATGCTGTGACTGATTAAAAGTCTGAACAAAAGGGGGATAATAATAGTTTACAGCTCATTGGAGAATTAAAATACAAAGGTACATTGATGTAAAAAAAAATTAATGACAAAAATTAGAATACGGTAATAGAAGTCTATTTGTCTATGATATAATCACTCTTGGTGGAAGTTAGTGGACGTTAAACTCTGTGTAGGCTATAATTAGTAGGCTTGCCTACATTCTCAATTAATTCCTTTTTCTTTAATATGATTAATAATAAAAAATTAGCCTTCATAATAACGATCACTGTGTAATTTACCTTCAGATGTAACTATTGATGCATTTTTGTAGAATTTCTTTAGCTCTGAAAACAAAAAAGTAGCCTAATAATATTATTATTACTATTGAAATATTGTTGTCTCTATCAAGTATCATGCTATATATAATGTATGTAAATAATGTAGCTATAAAGCCGAAATAATATTAAATATTAGTATACTGTATCTTTTTGCGGCATTCAAAAAGTTTACATAAAAAATGTGATGACACTTTCTACGAATAAAATTTCAACAGGCTGCCATATATTTGAAATGTAAATAAATTACCAATTTATTATAAATATTTGCTTGGATTTTCTTTAATAGTGCTTTTATTTAGAGTTATCCCCCTTTACCAACAAAACCCGCCTGCTTACTTACCGTATTTCGTAAAACTAACCGAATATAATTCATTGTAATAACAATAAATAGATAGAAAATTACCTCGATATGATGACATGCATTTTTTCGGGTCATACTGATATCCACAAACTTTACTTTGTGTAATATATCTTAAAGAAACTGTCAAAACTGATCGGACCGTGAAAAACATGGGCGCGGCCATTTTATAAATATTACGTATATGATTCCTGATTGGATGAGGCTTTCATCGGACGTCTTTCCAGCCAATCAAAATAGTTTTAACATAACTTTTAGGCAAATGAATTTGACCCCTTGATTGGCATCGTTGGCAGAGCAACAACAGACATGCCAGTTCCAGTCAAACTTGACCCCCCTCCCCCCGCTGATTCCATCCAGCCTGGTGTGACAACAACTTTACTTTACAATGGCTCAAGATTCCAAGGGCAACAAAAAAGCAAAGGAAATTCATATGATGTTGAGGTTGTGCTTCAGGTAATCTTCCAAAACTTTTATGTCACTAAAAAAATTAAAATTAAAATGTTGGTTGGTAGGGTGAAACAAACTACAAACAAACTGTTTAAGTTGTTAGATTCCAGGGTTAAATGAACACCTTAATTAAAGCACTGGGTTTAAAGTTTGCATGTCCCTAGTGGGAAACTAACTCAAAGAACTCCCACTCCCCAGTCACATAGATCATAGAAGTTTGTGATTCTGTAGCTGTAGGCTACTGCAGTACTTGTTGTACTGGAGTGCGGATGCCAGTGATGGTATGGGGCTTCGAATGGTCAATATAATATGCTAGGCGCTAGTGCTTTAGATCATGTAGGCCTAGTCAGGCGTCATGGTTTTGATCCCAAACCATAGGGTCATTTCTCCACAGATAGATCGATAGAAATGGTTTCACTACTGACGTCTAGGCCCTATCGCCTTACTCCAACAGCATTAGTGGTTCATCCTACAGAGTTACTTTGCGCAAATTTTTTTAGTCAAATGACTACAAAAAGGTTACTGGCCTATAGCTCCCTTAATTTACACATAAATTGACCCATAACAGTACTGCACATAGTCATAGCTTAACATAAAAAATCTATTCCAATTGAAATAAAGGTGAAGCCTTACCGCATAATTATATGAATTGATGAAACCCAACTGCTACGCGGAATTTTAACCAGGGAGGTGTCATGGCACTTGCGTAATATGTCATTACAAGAAACAATTATTTTATTATATGTTAAGCTACATGTATGTGCAGTACTGTTTTGTGTCATAGTATGTGTAAATTAAGGGAGCTATATAGGCCAGTAACCTTTTTGTAGTGATTTGACTAAAAATTTGCGCAAAGGAACTCTAAGATGTCAGTAGTGGAACTATTTCTAATAGATCTATTGTCCTTAAAAATGAAATGGCAACCTGTGGCTTTAATGCTAATGTATGTTCATGTTTGTTATCCTTTATAGTTATTATTCAATCTTTATAATAAATAGTAACATAAGTTATTTACTTAAATTTCAGTACTGTGATATGGAAAAGGCTTATTTATGTGGTTATTTAAAAATCAAAGGTTTAACAGAGGAATTTCCTACACTGACAACTTTTTTTGATGGAGAAATAATCAGTGCTAAACATCCTTTTTTAACAAGAAAATGGGATGCAGATGAAGATGTTGACAGAAAACATTGGGTACTGTCTAGTATACATGTCTTTTATTCTCTATTAAAATAATAAATTTGAAATAGTAATTTCAGATAAAAGTTGGAATTTTTTTTTTTAAATTTCCGATATTTGATCCATGTTGAATCTCCCATCAGTTCACTCTAGTGTTCACAATTCTTTGTCAGATCAGAATGAGGATATAAAAGATGATTGACACTAAGAAGTATATAACAGTGTGTCAATCAAATAATACTGATATTTTGTATGATTTCAATGTGGCAATTATACTTATCGTTGCCTAGGATGCTTTTGTAGCTACATGTAAACAGAGTACAAGGAAATATTGTATTTTACATCAAATGGGATTTAACCTTTGCCTTTCCGGACTAACTGGGCTACTAAAGATATGCCTAAGCCATTCAGTTTGCAATGAGGGAAAACTTGCCCTGACAACGCACAATCCAAACAACTAGATACTTTAAAGGGGAAACCAGCCTAGATAATCCTGAAGAAATTTCTTGGCTAACACCAGGTTATACGATTTTGCTAAAACTTGAAATATATCTTTATAACCCAAATATCTTGGTTCCTTTCGATATTAGTAAATAACGGATTGTAAATTCCTGGATTATGGCCCCTGATTGTTCAAAAATTCCCTTGTTTTTTTTAGTTTGTTCCTTATCCAGTTCTTGAAAAATGTGGGCGTATCTTGCCTGGCAACTGCTGGTGATTCCTCAAATTATTAAAGATGTTCAATGTAACAATAAGAGGGGGGTTGGGATGGCCTAGTCATCTACAATGCCGCGCTTTGACCTCTAGCTAGCCGGCCACCTCTGGGTTGTGGTTTCGAGCCCTGGTGTGACTGTATGTGGCATGAAGATAGGGGTGCCTTCTCAACCTCGTGGGTTTCCTCTGGGCACTCCGGTTTCCTCTGGGCACTCCGGTTTCCTCCCACTGCTTAAGACCCCTACGCGCAAGCGAATTATTGAAATAAAATTAAACCATATGTTAGTCCCGAAATGACCAAGTTGTGTTGAGTGGACGTTAAACCTCATTTCTCTCTCTCCCTCTCTTGTTACAATGAGATGAAGAAAGAGCTTGTCGTTCTTGGTATAATAGATGTATACATGTAGTTTAAAAATAGATAATCAAAAATGAATGAATAGAAAATTTCAGTCAAATTAATTTTTCTTTGCAAAGTTTTGACATAATGCTTCTAACATAATGCATCTTTGATGTATATCTGGGACGATATTTCTTTGATTGAACAGTGTATATCATCAGTCCTCATTTTCATGTTTATTTCTGTGATATCTTTCCAGGGAAAGTTTTTAACATTTTTCGAGTTTGCCAAGAATTTTAATTCAGACAGTTTTGATTATGAAGAACTAAAGAAAAAAGATTTTGTTTTTATGAGGTGGAAGGTAAGATTATATAAATGTGTTAAGTTGTTATTTCACAGAATCTACTTTATTATAGGAAACAACCCCACAATTATAATAATTTTTAAAATTTTGTGAAGAATGACCATTTTGTTTCCTAAAATGCATATTAAATGAACTGGAACTTACTAATAAGCCAAGTGCAAATACCCACCTTAATTACCTATCCAAGTTTAGTGCCATTGGCAATATTTCTTGCTGCCAACTGTCTGATTTTTCTATCCTTCAGGAATTAATTTCTAGTTTATAATTTTTTACTCACAGGAACATTTTTTGGTGCCAGATCACACAATAAAAGATATAACAGGTGCTTCATTTGCTGGGTTTTATTATATATGTTTTACCAAATCTACTGCTACCATAGAAGGATTTTATTATCACAGAAGTTCAGAATGGTAGGCTTTATTTTTTTCTCTCTCAAGTTTTCCGAAAGAGATTTTATATTGGGAGAAATGACTATAATTCTAGTTTTTTTTAAAAGCCTTTTTCTTCATATTTCTAGCATCCAACATATATAAAAGATTATTCTCAAAGTCTTCCCTCATTCCAGAGGCCACACCAAATTGAAATTTAGTTCATTTGGAACACCTCAAATACTGTTTCGTATTTCTTGCATTAAAAGAAACATTTAAAAACAAAAAAACTTTTATTCCAATTTTTTAAATCTAAAAACTGAATAAATTACTCATTGGAGGCTATTTATCAAGGCCCTTAAATCAAATTGACATTACGGTTCATAACTTAGGATCTGGGATGGAATTTGGCATTTGCACTCCATCACTGGATTTCCAAAATGGGATTTGCTTAAACTTTGTATCAGCATCGTGGTCTTCTGCTCAAGTTGGATGAAGTGAATGCAGAATGCGTAATTCTCACTGGCTTAAATAAAAGACCTGCATATTATGAAGCTAGGGCCTTGACGCCCTACTGCCAGCCGGTGCACAAACTTAATATGAATCCTGAATCCCAGAAGAAAGCCTCTGGCGTCTGTGATATATGAATCAGCCAGATCTTCCCCTGATGATATTTATATTATATCTTTCTTACAGGTTTCAATCTTTAAAATTACACCACTGTCCAGACAGAAGTATTCCTATATATCAGTTTAGATGAGACAACTACAATTAAAACATTATAGAATACCAAATACAAACTTAAACAGCCGAGTATAGACTTCTACTTCAAAGCATAAGGAACAAGGAACAGGAAGGATTATATTAACAATTATTTATATTTATAGACATATTTAATTAAATACTGTAGCTCAAATTATTGTTAAATTGTTAATATATTTTAATATAATTATAGAAGTGGAAAAATGTCCATATTAATTTACAGTACATTCTATAAAGAAAATGTTAAGGCAACATCTGGAACATAATATTATGCTTGAAATAGAAAAATGTTATACTGTACTTGAAAATGGAGTGTTCAATTCGATCCAGGGCTTTCACTTTAAAATTTTGCCAGCTGGTATTTTGTTTACCTCAGATAAGCAAGATATTTTTTAATAATTACTCATTTATTTATATATAAATTTTAAAAAGTTTTTTTTTTTACATTAAAATTGCTATGAATTTAACTGGATTTATTTTGTTTTAAGATTCAACTCTTTGAAATTCTAATTAAATTTATGGCACTTACTGACGGGTAAGTTCTTCAGCTGGTCAATTTCACCGCCATTTAGTGAAGCCTGTCAAATATGATTGAAATGGGAGCCCTGTTATGATCATACTGTGTGTGTGCTTGTGTGAATTGAATTATAGTAATGTCAAATTACAGACAATGTAATGGACTGTCATATTATGATAGTTCTGATCAGCATAATTGAACAAGTTTGATGTAATAGATTTAAGACATAAAACTGAACGATGAGGGAATGAGATTGCATAATACTATTGTTTCAATCAGTATTTAATTGACTTAAGGCATTTGACATTAAATAAATGTTAGAGGTACGGATTCAATACTTGGTTTGTAGATACAATTTGCATGCTTTTGAGTGGGTTTGAGATATTAAAGAATATTAAAAAGCTTGGTTGATAGCTGAAATGTGTTGCATTGCTAATTACAGTTAAGTACTATTAAATTCACAATCCGTAATTTAAAAAACTGATCCAATATTTCTGAGTACTGTAACACTCTAATGTTCGTGGATTCACGGCTATGTTACAAGAATGATTTACTCTAGAATACACATGTATATTGTATCTCTATTAAAAATAGCTTTGTATATTATCGATGCAAATAAGTTTATTTTTGTACATGAATTGTTATACCCTTTGGGGTTTGTTTTTTTTTCCTCCTTTTTTTAAGTTAGATTGACACCCATGTATATAAACAAAGTTTAAACATGCATTATGCAAGAGCTAAATCTGCCCATTACAGGTCTTTTGTTAGGCCTTAAATGTTACATAAAGTATTAGACATTTATTAACATGACAAGACCATAATCAACTTACAATGCCATCAAATATCTCCAATACAATGAATTAAGCAGATTAGAACGGTTCAGTCATTTAATAATGTGATTTAAAAGTATCAAGAAATATCTGCATGTGTTAAACATCCAATCCATCAGTTTTACATTGAGGTTGCTGACAATGTCAAAATTTGAACAGCATTGGAATTACACTTGATAGGATTTCTGTCTGCTGTATTGTGTTTAAATACTGACAATATGTTCTTTTATTATATTATTGACAAATAATACATACATTGAACCAATGTAATAATGTAATATCTGCAGTTACTATCTTTCTATTATTCATTATTAATTCTTGTCATAATCTTCCACTCATATAGTCAAGGTGTCAGAGGCAGGCCAAACATTGATTATTTTTATTTATTGAAGTCAGTTATGAAATTTAAGAAACCACATTATACATCTATGCCGCATCTGAGATGCTGGTGAGAGGATTAGGTGTAATAATTCCACAAGTTATATATATTATTATGTGTATATATATTTTATTATGGATTATAACGAAACACATAATCAAAACTACTAAAATTGATCTCCAGTGATGCTATATGATCTATTGAAATATTTTAATGTACTTATGAAAAGTTTTAATCTACCAATAACTTCTATATGCCATCTCAACTTATATACCTGGGTTTGTGAGTTGATAGCCTTTGTTATGATTGAATAAAATTTTAATCCTTGAATTAAATGTTTTATCTAGACTTTTAAAACATATCCCCAAACCCCGCCCATCTGCCAACCAGATTTATAATAAAACTTAGAAATGATCGTTATTAGGCCTACATCAGTTTGGTCAAATATACACATTTATTTCATTTACTTGTTCATTCATTAAACACCTTGTTGATTTCAACTGTCTTTCGACATAGCTTTTTTTTTTTCAATATTCCCACATCTATCCTCAAAGGTGTCAGTAGGGTAAATCACAAGATCCTGTTCTTGTCGTTCCTATAATTTAGCAACACTAATACTAACTCGCTCTAGCAACCCTAATACTAAATTACTCTTTGTCACTGGAGCCGGGATGGCTTCTTGAGTACGAATTGGGTCGGCAACCGGAGGTCTCGACCATGTTCACTCCAGTTGTTGACCGAGAAAGTTCCTCCAGATTTTTCGGACTGGTAACCAGTCGTCAATGGAGCAGGACATGGGGCATAGCAAAGACAGCGTCTAGTCATTTAGATGGGGACAACCACATTAATAAATCCTTGACACTTGATAGCTGGAATTCGAAATAAAGAGTGCCATAGCACCAGTATCAGGGTAAATTTTTCCCCTTGGATAGCACAGTGTATGGCGTAAGTCCGTCTTCATTAGCACATTTCATTTCTATTCTTGTCAGACTAAACAATTTTCCATTGTTTTGAGGGAATTGTATTTTTTTAAAGAAATTTCACCCATGTTTTATTGATCCAATGTCAGCTGCTGCATAGTGCATACATCACTTTGATCCAATACATGATGAACAAGAAAATGTATACCAAAGCAAAATTCTTTAGTTTCAACCGACAAGATGAAAATCTATCAGGATGTCCTATTCAATAGTCAATTTATATGCAAAACCTTATTTTTATAGTGTGCATCCAATCAAAATATATTTATAAACGTTGGTGATGATCTCAAGTAAAACAACACCATGTTACAAGATGCAGCATCTAAAACATTGTGGCCTAATCTAAAAGTTACTGTGGCCCAGGCCGGAAGCTAAGGGGGGGGGGGGGGGGGCAGAGCCCCCCCCCCCCCCTGACAAAAAGTTGTCAACCATATGGCTGGGGGGGGGGGGGAGTTACCGCCCCCCCTCCGCTAAGGGCCTGTTGTGGCCTATTCTTCAACGACAGTTCTTAGATTTATTTTTCTGCAAAAGGTATAGAGACATATGAACCAAAAACACGGCTTGGTTCATGTACTGTAATGTAAACAACATAACTATAATAAACAAATACAACTACAACTATTATCTATTATGTATTGTAAATGTCATTATATGTTAAATAAATACTGTTTAAACCAAATACAACTACAAACCCGTATTTTCATTACACTGAATTTTTTATAATTATTACTATAGAAACCATAAATTGGCGGTTACAAAATAAAGTATACATTTAAATATGATGAAAAACACCTCGAGAAATACAATAAGTACATGTGTATTGTCTATCATTTTGTAGCAATGTCCATGGCGGCCCTGAAATAAAAATAACCGTTATATTTATAATAAATTGTTGTATCACAACTTTCAACCTGTCTCACGGCAATATACAGGATTTTTTGGTGTACTGCGCTTTTAAAATTTTATTTCACAACAATTAGCTAATTTTACCCGACTAATGGAGTTTTCAAATTATTCGTCGAATTCCAACTGTCAAGGGTTCTTTTAATTACACACAAACGAGACCACGAATGGGCATCCGATTTTCGTCCCATCCGCTGGAATGGTAGAAAACGACCAAGAAACCAATCAATAATTGTAACTGCTTTTATTATCTGTGAAAATTTTAAAAAGATATAGTTAATCAACCAACATACTTGCGTTTGTTTGGGTCTAGATATTGCATTCCGTTCAGAAATTCTTCCAAACTAATCTTCCAGTCCTTATTGGTGTCCATATCAGTAAAAGTAGTCTATAAAATGAAAAAGAACAAATTTACACGCCAATTAAATGATATTTCCAAACGATTGTCCGTCCACAATGATATTTGTTTAGAACTGACTCAACCCTTTAACAGCCTAAATGTCAACGGAAACATACCTCAGCAAAAAGCGATACCAAAATTTTGAATCGACAACATTCACAATTAACCTTGATTTTTCGTTCCACTCTGTTCTTTGTCTGGCCCCCATCCTGCACCCTGACAATTAGGACAAAAGATGCTACCGACTACGTTTGCACGTCCCCATCAAATTGTAGACAAAATATATAAAAATACTCGGACATCTGTACAGATTTTTTAAATTTGAAGGTATACAGCGTTCTCAAAACAAACAAAAAATAAATATGTAACATAAGAGGTTTTCAAAATATTAACTCTGACAGTAACCCCTGCGAGTTCACAAAGTCTGGTTTTAATCAGACTGGCGTGAATGCTTAGATTCATTGTTACATACAAAATGCCGAGAACTGCACAATGTTTTCAATATTATTTTTTTAATATTTCAACCTTTATATTAACTTCTAACTATTAAAAAAAGACAGTTCCGAATGTAAACCTTGTGTTACACCTTTGTTTTAATATTACACCTACCATGACCCAACATTAAAGCGAGAATTTCATCTAAGAGAGTCAAAACATAATTATTTCTATGTCTTTTGCTCAATAGGTTATCAACTCAATAATATTATACGATCAGGAGCATTATTTCCCACCCTTAAAAATCATTGACACAGGGAATAATGACACAATTACCTCCCTTGCTTTCCTATTGACTACATGGAATAGCCATCTTCAAACGCTGGAGTTTGATGTTGAAAATGATATTTTTTCCAATTTCTCAGCTGGCAATAGTGAATTATAGGATTATTCTTTAACCAGGTGGGACTGTTTATGGATACCATCTTTTTTAAGGCTTTATTTTAATAAATTTTAAAAATATAACTCAAAAATTTGTAATTGTAGCTTTAACATTCGACTTCAATGGTAACACGCGTGGGTAGGCTAAGCTGTACGAAAACACAATCAGGAGACACAATTATAAATATGAACCATAATATGGTCGAAAGATATATATATAAACTGAAACATAGAATGATTAAAAGCCGAATTCAATTCGGTGTTAAAGTATTTATTAAACGCCCATAGCCATGAGTAAGAAATATTGTGGATTTGTGGGTCTAACGATAGTAGAAAATATAGAAAAACTATATGCAATAAAACATATTATACAATCTTAAGGATTATATTATACAATCTGTTTCACAGAGGTATTGCTATGCCTAAAGAGAATATTCACTGCTGGTCGGCAAACCATAAAGTAATATACCCACCTGTATCTCAGCCATTGATAAATTAAGTCCAAGCTGAGCAACAACACTGTCTAATTCGGTTATTGACAGGTATCCATCTTTATTCTTATCGGCCGCATGAAAAAATGCCGTAAAAATGGCTTTCTCTAAGACCGGTAGCACCGGTTTTGCCATTTGTGTGAAATCGAATAAGACTAAAAACTGCTGGAGGTTTCTAGTCGCAGCTAATAAAAAGATCAATAGAGTTCCTATAGAATCGATCACATAGATTATGTTCACATTATCATTCAAAGTAATTTGAGATTTGATCTCCACAGTAAAAAATATAACAAAGACAAAAATATTTTTTTTATTTGGGCTTATGACTTATATCCTATGCATACTAAAGTGTGTTGTCCCGTATTTATCCAAATAGTTTTGACTGGTAAACCGCCTCTATATTTGACCATAGTAAACATTATTGTCATATATTGCCTATTAATCAAGTCTTATTTGATAATGGCCCCTACGTATTCATTATTGTTATAGAAATACTATAGTAGTACTTCATTCTATTTTTGCTAAGTTACTTTTATTATTAATCCATTTTATTATACTACGATTGAACAGTGATTCTGTATTGTTATATTAATACAGTAGTAAAGTATATTTTAATAAAAGACTTGCGTGTTCAACTCTCATGATTTGTTCAAGAGTCAATTGATCATTCGCTATGGCGACGACAACAGAGACAAATGCCTCTGGCCCGTCGATTTGGTAACAAGAATTTTTTTTTTTTTAATATTTTGTAGAAAGATAGTAAGCTGGCACTGCCAGGTAGGATACGCCCACATTTTCGATAGATGGATAGAGGACAAGCAATGCCGAAAGTGATTTTTCCTACAATCAAAGGCCATAATTCATTAGGTTTAAATTTGATATGCGCAAATATCGAAAAGAATCAAGATCTTTAGGTTATAAACATGCATTTTAAGTTTCATCAAAATCGAATTAAAATTGTGACCTCTACATGGCCCACAACTTTAATATGCCATATTTTTACACTATTCGCGTACAAACAGTGGCCATTTTGTCTGGCAATTATGGTCTAATTTTCTAGAAATTCGAACTCAACCTTCCGTAGGGTGTAATGGTGATAGAGTCAAACGTTTTTTTTAAATTGGATATTAATCGTGACCTCCAGGGAGACCATAGGGGATTTTTCGGAACAATCAGGGGTCATAATTCAGGAACTACGATCCGATATGCGCAAATATCAAAATGAACCAAGATCTTTGGGTTATAACTATGCATTTCAAGTTTCATCAAAATCGAATTAAAATAGTGACCTCTACAGGGTCCACAACCTTGATATACCATTTTTTAACAGTATTCGCGTAGAAACGGCGGCCATTGTGTATGGCAATTTTTGTCCGATTTTCCCGAAATTCGAACTCAACTTTCCTTAGGGGGTAACAATGATATAATTAAACGTTTTTTTTTCAAATCGGATAATAATTGTGACCTCCAGAGGGACCACAAGCTAAACAACGGTGATTTTGCGTATAAACAGGGGGCATAATTCAGGAAGTTACGATTCGATATGCGCAAATATCAAAAGGAATCGAGATCTTTGGGTTCTTATCCAACATGTCAAGTTTCATTAAAATCGAATTTAAATTGTGACCTCTATAGGGTCCACAAGCTAAAAACGTGATTTTTCGTACAATCAGGGGCCATACTCCATGAAGTTTTGATCCGATACATGCCAATATCGAAAGCAGCCGAGATCTCTAGCACATGAATCTTTAGTAAGATACCTCCTGATTCTGGATATTGGCTTTAATCTCATGTGCATTTTACTTATAGTTTTGTTGACCTGCGGGATGAGAGACCTTGTCTTGTCCATGATAACACCAAGATTTCGAGCTTTACATGATGGTGAAATTTCGGTATCGCCGATGTTTAGCTTTGGTGAAAAATTAATACTGTTCAGTTTTGATCTGGGTAATATCATCAGAAACTCTGTCTTCTCATCATTAAGCTTTAATTTATTTTGGTTCATCCACGTCCGAATATCATTGATACATGATTCTAGCTTCTTTAGGGCACCATGTATTGACATCTGGTCAGAAGGAATGAATGTGTTATACAATTGCGTATCATCTGCAAAACCATGATAGCTGATACCATGTTTATGAATAATTTTACCAAGTGGAAGTACATAGAGTAAGAAAAGACGTGGACCTAATACCGATCCCTGTGGGACACCAATGGAAAGGGGTTTAGATTCAAAGTTGCAGCTATGAATATGGATAAATTGGCTCCTGTCAGTTAGATAAGATTTCAACCAATCCAGCGCCGATCCTTTGATTCCCACAGATAACTGAAGTCGATTGAACATAATGCTATGGTCGATGGTATCAAATGCCGCATTTAGATCAAGAGGTATAAGGGTGATGCCGAGGTTGCTGTCCATTGCTGTATCAAAATCAGCTTTTACCTTCAAGAGGCTGTCTCTGTGCTGTGACCTTCTTTATAAGCCGACTTCCGTGGTTCATGAAGATCGTTAGCTTGCAGATAATTAGTTATGTGTCTCCCTATCACCTTTTTAAGCACCTTTCCAATAAACTCAAGATTTGAGACAGAGCTGTAGTTCTTGAGGATCTCGCAATCAAGCGATGATTTCTTCAGAAGTGGAATCACAAGGGCAGTCTTTCATGAAGTCGACACACTGCTTTCGGCAATTGGAGAATTTATGATAGCAGTGATGAAAGGAAGGAGCGCATCCTATACTGGCTAGGACTTCAGAAGCCATGTTGGAAGGAGATCTAGCTAGGCTACGGGAAGTTGACTTGCTCTTGCCAATGATGGACCGGGCATGTCCTTCTGTAACTAGGGCAAACTAAAACTATTAGCTTGGTACACGATGTTCTTCAAACGCACTTAACCCACTGCTAGTATTGTCAAGAGCACGTCTGATATCACTGACTTTGTCATGAAAGAAATCACTGAAACGTTCAGCTAGGTCAACTTCTGAATTAGACTGTGGTAATTTCTCTTGATTTTCAGAGATAAGTTTATCGATAACATTGCAGAGAATTTGGTTTTATAAAAAGTTGATTTAGCATCCGAGATCAATTTTATTACCCTCTTGGACTGTAATTGGAATGTTGTCTATCAATTTCAATGCATGTTTTTGCACATTTTCTTTCTGCTTTTCTTTCAGAGTGAATATGACATCAGTATACCATGGATTCGGATGGTTGCCTTTACTTTGCGGGACTTTACAGGAGCAAATACGTCAAGCGTGGACCTTAGAACACCGATGCAGTAGCCTATATCAACGATTCCACGTTGGGTGGGTTGGCAGTGGGAAGGGGGTATCATAAATGTTTCCAAAACCCGAAACCCCAAATATTATATTATGAGAGATTAGATAAAGCGACGACAGTGCTCGCTATACTATAGTAGTTAAAAACAAGAGAAAGTGCATTGGGTTTTTTGCTGACGTTGTTTTTCCTTGTCAGTGGTGCAGGGGGGGGGGTGCAAGGACAGCTGTCTAGTCATTCTTAAGGGACAAAAAACAACGAGGGCCCGTTTATACATTTGCGTGCTAGTAAGTATCCCTTGGTATATGGAATTCGATATAAGAGTAGGCCATAGTGCCGCTACCCAGACAAAATATCCCACATATCTCACTGTAAAAACGTACGTCCATCTTCATTAGCCCAGTCGGAGCAGAACAGGAGGACGTTAAACCCCATTCCATAATATTTTTTCTATTGCAGACTGTTTCATAGCCAACGAAAAAAAACCCACACAGGAAGAAACATATAAAATAAGCCTCAGGCTTAATTTGCTACCCTTGTAAAATGACGAGATAATATGAATCACCCTTTGTTACCACTACTTCTAAGTTCTTGTGTGGTTTCTCTTTGTCAGTGGAGCAGGACGGATGACCTGATAGGGTCAGCTGTCTAGTCGTTCGTATCGGACGAAAACCCGTGGGCCGTGTAATAGGCTATCTATATAGTTACATGTACGCCCCCCCACACCCATTTTAAAAAAAAATCGAATTAGTCCCCCCCCCCGCAATATTGCGCCAACAATAATGATTTCTTAGGAGCGTTCGTAGCCGGCAACATCCTCAGCCCCTCCAAACGATTCCGTAGCCCCAGTAGCCTACACCACATTTTATGAGCTCGCTATACGGGCCCGTAATAATAATAATCGCTTCATTTTACAAGGGTAGCAAATTAGGCCTGAGGCCTTTTTCCAATTTGGCCCTTGGCACAGGTCGTGCGAATGATTTCGATCATTACTGCAGGAAGAAACCGCAGAAATCAGGGGAAACCTGCCTGATCGGACGGGAGACCGAATATCCCTCTCACTTACATTACAACGATAAAGTTCCGTACCGGTACATTCATACGTTCCGTGGAAAAACCTAGTTCCCGTTAGAGAACTCTTGACACTTGAAATTTGATATATTAGAGTAGGCTGTAGCCTGTATTGATTTGTTTGTTGAGATGTTTAAGATTTTTTTTAAACCAGAAAACCGAAAGACGCCAAATTAGTAATTCGTTTCGGTTATAACTCCGGTAACGTATTTGATAAACTCACTCCGGCGCATGAGCAGAGCGCTAATTTCAAATTCAAAATAAAGATAAGGTTTGTAAAGTATCATTAACTTATCGCTTTTAAATGTTTATAACCCCAAGAAAATAACAAATTCTGGACTACAACGATGAGCGGACACAATGAAGGATTTGAATGGGAATTAAGCAAAGAAAATGTTCTTCCATTGAAAAGTGGGAGGGATTGTTCAACTCTGAATGCCGTGCTTCAACCACACAACACAGATCAACAAAGTAAACTAAAAGCAGAAAAACAGTGAGTTTGTGACTCTTTATTTTATATAACCTAGATTTTTTTTTTAAATTGGCCTATTTCTATTAAGCTTGTAACTTGTATATAATTTGAGAAATAGGGGCCTACTTTTGTTGGGTTTTTTTTCATGTGTTACAGTTTACAGTTTACTTTTTAGCTACGAACTACGAGTACGATTCAATCATTCATCTGGCTAATAATATTGGTGACTTTAGCTTAGCTAGGCTAGTAAATATAATACTTTAATCGGCCTACTACAAATGATTGTTATTAAATTAGGCCTTAAATAATTAAGTCTAGGCCTATTATTAGTCTACTCTACTCTTCTTATAGTAGATTAATAATATTTTAAAGCAAAAATTTTCATTTTTTCTAACTAAAGAAAATTAAAACATGATTATTTGAATGTCTTTTACAATAGGCCTAATAGGTTGTCAACTCACAGTCTCACTACACATGAATCAGCAAAACATGGAAAAACTTACGAGAAGCGAGGTCCCATTGCTTTGGGATTTCTCTGACCAAATTTCTAAAAACGCTGATTTTACGTTAATTTCAAGGGACAATAATAACACTCTTGCTGGCTTGACAGGTCCAGAAAAAAAAAATAGCCGTATTCTAACTACAAGATGTTTAAGTGTCCTACCTGTTGTGTAAATTATCCATTACAACGTATCTTACTTGTCCAGAGGGTTCGAAAATATGTTTAAATCCAAGTTGCATTTGAAAGTGCTTACGTAAGGCTTTTCAAACCATGTTACGGCATGTAGTTGAATTTTTCCCATTTTTAAAATTAGGTGTGTTAAGATGAAATTTGTATCATTTTTCAATTGAAATATTGTAAAATAGTACAAATTGTTGACCAGAATAAAGATTGGAACATATTATTCAGTTACAAGAGTGGTATTGGGGCTTTAAGTGATGGGTTATATTTCATATGATGATGTGATAGAGACACAGATAATGCACTAAAATTAACTTAAAATTGGCGTTTTTCGAAATTTGGTCAGAGAAATCCCATGCAAGGCAATGGTCGCTCCTCGTAAGTTTTCGCACCTCTCTCCCACAATGCATATCGTTTTCCAAATTCACGATTCATGTATTATACGATCATAAGCAAGCTTTTAATGCCTCGATTTAAGAGAGATCATTTTCAGTATTTTGCACCAATGTCAGGTAGGATTATTACATTGTATATGCTTAATTGTAGTTACATGTGGCATAAATGTAATAAATAACAATAAATCATGTTTTTAATTTTAAGAAAAAACAAATTGACAGTTTTTCTCATTGAAGTACTATGTGAATCACATAGTGTAATGTATGATCTACATACAACTGCTAGAAAGAACTACATGAAAACACTTATCTTTTATCTCGAGAATCTTTTATCTCTAGACACGCAGGGTCGAAAGATGAGGTTTATTATCTACTCAATGAGCATTCTTGTCTGAATTATTAAAGCATTAAATAAAATTGCAGCACAAATAAAAATGTCTTTCTTTTTATTTCAGTGATTTTGAGTTAGAGCTAAGAACTTATACTGGTGATGATCCTCTTGATGTCTGGGATAGGTTAGTTATTTAATCCTAATAATGTTCCACATATCTTCATTTCAATATGGGCTGTAATTTTTATATAACCACAATACGTAAACTTATACATGTATTTCATTTTCAAATCCAGTAATTATGTGTTTGTTGTCCACAATTTGTCATATTCCTGAAGCAACGGCCCGAGAAATCCCTCTCTGGCCATTGCTGGATTCGCTTCGGATTCTTGACATTTAAGTAAATGTGTCTATTCTTCTCGTTCAATCAAATCTACTACTTACGTACAGTAACATGACATTCCGTCGTTTAATCTTGGGTCTTCCTTAATATTTTGGACAAAGATTTAAGTTATTAAAAACGTTAAAAGTCTGTTAGTTACCATACCTTAGTGTTTACTTTACGTCAATACCGATAGCCTCGTTTGTCACGCAATTAGTTTTGCTGCTATATCCTGCTATGCGCTGGTTAATATAGCATAAAAAAAACGTGCAGCCATGACATAACGTTACGTAAACACAGTTGTCCTAATTAAACGTCTTGTTTTAAAGGTAATACCTTTGTAACGAATTCAGTGATTGGTCAGTAATAGGACCACTGGCCAGTCATAATTAGTGACAATAATACCCACTCAGTCCAGCAGGGAGTAGTCAGATTAGCTCTAATCAAACGGAACACTGCGAGGAGGATGCAATTTGTTTGCACTGTAATTGTATTTTTTTAAAATTATAATGTTAAATCTTGGGTGAACTCCTGAAGATTTAATCTTTTTGTTTGATTTTATAAAGCATAAAAAAGATTACATGTAAATTGATGATGTTTTATTAACAGGTATATAAGATGGATCGAAAAGACTTTTCCATCACGTGGAGTAGGAGGAAATTTTGCTACTATTGTTCAAAGATGTTTGCAACAATTTAATGATGATAAAAGATATACAAATGATCACAGATTTATTGTTTGGTGGATCAAATTCGTAAGTTGATGTTTCTTGACAGATTATGTTGCCAGATCATAAAGATGGGAATATGTCAAGTTTTCTGCAATTCAAACCCACGTGACATGATTAATGATTTTTTTCTGGATTTTTTATGACTGGTCTATCCATGGGTGACCTGTCAAAGTACACGTAGTGTACAAGAAAGAATGAATGGAACTTGTACTATCAAGTACTATTTTGGTGCAACAAATACTACGATATAAATTTTTTATTGTTTAACAACCAGTTAACCGGTTCAAGAATTTTTGAAAAGTTACATGACATACTACTGATTAATTTAAATATATCAGTTTAGTAACCCAACTACTAGTGGCTACTCGACCTTTATTATGGATAATATTTTATGTCCTTCCATGATGTAAATTATTGATTTTTATTTTTTTATCATAAACGCACATGTCAAGAAAAATCACCAGAGATTTTGGGGTCACATTATAAGATTTCATTAATAAAGAACAGAAAAGACTTTTGAGTGATTTAAATATTTATCTCTGTACATATAAATGTTCATAATATAACAAATACTTTTTCAGGCCAATCTATGTGATGAGCCATTGGAAATTTTTAACTTCATGTTTGATAAAGGATTAGGGGTAGAGCTGTCATGTTTCTATGAAGCATGGGCATGTTGTTTGGAACAAGCTGGAAACTATCAGAAAGCTGATGCCATTTTCCAAGAGGGTTACAAGAGAATTTGTGAACCTCCTGATAGACTTCTAGTAAAATACCAGTAAGTTATATTAATGGCCCTTGGGCAAATATAGGTTGTGATGATATTTGAGGAAATACCTCAATACTGATCAAAGTAATCAAAGCAACTGTGGGACAAAAAATAGAGATAAGTAAAGTCTGCCTCTTGCATGGATGGCACAGATGGTCATATTTTTTCAGTTTTGAAATGGTTAAAGTATTGTGATGATTGGACAGTAAAAGCACATTCTATGCTGCCTATTCATGGATTATTGTTAGGTCATGTGTAATTGTTTCTATTCCTATTTATTTAGAGAATTTCAAGTAAGAGTCGCAAGGGGTAATACAAGTCAACAAGCTGAAGCAATGGATGAAGGAGAAGAACGATCAGTTTTAGGAGATTTACGAGGAATTGGGAAAAAACATCAAGTTGGAACCAAAAGAACTGGTTCAAGTAAACAAGGTAATTAATTTAAAACATGTCAGATTTCATTGTCATATTTTCTCTCTCTCTGCTTGCCAATAAGCCTATCTTTTTTTGATATTAGGTCATGTATATGAAATAAAATAAAAGGCAATTTAAAATAATACATATGTGACTTGGCATAGCTAATTGAGTCGCTTGTCGCAAATCTAGATTCTGCGAAAGAGTGCAATAATGGTTCAATAGGTCAAAATTTTCAAAATTCGCATTTCTTCATTAAAAGCCACACAAGTACCTCTTTCGTCAATTAAAAGTTTAATTTTCATAAAAATAACATCTTTAGTGTTCAAAAATCTCATTTTGTAAAAGGCGATCTGTAAATAAGTCATTAATTATCTCGAAATAATGCAAAAGAATCATTTATTTACTTGCCGTCCAGTCCAATATTTAATTTCAGCGACCCGAAGAGCCCCATTTTTGGCACAGCACAGACCATATCCTGTCAATGCTTTCCCCAAAAATTAGAAAATCATTACATTTTGTCCGCCATCTTGGATTTCCACCATATTGGATTTCCACCATATTGGATTTTTAATATTGTATTTTGTACCCATATTTGATTTCTTTGTTACACACCATGAACGCCATGTAAACCACGATCCAGACCATATATAGAGGAATTTTATATTTTTTATTCGTCAACTTTGGTCGCCATCTTGGATTTCCGCCATATTGGATTTCCGCCATATTGGATTTCCTCCATCTTGTATTTCCGCCATCTTGGATTTTCACGATCTTGGATTTGTTTAGTTTATTTCAGTGCCCACATTTAATTTTGGCGACTCCAAAAATCCCATGTAACTCACTATGAAAGCTATGTACACCGCGATCCAGGCATAATATAGAGGTATTTTTTTTTTGCGACTGTCAATTTGGCCGCCATCTTGGATTTCCGCCATCTTGATTTTAAAATTTGTGTTCACATTGGAAGCTCCATGTTACAAAACATGAAAGCTATGTATACCGCCATCTTGTATTTGTTTAGTTTATTATAAGTGCCAATATATGATTCCCGTGACTTCAAAAATCCCATGTAACTTACTATGAAATCTATGTATACCGCGATCCAGACGTGCATGTAGTACAGAGGAATTTTCTCTCCTTCTTTCGTTAATTTGGGTCGCCATCTTGGATTTCAGCCATCTTGATTTTTTGACATTATATTTTGTGTCTATAATTGAATTCGGCATCCCCAAAAAGCCCATGTTACACACTATGAAAGCTATGTATCCCGCGATGCAGATATGATATACAAGAATTTGAATTTTTTTATCAATTTAGGTCGCCATCTTGGATTTCCGCCATCTTGGAATTTCGAAAACAAATTCAGCGTCCATATTTAATTTTGGTGACTCTCAACGTTCCATGTTAGACACTATGAAAGCTATGTTAAGGTGATTCGGACATGATTTATTGGAATTTTCATGTTTTAATTTATTTTTGGCCGCCATTTTGAAAAAGGGTACGGCTACGGCACCACCATTAAAATAATTATTTTTTCAAAAATTCTTCTATATTGTTTTTTTGTTGCCCATTTCGCCATGGAAAAGCATCTGATATTTTATTCAGTTTCAAAACAAATGTTTATTGTCACACCCCTTCTGATTGTGAAGGGATGCTGGAAAAATCTAAGTGTCATTTTTCGAGGCCATTTTCTCCTAATTTAGGAAACCAGGGATGTCCAGAACACCCAACTTCAAATCGCAATTCCTCAGAGATTAAATGTCGTAAAGCAATGGTTAATATATCATTAGAAAGCTGAGACCAGTCTCTCTTTGGTTATGCTAAAACCTCATTTTTGAACTATTGGTCACTGTGACTCATTTTGCTATGCCGCGTCACATATATCTTATGAATTTATAATTATAGCATCGAAAGGCGGATTAGGTTTGAAATCTATGCCCCTAAAGACACAAAATAAAAGACATGAAGTTTTCAATGAAGAAAATGTTCAACCATCACTTGTTCCACAGCAAACAGGAGAGTGGAAAAATTTACCATCACGTAAACAATCAAATATAGAGAATGAACTTCAACCCGGTCCATGGAATAAATCTAAGGTAGGTTTAACATTTATGATCCTGTTAATCAGATTCGTAGTGTTCATCTGTCTCTCTAGTTAAAGAAAAAAATTAAAAAAGGTTCAGTTCTCTCATTATAGGCGGACATTAATTACCTGATTCCAAATGTCACCATCCACCCCCATCAGCAGTAAACTTTGCCAAGGACATCCAGGTGATAATATTGGTATTAATTTGTCACATGATTTTTATTTTCAGGGTAGAACATTGTCTAACATAAATCTGACTTCTATTTTCAGTTACCTCAACGACCAGGATTTTCTGGAGCACTTGGGCAACCTGATTTTAAGATTCATGTTGAAGATGATAATGCACTTGTGTAAGTTTCTTGTCCTAATTATGCAAGCTGACAGAATAAGTATATATAAAGTAAAGTTACTCCCTTTCCTTTCCACACTTAACCTGTTTTGGTACTCTCTGCATGGTGGTGTACTTTGTCTCTACATTCATTTGTTTTACATGGGAACGTCTATATTTTATTGTGTCTAACTTGATTGATATAAGGTGAAATATTCTTTCAAACCTTTATTTAAAAAAATACAAACTTTAATTTGGCCAATAATCCCAAAATTCCATGCTGTCTGAAATTATAGTGGTATGTGAACATGTCAAAGTCAGCTGAACAATTGCAGAATAATCTTGTTTAAGTAAAATAACCTCATTAAGCAAATCTGCTATTATTGTTGAACTGTTCAATGTTTTGATTTTAAATTTTCAGACATATTGAATAGGTTACAAGTAAACCTTTTTTTATATGTGGTGTCTTGTGAAAACTGGCACTGCCTATTTAACAGTTGTTATATTTATGAATTGACAGGCAAAGTTAAATCTAACCAAAACACTGACTTTGTTATAACATATGAAGTTACATGATACATTTACATTGAAACTGTCAATATGATTTATATGTTAAATTTGAATGTTTCAGGACTCCACATAAAACTGTTGTTGACGGGCATGTCTTAAGGTAAGATTAGTTAATATTTGGACTAAAGATGTATGAAATAAATGATGTCAGATACTAGACTTGCTTTTAATCTTTTAATAGAATTATTATTAAATGTTAGTTTTTGTCAATATCTTATTCTCTTATAGTCGTCTTAGGCTGGATTTGAGCTGTAGAAATCTAATCTGTGCTTTAGCTTTCCATGATTGCTTAACAAACTGGACCCGTCAACTATCTGCAAGCAGCTTATCAATTACATGAATCTCCTCCCAGGATGTTCTAATGACATTACCTACTGTGAATAGACAATACCTGTATATTTCCCTATGTAATCACTTACAATTAATACCTTGGACTGGCCCACTGTCAATCATACAAATGATTTGGACCAAATCACGATTGTAAAAATCCATTTGGTATTGCCATCATAAATATATATATCATGTCTTTAGGGAGGGTTAGCTGGTTGAGTGGTCTAACGCATGTGCTTAAGATCATAAGTCAGCTCCTAAGGCTGTATGTGTTAAGGAGTAGGGTAGCGTGTCCGATCTTGTGAGTTTTCTGTGGGTTCCTCCTGCTGCTAAAGTCGTAAAGACCCAATTTAATTTCAGTTCTACGACAAGCGAATTATATGTTACTCCCGAAATGGCATACTGGTACTTTATGTTGAGTAGATGTAATACCTATTACCTACATCTGTTACTGTTATTGAAAATTATTTATTCATATAAAAGATTCATTTTCTGTATTTTAAGTGCTAGAAAACCCAAGCAGGCTGATCCTCTAGCTCCTATGCGTAATACTAAAAGTGAAAGTGGCGTAGATCAAGTACCAGCTTATATGAAATCAATGATCTATACGGGAATGGAGGAGTTTTCTTTTGAAGAACTAAGAGCTGCTAAATATATGAAAGAAAAAAAAGAGAAACTGAAAATAGAAGAAGAAAAACAAAGAATAGAAGGTATTCAAATACCTGATTGTCAATTTAGGGATTTTTGAAATTACAATATTGTGCAAGTTGATTCTCTAAAGGAATATCTGTCCAAAATGTCTTCATTTTTATGATAAAGTAAAGACATGATGATGAATATGGTTGAATCCATGTCTTGAGATTATCTATAGTACAATTGATATTTTGGATTTTTTTACTGAATTATTTTAATCAATTGTACATTTTATCTAGTTTAAAGCTCTCTGAAAAATATTTTTACTCACTTTAAGTCACCTGTTTTTATTATTTTTGATATTATTTCAGCTGAGAAAAAACAATTAGCTAAGATGAGAGAAGAATTAGGGCAGTATCATTTAGCAATTAGAGAAGAAATGCAACAAGAAAGAGCATTGTTGATTCGTGATGTCCAGTCTCAGTTACAGACTATTAATATCAATGAAAGTGTCAATCAATCTGTCAATCAATCTGTTAATTACCCATCACAACCAATCAATCATACAGATAGTATATCACAACCTCCACCAGTACCAAAGTAAGCAATTCTAATATATATTATAAAATATAAAATTGGTCTGTCTAGCCTGTTGACTCTTTCAAGGAAATCTTGCCAATCATTATTGTATTTTCATTTTTACAAGAATTCTAAGATTACTATTAGAATTAGAATTAAGAATAAAAGAATAGTTTATTTTCTTTATTTGTTGAAAATGAAAATTTTCCTTAAAGCAAATTAAACATACTTTGTAAATTTTTATCTAATATTTCAATAATTTAACATTTGTGAGGGTTATAAGATACTAAATTTAAACTTAAACCAATACTTGTAATTTTTGTAGGTGTGTTCCAAAACCTAAACTGTCATCAAATGATAGTCGTGTGATAACTACACCTGGAAGCACTGAAAATACAAGGTGAGATAATTAATTATTTGAAATGATCAGATTAAAGTTGTCCATTTCGATCATGCCTCAGATTAAAGGTGTCGATTTCTATCATGCCTCAGATTAAAGGTGTCGATCCCTACTATGCCTCTATTAGATAGTATTTATGTTTTTATGGCATAATACAGGCTAAAATTAAAATGTCTTCAGATTAGTCATTATAGTATTGATAAAGATAATAAAATGGAAATATTAACAATATATGACCTCATCCTAGCCTGGATTCAATTTCAATAAAAAAAGAGGCCCTCAAACAACTGATGTTACACAACACTTATAAACTTCTGACAGTCTTGTTTAAATGCTGAATGTTACAAAATTCATCATATCCTTGTAAATACTGAATGTGAATTTTGGACTGATATTTTTTTAAAGATTCATTGTTCACAATTGATATTGTAGTAGTTGTTTTGTTTTGCTAAGAAGTGGAAGTCTGATGTCATCAGTTTTTTATCATTTTCAATTTTTGATAGATCTTCCATTCGTTAAGTGTTTTTATATTGCCGTAGGTGAATGGATTTGATATTCAATTATGCAAAATAAATTTGAAATGCACCATTAATTAAACTAACAGATTAGACCGGCAGCCCAGAGCACTTTGGTCAAACGAACAAGGTACCAATATCTGAGTACTGGAATGCTTACTGTGTAAACTAGCATATTCAGATATGGATGTCTGCCGGGGCTCAGTTGCTGCGTGTGGCCTTGTGGGCCCCAAAGAGGGCACTCAAAAATGAGCTCGATCAAACATTGTGGATACCACTCAGAAACAAGTTGAAATGAACAGATACATTTCCTGGAGTACAATACAGGCCCTGCCAGACAAATTCTCCTCCGCATAGGGTCCGCCAGACGCCCCCGAAGGGTCCCAAATTTTGAGCTACATTAAACATTGGAGGTACCATACGAAACAAAGTTAAAATGAACAATTAGACTCGACTAAGTATAAAAATCTCAATGCCAGACAAATTTTTTGCTGTTAAAGCCTCGCCAGACACCCCCAAAGTTGGGTCCCGTGTTGAAAATGAGCTGAATCATACACTGGTGAAACCACTAGTGATGGAATAATATTTTTTTTTTTTCAAATTCTTTAAAAGTAAAGTGGTTTTATGGGCGAAATATACCCAAAATAACGAATTTCACAAATGTTTTGTCAAAAAAAAATTTTGTTCACTTGAAGCTGGCCAATTTTCAAAATGGCCGCCAAATTTAGTTTAAAAAAATGACATTTTCGCTTATAACTAATCAGTAGCTCGTAAGATTTGTCTTCTAATATGTCTTTTGTATGGTTTTCGAGGTATCTGAATTTAATTCTTGTCACAAAATAGAGTTTCGATAATTCAAGATGGCGTTAATTCAAAATGGCGGTCAAAATGGCGGATTTTCAATTAACCATCATTTTTTTCTGTCGGGTACGGCTTCTAATATGACTTTTATATGGTTTTGGAGGTCTCTAAATTCAATCCTGTTCTCCAAAATTAATTTCGAAAATCCAAAATGGCGGAAATTCAAAATGGCGGCCAAAATGGTGGATATTCAATTAATCACCATTTTTTTCTGCTGGATATGACTTGTAATATGTATTTTATATCTCTTTCAACGTCTTTGGATTCAATTCTGGTCTCAAAAATTAATTTTGCAAATCCAAGATGGCGGAAATCCAGGATGGCGGCCAAAATGGGTTCAAAAAATGGCGGCCAAAATGGGTTCAAAAATGGCGAATTTTCAGGAAAAACGTCATTTTTCTTGTGGATATTGCTTGTAAGATGTACCAAATAAGGTTTCAGTCTTCCTGAACTCAATTTTTGTGCCAGAAATAATTTCAGGAATACAATACCATCTACGCAGCGTCCTTTTTATAGTCCCAAATTGAAATGTGGTCGTATATTGTCGTCGCCCCCGTGTTCCACAATTACTTGTGGCCTCTCTAGAGGCTAAAGTTAATATCCGATTGACTTTAAATTTATACACTGTGTTTAAGGTCATAAGACAAAGAATCCTATTGATTTCCGATAATTACTGTCAGAGTTATAGCCCTTGATCACTTCAAAAATCCTTGTAGACGCTCTAGTTGCTAAGTTAATATCCGATTGACTTTTTCGCAATGTTGAAGTTCATGAGACAAAGAAGCCTATTGACTTTCAGCGAGTTCCGATAATTATGGCCCTTGATAACTTCAAAAATCCTTGTGATCGCTCTAGTGGCTACAGTTAATATCCAATTGACTTGTTCGCAGTGTTTAAGGTCATGAGACAAAGAAGTCTATTGATTTTAAGCAAGTTCTGATAATAACTGTCAGAGTTATGGCCCTTGATCACTTCACATAATCGTGTGGATGCTCTAGAAGCCAAAGTTATTATCTGATTGACTTTAAATTCACCAAAATGGACCCCAAAAATGGACGATTTTTTAGATATTCGTCATTTTTTTCTTAGATATGGCTTGGATATGGCTTGTAATAATATGTCAGTTCTAGGGTTTTCGTTGTCACCCTAGAATAATAATACCATAGTTCTCACTCCAACGGTTTCAGTCTTTTTCAAAAGGCGGTGGCCATGCTCTAATAGCATTTTTTGAAGGAGGTCCATATGCTGATTACACTATTTTGCCTGATTACACTATTTTGCCTATTTTGCCAATTTTGTCTAATGGTTTGGATTGTTCGTACTTGGTTTTATTTTATTGATACTAACTGCCAGAACTAGAAAAACTTTGCAAATACTCCCACGTTGCGACGGTAATTTGAAATGCATTTACGACTTGTAATTACTGAAGTCATGTAGCACTATTCTCTCTTTCGCTTTAGGTAGTCATTTGATTAGGTAGTCACAGATTAAATGTCTTAGTCATCACTCATCATCTTTGTCGCTACTGAGGTCTTCGTCTGTTTCTTCTTGTGCTTCGTCTACTATCCACAGTACAGTATTTGTAATTGCACCAGTAATGTGGCCATTTCATATTTTGATTTGTGGAAAATCGGTGGACAGGTCAGCATCAATTTCATATATCCATTCACAGTTGGTCTAGACCTGATCTTCTTAAGCGGAGTAATTTCTTCTGTAGATATCAGTTCGTGTTCCATATGTTCTGGTTCCATCTCTGCCAATCGTTTTATGTGTTGTGCATAGTCTATTTCTTCATTTCATTTTTGTTGTTTTGGTCAATTTCATGGTACGGGGTTTGTACAAGTGTCAACATAATATCTCCGTGGCAGTTACTCGCATAAAATGCATCGTCATCAGATGTCATACGGACACAGTATACTAATGAGAGGCCTTATTCGTGAAGCAGATGGATATAATCAAAGAAGGACTGAACAAGCATTCGATATCATAGCAAGAAAAAACCCAGCTATCTAAAAAGCCTTGGCCACAATACTGTGTCCGTATGGCTTCTGATGATGAGGCATTTTATCAGTATAACTGCCATGGAGACTATATTGCCACTTGTTTGATGCTACTGTACAGAGCCTGGTAGATTAGAAAGTCCTGTTGGAATTACATGTACTGTGGTAATCGCGAATAACGTTTTTCACAAGCAATTAACAAGAGCCAAAGTATACTCTCCAAAAAAACAACCGCAATGCAATATTTTGTCGTCGGTATATACTCGCTCTACCATTGCTGAACCAAACTGTTCTCTGTGTTGCTGTAGCCATACCCTCAGGGCCTTAACCCACTTAAGTTGAATTTCACGTTGTCCGTATATTTCAAAACAGCAGCTCTAACAGGGACTTCTGGCTCCTAATCCGGTTTCACGTAGGCGTTTACAGGCGGAGTAATCTGAATTCTACGCCGTCTGACAAATGCTGCTACAGTAGAGTTTGACGTTGAGAACCGTTTCCGCCAATGTCGTAACCGGAAGTAACGACCCAGGGCAGGTGGGGTCACTCTTGTTTGGCCTGAGATTGTGCGGTCACGTGTAGAACTTCAATGTTGGTACCTATCCCAAAGGTGAGAAATGGAACTCGGGGGAAACATTCAGCAGCCTGGTTACATCTGTCTTAGAATCACCTGCTTGTAATCGACCAATAACGTTGTTGCGTTGGTCTTCTTGCAGATGTGGCATCACTTTGTTCGTCGAATGTGTACATGTGCAACTGATTTGGAAACCGAAAACCCCGGAATTTTAAAAGCCTTAGATTTAGGTTCCATGCGAAAAGCTCGCGAAGTTGTTAAATTAGTGTGTCTTGGTGCAATCAAGCGAAAACAAATTTCGGCAAAAGGGATGACCAGTCACAATTAGTGACACTATATTAAAAACCAATAATGAATTTCTTTTATCCTTACATAATGAAATTAAAAACAAGTAACATTTATGGAAACAACACCCTCGTTCAAATAAAAATAATGAAAAATGGGCTTTGCGTTTCTTTTTTTGAAGAGTATACAGCATGATACAGAAGAAGACCCCAGTAGCGACACTGATGATGACTAAGACATTTAATCCGATGACTGCCTAAAGAAAGAAGGGATAGTGCAACATGATAACTAGCCGTAAATGCATTTCAAATTACCTTCGCGACGCTTCTTTTTTAAACTTATAACTTGTTGCGAAATAGATAACTGGCAAAAAGGAATCTGTGGTTACCATCGGTCTAGATGATACCACAGATGATGCCGGATATAGAGTCTTCAAAACGGTCTATGTAAACCACTTTACCATTTCTGAACGCTTTTTACTCAGGTGCAAAAGCATAAGTAAGGCAAAAAGGACGTTGCGAAGATGGTATTGAATTCCTGAAATTATTTCTTACCCATAAATTGATACATCTTACAAGCAAAATCCGCCATTTTGGAATCCATTTTGGCCGCCATGTTGAATTTCCGCCATCTTGGATTTGTGAAATTAATTTTTGAAACCAAAATTGAATCCAAAGACGTTGAAAGAAATATAAAATACATATCCAGCTGTATACAGCAGAAAAAAAATCGTGATTAATTAAAAATACACCATTTTGGCCGCCATTTTGAATTTCCGCCATCTTGGATTTTGGAAATTAATTTTGGAGAACAGGATTGAATTTAGAGACCTCGAAAACCATATTAGAAGTCATATTAGAAGCTGAACCCGACAGAATAAAATGATGGTTAATTGAAAAAAACGCCATTTTGAATTTACGCCATCTTGAATTATCGAAACTCATTTTTGAGACAAGAATTAAATTCAGATACCTCGAAAACCATACAAAAGACATATTAGAAGACAAATCTTACGAGCTACTGATTAGTTATAAGCGAAAATGTCATTTTTTAAAACTAAATTTGGCGGCCATTTTGAAAATTGGCCAGCTTCAAGTGAAAAATTTATTTTTTTGACAAAACATTTGTGAAAGTCGTTATTTTGGGTATATTTCGCCCATAAAACCACTTTACTTTTAAAGAATTTGAAAAAAAAAAAAAATATTATTCCATCACTAGTAGTGTATGATTCAGCTCATTTTCAACACGGGACCCAACTTTGGGGGTGTCTGGCGAGGCTTTAACAGCAAAAAATTTGTCTGGCATTGAGATTTTTATACTTAGTAGAGTCTAATTGTTCATTTTAACTTTGTTTCGTATGGTACCTCCAATGTTTAATGTAGCTCAAAATTTGGGACCCTTCGGGGGCGTCTGGCGGACCCTATGCGGAGGAGAATTTGTCTGGCAGGGCCTGTTTTGTACTCAAGGAAATGTATCTGTTCATTTCAACTTGTTTCTGAGTGGTATCCACAATGTTTGATCGAGCTCATTTTTGAGTGCCCTCTTTGGGGCCCACAAGGCCACACACAGCAACTGAGCCCCGGCAGACATCCATATCTGAATATGCTAGTTTACACAGTAAGCATTCCAGTACTCAGATATTGGTACCTTGTTCGTTTGACCAAAGTGCTCTGGGCTGCTGATCTAGATAGCTGTTTGCTTTTTTTCTAGGGAACAGCCAGTAACAAAACAATTAAACTTTGATGAAATGACAACTGGACTGACAGAGAACATCGCCCAGAGTTTACAACAGAGATATCAGCCTGATATTCGTGCAATTAAACCTAATTTAAATATAAGCCATAATAGCAGTCAGCAGACGCCTAATTTATCATTAAATTCTACGACCACACATTCAGCTGGTTCTAGACAGAGATCAAGTGTTCCAACGCCAGACAGTGAAGGAAGTTTCTACAAAAAACAGGGTGTAAGTATATAGGTTTATAATACCCATCCTCAGATAAGATTTCTGTAAACATGTGGTCCTTATACCTTTTACCATGTCTACTTTGTTAAAGATTCTCTTCCAGGAACTGCCCTCTTAACTAAAATGTCTCAAATGTTTTTTGAAACCTGTCATTGTGTGGGAAGAACTTTATCTTTTCTGTGATGACTGACCAGGAAATCAAGCCCAGCCCTTCCAATGAGACATGGTATGAAACTAAAGAAAACCTTTGTACATGTAGTTGGGATTTGAAGGATTTCAGACCAACCAAATTCTCTAAAAATAGCAAGAGTATAATAATGTGATGTGTTATTTTAATTTGATTTTTCAGCTTACAGCCCCTTCACCAACTGTTCATACTAAAGAGGCATTTCAAGTTGTATTTGGGATGTTTAACTGTACATTACAAAATGAGGAACAATTTGGTTGGTCAGAACCAACAGAACAGATGGAAGGAATTGAAGGTATTTTATTTGTGTACTGTTAATGTATTTTAATTATAAAGTTTTCCCCCAGTATTACCTACCCTTATAGGGGTAAATTGTATTGTTAAACCCCTCTGTAATATCTGATAATATCCAATTGTTTGTTATAGCTTCAGATCATTTGACAAACCTTGATAAGAATACTGAAAATGTAAGCATCACTAGATTATTTTTTTTCCAGTAAAATGAAATGAGAAACAAAAAGTCCACATTAAATTAAGTTTATTTATTATTAGTTGTACTATTAATGTATTATTTCATGTGTTACAGAGGTACCAAAAACAGAGGCTCCATTTCAAGTGTTTGATGAAAAAACAGCAAACACTGAAAGTGCACCATTCCAAATATATGATGAAAAGGCAGCAAAATCAAATGCAGCATCTTTCCAAATATTTGATGAAAATGCCCCCCAAATTGCCTCAGTTCCATTCCAAATATATGATGAGAGTTCATCAGAAAATAATACACCCTCAACTAATGTACAACCTATTATTGCTGATAAAGAAAATGTTGAATATGAGTAAGTACTTGTACAAAGAGTTTTGTTGGGTTTTTATTTGAAAGAAATATAAAAAAAATTCTTTTGATTTAATCTTATGTCATTCGAAACAGCATTTCCAAAAAAAAAGAAAAAAAGAAAAAGAGAGAAAAACCTGTCTTGATTATTCAATCTTCTAGATTTTTGAATTATAATTATATTATTTTTTTTATTCTTCTCTGTGACAAATGATTTCTTTATTGTCGGTATGGATCATACATGGGATCTCCTGATTATACTTACCCAAGCCACCATGGTTCCCAAAATTCATTGATTAACTGCAAGCCTGGAAATAACTTAATAAGGCACCTGTCACTGACAATGTCAGGCACAGATTCAGGCTTTGTCATACACAAAACCTTTGGTGCCTGTCATTTTGTCCGGCACTGATCTGTCTTTTTTATTGATATTATTAAAACATGTCAGGCACTAAGTTGAAAATGTCAGGTCAGGTACTATTTCATTAGTGCCTGTCAAGTACATCTAAAACAGTTATTTCCAGGCCTGATTAACTGTAAGACTAAGAGATAAGCTCAGATTATTTATTGATTTTATAGAGTTCCATTGGAAACAAAATTAAAGAAAAAAGGACTGTCAATATCCAGTGCAACAAAACAACCAGTAAAATCAACCAGTAGAAAAGAATTACCGACACCTCCAATGTTTGACAATTATGATAAAAATGTAAGTATACACATGTGAAACTAAGGTTTCTAATTCAAAATTTGTCCGGTTTGGTACAAAAAACGTAGAGAATGGTAGATTGCCAGTCAGGAAAGTCCTGCATTGACAAAATTGTAATGGAGTGTCACAGTTCCCTTAGTCCTGTAAACCGAGTTGGTGTGAGTAGAATATGACGTAATTAAACGAAATTAATATGTTTCAGTTGTCATTGTTGCTGTGGCCTGAAATGCCCTTTCTCACTCGATCGTCGCTAATTTTGAGATTCCATTCAACAATGTTCAATCGAATATCCACTTAAGGGTACCGGGTATATAAGTCTGGCAGTCAATCAACCAGACCACTATTAATATTTATAATCAAACTGTGGTCAGCCCATGCACACATTGTCAGTTGAAATTTGAAGAAGAGTAGGTGGAAATAGTGCTGTCTGGACAAAAACTTTCCCCTATAAATCGAAAATTTACCATATGTTAGTCTCAAAATGACTGAAGCATATGAATTGTGTTGACAAGACTGTAAACCTCATTCCATTAATCAATATCAATTTTTGTAGGTTTTTGCATTTGAAGAAAAGATGGAAGATCATGAAATGGATTTTACCATGGCAACTGCTGGTTTCAGTGCCACAGCTCGACTAGCCTCTACACCATACAATTTATCAACCAATGTTAATTCATTGTTTGCTCCGCCATTAAGTACTATTAAATGTACGGATAGACCCAATATTACGATGGAACAGAGTCAACCTATAGAACCTAGTAATAATAGTCAAAAAACAAACTTCCCACAACAGGAACAAACATTTGATGTTCATATGGATACTCCTAACAAACTTAAACTAAGGTTTGTTGTTTCATTAATCAATTTGAGTACATAGTACAGTGGGTTTATTCCTGAAAAAATATGAGATCTTATCTGAAAAAAACAAATGACCTTCTGGGGTTTTAATGTGAAAAAACCCCCAGACTCAGTAAGACACTGGTTTGTTAAACCAGGAGGTATTGGGTTCGCTCCAGTGTTGACTAAGATGGTTTCTCAGCATTTTCTGACTTTGGCTCATTGTTTGGATAGGACAAAACCTGAGGTGCCGTGTATACATTGGCATGCTCATAAAAGAACCTTTGACAATATTAGAGTAGGTTGTAGCCCAGTCTTCATTATCCAAGGTAGTGCACAACAGAAAATTAAACCTCATTTCATTTTGACTACTTTTTTTATGTATTTGTATTTGTATTTCAGTCCTATAATGGAGGGAAGTACAGAAGGTGGTAGTAGTGATGAATCCAAATCACAAGCTAGTAGTCTAGCTTCTAAAAACTATAGCCAGCGTTTACCTAGTGTTAATGAGAGTCATAGTCTGTGTACTAGTCATCGGAATACTAGAATTGATAGTCAACGATTACCCAGTGTTAATCAAAGTCAACCCGAATTTCAAGGACCACAAAACAGAAATCTCAAATTTTCCCTCTCTGAAAGTTCCGTGAAACCACATAATATCTCAACGCAGAGTGCCAAGACTAATCAACAAATACCTATAAATAACTTAACTCAGACATTTAAAGACAGTCGTATGGCTACTGGTATTGATGATAGTAAACATTTACAAAGTGAAAGTAGCATCAGTGACCATAACCATCTAGACAATAGTAAAACACAAAACACAAGTCAGCGTCTGCAGAAAGGGGAAGATAGTCTTCCATTACCTCCTCCGACAATGGCACCAGCCACTGACCAGCATGTAATAGATATTTCCTGTTACATTCCACAAGAACCAGATGAAAAAACAGAAGCTTTATTAATGACTTCTGTTCTTATAAATCCCACCAATCCTTTTGATGAAGAAACACTTTTGGATATTTTAAGTAAATTAGCAGTTCCATTAAAAAAAGATCCTTGCTATGTAGATTGTGCTTATTTACCTGTACCTGATATGAGAGCAAATAACTTTGTTGATTTAGGTAATAACTATTGTTATTTTACTTTATTTTATCTAATAATTACTGGGTTGAAAGAACAGATATTTAAAAAGATTTTTGTAATGTTATGTCTTGGTTATTCCCCACCAGCTGTACCAATAGGGCGTTGTCTAGACATCCGACGTCTGGACGTCATGAAGGTAACAATCAGGGAACTAACAGGCTGTTTTCATATGTTATCTTCTGTAAATATGTAGACATGTTTATCCAGATTGGATATGGAAGATATCTTCAGTGATGCATAAATCCAAATCGATGACTGAAATAAAAAATAATTGAAAATTTCTAATAATTTTTTTATTTTAGTGTATTTATTTAGATTGAAATTATATTTTAACAGGTGGTGACACATATCAGATAAAATCATGTATAGGTACTGGTGGATTTGCTAAAATCTTTAAAGCATCACCAATGTTTAATGATTATCTTGATATAACTGAAGAAGTAACAGAAGTATGTACAGATGTAGTTTTAAAGGTGAGATTTAAAATAAATAAAAGTTAATAGATAGAAATAAACATTGTTGTATGAATAATATCTGATGAGGGACACATAAACATTGTATGAATAATATCTGATGAGGAACACATAAACATTGTTGTATGAATAATATCTGATGAGGGACACATCGTAGTTTATTCTGTTTAAATGAAGGATATTGAAAAGCTCATACTGGTCCTTCCGTCCCGATCTTGTTTCCAGGGCATATCATATAAACTGTTAAAGCTACTTTTGTAGACAAATCAAACTGTAGAAGTTGTGGCTTTTTCTAATTATACACATTTCTCAGATTTAGTAACTGTTGTGGTTCCATGGAAACAAATTGCACTCTTTAGTATGCAAAGGGGATGTATCTGTTTTTTTATTATTGGTCATCAGATATCAATCAATATGGCCAATCATGATATTATATCAAAAATCTTGTAACATTCTTGATTTCTCAGTAGTTTGTGTGACCTTTACTGTGCATTGGGGGTTCTGTGCAACCATTATAATTGTTCCCTAATTGTGAATGCGGGTTGAAATATCACCATTATTTTCAATTATTCGCTTGCGCATAGGGGTCTTTAGCAGTTGGGGGGGGGGGGGTCCTTGGAAAACCCACAAGATTGGACAGGTGACCCTACTCCTTGTCACATACAAGCAGGGAATAGAAACCACACCACTTGACTCAATGACAGACCTTCTGATCCAAGGCGCACATGCTAACCATTCAACCTCCGGTTTATTTTAGGTGCAGAAGCCAGTATGTCGATGGGAATTTTATATCTGTAAAGAAATAGAGAAGAGATTACAACTTTTAAATGAACCTGTTGACATTGTAAGTAAATTCTTTAATCTTATTTCCAAATGGTAGGTTATTTGATAGGGCCTTCTCCGTAGCAGCACCAGTCCTGTTGAACAAGCTACCCCAACATGTAAAAGAAGAAGGAACTATTGCAGGATTCAAAAAGAGGCTAAGACTCATCTCTTTGATTCAAAATAACATTATTTATGTGACAGACAACTCAGTGCCATTGAACAGTTTACTGGATAATAGGCGCTATATAAATACCTTATTATTATTATTATTATTATTTCTTATATGATAAAAACAAGGAATTTCCGAATCTGCTGATTTTTGTGTCATATTTTATTTGCAGCTTTTAATAGGTTGCTGTTAGATTTTAAATATAACAACTCATTCATAATCCACATTTAAACATGTTTTACATATTCAAGATTCAAAATATTTCTGTTTAGGCACCTTCAGTGGTTACAGTTAAAAAGGGTTATTTTTTTGATAATGGTAGTTGTTTACTTCAAGAGTATTTTTCACAGGGAACGTTATTGGTAAGTTATATCTGAAATTTTCTATAATGTGCTTGGTTGTGTGGGCTTTTGGTAAACATTGAAATCCATTGATTGTTGTGTATATAGTAGTGCGTTCAGAGCACTGAAATTGAAGTCCCAGACAGAAAAAAAAAAGAAACTGGGCTCTTTTTTGGTGTAACTGATCACTGAAAGTTATCCATATGCAAAGTAGTCCCCAAAATCTCTTATGGTAATTGCCATCCATGAGATTAGATTTCTATAGTATGATAAAATGGAAAGCATAGATTTCTATAGTATGATAAATTGCGAAAGCATAGATGTCTAGAGAATGATAATATTGATAAAGAGGGAAAGCATATATTTCTATAGACTATGATAAATTGCAAAGCATGGATTTCTATAGTATGATAAAGCAGGAAAGCATAGATTTCTATAGTATGATAAATTGCGAAAGCATAGATTTCTAGAGTATGATAATAATGATAAAGAGGGAAAGCATATATTTCTATAGTATGATAAATTGCAAAAGCATGGATTTCTATAGTATGATAAAGCATAGATTTCTATAGTATTATAAAACATAGATTTCTATAGTACATGTATGATAATGCATAGATCTCTATAAATGGTAAACCATAGATTTCTGTGAACGGTAAAGCATAAATTTCTACAAACCATAGGCTTAAAAAGCATAGATTTCTATACACAAAGCCTAGATTTCTATAAACCATAAAGCATATTCTATAAACCATAAATCATAGATTTCTATAAACCGTAAAGCATAGATTTCTATTCTATAAACCGCAAAGCATAGATTTCTATTCTATAAACCGCAAAGCATAGATTTCCATAAACTGTAAAGCATAGATTTCTATAAACCATAAAGCATAGATTTCTATTCTATAAACCGCAAAGCATAGATTTCTATAAACTGTAAAGCATAGATTTCTATAAACCGTAAAGCATAGATTTCTTTAAACCGTAAAGCATATTGTGAAGAATGAAATAAATATGTGCGGACAGAATTTTTGTTTCCTAACACAAGCACAGATGACATTCTGCAAAGCAGTTTTCATGTAAATACATTATGATTTATTTTCAGAACTTAGTGAATGCTCTAAAGAGGAATGCCAGATTAATGCCTGACTTGGAGCCCTTTGCTGTATATATTACGATTGAAATGTTTCATATTATAGAAAAATTACACAAATGTCAAATTATACATGGTGACATTAAACCAGATAATTTCTTAGTGGATACAATGTAAGTTATCTATATAGAAAACTTAATATGAATAGACATTATGGTCATTTTCTTACACAGATGTGTGTAAGTGACAATACTCCACTTTTATCTAGATCATATAAAATTTTATGATAAAAAACATCCTCAACAAAGTCTCTAAGTAACATGTATTTTGATGGTAAAGATATCACATTTATTGTCAATTACAAAAATTGTTTGAATAAGAATGAGAATCTCTGGCGAAATAAATTAGATCTTACAACTGTCAGTAAATGTAAAATATGTCGACCATCAATATATTAACAAATCTTCTTTTTTTTTCAGTCCTGATATCAAAGTAAGTAAAAACAAAGCAGAAGTCTTTGGTAACAAAACCAAATTCCTAAAATTAATTGATTTCGGACAAAGTATTGATATGGCTAAGTTTCCAGAAGGAACAACATTTCTAGCTAAAGTTGGAACCAGTGGTTTTAAATGTATTGAAATGCAGACAGATCAACCATGGACATATCAGGTATTTGTGATATTATTTTGTCTGTTTGTCTATTTAATTTTCATATTAAACAGAAATATTGTTCCAGAAGCAGCCCTTGATATATCTTAGATAAGAAAATTAATTTTATGTGAAAGATCCTTAAAGATACCTTCCAACGTACAAACTGGCAATTTGATGATATATTTGTACTTTCTGATTGTGGTCAAACCCTGTGCCATATTTGTGTTTAGACATAGATAAGAAAGGTATCTGGTTAATTGTTACTTATCAGGTTACAAATAATACAACTGCGCTAATTCTGTACTTACATTACATACTCACAATTACAATTTCTGAATGGTTCAATATTTTGGGATTTGATTTGTATACCAAAACTCAAAGACATTATAAATAGAACTATATGTATAATTATTTGCTATTTTAGACTGATATATTTGGTATGGTTGGTACAATACATGTATTGATATTTGGTAAATATATGAATGTTTATCAGAGTAAAGGAAAATGGCACATTGCTAATTCTTTTGTCAGGTAAATTTTTACAAATATAATTTTAATTTACGAAACTAGACTAGTAATACTAGATATAATTCAACATGGACATCAGTATAGGTCCAGTGTGCCTGCCCATTTACAAACAATAATGAACCAAAAAAAAAAAAAATCCCTTTTCTTATCAATCTGATTAAAACACAGATCCTATTTTGTTTCGTTTTTTTCTAGTTCAAAATCACTATACTTGGATCTGGAAAAGATCTGTTGGGTTGAGTTCTTAGCGGGGGTAGACATTCACAGCGATAGGAAACTGACAGCATTATGGTCTAAAGTCACTTGTATGACCAATAACGCAACCTGACACTACAACAAATCTGATCTTTATGTAGTAGAGGCCATCGAATGTATAAAAAAATGAAACAAACTATAGATCTGTCTTTTAATTAATTTGGTTACTTATTGACTAACCAGGTCAACTGCTTATGGAAAGAAACTAGATAGAGTTTGATGGATGTTTATTCTGTAAAATAATGAAATAAGAATTGGGTATCTTGTAAATTTCAAATTACAATATCTAGTCTTGTTGAAAGTTGACCAAGACACTAGGCTTGTCACAGTCCTTTAATCTTTTTTTGTAATTCTTCATTTGTTTTTCTACAGGAAATGGAATCAGCCATTATGGAAAGAATTGTTTCATACTTTACTCAATATACCAAGTTGTGATGAATTACCAAATTTAACTGCTTTAAGAACAAGTTTTGAGGATTATTTTATGTCCGATTTAGTTGATAAATATAACAGCCTTGTTTACAAATTACGAAATGAAACATGCATGAAGAGGTGAATCTGTTATTAATTATCTTGTGGTGCTAATCAGTTCAGAAATAAACTCCAAAACATTGCATTAACGGAACTACCAATATTTAAAGCCAATATTAGATTTCCTGCAAAATTTTAAAATCAAGTGTCTTTTTAATTATTGCTTGAGATTGTTTATATATATTTTGATAATATCATGTTGTTATTCTAGATTGAATTCATATAAAAGTTAATTATTTTAAATACTTGTACTCAACATCTGTATATTCAAAGACCCTTTGAAATCAACTTCATTTTCTCTTGGATACGACTGTCTTTAGATTATTAAACAACTCTTCATCTTTAATTTATATATAGAAATAAAAACAATGTCAACTTTTTTATCTGTAATAGACAACCACTGAATAAATGGGGTGTAGTAGCTTCTAGCAGTGTTTGCTATTATAGTTTTATTAAGTAGACTCTTACATACTCATTAATTATAAGAAATTGATGGAACTAATGGATGAGGTGCAAAAGAATGGGTTACAATTGGTATGTCTGACTTATTAAATAAAAGTATATAAATTGTAGAACGTAATATGGGGCATGTCCGACTTATCATAGACGGTATAGTATATAAATTGTGGGATGTATGGGCTATGTCTGAGTTATAGACTGTATATAAACTGGTGGATGTTTTAATATTGGGTAGTATGTCTGACTTCTATAGACTATAGAGTATATAAACTCTCAGGTGTTATATATGAAACATGAAAAAAAAATATTTGAGAACTGTGTTACCGTGAGGTTTTGAGAATGCCGAGCTCACTAAAAGTGTAGATGTTGGGCTAATGTACAACTTAAATCATAGTGTTTAATTTTGATTACCAAGCGTCTAATTTAATTTGTTAATTAGATGCTTGGTAATCAAAATTAAACACTATTTATGTTGTACACAAGTACAAGTTGAACACTTTTATTAGCCGGAATTAAACTATAGTTATAAATAATTGGCTATATACGCAAAGTTAAGCCATACCAATATTCAATATTTTTTTATATTTGGAGTGGTAACAATTCATGGATGCTACAGTCATCTGTTTTCATCTATTCTCTCACTGCTTATTATACTTTATCTTCAATAACAATATCATGTAACAAACTATCATGTAGAATAAAATATGTACATTTCATTTGATAAGTCTTCTGTCATTTTAGCTTGTACCATCTGTCTCTGGTCCACTGTAAACCATTTATATTTGTACCCTTACAGCCACTGATCATTTACGAAGTTTGAATTCCTCACACTACCTTTATAGTTTGATCTCTTAAAGGAATATTAGTCCAAAATTGGATAATTTCTTTTCAACACCATTGTCAATCCTGTATCAAAACCAAATGGGGTCATATTTTTGTTTGCTCCCACAGTGACTTCTATTAAATTTCAAACATTTGATCCCCACACTGACTTCTATCAAATTCCAAACACTTGAATACAAATCTTTAAGGCTTGTAATTGGATTTATTATTTCAAGGATTAAGCAAGAATACCTTGCAAACTACAATATTGTGGAAGTTGAATATCTAAAAGGATTAGGAGTCCAACAAGATTATTAAGAAGCCAGCGCCCCCACTATAAGTATTAGGAGAAATTGTTTCATGAATCTGTTATTAATCTTGATTCAATCCAAATGTAAACAAAGAATTTTTATAATGACAATTCTTTACCAAACTTTCTGTTCACATACAATTACAGAAGCAGTAACTTGAGTGAAACAGAATTGCTCCGGTCCACCTGAGAAAATATCCTACAATTAGTGTATACTGGAGAGCTGGTTGTACCAGGGCATATGAAAGAATGAATGAAATGGGGTTTAACGACCAACTATTATGCGCCTTACCTGGCCTAATGGAAGACGGGCATACCCCACACAGTGTGCTATGAGGAAAATTTTGGCAGCAGCGCTAAGGCCTACTCTTATATCGAATTCCAACTGCCAAGGGATCTTTTACGTGCACTCCAATGTTTACACAGGACCTCGGATTCTCGTCCCATCCGAACGACTAAGCAGCTGTCCTTGTCAGGCCCTACTTCTGCATCACTGACAGGCGTATATATGAAAAATATAACACCATATTTGATAGTTGAAAATTCTCTGAATCTCTATTTATTTGCAAAAAAAAAATTAGTATTGTGGTTACAATATTTGACTACATTTATTTAATTTTTATAAATGATAAATATAAAGACAAAATCTATGGACGGCAATTTACAAGCATATAATCTCATTTTAACATACATCACAAAATTATTTTATTTTTTATATCATAAAATATATAATTATGGCTTTTAAAATGCAAACAGTCCATTGGACGGATTATTTCTTAGATATTGCCCATAATCAAGAATAAGTTGTACAAAACACCAGAATTTCAGACTACATGTACCACCAAACTGGATATTTTGGTATACAATGGGTTTGTGTTATACATTGCTCTGGGTCACATGTGGAAATTTACATTTAAATTTATGTTTCGAAACAAACAACATTTTGAGTTCAATAAATAACATTTAAAAGAATGGAATTCCATGCTAAATCTAATCAAACTTACTGGAAATGAAAATATTTTTCATTTGTAATTTGAAAATCAATCAAATAGTGGTCTTAACTCTAATAGATATCGTTTAGTGAAATACAAATAACTTATCATTCTTTATGCAGCACTTCTAAAACCAATTTGACAAAAATACATTTCTTGACAATTCAACTGGTTACTGTTGACATCTTAATTTCCAGTGGCTCATGCATTAAACTGAAACATTTGAAACATCAAGTGCCTGAAAACTGCAGAAGTCACTTGAATAGCTATGAACTATATCAGGACCATAATGATTTCAGGTGGTCTAGGCAGCAGTAGTTTCAAAAATGATCTACAGTACTCAATGTAAGATAACTTTTCTTTAAAATTTCCAGGAAACTTGCGTAGGCAATATTTACATATACCAGGTGATAAAGGGTTAAATTTATGTACGGTATTCTTTATATAACATTTTATTCAACATAAAAAAAAAACATATTATAATATTATCATATTATGTTGAGATTCATTTATATAATATGCAAATATATCTTTCATTTAATAACAGTATTAGATATTTTGACAAGTTTCTAACTAATTTTTAAGAAAATATAAACCAAAACTATAACAATAATAATTAACCAACGTAACCTAGCCTTTATATATTATATAACAATACCAATACAAGATACACAATTAAAAATTTCACATGCATCATCAAAATAAGGAAACAATAACAGTCATTTTCATTGGCTGCTCTGGGCTTGATTTTCATTGGTCACGTTACTGCAAGCACAAAACCTTTTACTATTGTCTACATGTAGGTTTTGATTGTCGACCATGGAAAGATGGCTAGCTGTTAATATGTATAATTACCAATGCCTTGGAAAAAGATAATTGATTCTGCTTACTATTTTGTAAACCACAAGTATGGATTTGATTGCCTAGTCGATCAGACGTTTAACTATTGGGTTAAGGGATTATTAAGGACAATTGGACCAATGAAAAAACAAGCCCATCTCGTCAGCCTGTGTGAGATTATTTCACAAAGCCAATCTTTTCTTGTTTTAGCTAAATATATATCTTTTCATGGCAGAAAATAGTTGTAACACTGTTTCAATCTTGAAACAACCTAACTATTCCTTCAGCCTTTTAACATTATCAGGCCCTATAAGTGGAGAGTGTCAGTTTTTCACTTTAAAATTTTACCAGCTTGTCAGTCTTTTCCATATAATGTGATAATTTTTAAACATTAACTCAATTTATGTATATATATATTTTAGACATTTTACTCCCCCTTTTCAACAGTCATATATATCATGACTACAAAATCATAAGGAAATTACTGACTATTTTCTGCCATAAAATAAAAGGATCTACTAAGTGGACCTTAACTGAAACGTAACAATAATAAAGATATATTTTATATGCATGAGAAAAATAAACATATCACATAGGAGTAAAGCGTTATATACAAAAATCATAATATCAACGTTTAATACAAGTTAGTATTAATTATTAACAAATAACTTGATATAACATTTTTTAATTAGAATTAATGAAAATCTATAACAAAAATTAGTGGTTTCAGAACTATAATTTATAGTTAGAATTAATGATTTTATACTACAATTAATGATTTTATAACTACAATTATTGATAAAGTGATAGCTATAATTCATGATAATTTATGGCTAAAATATATGATTTTATAGCTAGAATTTATGATAATTCATAGCTAGACTTTTATAACAATAAGTTATAGCTAGAATTTATGACTATAAATTACTGGTATGTCATATCAGTATTAAGGGCTATGTCTGAAAATGAATTGCATGAGAAGATGTCTTTACATTCAATTTTACTCCTTATATGTCAAAATATGTTGATAGATAGTTGGGTATTAAATTGTATTTTTAATTAAGAGTCAATTGTATCTTGAAGTGTTATTTCAAATATTTAGTTTTATCTTCAAGAGTTATTTCAAATATACAATTTAAAAATTTCTGATATATACCAACTGTTGTATACTTTCTCGTAGAAATAGTATCAAAGAATGCGTAAATTAAAATACAAAATATATGAGTATTGTAAAACTATCAAAAATAACCAAACAATGCAAAAAAAAACCAACAAATATCTTGCACAACTATTTAGTTGTTAAACACCTAATTCAAATAATGTAATAATACCTATGTATATATATCATGTGACTATAAACTATATATAAAATGTCCAGTGAATGTTGTAACTAATTTACGCTTGACACAATCTATTTTTGACATATCATTTAAGTTTATAGAGAGGAAATCAGAAAATAGAAGGTGACGATGATGATGATGAATCTTTAATTCTACATGATCTAGATGCATCATCTATTTGTAGACTAAGTCTTATGCATCAAGTTTCATAATATTTAATAATTAATCATTGGTGAGAGTGATGATTTTATCAAATATATTTAACATCAAACCAAGGATTCTAGTGTTGTCTTTTCGTCTATAGAATTCCAGTTAATAAGATATGCCTCATGTCATTTTAAATATAATAATAATTTTTGACAAATCAATACTAAATACTTAATATCCTCTTATCCATTATCATTTATTATGCTTTGATTATACTTTTTGGACTAGTGGTTTCCAGTATTAAATGTGAATTAAATATTAAAGAAAAGCAGATATATGTCATTGTCATCGTTATATATTCTTCATATAAAAATTTCTTAAACTGTGAAAAAAAAAAGAAAGGTGTTTTAGAGCCTATCGTCAAAAAATGTTAAAAATTGAAGCTCATAAAAATACAAACCGGGCGATAAAAATCCATCAAAAAAGAAAAACAAAAATATAAATGCATAGTTCATAAAGCTCAGTGTAAAAAATACACTACCAAAAAACTCTGTTACTATTAATAGAAATATGACATTGTATATCACAAAACATTTGGACGGAAAACATTCAAAACTATATTTAATAATATAAATACAAAAACAATGTTATCACTGATAGTTAACTCTCTGTTAAATTTTTACAAATTAAAATATTGAATTATTATAAAGATTGTTTGTGAGACGTCAACAACATGAAGAGAAATATTAAACATTGAAAACAATAAAGAAGCAACAACAGAAGACTAGAAACTTTTAAGGTCCACTTTCTCGCAGCTCCAAGATTTTTGTCGTGAAAAAAAAAGGGTGGGTGGGGAGAGAATTCCAGAACAAATAAACAAACTCAGCCATCCAGCAGCTACCAACGTCCACTAAGACTAGCAAAATCTGGTCGAGATCTATGATTGGTATCACTTTCACTTGTATAGGCAGTACTAGATGAATTTGAGGGGATGTTGACGTTTCTCAAAGTTTTTCTCTTGTTCATATCTGGAAGATATAATATTTATCATTAGTATCTATAATAAAATTGATACTATTTCAACAGAGCTAATTTTCTAAATACCATGTTTTAAATCCTGTTCTTGTATTAGTACAAGGATTCATCTGCCAGCTTTATTTTCAAAGATCTTTGTCAATTGTACATGTAGCATATGTCATGCTAGAACTACAAGTAATGTGTTCACGTTCGTAGACTCGGACAATTGTTTATTGTTTTTAAATGAACTTACTTGTTTTCAGCTCAAGTAGCGGTAAACAGAAGTAACTTTTAGATATGTAACACAAGAATATATGTACATGTAGATTCAACAGACAGAAAGAATTTATTTAAAAATATCAGTTTCTTACCTGCAATAGCTAGTAACATTTTCCTTCTGGCACCAAAAGTTGTTATTCCAAGCTCCCGTAGATCTTGGTCTGTGAGTGTTGTAAATGTTGAAATATCAATCTGAAATCATAAAACATTTGATATTAATTGATGTCATTCATTTGGCTATTTCGCTTTGTGACAAGCATTTTATTAAAAAGTCCTTTTTCCAATCAGGTAGAATTTTAGCTACAGAATTCTCAGGTATCTTGTTCAAACAAACAGGAAAAGATTTAGGATGTAGAATTAAAATCAGAATCGAATCCGTTTGTTCAAATTCAAAGATTGAAAGAATTCACACAACTCTTTCTTTGGGCAAACTAAATCAGTTCATGCATACAAAATATTTTGGAAACACACAGCAAATTCATACTTTTGAGTCCTAAATGTTACATACCTCTTGTTGTGTGAAGAGATCTGTATATTTACCAAGACCCATCGTACTAAACAGTTCAGCTAAATCAGTTTTATGTGACCAGTTTTTAGATGGTAATATGGCACTATCCACATGATTACTACTACTCAAACCAAATTCATCTAAAATATACAATTATAAAAATATATTAAATATATTTATAAATATCCTACTGGCTTCTTCACAAATAAGTGTATTAAATTAGGCAATGTAGCCAAGTTTGTATGTAGATTTGGCCAAGTTATGGTAAGTATATTAATATTTCTATTTAAAAAAATATATTTTTACTTGAAAGATCAATGTGTGGATTCGGTGGATTAAGCCAATGTCCTTAAATAAACTTATATAAATTTAACCCATTGACAGTATTAACTATAGAACAAAACTAAAAGTAGACAACAAAACTAAAAGTAGACAACTTACACTTCTTTCTAGGACTAGGATATTCACCAGGAGCTTTATTTATAGGAGCATTAACAGATACCATTTGATCTTTCCATGGATCACGATCTATATTTAAACATTCGGATATCTCCGATGTTGTTGGCTGAAAATAGAAAACATGTCTTCCATTTATAATACACCCAAAACATGTCTTCTATTTATAATACACCCATTATTAGAATTTCTACTTGTTAAATGATGTATTAGTACAATTCCACAAGTTCTCCAGTCTGTCAACAACACTTCCAGACAGTCAAATCTGAAAGAGTGACGTATACACCCATTTAGGATTTTTGACTCCATATCCTGTGTTTAATGTACCAGATGTAAATCTTTCTTTTTACGCATCAAAATGTTTCTACCATTTCAAATCTCACTAAAGTATTCTATACTTGATCCCAGACCAATAAGTTATCATTTGGACGAAAAATGGGACAATGTCTTATTTTATGAAACAACTGTTCATTGATCCAATAATTTACCTGATATGAAGCCGTCATTGAAGGTTCACAGTATTTAGAAGATATACCAATCTGTCCCATTCTTTCTCTAATGGCAGACTCGGGCATTGATTTTGAAAACCCCATACCTGACCAAGCATCAGTTGGATGTCGTGATTCACCCTCAGGTTTCTTACGGATGGCTGTAAAAACAAAATATCAACATGACATTTAATTTATGTGAAGGCCAAACCTGCCATTCAAGTCTTAGATGATGTCACAAACATCATTGATATGTGCAACTTGATGAACATGAGAGTCAGAAGAGATTAATGATGATTTACATCAAATTTATATCAATGTTCCATTAAACCTACTATAGTCTTCTGTGTCCTAGCACTTTTCCGCAAAAGCCAATAAGAACTAGGTTGCAGGAAAGAAATTGATGCTACTGGGGAGACAAATCTTGTTGGTTTTTTTTAAAAGAAAAGAAAGACTGTCAAATATTCAATATCATTCAAAACAATAAAGTTGTTTTAAATATTTGATAAAAATAATTCTCTTAAATTCCGTTAAATTAAGAAATTGAGATATAATGTAAATAAAAACAAACCTTTCAAAGCCATTAATTTCTTTTCTTCATAATCAAAAGGTGAGAAAGCAATAGTTGACGAAAACAAAGAAGATGCAGAATTCTTTCTTTCTATTCCTGGTGCTAATTTCTCTGAACTACCAGAATCCATACATGATGGTTCACTCTTCTTGTCAACATTACTATAATTATAATCACAATTACTATAAAATATAAACATTACTATAAACCATCAACATTACTATAAAATATTATCAACATTATAAATTATCAACTACAAATTATCAACATTACTAAAATATTTTAACATTACTATAAATTATCAACATTACTATATTATAAATTACTTTGATGGTTCTAATTTTAATAAATTAACTGACATTTAAAAATACATAGATAAAAAAAATCCTGATATATAGCATATTCCTTCAGAGATAATTTAGCACCTACAACATCTATTAACGCCATGGAATGGAATGGGGTTCAATGTCTCGTCAATCCATCCCATCTGACTGACAAGTCACCCTTGTAATCTCAGCCCACGCTGGAATTAAAACCAGGCACATTCTAGCGGAAATTGGGATGCTCTGACCATCCAACTACCACAGCCCCACAACATTTGAGCCTATTTTTTCATGTCGTAAAATAATACTGTAATGTCGTTCAAAATTGCAATTATATTGACCAGGATAATTTAAATATTATTTTCAGTAGATTTTTGTACTACGTACACATTATTTTGATCTCAAAGAAGTACATTTAGATGTTGAGTTACTAAATAAAGGGACTGTCACAAAATGTCAACAGAAGTGTTTTTAAATGCGGAACTGGTGAGGATGGGTTAAACAACACCAAAGATAAAAAATGATAAATTAAATGTTGATTATTTAATATTGAATCATGAATGGAAATATGTCGCCATTTTCTTACTTCATTAGCAGGATGGGTGGGTGGTTGGAGATTTATGTGTGGGTTATTTGTTTGGTGTAAGTGTTGAAATTTTGCGACGATCCCTAAAGGATATCTGTCCATAACTTACTTTAAATGCATATTATCTAAGAAGATAGACTGTGAGTTAGTTAATGGTGGTACTATAGTAGTTAATCCTAGTAGATCTAATGTATGTCCACTACTAGTTAGTGTTGATTCTCGATTTAATATATCACCTATAGCACCAGCTGTTTGTAAACCTGATAAATCAACTGAAATATAAGTAATACAATTCTTTAAGTACTGTGAATTTTGTCATTTCTATGGTAAGAACTCAATAATGAATTGTATGTTAAAAAAAAGCAACTGTCAGATTCTCCCTTTAAACAGTGATATGGTATTAAGCCCATCATGGCTCTTATTTTTTCTTTAAATGGAGACACACTGACTCCATGTTTTAACTCTACATAGATATTTATGAAAATACAGTGTACATGTACATAATAAATAAGTTACCTACCTGGATGACAAGGGCTACTATGGGTTATAGGACTTGGACTACCAGGTGGACTGTGACGTGGACTAGTAGAATCACTGTTATTGCTACTATGACCTGCAAGCAAAATATATTTATAATTTTAATAATTCTGTCCTGCACCACTGACAAGTGGAAACTTTGACAGAAAATTGAGATGAATGTTCTTGGTCAACACAGGATTTGAACCGAAGTCCTCCTTGTTAGCGAGTCAGCGTCCTACACACAGATCCACTGCAGATCTCCAATTTATAAAAGCTACATACCTTGACTTGTATTACCTGTTTGTGGTAAAACAGATATAAAGGCACTGGCTGGATTATAATCATTCTGATAACCATTTAACTGTGACCTATTATTCTGACATGACGACATGACACTGTGACATTGTGACATGATATTTAGTGGTTGTTGGACGGGACATGACGTGGCAGGAGTAACGACCATTAATGGACTATACACATCTGTAATGAAAACAATATGTGATGAATATCAAAAGAGAGAGAAATGAGTTTTAATATCTACTCAACACAAACTGGTCAATTCGGGACTAACACATGGTTCAATTCTATTTCTATAATTCACTTAGGAGGAAAGCAGAGAAAATCCACAAGGTTGGACAAGCAACATTGCTTGAACAGAATTAAAGAATTATTAAAGAATTATTAAAGTTACATTATTCAAGATAAAGATAAGAACTAGCCATTCTTGCTATAATAGTTCGAAAGTAGATGATGTAAAATAAATAATTTGAAAATTTCATTCAAATTACTCTATTGCAAGCGAAGATATTGCCATTTGAAGATTTATCAGACGTGTGTAATAATTTCAACCACGGTCCTGGTTGATCGTAGCTCAGCCGCGAACCGCCTGGTTACGCCATATTTGATTTATTGAAAGTATCGCTAAAAAGTTTTAATCTGTTTAATATCGGAGCAATCTGATGCCATCCAAAGTTGATTAAGGCCTGGATCAGTTAATTAATGTCTAATTAATACTTTAGAAAACATTTCAGGCCCAAAGAAAGACCTGCTATCGGCAGATTTAGCTCTTAACTAATGTAACTTTAATGTTTGTTAAACAATCCCTCTAATGATAATCAGTGGCTTTCACCTGAGAAACACTGTGACATATCATTCATCTATTTCTCAGACGTGACAGGCCAGTGACCCCACCCCATCCCTCTGAATTAATTGATGATCACTGTCCATACTACAAATATGGTTTATTTTCTTCACCTATGTGCTAAAAATCTACACCCGATTGATACACAATCATGTATATTTTTATATGTAATGATAACTTACTATGTGTGGTTGTCAACCAATGGTTAGGACTGGTTGGTGAGGGAATATTATGAGGACTAGGTGGACTTCTATGTCCATTTAACATCAGCAGTGAATTGGTTGTATTTACATTTAACATGTTGTGACTTATATACCCTGAAAAACAGTTATAAAATATATGAATATAGATCAAGCATAGTAATGGCAAAATAAAATTGGGTTTAACAACCTACTGTTCTGCACCACCTGGTTGAAATCATCAATGGGTAGTAAGAACTGTGTACAGTCTTCTGTTACCGCCATCTGACTAAAACTAGGATCTGGAAGAGTTGTTATATTACTGGCGCTTTGGTTGAAGCGAGGGCTTAGCCAATGAAACATCTGTTAAGTTGACTTCTTGGCGTGTCATGCACGGAACTGTTATTATTATTATATTATTATTATTAAACCACTAGAAATGTCAAACCTTTTTGATTAATCAATGTCTGATGTCATAGGGTCAAAAGACGCTCTTACGGCCCCTGACATGACCTTCCAGTACAACTTGTCAGATTTTTATGTACATGTAGTGTCAGCCATTGAAAGTATTAAAAAAAAAAAACAGAATGAAATACATTTATACATCTGTATTTTAATCAGATTGCTGTTACTAGTACATTCGAGACAAAGTTAAAAAGGTTATGTCAATACATTTACTTGAAAACTCTGATGAATCCTGATTGCCATGTTCAATGTCAGTAAAATATATCTATTGTTATGATTTATCTCATATAGAATGATTGGCAACAAATGAACAGTAATTATAAATTTCATATCAAAAATAAGCTGAATAAATCTCTCAGTTTAATCTTTACGATCTGATTTTGCTGCAAACAGGTGCATAAAAGATTTCTGTGATTTTTGCTAACAAATATCAAAATATGTAAATGTTAAATTGCTTATTTCTTACCAACAGTTCATACTTAACTAATGCTTTCTTTTTTAACTTCCTAAAATCATTAATTTAAGTTTTCTTTTTTAAAAAAAAAATCTATATAGTTGCCAAAACTAACATTAAGTTAGACTTCTGCTAGAAATTATCTTGGCAACACCTTCCAATATGTCACTCAATTCAACCATACAGAAAAATAAATTCTTTTTTTCCTCAAGTGGATTCATTCTTAAGCAAACTTTACTCAAGAAACAGTCTGGAGATATTACCACTAACACCAGGTGCAAGTGGTGATAATAATGAATACCATTAGATACTTGAGACAAATTTTTTGTGGAAAATAAATCTTTTATTTGTGTATCTTTTAGCAAGTGGTTAATAAATAATAGTTTTTTAAGTGGAGATGTGTACAGTTATAATGTCAGTAAATTATCTAATAGTATTAAAATCAGAGATTATATAATATTAGGTTTAAAATAATCTTTTATGGTTTTAGTTAATTTACCAGGGAACAAAACAAAAAATGGATCAGCAGTCAGCAGTTTTCGAGCATGTTTCTGTTCAAGAACAGTGCTTCTACTTCAATATTTTGCGAATAATTTGTTTACAGAGAATATGACAATATTTAGATAAATCCCAATTTAATAATATACTTTTAAGTGTTTTACACACAAAAACTCCACTTTACATAAAAAAAAAAATCTGCTATGTTCACAATCCAAAAGATATAGTCAATGACATTACAGAATTACAGTCATAGTAGGTGTAGGGTTATAAAAAAAAATTTGATTTTGTCAACACCAGAGTTAAATTCTGCATTGGACTATGCTGTATATAACCTTACAATTTCGTTGCTCATTTTCTTTTAGTTTTTTTGTTTTGTGTAATAACAACCTTGCAAATGTTATCGCAGTGTACACCCTTAAAAAAGTATAAACTTACTTTAAGTAAATTTAATTCAAATAGGTTTTCAAGACGCTGTCTAAAGACAAAAGCTTGAAATAGAGTTAAAAAGAGAGAGCACACATTCCCTCCATTTAACAAATAAAACGTCTGCTTATCTCAATCTAAATCTCGAAGTAAATGCATGACTACCGTTGATGCAACAGGTTCGACCATTTCACCTCAGTAATTGGAATTTGGCCAAATGTTATAAAGCTGTTTTTATTTCCCATAAAAAAAAGTCTGAATGTGTGCAAATTTTTCTCTCTTCCTTCAAGATTAGACATATCTCCATTTGCCGATAAAGTCCTTAAACCAAGATATCTCTTATTTTCTTAATTCACAATGATCTCCCTGTGAAGAGTCTACATGTATGTTTATATTAAAGCATACCCTTAATTTGATTATATTTTATTTATAAATTCATATGTATATCACCTTTGCTAATAATAATATTATACCTGACTGCAGTTATAATGCATGGAAATATTGTCCCAGCATTTTTGTTTATGCATCTTATAACCCCATAACTTCCCAATGCTCCCTCTAGCATCCCAAACTGCCTGACTATATTGACTATTGGTTGTGTGACTGATGGTTTAAGGTGGTTTAGGGAGCAGTCGTTTTGAAAATGACCTACAAAACTCAATTCAAAAAAGATCTTTGATCTCTTTTTTGTTCCAGAAATTGTGGTAGCCAATATCATCATGTACAAGGTGGTAAGCGGTTCATCGTCATAAAAGAATAATGACTGGTAGAAGAAGTATTGTGAGTCTTATCTTTCCTGAACAATAACTACCACTTAACAATTATACGGCCATTATTTAATCCACTAGGGACAGTGAGCTGCTGTGGGTCATTGAATAAGATGCTGGCTCGCTAAACATGTTGTCTTAGGTTCGCGACCGGTGTTGCCCAACAAAGTTTCTCAGGATTCTTTGACATTAGTGAGATGGTTTCCCAATGTCAGTGGTGCAGGATGGAGGGCCTGGAATGACGTGCATATAAAAAAACCTTGACCGTATTGCTGCTGTCCAGGTAAAGTTTCCCTATTAGCACACTCCATGGCGTATACCTATCTTCATCAGCTCAGTCGGTGCAGAAAACAAAATTTCATTTTATTCATTTCTCTTTTGGATTGTTAATAATTGTGACTTAATAACCTAGTTTTCATTTTAGATGTAAAAACTGACACAGAATCACATTGTCTGTTATATTCTGGAAGTGAGTTCCACACAATGGATGCTCTGTCTGTAATAGAGGAATAGTAGCCAGAAAATAAATACTGTAGTACCACAACTGAAACAACTCAATGTGACAACTAACTAAACCAAGTCTTTTTAACTAACCGGTAGATGTAAGCTGAGTTTGTTCTATACTAAAATATGCTACATATACTGATAAACCTTTACGAAAAATGTCTTCTTTTTTTAGGAAGTTCAGCTTCCTTTAAAATGCCAAGATAAATACAAATACAGCACATCTGTTGATGGAATCAGCATTTTCACTTTGTGTTCATCATTACTGGCATAAATAATTACTATACTTAGTTCATAACGATAAGTTGAATGACCCAACAAAGACATATTTTTACATTCTGTTTTTCGTTACTGGCATAAGTTTTTACTAGACTTATTTTATAATGATAAGTTCAATGACCCAACATCCATTTAATCAAATAAACTAAACAAAAATAAATTTTTACATTATTTTCATTACTGGCATTAATTTTTACTTATTTCATTATGATTAATTTCAATGACCCAACATCCATGATTTTTCGAATTAAACAAACATTCATTTCTACTTTCTGATCTTAATTACTAGCATATAATTACCCGGGCCTGTAGCCACTGGCCGGGCTATGATGGGGGGGGGGGGGGGACCCCTCCCCCAACATTTTGCGTTTTTAGTCGGCCCCATTCTCAGCCCCACCAAAGAAATTCTGTAGCCCCACCAAATTTTATGAGCTGGCTACGGGCCAGTAATTACCATACCTAGTTCATAATGATGACTTGGATTACCCAATATTTTACCAACCATATAAAGATACATTTTAATTTCTGTTTTTCATAAACAGTATAAATTATTGCCGGTATTATACTTAGTTCATAATTAAAGATGGATACCCCAACATCTATGATTTTATCATACTAAATACTCATTTTTTTTCATAACTAGTATACATTATTACCAGTACTATACTTAGTTCATAATGATAAGTTGCTTAACCCTACATCCAGTATGTAACTTACTATCGAAATTTATGGTAGCTGGCTTTTATTAGCACGTATCCAGTGAATGGCCATTTTGCTCAGTAATCCCAGCCAGAATTTGACTATTTTTTTAAAATTGCGTTAAAGTTTAAGTTTTTTTTTCAGAACTGAAATAAATTAACTATTAGTCAATATTATGCCTGTTTATTGTGTCAGAGTCACTTCTCTGCCGGTAGGGTGTGTCTGTCGTTCAGATTTCCCTACATCCATGATTTCATCAAACTAAATAAAGATACAGTTTTATTACCATCTAAATTACTGTCTATATTACTGTTTCTATTATCCTATAAGTAGTACAGATTTGAACCAGACACTGACACTACAGTACAACTGTCTATACCCCTCCCTTGATAATAATCGGAATTCTTACAGACATATCTATATATTCATTGATAAAATTCCACTAGTCAGAATAACTTAATACTTTACTTCAACAAATTTATATATTTTTTAACATAAAGATACTTTACATACTGATTCAGGTCAATCTGCCAACAAATATAAAATGAGGTTTAACGTCTTCTCAACTCAAGACCAACCTGATCATTTTTATTTCAATAACAAACTTGTCAAAATACACAACAATTATAAGAGGTTCATGTTTCATGTAGAGATTTTGAAAGGTTTATGCAATATGCTTACAAGCGAAACCCAGTACCGACAGAACCAATTACAATATTGATAATTTGGCATGTGGTAAAAATATAACCTTTCAATAAAGGAAACCAGAATGTGATCCAGTACACCATGAATGAACATTGCCTTTAAATCTTAAATCTACTAGGACATTGTGGATATTAGAACCTTAACAGAAGTTAACATTACAACATTAAATTTTACCACCAACATGAGGTGGAATTAAAAGAAAATTATGCTCTTCATAAATCATACTTAATTGAATTTTGATTTGAGAAAATCATCACTTTACAGGATCTCATTTTCAAAAACCACTTAAATTTTCAACATATGTGTACATATGCACAGGAATAGATTATTTTTGGCAAACATGTATAAAATCTAATCATTCTTTATTAACACTGATGACGAATTAAAATCTTCTTCCTATTTATGGAACAATTCTACAAGTTTATGTATAAGTATAATATTAGATGTTAAAGGGAAATGTGTGTTTGGGAGATCATTCTTGGTTGGTAAAAATATAATTTCAAATTGATGGTGATTGGACTAAACAGTTACATTGTAAGCAAAATTTGAGATACCTCTGCCAATCTCGGTGAGAAACAGACCCTTTTACTTTCAATTTACGAATCATACAAAGTTTCTTTTTTAAGAGGTTTTAGGAACTAGTTCAAGGAAATACGGATATTTTAAATTTAATATTGTACAAAATTAATTACATAGTTTTATTTCTGTCTTTTTCACTTAAAGAGAAATCCAGCGTAAATTGAGAAGGAAGTCCGCGTTTTCGGGCCGAGTTCCTTTCTGTTTCACTTGTAATGAAACAGTCAAATTTCTCACATTGAAATGTTTCTTCGTACTAAGTTCTCCCATAAAACAGTGCAGTTGCTATAGTGCTATTTCCTCTTTAAATTCAATGAAAAAAGGAAATATTAAGTTAACTTTAATAAAGTTTTTATCTAGAATAAGTAAATAGAATGTTGTGCCAGTTTTAACAAAATGTTATATTATATCAGGTGTTCCTATTACAGCGTGACATTAGATGAAAAAATAAAACTTTTAATGTCAATCGTTTTAGCGTATGACCTATCTTTCCAACATTTGGTTTTATTTTTTGTCAATCGTTTTTAGTGTATGTCCTATCTTTCAACATTTGGTTTAATTTTTTAAGTCATTACACGACCATTACATAATCTTGATTGTAGAAATAACATGTGTTTTTAATATGTTAATATTAAGATGAACTGAACAAATAAAGATACATGCTGATATCACACTATTAATTCAGAAACGGTTTACGCATAATCTGACCTCAACCACCACATAGATTCAGTTAATCTTTATCTTGTCATTTTATAGTCATTCTTAAAGATAATCTATTTCAACAAAATGATGGTTCTAATGTAAACTGTAAAATGTACAGAAAATTACATACAACATTTATGATAGTTGCAACAAAAAAGTTTACTCTTCAACATTCTGCAATTTTGTACATCAAAACTTTAATCAAATTTCTTTCCATCTCATTACACAAATTAAACATATACTAACAGAAATGTTTAATTTAAAAAAATCACAGCTATTTTAACAAGGTTGATGTATTGAACAGTTTATGAGGCACAAAACTGGGACAAATGCAATATCCCTTTCTAACCTTTGTTTGGCGCAGGAACATAATGTAATGTTATTTTTAAACTAAAAGTAAGTTATTACTCTCAGTTTTTGCATTTTAGTTTTTTTATAGTGTTTTATTGTATTTATGTGTTTTAGGGTTAAAATATTTTATTTCATAGTATGAAACTTGCCAGGTGAATTCACCTGTTGTTCAAATTTAACTGCCAGTCAGTTACGACTGGTAAATCGGCCCTAAATGGGAGGCCTGTAGTATGCAGCCATCTTAATTTCAGTAGTACAGCATTTGGTCAAAAACACTGTACTACTGTGTAGAGAAAATTTATCGTGTGTGATTATTTAGTACGTTGTTAGCCAATTTTCAACATAAAATATATCATTTATATAATAATATTCTATAATCATAGGGCAAACTTACCTAGAGTGTTCAAACCCAGACCACTAGCAGACGTCAATCCAATGGTATTATTACCACGGTTACATGATGAAATATTCCAATCTTCCATCTCTGATCCAAGTAAAAATAACCGGGCCAAATACATATTGGTAGCATTTCTTTCTATACTTTTAACAATCACAGACTGCAATAATCAATATTAAAATAAACTTACAACATGTTAATCTACAGATGAAATCTATCTCAAACAGCTGTCTCAATCCAACAAGGGAGTGCCCCCACTGAAGGACAATTTGAAAACATGATTAATAAGTTATTTTCCTTTTTTTTATTTATAGTAATGTACAGTGATTTTTATCCCACAGAGGGGCATCAACTTTGTTGAGGTAGGGAATTGCCCCCAAAGAACTACATGTACATCATCATATATACGAATCTGCTTTACCTTGCTTGGTTGCTTTGGTTTTGGTTTAACACTTATATACACATCTAACTTCTCCATTAGCTGTGAAACCTGACCTAATGATTATAACATCAAAATATATACTTAGATGTTCATTTCACTGCTTAAATTAATCTAATATGTACTCAAATTGATTATTTAATTAAACAAAATCAATTGAAATATACAGAGCTGGTTTCTTTATATCGAGAATTGATGTTGATTCATCATATTTTTAGTAGGTATTGAAAAGAACTTAACTATTTTCAGACTGATATTCCTCGGAAAATAGTGTAGTTTGCAAGGATTGAAAATTCCCAAAATGCCAATTAGTTGCTTTAATACAGAATTTCATATTGAGCTGTCAAACCACAGATTTATTACTGTTGGTTGTGTTGGCACAAATAATTACCGATATTCATAATAAATATAACACTATTAAAACAGATTAAGAACAGTAGTAAATATATTTGTAGCTAACTTAGGTTAAAATTGAACTTACTTTGTTTTAGCTCTATATCTTCTTTTACATCAAACATTAACACTAGTGGTAAACAGCCCTGTAAAATATAATCAAACATTAATACTAGTGGTCAACAGCCCTGTAAAATATAATCAAACATTAAGACTAGTGGTAAACAGCCCTGTAAGATATAATCAATTAAAACAGTTTAACATCACATCCACTCAACACAACTAGGTCATTGTGGGACTAACATATAGTTTAATTTTATTTCAACAATTCGCTTGTGCGTAGGGGTCTTTAGCAGTGGGAGAAAACCGGAGTGCCTGGTGGAAACCCACATGGTTGAGAAGGCGCCCCTATCTCCATGCCACATACGCTCACACCAGGGCTCAAAAACCACAGCCGCAAGCCAGAGGTGGCCAGCCAGTTAGAGGTTGAAGCGCAGCATTCTAGACTACTAGGCCATCCCAAACCCCAAATTGTAAAATAAGGAATGTAATGGGATTCCAAATCTCATCAACAAAATACTTTAGAAATTTTGAAACTAAGTCATAGTAATAACTCTTTTTTTTCTACAGGGTCAAGTATGATTTGTTAACAGTAGCTTTGATATTACCTACTCTGTAAACCAATATAAGCTTATCTTTCTTGAAAGGAATAAGGTTTAAGGTCTCATCATCACTTGTTGACCCCCAATACAAATATTTCTAAATATAATAGGCCTACTTTGAAATTCCTTCATTTTATTTGATGCATATGAAAGACTGGTTATCAGTCTTAAACCTCCCCACCCCCACCAGTATTACTCTTTAAAAATATACACTGGGAATGTTGGGGACATTACCAAGATGTGTCTTGCCAGTAAGAGGGACAAAAAGTTTGAAAACGCTAAAATAATATAAAGGTTAGAACCTGGCAGATATATAAAATGTAAAGAAAGAGAAAATTTAATTAGAGAAATCACATACGATTAACTGTTGTCTGGCCATAGCAACACTTTCCATATTGCCCGTTATATAAACGGTGCCTTTTCGTTGTGGTGTAGATGTGTTTGGATCAGGGAAGTGTATATTAGCTCCTGTTCTCTGCATGATTTGTTTTATATTAACACCTCCTCTACCGATTATAAAGAGATGATGTTGTGGTGCTATTTCTAACTGCATGCTAACTGGTAATGCACCCTGTAAGAGATAGACACTAGTATTTATACTATATAAACAAACAGAAAGATAAATATATATACTAGATATTGTCTACAAGTAAGAAAAATATACATTTTCTAAACAAAAAGTTCAAAAAGATTTCATAACTGAAATACGTAATAATATAAATTCCTCCCTGTTGTCACTGTATTACTTGCTGGGATATAATTAACATTTAAAGTAATGTATGGTCAAATGACAGAATCAAGGTTTAACATTGAGACTAATAAACAGTAGTTTTATGTAAATCTAAAATTAAGAATTTTGCCTCAAAGCAGCATTTCAGTTGTTTTTTTTCTTCAAATGACTGCCAAGGGATATTTTACATGCACTACAAATTAGTAAATGGGACCACATACCCCCCCCCCCTTTTGTCATTTGTGCAATGACGCCACCTCTGACCAGGAAGAATTGCCCATGAACAAACATTTTCTAAACTGGGCACATACACATGAATATCAATATCTATGTTGTTTGCCTCCAACAGCTGACTTATACATTTTCTGCCAAATGGTTTACCCATAAGAATAATTTTGATTAATCAAGTCTATGCAGATGTTGATAACTACTATGGCAACAATGGTATTCAACTATTATATTAAGTACAAATACACAAAAGAACACAAAGGAGGAATCAGACCACTCTACATCGTGTACAGATAATTTTATATTGAAATATGATCAAACACATTACAATGTATTTATTACATATGAAAATCATACTCTGATGCTGATACACATTAATGCAATACAGAATTTGTTTCAATTTATAAATTAAATGGGGTTACTTTCATACACTAATCCAGGTAATGTAGACGAGCATATGTGTGCTATGATGAGGGAAAGTTTGCCTAGACAGTGGAACTATGGCCTACCTTCATTTCTGTCAGGGGATCATTAACGAGGTATCCATGGTATACACAGTTCATTTTTTTCTGGCAGTTCAAATGACTAGATGTTTCTTACTGGACCAATGACCAGTGAAGCAAATCCTAAACATCTTGAACTTTGTCAGCATTGGGATTGAACCCTAGACATCCATGTAAACGAAGCAGATCTATATCCAATAAGTCACCCATGACACTTCTAAATCTATCATATGATTACCCCGAATTTCATGGAACATTATTAATCTCTAAAGATTCACAACAGATACTTACATTACCAGTGAGTTGTTCACCAAGTCTACATGTTGCTTCTTTAACAGCTTTAGTATTATTAACAGATCCACGTACAATCACTGTGGTGACGTACATACGAGGTCGCTGTTTAATACTAATTGTTACGTTATAAGTATTTTGGATTTGTTGAATGGCCGGAGTTGTGGTTTCTGGTATTGTCATAGGTAACTCAAACATAAACACTAATGGCAGTAATTCCTGAAAGAGAATCAAATCTTAATATTCAACTTTGACCTATCTAACAAGTGACACAGTTTGTATGGAGTGAATGCTTTAAGAAGTTTGGTAAAAAAAAATTGAATACTTCAAAATGTTTGGTATAAAAAAATTGAATGCTTAAAGAAGTTTGGTAGAATAAATTGAATATTTCAAGATGTTTGGTAGAAAATATGAAAAATGTTATGTATTCAATGCTCTGCATGATTGTTTGGAAAAAAAATATTGAATATTGAATGCTCAAAGTTGTTAGGACGAAAAAATGAGTTTAGGTAATAAAAGTATGTTATTTTCATAAATATAAGACACTAATAAGAAGTATATAAATATAAGACAATAATAAGAAGTATATAAATATAAGACACTAATAAGAAGTATATAAATATAAGACAATAATAAGAAGTATATAGATATAAGACACTAATAAGAAGTATATAGATATAAGACACTAATAAGAAGTATATAGATATAAGACACTAATAAGAAGTATATAGATATATTACCCTAATCTGAGCTCTAGCTGTTTCTACACCATTTGGCTGGCCTGCTATGGATACCTGCACACAAACAAAAAACACTTTTCAGCTTAGAAACTTTTAAGCCAAAATTGAATTCAGTAAAATGGTATAATTGACCTTTTGCTTCATTCAAAGATTGTGAAAGACCACAATAATTGTGAAAATCAATACATAATGTATTGGTAAAAAGTTTGAAATTTCACCTCAATGTGTTCCCATATAGAGATGCCACACTTTCATTTTTATTTTAACTTAACTTAAAAGAAATGAAATGGGGTTTCATTTGACATGTCCCACTGTTCTGATCGAACTGGGCTAATGAAAACGGCTTAAAGAATAGCAATTAGTTCCAAAAGTTACGTCATTAGGTTACATTGTTCACAAGCCCTTAGTTTTATCCATTTCATTTTTTTTAATACAATTTTTCCGTACTAGATTTCACATTTACAGATTATCATTATTTCTCTAAGACCAAGATTGTGAGATTTATACAAAGACAGTCGTACATTTCATACATTTCTATAGATTTATACTCAAACAGTCCTACACTTTATATTTATATCCTGGTTTCAATTTTCAAATCTTTCTTACCTGGTTACTTTTTTCTTGAACATTGCTGCCTCGATTAGAATCAGGAAAATGAATATGACAACCAGTGTCCTGCATCACACGTTTTATATTATTACCTCCCTTTCCTATCACATGGGAGTGCTCCGTGTGGGATACATCCATCTTTAATGTTACCCTGTTTCCCTGCAAATTAAAATGTAAAATCATGGTTAAAACAAACTAAAAGTAATTAACCAGAACTGTTGAATTCATCAAACCTCTTTGTCTCACTAATGAGTATGTGTTTACTAAAACATATAAAATTTAAAAACATAAATGTAGTCTAAAGATTGTATAAGATGAATTCTTTGATTTAGATAATATAACTCAAAAATGTTGATTTATTTAAATTTAATGTGCTGATATGTGTCTACATTTCAAATTTGAGATTAACAGATAAAGCTAATGTTGAGAAGATATAACTGATCTTGTATTAAACAGACAATGATTTTTAAATGAAACTAAAATCAGTAAACAAGTTGGAAGTTGATCCTTGGAAAGAGATAGAGAGCAACTAGGTCATTCTGAGACTAAAATATGGTTCAATTATATTCTAATAATTTACTTGTGAATATGGGTCTTTAGCAGTGGAAGAAAACCGGAGGACCTGGAGAAAAACCCTTTTCACGTACAACCGGGGAATCAAAACCACGCCAGTTGACTCAATGAAAGACCTTATGATACAATGCGCAAACCATTCGGCCATCCAACCTCCAATTAATCTTTAGAAATCAAATTCTAACAGGGGGTTGGCTGATTGAGTGGCCTGAGGAGTGCTCAAGGTTTGTCATTTAGTCTAGTGGTGCGGTATTGATTCCAAGACAGTATGTGACAAGGTGTAGGTAGGGATGCCTCAAAGTATCACCACAACAACTCTCATGGGAGACGATAGCCCTGAGAGGTGAGAAATGGGCTTGAAAAACCACTAGCTGGTTTTCATTGAGTTAAGAAAGCTTTGTGCATAACAAGGAACAGAGCCTGCTGCCAAACCTCATTGATTAGTTTTCTCTGGGTCCTCCGGTTTTCTTCAAATTCTAAATACCCCTACAAGCAAATGAATTATTGAAACAAGGTTTGTCATACGTTAGTTCCAAAATGACCTAATTTGTAGTGGATGGATGCCAAGTCTGATTTCTCACACTAATTCCAATCTTTTACAATTTGCTTAAAATGAAAGCATGGCCCTCTAAACCAAATCCAAAACAACATACACAATACATCAATCTGTAACGGTACACAATACATTAATCTGTACCAATTTAAAAACAAGCTGAGCAAATAAACCAAAACACTTGATTTCACCAAAAATTCAAACTTTACCTTGTTTTTCTTATTCTTTGGTGCCATTATTTGATTCATTGGTAAAGTACTTGATAAGTGTCAAAACCGAAACAATAATATCTAATCCAACACAAGGAATTCAGTTTAAAGCTGGCAGTTGAGTGACAACATTATAAGCTTAAAACAATGTCGTCAAATGATAATACAACATTAATTCATATCACATCTTACTACAAGCTTAGGACGGACTCAAATGGCAGGAATGAAATATTTCAGTATAATAAATACCACAAAAACCATTGTCATCAAATATTTTTAGACCAGCGTCATATGGTGATTTCATATGTTGAATCATTATCGTGTCACCTGGAATTTCCACAAAATCAATGAGTATTGCCACGATATGGTCATGAGTTATCTAGGTGTTGTACGCTACATATGTACAGGTAGGGATACACTATAGCTTAGAGAAATATATTGATCCATTATAGCCTTACTCAATGCTAATTAGTGATTCACTGAAATACCTGGCCAATGACTGTCATAATAATTCCATCACGTATAGATAGATAGCATCCTGCAATCTTATCATCATTAAAAAATCATGCAAATTCCATGACTAAATTAAATCTAAAGACTAATTCCAGGATTTGAAGACTAAGATATAGAAGCCCAGAAATGGCACCTGCCACAGATATGGTCTGGTACCTATTTTGGCTTTTTTTGGTATAAACAGGCATAGAACAAATTAAAACCTTTACCTAGGCTTATCAGGCACAATTTGTCATTTTTTGTTGGAAAAATTTACATACGGTATTTTCTAATTTTTTTTTTACATTGATATCACTATTACATGTCTGGCAAAAGGTTTAAAATCTCAGGTACAGGTTCATAAGTGCCTGCAATTTTGTCAGCAGGTTAAACTTAAATTCCTATTCCCAGGCTTGATTATATAAGACTGTATATGAAATGATGGTACCGGTAATGAAAAAACAGCAGAAAAAAAAGACAAGAATTCAATAGCAGTATGGGTGAGTTAAAGATGAAATAAATAATTTTAAATTTTAATCATTCTTTTTTATTGACGACATTGTTTGTTGTGCAATAATCTGTAGAATTTACAGATATGTCATCCACTTCGATTTTCCTTCCATTCAAATAACTGAAGTTTGGCATAGCTGAGAAATTTAACCTTTGGAGCATTTTTGGACAGCCCCCTTACATTTTCCTTACGGTAACCTATTACAATTGCAGATTGCGCGAATGGTCTGAGGCATGAGCTTTAGGTCATAAGGTAAAGTGACATTGCTTCTCTTCCCAGCTTGTAGGGTCGCCTGTCAAACCTCGTGGGTTTTCAGATGTGTCCTTCGGTAAAGTGGCATGACTTTTATTCCCCGCATGTAGGGTCACCTGTCAAACCTTGTCCATTTTTAGGTGTGTCCTTCGGTGTCTAGCGGATGCTAAACTCCATCTCTCTCTATTACAGAGTTTTTTGGTTAGTGATATAATTCATGAGAGGTGATTCCACAAAACTTCACTTATTGTAGATTTAAATACATTTTGTTAATGTATATATGCTAACACAATAGAATAAAATCACCCTATCAGAAGCCAAGGATTGTAATATGTATGTCTGTACACATTGGCGTGCATGTAAAAATCCCTCAATATATTAGAGTAGAACGTAGCGCACTGTTGAAGGGTATGCCTATGCCTGTCTTCATTAGCACAGTTTAGTAGCAGAACAGTAGGATGTTAAACCCCATTTCATTTCATTTCTGCCAATACATAATTTTTTAATGTCATAAAATGGATTTTTTACTGAAATGTACATATATCAATTATTTACTAAAATGTACTCAAATTAATTATTTAACATTTGATTTAAGAAAAACCAATGTAGATAATCCTACGACTTGAATTCAATGGGATGAAAAACAAACCCATCAAAAGATTTCATCCAACTTACATCCGCAGGTTGTGCTGACATGTTTAAACTGTCTGCAGGCAATGCCAAATGTGGCGAAATTTCAATTAATTATACATTTGTAAATACTGAATCATTATTGGACTGATATTCCATTTAACTTATAACAATATTGTATTTAGAAATTGATTAATAAAAACTCATATGACTATCAGCAGATTAATTAAAATATTTTGTCAGACGAAATTAGGAGAATGTGTATCTTAACATATTAATCAACCACCAACAATGTTTTTTAACAAAATGGTATCTCGAGTACGGTACTGGCATCAACCCAGTTAGCAGACGGTAACCTTTCTATTGATCATTAATTCATGGTGTCTGCTTTACCTACAGTCAAATATTACATCCTCTGTTTGTAAACATACAGTCTGATTATATAAACTAGTTCTGAAAATAGGTGATAGGTAAAAGTCTTTACTTGTTTTATGAAGTCAACATGCTTACACAACTTATACTAAAAGGATATGCTTACAGACAAAGGAAATGGGGCTTAAAGTCCTAATGAAGATGAGCTGATGCCATTGTGCTATGAGGGAAATTTCTCCCATACAGCTGCGCTTTTACATTCATGTGGATGATAATCATGTTGTTAATCAAGCATGGTATAATAGATTAGTATGGTACTAGCTGTATGGAGTTGGATTATTCATGGAATACTGCCTTGGTATTCTACTAGCAGTATAGAATTGGACTCTTTGATATGGTTGGATTATCCATGGAATACTGCTTGGGTATATGGTACTAGCAGTAATAGCAGTATGGAGTTGGATTATCCATCCCACATCTTCAATAGAAGGCTTGATCTCGCCTTAACTACATACAGCTTATCAAGCCCTTCACTCAACACTCTACATTTTTCGGCACTAAATTTGATTGGGTACCGGCCCCAACCGTGATCCAATCAGAGGCCTTCGTTAAATGAGTTACTAAAAATAAGACTACTTTCAATTTATTTTATTTATCATTCCTTAAAGAAATAGCCACGATTATCAAGTCTCACACTTCGAAATATAATGTCTATGTGCAAATTGAGATGCAAAGGTCAAGGTTCGATTAATGTCAAGGTCGCAAGGGGGTTTATTTATTGTCTTACTGATATTTTGACTGTTACATATTGTAATTTCAATGGTAGTAGTGTGTATAATGCAGAGGACAGGACTAGAGTAGTTTGATTTCCAACTGACATGGGATATTTTATGTAAATATAACAGGCTACCCTGTAATTTTTGTCCTCCGTTAAGAAGCGGGTGAACTCTTAAAATGAACTGCAAGTCTCACTGCCAGATGTTTAATATCCCTTCAAATCTTGTTGAGTATATGACTAATATTTATATGAAAGTCATCTATATAATTAAAAACAATACGTCATATCATAATGTAAGGAAATATTTTATGATCAGTATAGTGAAATACAGCATTTTATCAGTGAAATAAAAGTGTAATTCCACTGGTTAGCAGTAGTCCATGTTGTTTTTACCTAAAATGATTTTAAAATCATAAAATAAATAGAACATTTGTCGTTTTGTCGTGAATAACATATTTTATTTCATCTCTAAGCAAGAAAACGTTTATATTTTCAGTCATGCTTTTTCTTGCTTTTCGATGAAATAAAATATGTTATTCATGACAAAACGACAAATATCCTCTATGAACTTAAGATCAAATGAAATACGATGTCTTTTTGGACACATCAGACTAATGAAGACATGCATACATGTACATTTATGTGGTATGCTGTGAGAGGAATTTTGCTCAGGCAGTGGACCTTTTACGCGCAGACCTACAAGTGCTAGACACCCTTACTTGCTAGACCCCTCCATGCGACACCACTGACAATGTGAAACCAAGCTGGACAATTTAACGTAAAATACAAAACTACAAGAATGGTTCCTATGAGTCAATCAGAGATCTACATAAAAGTGTACATACTATGGAAAGTCTAAAGGGGGAATTTTAGAAACCCTTCTGTGAGTCTTACATGTCACTTGCATGTGTTCGGCACCACAGAAGATCACAGATTGGCCGTAAGAGACTTTTTGGTCTTTGACTAGGGTTCTTGTGGATGGTTTGCGAGCTACCAAACCTGTACAGCGGGTTGTAAATTAGGTATACTGTATACATACAGAGTACAAAACTACAGTAAAATACAATATAATTGAATCTAGATTCCTCAAGATCTTTTCATCTACAAACAAGACAAAAAAAAAATCAATATGACAAAATAGTTTTTATAGATCTTCAACATTTCTTCTTAGAAAAAATTCCTCTTAAGAAAATATTTGAGGTATAGTAATAATAACAATGTTAATGTCAAAGCTATATGGTAATTATATAAAATCCATTATTTCAAAAGTTAAAGAGGCATTAGTATTTCATATATATTTGTAGGTCGCTAGAAGAATACTTTGCAATCAGTTCAGATTTCATTGTGCAACATTACATCTGTCAATCCATAGATGTTTAAAGATTCCATTTGAGTTGCGAAGCCATGGTTGTGTCACCAGGGTCTGTCTAGGCCCTAGAGTTCCCATTGTATGGTTAAATTATAATTATCGGTAATACCTTAACTAGTAGTTTAATAAGGATGAGACTGGAGGGAATAATGTGTCCGAATAGTAATATTTTAATATATGTATATAATTAATATTATAATCTTCTAAGTCTATAATCTTCTTGTATTCTATTAATATTTTAATATGTGTCTAAATTGTTGTATTTATGTTAATTGTAATATAGGTATGTAGGGGTTACATCTTCAAAAATATAAATAGGAAGATGGCCCCATGAAATAGGCAAGTCAGGTAGAAGACAGCTAACAGACTACACTTATAGTTATGCCAATTTTACACTTCTTCAGTTGATAATAATACCGTAGTTATTATGCCACTTTGTAAATTGTCTGTTATGATTGTAAATGCTGTTCCTACATGAAGTTCTATGACTAGCTGAATCAAGTGTTATGATATATGAATAAAAAGAACCCCTATGATGAATATGCAACAGAACTAGGACCAAGCTGGTTACAGTTGCTTGATGCTTACTATTCAGACGGTCCTGTGAACTTTCCAAGTTTTATCTGAGAAATTTTGTCACAGTTTTCTAGGCTGGTTTCTCCTTGTCAGATGTGCACCCACATGATACACATTACGCTATTATTGCAGTTGCACCTTTTGCTAATTCAAAGTTTTCAGATATCATATTTTTTTGTTTCCATGGAAACCAATTAGAGTTAGATTTTGATATACTATATCGCATAAAGCACTAAAGGCATCTCTGTTAAACTTTGTAGGACCTAGTTATGTTTTTTGATAGTTAGAAATTTCTCAGATTCAATAATGTTTGTGTTTCCATGGAAACAATATGTCCTTCATTGGTTTTGTAGTGTCTTGGTCATGAAATAAATCTGTTTGTCATAATCCATTAGTTTCATCTTACCTTTGTATCAAGTATAGCAACAATTTTATCTTTGGCCACTTTAACATCTTCTGGGTATCCAATAACTTTTATATGAGGATCTGGAAATAAAAAAAAGTTTAATGTATAATAGTCTAGAAATTTCAAGTTTTATCATCTTGGAAACTGTAATGCATGTTTAAGATAAGTCTCAACAGATCTTAAAGAGCTTTTGACAAAATACCAAAAGTTTAGTGAATGCATTTACTGGTACTTGTTTGGGTGGGTTACGTTAAAAAAAAACTAGCTGTCCTCAGAAACCCCAAAAATAGCTTGTTAATCAAGGTTGTACATCAATGAAATTCAGGTGGGGGGGGGGGGGCGAAGAGTCCATCAGGACATTTTACCCTAAACATCTTTATATTAAAACCAAATACTGCATAAGAGGCACAGTCCATAGCCTAGTATGTATGATAAATTGGAACTTCAAAATGAAAACGGAATTAAAAAACAAAACCAAGAATTAATAACATGAGATGGAATTTCCAACAAGACATCATTTGTTTGTTTTTTATGTTCCTGTTTGTTTGATTTGGTCCATTAAAATAAAATACAGTAATAATTCTTCGAAGAATCGTAATAATAGTGTAAATAATGATGTAAATACATGATAAATCAGTTGTAGATATAGATCTACATGGCCCACAATCCTTATATCATCTTCTTATATACTCTCATCTTGTCTACCAGTTTAAAACCATAGAAATAAATTATCTTATCAAAAAAAAACTTGATGTGAAGGAGTGTAATTTAGAGGCTATTATTTAATAGGCTACTAGGTCTATTATCATGTAAACATATAAATATCCAGTAGCTGCTGGAAGGTTATTTTGATAAAAGTTGCTATTTTCTAAGTGTGCACTTAAATATCTTGAATGAGCTTTTTGCATTTAACTCTACTTTAATTGGATGGAAATCTTATCAGTATTTCATTAATGATGAGAATCGCAGCACGTGCAATCCACCCGACTGCCCTTTCCTACCATGATAGCATTTCTTCAGAAAGGGTAGGTGGCCTTTTTCATTAAAGTTTTTAATGATTGAAAATAAAATATGATCTCATGACTTCTTTAGTCGATAGTGATATTCATGGGTAATAATATAAATTTTTACCAATGTCAGGGTTTGACTCGGTATCCAGTGTGGCTCGATTTCTTATATCTTTTAGATTACAAAAAATCAACTGCAGAAACTAATAAAATGTAAGATATTCAAGACATAAAAAAAAGGTACTTGGTACTGGTAGCCGTAAGTAGAACTATACTGTGGTAATAAAAGGTTAACAAAAACATTTGTAAATAAAAGAGATAAACAACAATATCTAACAGATTTAAAGGTTGGTTGAAAAGTTCTCTGGAAAAGTGTTTAAAAACATAAGAGAACAACCCTACTGTGAGGCTGATGTCCGTGGTCTCTGTCTCAAATAAATATAATTCTGCGCTTTTCTAAGGCATCAACCAATCAATTACTTATCATTATGTCTAAAAATCAGCATTACACGTTGATTATTGAAACCTCAATCAAAAGCAGTGTTATTGTGTTCCAAAATCTTGACTAAAATCGCTTATATCTGCTTAGTCTTAGCATAAAGTGTTCATCATCAAATTCAGTCGAAGGTAATGATGTAAAGAAATGGCTCATAAAAACTCTGTTCTAAATCTGAAAGCAACTTGTAAAGCTAATCTCTGTTATGCTGTGGACTGAATAAAAACCTATTTATACTGTAAACTACTGTAAATATAATTGTTTATCAGTTAGATAAGTGAACCTTTCTAAATATTGACATAACACTTTATACAAGGACACTTTTATGTTCATTAAAACAATTATATCTGTGAGTACATGTTGATATCAAATAAAATCTCAAAATAAGCCACAAAAATATACATTTGATAAATAATATAAACTATAAATAAGACCAAAGTAATTTAATTATTAGTTCTTCAAGGTCTTGATAAATATCCACTCACTCCAGTCGAAAATTTGAGCTGAAAGCCACATTTATTTTTCAATTACTGGTATAGTTTTCATTCATATTTTATTGTGAATAGGAAATCATATATAATATTACTATTTACATATTTTAAAGCTAATCATAAGCTAATTATATATACTTTTTATGTATTAAAAAGCTTTCTGATAGCAAAAAGCTAATTAAATATCCTTTTTATATACATGTAATATAAAGCTAATTATATATACTTATTATATATTACAAAGCTAATTATCTTACATTTAACATACTATAAAGATAATTATATACACTTTTTACATGTTATAAAGCTAATTATTTAAGTACTTTTTACATGTCATAAAACTAATTAAATGTATAGATGTATAGCAATAATTGACAACATATAATATGATATAAAAATAAAGAATGTGGGGACCCTTCGGGACTAAATCTGAAACCTTATAGACGTTTGTTGCAAAAGTTCTTAATTAAGTATGAATCCATATCAATTTAAAATGGTTAAAATATTATCATTTGTGTCACAATCGTGATCAGTCAAGGAAAGTCCAATTATTTGATTGGCTTTATTGGAGAGTGTGTGGCATGGTCTATTTCCGAATAGGATAATAGATGCCATTTCTCTTGGGAGGGCTTACTAACATATAACATGACCAACACTGATTACGGCATTACAACTCGGGGCAAATTTAATATGTTATCATTTTTAAATGGGCCATATTTGTCCTCAGAATAGGTGGAGATTGAGAATGTTCTAATTAAAGTAGGAGTTACTGTTCGATATCATACATCAGTCAATTGTCAGTGAGATAAAAGAGGTTTCTATCATTTTCTATCAATTGTACATTTGTACATATCCATAAAGTTTCAGTAGGTCTTTAGGTGAGCCATACAATATGATTAATATCCTAATTTTCCATCTACATTTTAAAGTAAAACAATATCTAAGATTATATGTAGGAGTATAGTGTGGTCACTTATAGGAAAATAGGCTACAAAACCACACTGCTTCTTGCCTTCTACGGCACTTTTTGAGCTATAGATTATTTCTGTTTTAGAATCCGGTTGCTCAAATAAATATTTAATTTCAAAAACTTCATACAGGATTATGAATTTGCTGCATGATATCAAGATCTTTGCTATATTTGTGAGACAGCGTCTGTCAGTCGTGATATGTGAACTGTAGAGTAGGATGACATACCGTGATGTAAACACAACAAATAACATGTGGTTGCCACACACGCTGTCTGCGCTTCACTACAAGGATCACACATACATGTACACCAGGATATAGACTTCTTTTTTCTTTGGAAGAAAAACTCTTCATTACAGTCCAAAGAGCCAGGTTTGGGCAAAATCCAAACCATAAGGAATATCTGTCATTAACTGTCATTAATAGTTACAGGAATAAATAACCCAGTTTAAAAACCCTAGCTCACACCTGTCTTCAAGGAGGCTTTTTTATTTTAAACTGGTCTTTGAACTGTTTTAAAAATATATTATGTTGTTCAGATGGTTATTTTTAAAACAGTTCAAAATCACACATGTTTTTAAGACAGGATCATGTTAAAAAAAAACACGATCCTGTCTTAAAAACGTGGGTGATTTTGAACTGTTTTAAAAATAACCATCTGAACAACATAATATTATTGAAAGATATTTTGAATTTGGTCTATGGTCACGTTTAAAATAATAATGGCTACAGTAGCATCAGTGTGTTGATAACAGTTGCAACTCAACACTGTTTAAAAACTAATCACACATATCCTCATTTCTACTGTGTAACCAAACACTTTGTTTCTTACACAAAGTTGTACATTTTATCAGTTTTTTGGGGAGTGGAGTGACTAATTGGTCTAAAGCCTTGTACTGGCATTGACTCATTCCATGGAAAACTGAGGTCATGTATATCTATTGGCATGCATGTAAAAGAATTCCTGGCAGCTGGAATTTGCTGTCAAGGCGAAAAGGTCTAGAGAATCTCCAACTACAATCGATACAGTCATTTGGATTCTATGGAAAACTAAGGGTGCGCCTATTCACTGGCATGCGCGTAAATGAATTCCTGGCAGTTGGAATTCGCCGCCTGGGCAAAATTCCCATCATAGCACACTGGATTACATAAGCCTGTCATCGTCTAGGTTGGTGTGGAAAGAAAAGTAGGATGTTAATCCCCATTTCATTTCATTTCTGAAGATCACAGATTTGTTATTTTATCTGCCTACCTCTGTTCACTCTTGAAGTGTTCTTCAGTTTCCTCAAAATGCTGACAAAATCAAGTGTGTTATAATGTGGAATGGGTTTTGGTTTCGATTTTAAGATCAGTAAACTTGTGGAAACTAATAATAACGCCTTGACTATTAAAACAAATAACATGTATGTTTATTTGCTTACATTTGGGAGATAGCAGACACTGGAATAATAAATTATAATTCTTATTTCAGGTGAATCATTTTTTCCTCCGATAAATCAACTTCTTTTTGTCAAGATATTTTCATTAATTTTTCATGTCAGTTGTTGTTTTTTTTTAATTAAAACTTAGCGCTGGGTTGAAAATATGGTTTTATGACCTGTTCATCATTACACACAGACAAAAAACCACTCAATTATCATCAGGTGTTACAAAATATATAATGATGTAATTTTAATAGAATGCACCCAGAACAACTCTACACAATATACTCAACTGTGTACCTTTAATGGAGAATGGTGTTACTTACGCATGTTCATAATTTCTGTTCATACAATTCAGTTTCTGTTTGGGGATTGGGTGGGGCCTGCTACCTATCCAAGTTATGGGTTCAGTCTTGGGTTTATACATAACCTTGAGAAGGGTTGTCAGGCCTAATATCATAGGTTTTCTCTGGGTTATTTGGTCACTGCTCAAGGCCTGTGCTTGCGAATGATTATTGAAGAAAAAGTAAACCATATTTTAGTCCCGAGAATATGAACCATAAACCCCCAAATCTCTTGTAAATGGATAAAAAAAAATCCACCTTTTTTTTATCATTATATACTAAATCAAAGTCCCATAGACTGCATGGAGATAATGGTGTGGGGATCTGTTAAGGTGAACTCATTATATATAGAACATGTATTTTACTATAAGCTAAAATAAAGCCAAGGTGGCCTATATCTCTCAATATATTTGTTAAGTGCTTGGAAACACTGGCAAACAATTACAATTGATGAGATACTGGTGTTAAGATTATTATACAAACTCTAAGTAAACTACCGACACTTCTAAATTCTACCAAAAGTTTTTACCAGGTTGGAATTTTAACTTTTTTGACAAATCTTGTAAATATTTTAACAGAAACTTAACCTGAGAAATGAACTTTCCAGCTTTAAAAAAAATATTAAACCTCATATATTTAAAACTGCAACACTTTAAGAATAATCAAAACAATCAAGGCAATCAGATCCCCAAAGCTTGATCTATCTGAAAATTTGCTATATCTTAAATACATAAAATAAATTCATAGACACTAGAAAAAAAAACATTATGAAGACCACATACAGTGGGGTTTAGTTCCCCAAAACTAAAGTAATAATACATAATTTGCATTTTTCACTAAATATCAAATTTCTCATGGCTTAATTGACGCTAAGAAATATCTATTCAGATTAATTTGTTAACATTAAATTAAGAAAACACAATCAAAATACCAATGCTAGTTAACTTCCTGGATTGTATTCAAACAGATTTTCAAAAAGACTATCAATTAGCTAGGTTCACCCATAATAAAGATAGCAGTAATAAAAGAAAGTACATGCGATGTGAAGATTACATGGCCATAATAGGTTAGATTGAATTTAAAAAATTTCTAATACTATTTTTTAGGTAACTAAAAACACTTGTTCATAAAATAATAGTTTATTCAGAACTATACACAAGTATGGAAATATGTATTAAGTATCTTTATTGATTGGCATTTAGTAATTGAACATATTAACACAAGGTACAATTTCATGGATAAACAATTTAACTCAGTAATTGTGTATGGTATCCATAAAATTGTATATAGTGTTAATTTAGTAAGTAATAATGATAATAAAGATACTGTTAATAACAATTGTACATGCATAAGAAACTAATAGAAGATCCAATTTGTGGAATAATTTACTGATTTCTATATATTTTTTTTATGGCGTTTTTTGCTCGCTACTATGTTAATGTATTGATAATATTTGGCTTAAGAATATGCGAAACAAAGTAACGTCCACTAGCTTCCCACCTGAACATCACAATAGAAGACACCTACAGACTGCTCAAATTGACTTGAGGTTTGATCTGAAATGATTGTGTTACTTTACCAGATTACAAGAATGTTGAATGTTTTCAGCAAGTAGAGGCGTGAAGTAGTTGATAGCCATCTCACTATTTATTACCTATATAGTAAATTGGTTTATTTCTGTTAACTGTTAGATAAATCTTGCCATTCACAGACTCAACATCCTATATCAACTGATTATCAATTTACCCAATTTACTATCTTACATAACCTTTAACCCTAACTAACACATGGGTAGGCATTTTGAATAGGTCAAGTCTGTCATTAATTTATCTTCTTCACCGTCTTCAGTTGATCCAATCCTGTCTTTGCTATCGATTGAACTTTCAGGAATTGAATTCTCTTTATCCCAAAAATAGTGACAATCGGGCTACAAAGCATGTGTCGACTGGATATATAAATATCTCATCCAACCATGAAGCCAAAACCTGTTTGTCGTGTTTAAATACGTCACAATTTTACTCACCCCCCAACCCCCCAAAACCCCTGTCATTGGGACTGACAGTATTGAATTCCACATCACTCAATTGCAATTCTGTCAATTTGGGATGTTCCGGGCTGTGATTTGAGCATTTTTACGACTGTGAATTTGGGAGAAATTTCGGGGATTTATAACTTTGCTCAAAATAAAGTAATTTGAATGAAATTTTCTATAAATTCATTTTGTATTATATATATTTGAAATATTATAGTGGGAACCCTCAGCTCTTAATAAATCTTACATAATGCCACTTTAAGGTATCCTTATTACAACATTTCCAGATAAAAGTGTACTGGATGCTCCGATATCAAACATGTAGGAGTAGTGGCATGACCCTGGAGTTATCTGCCTGATTTATTTTCTCCGTCTGCTTGTTATACACCAAACACAGGTAAAGGAGCATGTTTTTACAAGAAATGTGCTTAACCACTGGCACCGAAATTTTATCTCCGAGTCAAGAAGACAATTTATTACTGTAAAGATTAGGTAGTACAAGACCTATTCTCCATTGTAAATTAATCTACACGTGTAAGATTAGGCAGATGAGTCTATCTATCTTAATGGTAACCTGTCAAGTCATAAAAAAAGATTAAACACTCGTAACAATACAATTGCGATAATTAAATAGGAATTAGTTTGGAGTTTGTTAAAATTCTGATACCAGTAACAGATTTATTGTTGGTGTCAGAGAATGAGATAATAGATACAGCATACAGTTGTTTTTTACTTAGTGACCTTCCCATACAAACTCTGCTGCAGCTAATAGCACCTCATATTTTTATTTATAAAAGTGGGAAAATATAAAAATTGATTGAAATGAAATGGGATTTAACATCATATTTTACTGCACCAGTTGGGCTAATAAACATGGTCTGCTGTAAAGGACATTTTGCACGAACAGTCGCACTAATGCCTAATTTTATTTCGAATTCTAACTGTCAAGAGTTCTTTTATGTGTATGTCATTGTGTTAATTGAATGCCAGTTTCCAATCCATCCAAAAGACCAATACAGCCACTGTGTTTCTTGGTAAACAACAGAAACCAAACAATGAATAGATACTAATTCCAATTAATATATATTTATATGCATGTAACCTACTATGGATTTCTTAACATAAATCAACCTAGTTTCATCTTTAAACAATAAAAAACCTTCCATAAATCAATAAAAACCAACTAGTTTACTTCTTGACTAAATCTAGGTTAAAGTAACTATCTGTAGAGAGCCTTTCAAATATTTTTATATTACTGGTAATCAATACTATGTCTTATATAAAAGGTAGGCCTAGTTAAACATCACTCAGATCTGGAAATAATAGTTTTACATGAAATATTGTTACGCACTATTAAACTTGTACCTGACAATTTCAAATCTGTGCCAACCTTGTCAGTGTTCCAGCTAGACTATTCTGGAGGGGCGCCACGCCCCTCCCTCATTTCTTAAAAACAGCCCCCCCCCCTCGGAGCAACATATCCCCCCTCCCTTAATAGTTTTTCCACCCTTCCCAATTCTGATCCTGGCTGAAACACTGCTTGTATTAAATATATCAATATGAAACACATAATAAAATCAATCTGTGTACCCAATAGAATTCCAGGTACCAGAGGAACTGTGCTTGAAAAAACCTAAAGTTTTGCCTGGCAATGTCTGGGACGTCTGGGGGGTTGGATGGCCAAATGGTTAGCATGTGCGTGCTGTATCATAAAATCTGTCATTGAGTCAACTGACAAGGAGAAGGGTTGCCTGACCAACCTCCTGGGTTAACTCCGGGTCCTCCGTAAGACCCCTACACGCAAGCGAATTATTGAAATAAAATTATACCATATGTTAGTCCCGAAATGACCTAGTTTGTGTCTGGGACGTCTAGGATTGTGGAAAAACAAAAGGAGACAATAAGGTGTTGGGGACAAATGGGCAGCAATCAAGATTTAATTAAATACATTTCTGTTTAAATTGAAGATTACTTGAGCTATGTACTTGTTCAATTTGTGTTGTCTACAGTTTGTTGTGCAGTTCTCTTGCATTGTCGATTAGAAACTAGATATCTCAAATACGCAATTCCTGTGGCCCCAAACTGTTTTTAATCTTCTTTGAACAACCACTAGCCAAATATATTATGTTGGTACAAAAAAATGTGTAACCATGACGAAAGACTTATAGACTATCCTCTTTATAACCCTTGACCTCTTCTCAAAAATCATGATACATCTTTCGTTCATGTATTATTTTAATTCTTTCTTGGTACATGTATAATGTATTTTCCTTCTAGCTAAACCATGTGATGCTACTAGTAACAACAGCTGTTGGAACAACCATCCTTGCATACATGCTGATCATATTTGATCAGTCTAATGAACTATAACAAATTAAACAGTAGAGTAGCACTCCTATGGCTGTTAAGCTGTATTTAATAGATATATAGTCTTACAATAGTTTACTGTACTCTAAGACTCTAAGAGGTTATTCCTTACTCTGGTACCTATAGTATATTGTGAATCATCAAATAGTCAAACTGACTTAAAGAGGCAATATAGTACAACATCTAAACCTGTCTATTGCAGGTCTTTCTTTAGGCCTTAAATGTTATATAAACTATTAATTAGACATTAATTAACATGACAAGACCATAATTAATTCTCTAGATCATCAGATGAGTACAATTCAAAGTAGATAAGAACAGTTTGGCCATTTAATGATTTAATTTAAAAATTGAGAAGTGAGTCTTGAATAACCAGTACGGTATTACAGTAATAAACAATCAATGCAAACATCTTGTTACATCCACAAACATTGATAACTTTGTTCACAATAAAGTAATTTGAATGCAAGTTTCAATATATTAATTTTGTATTGTCAATCTTTAACCTATTGTAGCAAGAACTGCAAGCTCTATATATCTTAATCTTATATAATGCTTCTTTAAGGTATCGCTAATGATGTTTTGAGTTAAGCCAAAATAAACAAATTGTCTTGAGTATATGACTCAATTATTAATATTAGTTATACATCAGCCCCCGAGATCACAAAGCATTTACTCAACTTTCAATCACTGTTTATGAGAAATATCTTTGATCCAGAAACAGAAAACTTTGCACATAGTTTCTTATTATAAATTAAAACAACAAACGTTTCATAAAGGGTTATATTTTGGTTAAAATAAGGCAAACAATTCTAAGTAATTTGTGAACTGAAGTCTGAGAATTCTTTTTGAACTTGTGGCCAGAGCTCTCATTTCAGTCCTATTAACAAGTCTTGACTGACTGTCCGTAAAATCTACTGGTTGGAGAATTTACATGCATCAAAATCAAAATTTCAAAGAATTCACCCATAAAACAAAATAAATACAGTTAAGATATTGTGTTCAAAAAGACTTACGAATATATAATGGTAGAGAAATTGAATTAATGCTTAAAATCATCATATTTTGGGGGGGAAAATATATTATATACAAACAGATAAAACTTACCTTTTTTTGATTTTGCACCTATTTTTAATTTGGACGGCCATGTTATCTGTGTGTTTGTTTCTTCCATAATCTGTATAAGGAAAAAACATTTTGGAATATAAGATAGGTTGCCAGAAAACAAAACCCCACGGTCTATAGAGGTAGTTGCATTTCAATCTTGATGTAAATGGAAAGCAATCTCTTTATACTGTATAATAGCATTGCCTCATTGACAAGATTCTATGACATAGTCAAGAGCAATAAGTTGTTTTAGAAACTGAACGAACTTTTCAAATTCATGTATATCATTTCAACTGTACAGCTTTATATAGTTAAATCTTCAAGTAGTATACATGTAAGTCTTATTAATCAGGAATGGATATATTTAGGATCATTTAATAGGGGAATACATTATCAGTATCAGAAATCCTATGCAATTGGTCCAAATTGTTGATTTTCTTTGGGGGTTTTGTATTCTAGGGTAACAAAAATAGAAGAGAAATGTGCCACTACCCCACCCAATGTGTTACAAAAATAAAACTACTTTACAATTTTTGTCCAGTTGCACGACATGGTACACTGTATGCATTATACATCACATTCATATCAAGTCAAGAGTAAAATAACACCCCCTCCTTGTTATCCTGTCAACATGTCAAGAATTCTAACAATTCTGACTTCTAAGTGTTATCCAATCTTTCAAGAGCTTGAAAAAAGCAAACTTGCACCTAATGGCAGTGCACTAAGTTATCCTATATCAGTCCAACACATAACCCAGGTTTTGGCAGAATTCAGCCATGTGAAGTTCTCTAATTTATGAATTCCTTTTTTTATCATTAATCTAAAAAGATGAGAACTCTTTGCTTACCCTCTGAAAGAAGTCTTCTGCACCTTCATCGTCATCAAATCCATCGGGTGCTGCAAAAAATCAACAAACATTTGAAATATATTGGATCATTGTAATGAAAGATAGTAAGCTGGCACTGCCAGGCAGGATACGCCCACATTTTCGAGAGATGGTTAGAGAACAAGCAAAACCGAAAGTGATTTTTCCTATAATCAAAGGCTATAATTCATTAAATTACAATTTGATATGCGCAAATATCGAAAAGAATCAAGATCTTTAGGTTATAAACATGCATTTCAAGTTTCATCAAAATCGAATCAAAATTGTGACCTATACTGGGTCCACAACCTTGATATACCATATTTTAACACTATTAGAGTACAAACGGCGGCCATTTTGTCTGGCAATTCCCTGAAATTCAAACTCAACCTTCGGTATGGTGTAACGGTGATAGAGTCAAGCTTTTTTTCAATCGGATAATAATCATAACCTCCAGAGGGACCATAGGCGATTTTTCGGGCAATCAGTGGCCATAATTCAGAAAGCTACGATATGATATGCGCAAATAACGAAAGGGACCAAGATCTTTGGGTAATAACCATGCATTTTAAGTTTTATCAAAATTGAATCAAAATTGTGACCTATACTGAGTCAACAACCTTGATATACCTTTTTATAACAGTATTCGCGTACATGCGGCGGCCATTTTGTATGGCAATTTTGTTCCGAATTTTTCCGAAATTCAAACTCAACCATCCTTAGGGTGTAACGGTGATATAATCAAACGATTTTTTAAATCGGATAATAATTGTGACCTCCAGAGGGACCACAAGCTAAACAAAGACGATTTTGCGTATAATCAGGGGCCATAATTCAGGAAGTTACAATCCGATATGCCCAAATATCGAAAGGAACCAAGATCTTTGGGTTATAACCATGCATTTCAAGTTTCATCAAAATCGAATTAAAATTGTGACCTCTACAGGGTCCACAACCTTGATATACCATATTTTAACAGTATTCACGTACGAATGGCGGCCATTTTGTATGGCAATTTTGGTCCAATTTTACCGAAATTCGAACTCAACCTTTCTTAGGGTGTAACGGTGATATAATCAAACGATTTTTTAAATCGGATAATTATTGTGACCTCCAGAGGGACCACAAGCTAATCAAAGACGATTTTGCGTATAATTAGGGGCCATAATTCAGGAAGTTACAATCTGATATGCGTAAATATTGAAAGGAACCAAGATCTTTGGGTTATAACCATGCATTTCAAGTTTCATCAAAATCAAATTAAAATTGTGATCCCTACAGGGTCCACAACCTGAATATACCATTTTTTAACAGTATTCGCGTACGAACGGCGGCCATTTTGTATGGTAATTTTGGTCCGATTTTTCCGAAATTTGAACTCAACCTTTCTTAGGGTGTAACGGTGATATAATCAAACGGTTTTTCAAATCGGATAATAATTGTGACTTCCAGAGGTACCACGAGCTAAAATAGGTGATTTTTCGGACAATCAGGGATATAATCAAACGATTTTTTAAATCGGATAATAATTGTGACCTCCAGAGGGACCACAAGCTAAACAAAGACGATTTTGCGTATAATCAGGGGCCATAATTCAGGAAGTTACAATCCGATATGCCCAAATATCGAAAGGAACCAAGATCTTTGGGTTATAACCATGCATTTCAAGTTTCATCAAAATCGAATTAAAATTGTGACCTCTACAGGCTCCACAACCTTGATATACCATATTTTAACAGTATTCACGTACGAATGGCGGCCATTTTGTATGGCAATTTTGGTCCAATTTTACCGAAATTCGAACTCAACCTTTCTTAGGGTGTAACGGTGATATAATCAAACGATTTTTTAAATCGGATAATTATTGTGACCTCCAGAGGGACCACAAGCTAATCAAAGACGATTTTGCGTATAATTAGGGGCCATAATTCAGGAAGTTACGATCTGATATGCGTAAATATTGAAAGGAACCAAGATCTTTGGGTTATAACCATGCATTTCAAGTTTCATCAAAATCAAATTAAAATTGTGATCCCTACAGGGTCCACAACCTGAATATACCATTTTTTAACAGTATTCGCGTACGAACGGCGGCCATTTTGTATGGTAATTTTGGTCCGATTTTTCCGAAATTTGAACTCAACCTTTCTTAGGGTGTAACGGTGATATAATCAAACGGTTTTTCAAATCGGATAATAATTGTGACTTCCAGAGGTACCACGAGCTAAAATAGGTGATTTTTCGGACAATCAGGGGCCATAATTCAGAAAATTATGTTCCGATAGGCGCAAATATCGAAAGGAACCAAGATCTTTGGGATATAAACATGCATGTCAAGTTTCATCAAAATCGGTTCAAAATTGTGACCTCTATAGGGTCCACAAGCTAAAAACGTGATTTTTCGTACAATCAGGGGCCATAATCCAGAAAGTTTTGTTCCGATACGTGCCAATATCGAAAGCAGCCGAGATCTTTGGGGGATAAACCTATATTTCAAGTTTCGTTGAAATCGGGTAAGAATTGTGACCTGTAGAGAGTCCACAAACAATTGTGGACGGACGGACGGACGGACGGACGTCCGGACGGACGGACAGGGGCGACGACATAATACGTCCACATGAAAATGTGGGCGTATAAAAAATGAAATGAAATGGGATTTAACGTCCTACTCTTCTGCACCCTACCTGCGCTAATTGAAGACAGGCATACGCCATACAGTGTGCTGAGAGGAAAATTTTTGCCTGAGCAGCGGCGCTATGGCCTACTCTTATACCCTATTCCAACTGCCAAAGGATTTTTTACGTGCGCCAATTGTGTACACGGGACCTCGGGTTTTCGTACCATCCAAATGACTAGGCTACCGAGCCACACCTTATCTACTTAGCCACATGATCCCCCTTGTTTCATTGTGAACCTAAGCCTGAAAATAAGGCACTGGCTACTGACTATGTTGTCAGGCAAAATTTCTCTGGTGTCGAAGTGTCTTTTATTTTATCTAGCACTGATTTGTTCTCTTTTCTGTTTCTATAATAATAATAATAATAATAATAATAATAATCTCGTCATTTTACAAGGGTAGCAAATTAAGCCTGGAGCTTGTTTCCAATTTGGCCCTTGGCACAGATCGTGCGAATGATTTCGATCATTACTGCAGGAAGAAACCGAAGAACTTGGAGGGAAACCTGCCTGATCGGACGGGAGACTGATTCAAGTTATATAGTGATTCATTACATATGAGTGTTTTTAAGCGCATTAACAACAAAACAGTTCAAAAACATTTGTGTTTATGTTAGTCTTAAAGCTCTAGGCCCTATTTCTCGAAATCTAAACTAAAGATAAATTCAATTTTGATTGGCTAAGCACTAAAATCAATCTAATATTATCCAATCAAATTACTAAAATTTGGATTTTATCTTAGTTAAAAATTTCATGAAACAGGTCTCAGGATGGAAAAGGACTCACAAAGGGTTTTTGGAAGATCATTCCACATTTTAGCTACTTTGACATAGAAAGCATAGTTCCCAGAATGCTTATTGTATTTCAGAATCCTTAATATACTTCTATAGAAATCAATTAGTTCTTTAAATAATTTGGTGCAGTGTCAGAATAAATTGACTTGAACAAAATCGCAATATTTATATAAATACTTTTAATTCTTGTCCAGCACATGGCGTATTGGGGTCTTTAGCAGTTTGAGGAAACGGGAAGACCTTCAGAAAACCCACAAGGTAAGACAGGTGACCCTATTCATTGTCACATACAAGCAGGGAATTAAAACATGCCACTCGACTCAACGACAGACCTTATGTTTTAAAGAGCACATGTTAAACCATTCGGCCACCCAATCTCCCAGAATTCAAATTGCAGTGAAGGACTAAGGAAATGTTATCTTGTATATAGAATTATTACAGGAATACCTGACAAAACAAACTAGTCTATTTTAGAATACAGATCCAAACAATTATTCAGTTTTTGCGGCCAACTATGTGACTTATCTTCAATCTTAGAAGACCTTTTTTCCTACAAACTTCTGTCCGTCATCACCAGTAATAACTTTCGTTACCATGTTATATGATATTTATTTTGACATAAACAGAGAAATTATACACCAGAAGATATAGCCATATTGTAAATAATTTAACACATTCTGAATAATTCTGATACTTGTGATAAAAAGACACAAAAAATAAAACCTTGACATAGTTTCAAAATTTTAAAAATATATGTATACTGGTATCCCCCCCGCCCCCGAGAATCAAAAGATTAGATCTGATCATTTTATATATGTACTAATGATTATTGCAATCATATTACCTTATTGTGCGTTTAGAAAGGAGAGAGAGAGAGAGAGAGAGAGAGAGAGAGAGAGAGAGAGAGAGAGAGAGAGAGAGATGGGGTTTTACAATTTCAATAGCCATTATTGGAAGAACATTTTTTCAACTCTGCCTAAAATAAAAAATGCTCTTATCCTTTCATTAACTTTAAAATAAAATTATGTAGTTTTGAAACTATGAAGTTACTGCAACATGCATATAGCATTTCTTTGCTTTGAGTTATGGGAGATACCCATAGTACCAACTTCCAACCAGACTATATTTTAATACCATCATGGCTCTGTCAATGTTAATCATGGTGTAATGATAATAAATTATCCACTATCTACTGTACCTTTCTTTACCTATATCATCATTAGATCTATTTTTAGTAAGTAAGAATGGTATCTACTCAGGAAATAAGCTTTAAATAGAATGTATGTGTCTGTCAATCAAGTAATATAAAGAAAATATTGACTATAGCCACTACTTATTGCAGTTACTTATTAAAATAAATCAATCATATGATCATAAAGAATCTAATTCCCACATTCCATTCTTAAGACAAATATCAGTGATATAAAGATGGTTTGTAAGTTGTCTATGCAGTAAATAATCGTTGAATAGGAAAAAGTATGTACATGTACTGTACTTTCAAAAGTTCAACCACTAGGAACTTCGCACCAAATAAAGTAATTTAAATAAATTTTTAAAACATTTATTTTATATTTCATTATCTTTTTCTGAACTATTATAACAAGATCTTACATATTGCGTCTCGAAATCTTACATAATGCATTTTTAAATTATAAAAATATTTGATTGGGTGTGTATGATCGTGGTGTGTCCAATCCTAAATACAAGATCATTATCAACTAACTGTTCAATTTGCACCTAGTGTGTATCAACATAAATTTACTATTCTTTTTTAAAAAAAACAGCAACGGACAGAAATAAAACTAGGAATATGCATGACATACATATAGATATATTAAATTAAAAAACAACAGACACTTTATAATGTAACTTGTCTACACTTGAAAGAGAAAGTCTCCAGACAGCCAATAAATTGATTTGATGTTGTGATCTTTTTCATGTCACGCTTTGTTTGAAACTAACTTTGAAAGAGAAAAACTCTAAGTGCCCACGCCCTATCATAGTGATTATATTACCTCGTAAAAGCTGCATGAATAAATTCATTGTGTAGGAATCAGAAACAGATGTGAGTTCCTATGATTAACATGTACCTCAAGATCTACAATACATCATATGTCTTTCACTACAAATAACTAAAAACTTTAACTCTATTATTAAACTTAACTTCTAATTAATTAAAGAGGCAATATGCCAGACTCAATCATATACCAGTCAAATGAAATGAAATGGGGTTTAACATCTTACTTTGTTTACATCAACTGGGCTATTAATGAAGACAGACACACGCCATACCGTGTGCTTATGGGGGAATTGCTTAGTTTATTTTATTTTTATATAAACGCATTGATTTTAACCTTAATTATGTCTATATTTACATACAGAGGTTATGTACTTGTAATAATGTATATCTGAATATCAAAAGCATGTATTTATAATGTACAGCCACTATTTGCCCACAATTCATCATTGCAGGGTTTCTTCTATGTGCATGCGAACAAGTACACAGTGGAACTTAGGTTTTTCATCCTATTCAAACAATTAGGCGTTTGTTCTAGCGAGAGTTCAGTCATCCAAAAATGAGGCTGCCCTACGAGGCTGGAATATCCTGTAGACCTTTCTTGGCCAATAAAGGGATAGATCTCTGGACTCCTTGTTTAGTAAGTCGGCATTACACTAAACAGTCACTGTTGCTTCCATACCGGTCAACCAATCTAATTTTTATACTATGTCTTTTTTTGTTGTCCAGAACACATTGTTTACGCTTGAGACTAACAAATATAGTTCTCGACAAAATACGGTAGTGTATATAAAGTCAAAGGTTTTACAGACATTTCTGTTATATACAATACACCTTTTCTGCATTGGTTGAAAGGAAAAATGGCCTTCACCTTTTGGACTGGTGAATGAAAACTATTTGCCATAAGTTATAACATGCATAGTATACACAAACATACAGACAGGCAGTTAAAATACACAATTCTGCCCTTACCAATGTTCGACTTAAAACAAATGAGATGGGGTTTAATTACTAATAATATCAGACTTTTCTGTTCCATACAAGTTATTGGAAGACTAATTTTTTGACTTAACAAAAATGCAGACAATTTAATATACCTTTCAGCCGCTTATTTTTAAACCAGTTCAAAATCGCTGGGATGGTGTTGCGTTCTATAAGCCAAACCAATTGAACTATTCTGACCTCTTCCGTCTGAGGTCAGACGACAAAGTTAAATTGGTTCAACAATCCCCCGTTTTTTTTTTTATATCAGTTCAACTTAAGCGTCTGAACGGTCTTTAAGATGGAGTGGTCGATACTTTTATAATTCAAACTAAATTAAAATATCTATCTTCGTTTTTTAAAAATATGTTACGATTCTCTCTGATATCCTTAACTAAAATATGTTTATTATAGTATTATATTTACAGTGCCATAATTAACTGTACTTAATAATTAAACAAAACAGAAGCCATTTTTCAACCTTGTTTGCAGAATTACCTACAGAATAAGTTGAAAAAAAACATTAACAAGCTTTGTTTTTCCTTGTCTGTCTGAACTAGTATCTAAATTACCATTAATCCCACTTAAAAGTTTGTAATTTTCAAGTAATAAGCTTATGTCTAGACCAATATTTCCTTTGACAAATGCTTTCCATACCCTTACTTTGGTCTTCAAGGGGATGTTAGGTGGTTTAGTGGTCTAAAGCGTGTCATTGAGTCAAGCTGGTATGAAGTAGGGTCACCTCATGGGCCCTGATAGTCACATGGGTTTTCTACAGGTCCTCGAGTTTCCAGTCACTGCTAAAGACCCCGATACACCAGTGAATTATTGAAATAAAATTAAACTATATACAAATATTAGTCCAAGAGTGACCTGGTGTGTGGCAAATGGATGTTAAACCCATTTTTCTCTCTCTATTCAAACAATTATTCTGTCATTACTACATGTTACATTGTATTTGCATGTCATATACACTATTTCTGAAATAATACTTTTGTTTATGTTTTCAATTTAAATAGCAAATAACAACATACGGTATATACTAAAATAATTGAATAAGGCTGCCAAGAGGTGTGCGTGCAAGCGTTTAAATGCAAGTAAGATTTAAAATGTTGTTATGCCAGGAGAAAAAAACCCATGAAACTGCAGAAACATGGCAGATGATAAGGCTGAACTGTTAATGGTCCTGATTAAGACTGTTTATATAGGAAACTTTATCTGCATCAAAAATGTGCAGTGTCAAAAACCTCATTTTATAAACATATTCTACCAGTCTGAGATATACATGAACTTAAGTTTCTTGCAGGTAATACAGTGCTACATGTACCCCTAAGGGTGAATGCACGTACATTACAGGTCTTTAATTTGGCTTCAAATATTACATAAACTATTATTTAAACATTATTTCACATAACCAGCCTACAGCTATAATCAACTCTTTAGGCTATTGGTTGGCCAACATTTAAATAGATTAGAACACACCTATGATATTTAAAATTTAAGAATAAATGGATAATCAAGACTTAGTCTCAATTGTTAAGTACCAATTCTATATGCCAGGCTTGCTCTTTATTTAAATATTACATAATGTATCTTTAAAATATTATATCTAAACAGGCTGTGTAACAGATTTAGCAATGGTCTTAAAAATGTATTATGTAAGAGCTAAATCTGGCTATTGCAGGTTTTTTCTCTGGCTTAAAATATTATGTAAATTAATATTCAGACATTCATTGACATGACCAGCCATAAATCAGCTCTCTAGACCATCGGATGACCGAGATATTGAATGGATTAGACAATGTCTGCCATATCTTAATTAAAATTGAAAATTGAGAGTTTGTTTTTTATTGTAATGGCAATGGTACATGACAATCAAAACTATTTATGCCAATCCTTGTCAAAACTTCAAACATTTATAACTTTGCTCTGAATAGAGTACATGAAATTTGACTGAAATAACAATCAGTGGCTAAACAAATTTAAGTAACATTAATATTTCTATGGTTATTACCAAATCAATTGAGAAATTTTACTTTAGTTTTTATTAAGTACACCTACGTAAAATTCCTTAAAAACTTGCGTTTTCTATCTTTTAATACAATATTAGTCATAAAAAAACAGGATATCTGGATAACATATCAAACTACCTATACAAACCTTAAATAATCTTAGTCTACATGACAAGCTTCAACTACTTTTTCATTTTTATTACAGAAGTTTTACAAGAATAATGTTTTACAGTATTGAGGTAATTGTTATTGCTGCTAAAATGCCTCATTTATTCTGACTTTAAACATATAGCCTGTATTTACCACACACAGCTATTCTATACCAATTCTTATAGTAACATGCTTGAATCTTCAAAAATAAAAATTCTGGTGGAATTTGTTGCAGTAAGGCTGCCAAACTGGTCCATAGTAAATTTCATAATAATCACAATAAGAGCCTTACAACACAATGTTGGAATTCTAAACAAGTGGCTTTTCTAGGCACAATAAGCTGTTCAGTCTCTTAAGTTAAACTGGTTTTAAAAAGCTGGTTTTAAAAAGCCAGCAACTGTTAACTATGTCATCTGATTACAAATAAGAGACAAATTTGTCCTCAAGAAGTTATTTTCTAAGCTGGCTTATCGTGGTCACCTGAATGAATGGGTTGGCTTAGAATTGCCTGCTGTACTAACTTTGGGCATGTGCATTTAAATTACTTGGAAGAGAAATGTTCAAGTGTCCTTGTCACCGTGTATAAAAGCCTAAACAGGATTCTACATGTACCACTACAGATAGACTATAGACAAGTGTGATATTTGCTTGTGTAATTAACCATGGCTTTGGCTCCAAGAACTGTTATACATATAAAGTCGTTTTAATGGCATATTACTTATCAATCATAAGGAGGAGGGCACTTTTTGATAGTATTTCAGTTGATCAAGTCAGTATTAAAAATTTTGACAGCCCAATGACAACCCATTACATTTGCCAGTGACAACACATTAACAGCATGACACATTGCACTATATGTAGTTTGTGTCATGCATGGGAGTGGGGGGGACAAATATGTCTCTGTCCCCCCAACCCATGATTTTGATCACCAGGACAGATGTTCAGGTTTATATCCACATGTATGTCCCGTTCTGAAGGCTATCTAACCACTGCCCTGAGACTCACCACAGTAATTGATCTTCACGACAGTCAATTTTCCATATCGGCATCATATTACCCCTAGTTACAGCTTTCATGGAAATAACACTGGTCATCTGTCCCCCCAAAAAGTTATGACAAATCCACGCTCTATTTTGCCTGTAACTTTTTTAGGACTTTGAATTCTGTCTTACGGTTTGGATTGTTCGTACTTGGTTTTTATTTTATTTATGCTACTATAATAGAACTAGGTTGAAAGTACCAGTACTGTACTTGCTGTCTTCCATATCCTGGAAAGCTTCAAGACCTTAGAAATTTAACTATTGTATTCAAAAGAAATAATATTCCTTTACAAAAACAATATGGCATGTTTCTATTTACAAGTATTGGACTTGTATTAACATTATAACAAAGGCATAAAATGGATATGGAATGGCTTTATTTGAGTTTATATGGAGAAAAAGTACAGAAAACAGTGCATCCATTTCTTCAAAATTATTTAGGATATTCAGAAAATAATCCTACATGTACATGTAGGTGATAGAAAGTCAAGCTATAATTTATTTGCTACCACCAAATGGCAATATGACATTCAATTCAAAGTTTGTTGTGAAGGGCACAAGATCACCAGTGTAGACTGTAGAGTGATATGTTACATCTTTCATAAGATGTTGAGTTTTTCTGAATTCTATTTCGAAGTGAAGTCTGATTATTATCCACACTTTTAAAACGTTTAGGGTAAATATGTGGGAATACACACTAGTTGCATGTTCACACAGTTGTGTGTTGTTTTAAAGATATAACCAACCTACATTTACATATATACAGGTGATACTAACAGGTAAAGTTTTTATAAACAAGAGAGAAAATGAAATGAAATTCAATGTCCTACTATTCTGCTCCGAACTAGGCTAATGAAGATTGGCATACCCCATACAGTAGGCTACATGTATGAGGGAAATTATGCCCAGACAGTGGCACTATGGCCTACTTTTATATCGAATTCCACCTGTCAATGGATCGTTTACGTGCACGCCAATGTGTACACGGGACCTCGATTTTCCGTACCATCTGAACAACTAGACAGCTGTCCTTGTCAGGCTCTCTTACATGTCGCGGACATAGAGAGAAAGAGAAATGGGGTTGAATGTCCACTCGATATACTCTAGGTCATTTCGGGACTAACATTGTGACCTGCACAGATTTGTCTTTTTTCTGTGTTTTATTTGATATTTTAAATACATATCTGACACAAATGTCAAAATGTGAGGTACATGTAGTCCATTTTGTCAGGTACAACTAAATAGTAAGTTGATTAGGATGGCACCTCACAGAAAGAAAATCCATTAGACAAACATGCGGAGAAGACATTTATTTTCAGGCCTACTACTAAATCAGACTCTGGTGTGTGACATTTTGTCTGGCCACATATTTGTCTGTTTTTTGTGTATATTGATATTTCCAACCCGATACCTGTCCAACACAAATTTTAAAATGCCACATTTCAGTATGAGTTGATCAATGTCCGACATTTTGTTAGGTACAACTAAAAATCTTTATTACAAGGCCTACTACTAAGTTCTATCAAACCAATACTGAATAGAGATTGAGAATAGTCAAGGTAAAGATGGCATCCCCACTTCTGGAATTATTTCTTTGATGTTAACCTACCATATGATAGATATACATTTTGTATGTGTACGGTATATAACAAGACTGACTGACTCGCTTAAATAACTGTCTTAGGCTTTATACACTATTACCATTAAACACACCTGGAAGACCGTTTGTCGAAACAAACAACTTAAGTCATAACTTGACAACTGGAAGTTAAATTAAAGTAGTCATACTTCAAATCTCCCATAATGCTTAAGACATAAAAGATTTAAACTTTTCTATTTTACCAGCAATATAACACAGCAAACAAAGTTTTTTGCAATTTAGGATCTTTTATTGAGAGGTGACACAGTACGAACATTTGTCATGTGAAATTTGATTCCAAAGTGGTGTTTTGGATCTTGTATGAAGTGTTTTAACTTGTGATATTAAGATTGCTGCAGGCATTAAAACTTGTATAATGTCGTCTGACACTGAGAGAAATGCATTACACACAGATGTACAACATATAAATTTCATTTACATTCTAAACCATTGCTCCAGATTTTGTTATAGGTCTTTCTCAATGTGGTTTCCCCTTGTTAGTGGTGCAGGACAGTGGCTTGCACTTAATAAGAGCCAGAGCCAGAATTGTACAAACTGAAGGCGGAAACACAGCATGGCTTATGTTCGGCTTTTATTTTAGCCCAGTTGGTGGAGAAAGTAGGATGTTGGACCCAATTTTTTTTCTATCTGAATGTTATAATTTGTGGTAGAAATATTTTAAAATGATATGTTTCTAAATAACGAATATATGAACAATCCCTTGTAAGCTGGGCAATTTAGAAAACAATCTGATAATCCTATTAATCCTATAATTCACAATTGCCAGCTGAGAAATTGCCAAAAATATCACTTTCAACTTCAAAATCCAACGTTGGAAAATGGCCATCCATGTTGTCAATAGGAAAACAAGGGAGGTAATTGTGTTGTTATTTCCTGTGTCAATGATTTTTAAGTGTGGGAAATAATGCCCATGATCGTAAAAGTGAGTTGATAACCTATTGAGCAAAAGACATAGAAATAATTATGTTTTGACTTTCTTAGAAAATTTGAATTTCTCACTTTAAAAAAGCTGAATCTCTATTCTTTGGATGCTAGAATGAACGGATATGGGTTAATAAGCACATACATGTATTGATGTAATGTGAGTGCATATATACTTTAATTGTAATTTCTAATCAGGTTTGTTTGTCGAAATAAGAGAGTAGTAAAGCTTGAATGGTAGTCACTTGCACCTGGTTAGTCCAGTCTACATCGGAAGTACGGTTTGACATTTTCTTACCAACTGATGTTTGGTCTCAATTGTTATGGCGCCTCATTACGAATGGTGCTTGGTGGTATAGTGCAGACATTTTCATTGACCGATTTTAAAATTGTTGACTTTGTCTTAAATATTGAATTAGGATCCCACATATTCACGATTAGGATCCCACATATTCAGCATTGATTGGAATGGACCAATAAATGGTGTTCGAAATGTCAAAGATTCTAGAAAGCTAGCTGAGTTAGAGCTTTTCCAGAAGAAGTCAAAAACTATAACATTTGATTTTTGTTGGACTGAGGTTCTTTCCCACGCAGGTCAGCAAGGACTTAAAAATCATTTACCATTCAGGAAGTTCAGGTTGAAATAAAGGGTTAAAAGTTGATATTATACATGTAGTTACAAGTTTTATTTTGCAAGCCTCTCATGAAAACATTGTTTCCTTTATCTTTGTCTTAATGACTCTGTTTATTTAATGTTTTAATACAATTTATATTTATTCATTAAAGAGACATTGATGCTTTGGAGATATTTGCCATTCACTAAATTGGGATTTGACTATTTCAGTTACTTTTTATGAATCATTACAAACCAATTCTACACAACAATATAGTGGTTTTCAATGAGTTCAGTGCATGCTCATAAGTTGTGGGAAGTTTAGATCTTTTATATGTTGTGGCCGGGGGTGGGGGTGTTATAATATTAACATTTATTTTCTTGTCGACATAATTCCTCTTTAATACACGAGCTTCAAGACTAAATTGCCAACTATTCATATTTATAATTGAATAAAGACTAACAGACATCATACTCGTATACACTGTTTAAAACATATTATATACAACGTGTAAATACAGACCATGGTATATAGCATGTAACTGTACTTACTTTTATAATGCCAGTGTGAATGAGTTTAGAACTGATATTCAAGACTTCAGTTGCTCTTACCTTGGAGCATTTGCTCGAGTTTCTTTCGATCCACCCGAAATCTATCTTCGACGAAATTCGGATCTCGTTCAATATATTCATCTCGACTTCCTTGGGAAGCTGTGTCACATATATCTCCATTATTTTCATTAATATACTGCGATTCCCTCATGCTGCCAACATGCATGGTAAGGCATTCCGCCATAGCATAGTTGTTGTCATGTGGAAACGAGGCTTTGTAATGGTAAGTAGGACAAGAAACTCGCGCAATATGAGGCTCTCTTGGGGTTACCCGACTCTTTCGTGCGATTGAAAAAGTGGAACATCTGTAGGATTGAAAAAAGTAAAAGGCATAAGTATAATGACGTTCGATGCAATAAACATCATATCTTATCTTAATAATACGCCATTGGAAATAAATACATGTGTATATTAAAAATTATTTGTCCGAGTAACGGTATATTCATGTAACCTGATTCTATTTGGCACAAATTTCTCCGTTCATGTGTAGCCGTTTTCGTATTTACTTTTAGAGATTTAATTCTGTTGTTTTATTAATGACAGATAGTGATTCGCCGAGCGATCTGATTTTTGTATAGTATTCAAAATCGATTTTCAAGAGAACATTTTAATTGTCTGCAATGTTTACCTAAGCTATATAGCCTCAAATGTGTCGAGTTGTAGTCAATACATCATCAATTATATTTATCAATGTAAAAATGTATAAATAAAGGGATGTTATGTCACTATAGGTAACCACAACAAACACTATGTCGTTTCCATAATAGGTAATAATAATAATAATAATAATAATAATCACGTCATTTTACAAGGGTAGCAAAGTAGGCCTGAGGCCTTTTTCAAATTTGGCCCTTGGCACAGATCGTACGAATGATTTCGATCATTACGTACAGCTCATAAGATCGAATTTCATCTCACTCAAGACACAATAAACGGGTTTATCATCATTCCCAATGTGAGAGAACCGCAGTAGCTCAGAACGAAGCTGGCTCGCTATACTCTCGGGTTCGCTCTTGGTGTTGGCCGAGCAAGTTTCTCGTGATTTTCCGACTCGGGTTACCCCGTGCGTAACTAACGTACGAACATTAATTAGTGGCTAGCTTGTAGCGTGTCTTAGATGTTCAGAATGGGGTTACCCTTGTCAGTGGTGCAGGACGAAGGGCTCGACAGGGACACATTATCTAGTAGTTCGGATTGGACGGAAAAACGAGGTCCCATGGGCCATGTTGCGCGTAAAAGTTCCCGTGCAAGTTGGAATTCGAATCGGATGACATAAGAGTAGGTCGTATAGTGTCCGCCGTCTCGCTGTCCGGCCGAAATTCCACTCATATACTGTTGAATTGATTTAGAAATGCTACTATTTAAAATATCCAGTATATGCAATACTCCGAGGTTTCTGAGAAGTTTAAGTTTAACTTATTTCAAAGGTTCACCGCAAACATTCCATTACAATATCCATGTAAGTTTCTCTATATTCTAGGTGTTATTGTTTTGTGGTATAACACCCCACCCCCCTCTCGTGCCAACAAAAAGCAAACAACAACAAAAAGGAGAAAGCCCGAAATCACAATGAAGTTTAAATTAGGATCTTTTAATCTCAAAATTTCTCCTGTTTCTCACTTTTAGCGTGTTCCAGTGACTCAGATTTGAACTAATTCCTTTTGAAGATTTATATTCACTGTGTATATATAGTTATGTATTACGAGTGTTTTTATCACCTGTCGATAGGACTAATTACATTTACCGTGTAGGTAAATAATATTGTAGCCGTCTGCCAGTCTATGAAAGCATTTCCAAAACCACCCTTCCGTACAACATTCAACGCTCTGCGAAAAACGAGAGAAAATCGGCGCCACTAAAACAGAATACTAATTCGTTTGAATGTTGGATTCTTTAATTACCAAGTTGAGACGAGGTGCTGTAATTGCTTTGCGTCGGTAATAACCGAAGGTGGGGAGATTGTTACCTGATAACGTTAGAAATGGTCCTTACGCCTATTGCGGGGATCATTCTTCATTATGTGGCATAAAATGTACAGTATTTTGTGCTGTTGTTGTCGCAGGTTGCAGTCAGAAACACATCGAAAGGATTAAACTAAATTACCTGGTTACATGAGGGTTATTTGCGTGTTTTACGTGTAGAATTTGTTTTTTTAATGTTTAAAAACAGTGTGTGCCTCCCTTTGCAGGGCCGACCCATGATGTGGCGTTGTCATATCACTCATATAATATATCCAGAAAATATATAGTCTTTCTCTAGATACAGGACCGGCAGAAGCAATTCTTGATCCGCAATAACCCGAAGAAGAGTACCTGCGGCCAAATTATTGGGGGGGGGGGGGCTACCCCCTAGGCGCCATAATCCACTGGGCCTGATAGTTAGGTTTAGTGAAATAATTCGCATGCGCGTAGGAGTCTTTAACAGTGGGAGGAAACCAGAGGACGCGGAGAAAACCCACGGGGTTCGACAGCGACCCCAATCCTTGTCACGTACAATCGGGGATTCAAAACCACGCCAGTTTACTCGATGACAACCTTATGATACAGCCCGCATGCGTGCTAACCATTCGGCCATCCACACCCGTCTTGAAATTAAAAGAAATGAAATATGGTTTATCGTTCTACTGTTTTGCTCCTAAACTAAGCTAATGAAGGCGGGCATACGTCATACAGTGTGCTATGAGGAAAATTCTGCCCGGGCAGCTCCACTACGGCTAGTTAAAATACTTTTAACGTTAGAGTCTGAAGTGGGCGGAAGACATCAGTAGTGGAACCATTTCTACACTACAGCCTACTAATATAACGAATTTCAACTGCCAAGGGATCTTTTATGTGCATGCTAATGTGTACACGGGGCCTCGTTTTTGCGCCCCATCCGAACTACTAAAAAGCTGTCCTTGCCAGACTCTCCGTCCTGCTTCACTGACAAGTGGAAGCCACGCCGGAAAACCTGGATGAACTTTCCCCGCCGATGCAGGGCATCTTGAAGCCATCTTGAATTTCTCCAAACGTTCAATTGTGACCGTCGTTCATCTGGCTGATTCTGAAAGAGGACACCCTAGACTTCTAAAATCATAATACTAATAAAAAGACTTTTTAAAAAAAATCAAATAAATGTCATTAAGTGCGTTCAATTTTCACAACCATTAGCCTGTATAAATACACAACTCTAAATATTGTGTATTATAAAGCTTCCGCAACACTGTATGTAGTTGTGTATCTTTATTTACATTTTACAGACAGCAAAATAAAAGGTAGTTTTACCAAAATTGATCAATCCGAATGTGACAACAATGTACATGTAGTTCAAATTACTTGTTTATTTACCACGCCAAGGTCAGACAGAGAGAAAAATAAGAGAAATATGTTTAACGTACCTTCGACTTACTAGGCCATTTCTGTCAATATGGAGGTACAATTTACAACCGTCAACTTCAAAGTACTGCAGGGGACATGGACATGAAGTTTTATAAAATAACGGCTACTCCAATTTTTAAACTAATGAACACAATTGGCAATTATTTGGTTCCGACGACCCTGCAGGGCCTCTGGGCCTGAGTTGTGGATCTATCCAGATCGCTGACGAATTCATAATTTGAAGTTATCGAATGGCATTACAATTTATATTACCGAATTTAGCTTAAATTTTCTTGAAAATTTGGGACGACTTACGAGAGGAACTTTCCCTAAACGCGTGTTTTTTGAGAGGGGCCATGGTTAATATGTATGGTCATTACATCGACAATTCTGCACATCAAACAAATAGCTCATAAAACACAATGACCACATAACATTAGTCTAAAAAAAAGCCAACTACGAAGAGATTATACAGTTTTCATTATATAAAATAAATCCCCGAAAAATAAGTTCTCGTGAAATCTAGTTGAGCGGATGGCTTCAGTACGGCATGCGTATATAAAGGGAGACAAATCCATTTACACAAAAAATGTCTGGGAATGACATTTCTTTGGATTTTTATGATAAGTTTATACGAGATAATAAAGAACTTTGCAAACTGATACATTTCACGAGAAAATAAAGTTAAGAAACCATCTGTGATAATATAAACCTCTATAGATTGATGTATTGACATTTTGTCACAGACATGCTAAAGTGGTAATTGGTTATAATTTATGCCCCACAGGGAAACATAACGCCTCTGAAAAAATTATGAAAGAAAAACAATTCCAGCAATCTAAACATACGGAATATTTGCTAGATAATTGTATCTTAATATTCTGCTCAATCTTCATATGCTTCTCAATATTATCTATTGCAGTTTTCCATTTCATTTTTTGTTCTTATGAACCCCGTTGACAAAACAAATTTTAAGCGTACTAGGCACGGCACGCTTCATTTTATTTGTATTTAAACGGGTCAAACGTACGGTACCAATCTGGCCCATTGAAATGAGGCTGTCTCAGCACAGTAGCAGAAGGGCTTGCTTTAAATATTCTCCAGTCTGAGCACGGTTCACTGCGAACCTTGAACCCCCCTCCCCCCGAAAAATGTCATCAGTTCTGTCAAAATGAATGCTCAAACTTAAATAAACCTTCATAACTGTTTTCATCCTGGTAATTTGCATAGCTACTGGAATTAACTTTTCTGTAAAGAGTTCCACATTTGGCGTGCTTGACAGGGTTCCATTATTTTCGAGTAATGTAAATGGTTAAATTCCTTGAAATTTATTGCGGCTTGGTACCGTGCCCAGAACGGTACTTTCGCGACCAAGTGTAAACAGGGCTCATGAACGAGGGTCTATGCCACAGCACTTTGCGACTAAAATAACTATGTTGGAGGCATATAATTTAATGAGGAAATATGTGTCCGAATCATTTGAATTCTTAGAGAGAAATGAGGTTTAACATCCACTAAGTTATTTTGGGACTAACATAGTACAATTTCATTTTTATAATTTGTGTGCATCATGTAGGGTGAAGGGTCGTTCAGCACACACATGAGATGATTAGAGAGAGAGAAGTTTGGTTTAACGTCCACTAGACACAAACTAGGTCATTTCGGGACTAACACATGGTTTAAGTTTATTTCAATAATTCACTTGCGCGTTGGGATCTCCAGAAGACCCAGAGAAAACCCACGAGGCTGGACAGGCAATCCTATTTCTTGTCACATACAACCGGGGATTTAAATGATTAGAACATTAGAAGTCTGCAACTGAAACGTCAATTCCGATCAAAATTTTCTAGGTAGTGAAATCAATTCTTAAATGTTTTTTCATCAAATTTTTAACCAAAGAATTTATATGTTGAGATATTTTACTGAAAGTGCAGTGTACTAATAAATAACAATCACATATTGCAAATCAATAACATTTTTTTTATTATTATTATTCTCTCTCACTACATCACAGTCACTGCAAGCTGCTCACAACAACATATTTAACATATGAAAAAGTTTGAAATACAGCTTTAAACTGCCCCAGCAGATATCAAATTATCAATACAAGTAAATATAAATCATTCCTAGTAATCCTAGTATACAGGCCAAGATTAAAGCTAACTGAATACTGAAAAAATATCTCTCAGTTTTATGTATCTTTAATAGAAAAAACAAGTTTTTTTCCCCACCAAATCCAATCATTTTAGATTTCATATCGCTAAGAATACAGAACATAGGACCAAATGATTGGATTTGTTGAAAAAACGCCATTAGTAAAATTTATAAGAGATGAATTCTCATAATATTTCCATACAATTAACCTTTGATATACCATTTCAAAATAATAAACTGACACACCTATATATTGATAGTTATAAGTAATAATAATAATGACTGAGGCATACATATCTATTCATAATATTTTTAATTATAGCCTCTTAAGACTAGATGACTGTAAATGACAATTACAGTAACAATATGAACATTCTCAGAATTATATTATCACCAATGTAGTCGACATTGCTCGTTTGGTTTTCCAGTTATGAGTATAATTAGGTTTCTACATTTCAAACTTCCAAGGTTGTTTAAATTTCTTATAATTCTTTTTGTTGTTAAAGGGAATGGTATCACAGAGGGAATTAAGAAACCATTTAAATAGAATAAATTGGTGAAATGCAATTAAGTGACGTTTAATATTCTACTTTTCTGCACCAACTGGGCTAATGAAGACTTTGCATTCTGTCGATTCTTCATGAATCTTGAGGATTATGAATTCCTGTGAACCATGACCTATATGTTCTGCCATATTACATGTAAAATCAATTGAAAGAAAAAACTGCATTGGGCTATATAAGCAAAAGTTTGTATCCTAATGTATTAATTGGAAATTGTTTGTATCTTAAGTAAATACCAGCAAATAGTTTGTATCTTAAGGCTTTCATACCCCTCATATCTGCATAGTCAGCAAACTTCGATGTGCTTTAAAATGCTTGCAAATAATTCATTGTAACAATATAAAATATTTCGTCAGCCACACATCAGAAATTTGTTTTTAATTTTTAGTTTATTTGAGCAATATAACATAAAAAGCAGTCAGAAATCAATGGACTTTGATTTTGTTCTTTTTCCCACTGCAAAACAGAAAAAAAATCAAGAGAACAAATTTCATGTACAAAACGATCACATTTTCTTGTAAGATAAGATACCATTCATTATAACAGGACAATAACCATTAATATCCAACAGTAAAGGACGAGGCTACTTCAAGTCACGAGATCAAACATCACAATAACCATGACTCCCGTATAAACAAAGTATTTCTTTATTTATTTCCATGATGAATCATATCCCTCTAGATTTAGTTGCAGGTAATTATCATCTAGAAATATTTATCAATTGAAGTTTTAACTTCAAAAAACTAAAAACCTAGCACACATCGAAGATTGACTTGTTTTAAATTAAACACAAAAATGAAATCTTTGGTTTCTGTGATAAATTGTCAAAAACCTTTATTTGCTTGTTTGAAAGACTGAAATCGTCCAGTGTTCACTTAGCTTATAGACATTTGGCTCGACTTATTATTTTAACAACAGTTCGACTCATGACATTACACAAAACTAACAAAAATATCACTTATTACTTCAATAACATCAGCATCATCATACCCATCATCCATCATAATTTCATTTTGAATAAATAACAAGCATACAAGTGTTACTGAAAAAATAAATTAAGTCTTACAAAATAACCAGTAACAAGTATGGAAACAATATTACATTTTTTTTTATAACAATGATTAGTTACTGTTTTTATTTTCAGGATTAAGTAGAGTTGTACCTACTTGATAACATCACAACACAATATGCATTACTGTTAACCACTAATAAATATTACTTATCTATCATTATTGTTAAGACCGGTATACAGACATTATGAACAATTAATTGAATAAAAAATTGATTGAAAAAAGAAATGGGATTTCCAGTCAAACTTTTCTGGATCAACCATGTTAATGAACCGAGTCAAACAACCATGTAGTGTGCCATAATGGAATTTTTACAAGGAGAGCAGAGTTGACGCCTACAATTTTGATTTATTGGGATTGACACTACAGTTAGATTGTATCTAAAATTTTAGACAAACTCTGCCAGTTTACAACTGAGATACAAATGTTTAAAATTCACATTTAGCAGACACTTAGAAATCGAATCTTGTCAAATAATTACACAAGTTTGTCTAAGTCTAATAAATAACATCTGTAAGTAAATTTCTTTTTCAAAGAATTTAATTTAAAATTTTGAGATTTTTTTTTTTAAACTCCAGTAACATTTATTAGTGGATTGAAAAAAAAAAGATGTACAAATACAAAAATAGCACTTTCTAAAGACTGTAATTAGTAATTATTATAAGTCATCAATATAAATATTTCTGTGACTTATAATAATTGGACATTAATATCTAGAAAAAAAAATTACTAGAAAAAAACTCAAGAACATATACCATGATATGTTAACTCTTATATATACAAAATAATATATTAGACTAGCTAATATCTACAAAATCATTCTACATACATATATAATCAATCAGCATTCAAAATCATAGCATGAGACTAACTTGGATAAATTAAATTCATTAGAAATGTATTAAAGAGTTTTAAATAAGATTACCAGTTTAATGAAGGGCTAACTGTTTAGTGGAAGCATTATGATTTAGTTTTATACAAGAAACTTGGAAATAATATCAACAAAATATGGAGTATGTTAGATTATGTATTCCAATATGTTACTATAAACTCAATATAATATAAAGCATATTGCAGAAAAAATGCCTGTTGTTGATGTGTGGTTTAAATTCCGAGAACGAGACATTAGGTTATTAATATATGGCATTAATATATTACAAAATATCTTGCTCAAGACATTTAAACAACTTAAAATACAGACTAGACTATCACATACAAGCATTTCTATGAAATCATCATGTGACCGTTATCTTATATGATTGGCAAAATGCTTGTACCATTATATGAAATAATGGTGAGCCAACATCAAGGGATGACATCACATTGGTATTTTAAACATGCATAAATCATTGAGTAAATATCAAAATCCTTTGAGATTTATTTAACAGCTGTAACCCTCATTATATCTTATTCAAAAAAATTCAAATATCTACAATCAAGAAAATATAAAGGAAAGAACGTCAGGCTACTATTGTGTGTATATTATTCTATGATGCCATGATCAACACGAACATTCTAAATACAAACCAAATATTTTTACAAAATCAAAATAAGAAATTCAAAGGCTTGTACCACATGCCCATATACCAAATCTCTATTAGTTCACCTACTTACAAAATTTATTCATATGCCTGTCTACGTTGTTCTTTTTAAAAAAAAGGTTAAGCAGTTTTTAAAAAAAAAGGAAAGTAATGAACAGCCGTTGAAATTTTTTTTTCAATCATGAATCAGCATTGACAGAATATCAATTTAAATTTCTTTTTTACGGTTATTCATGTTCATATCAATAAGTTTTTTAAAAATGTATTCATGAATAGATTGAATACTCATCCAGATGTTAATGCATTCATGAATATTTATTCAATTTTTTAATGTTCTCATTATTATTTATCCAATTTTTTAAAATGTATTCATGAATATTAAAGGAGACAAAATGATGTAGATTATGACAAACAATCACTATGACAACAACACATCATATATACCCTGTTTATAATAAACATAGAACATTGCAGGAAGACACCATTAATAACGTTAGATACGAACAGAAAAAAAACCTTATAGACTCTGACCTTTCAACCTTGTAAAGGCATAATATGATTGGTGAGGTAACATTTTGATTTAAACTTCATATAAAACTTAAGAGAAAATTAATCTAGAGTTTGGTCTTTGGGCTTTATGAGAAATACAAATTCTAAGTAATTGATTGTATAATTATAAGATGAAATATGAAAGACAATCATTTATAAAATTATATGAAAACCTGAATCTAAGCACATGACCAGATCAGAAATGTGATAGGACCAGCATATTTTGGAGTTTCCTAAAAGAATATCAGCTATTTTACAAGCAAGCATGAATAATTAATTATAAGTTTTAGGCTAATAAATAATATGAGTAATTTACATACTTTATCAGATCTTAAATCAATTCAGAAAAGCATAACCGACTATTACAATCAAAAAATAAATAGGAATTTACGTCTTAATATGAAATGATATATCTATAAAATACCTGCAAAATGACCGATATATATATATAGGCCATCAATAAAAAAATCTTTGTTTCCTGTAACCTGACCGACCATTGGATACTTTAAATAGGCTTTGTAGCAGAGAACATCATATTACAAAAAAATAATTAGAAACTGAACTTGTTAATACAATGACCAACATGGGTGTTATGATGACAACATTCAATCACAAATTTTTTTGTTTGTGTTCTTTTGTGTTCAACTTAGCCGTAGTGTTTGTAACATAGGTAGGATCAGAGGAAACAAAAATAATTTTAAGGATGGCCTTGGCAGTTCTATTTTTAAGTGAATTTTGAAAAAAAAAATACACAGCTAGTCTTCAGTGTTGTATTTTGTAATGTTATTGTTATATATCAGATTCTAAGAACTTGAAACAAGAAATTGTACAGATAGTCTGTCAGTTTAATCCATAATCCAGTAAATTTAAAATCCAAATTTCTGATAAATGAATGTCATTTTGAATGACTGGAATCAACATCTTTGAATCAATTTGATTTTGATGGTGAACATTGTACAGTTTAATTCATAACCAAACACAGTCGTCCAACTTCAGGCAATCCAAATCCAATTTCAACTGAATGTCACTTTTAATCATTGGAATCCATCGAGTGAATTTGAATTGTAATGTTGAATATTGGTCAAGTAGAAATGTGAAGCTATATTATAATAAATATAAGAGGAGGGATGATATAATACTGGTAATATGTTGGTATTATGTCATGATAATGTCATGATAGAACCTGATATTTTAATTAAAGATGATTTGAGCAAGGATATTACAGTCTATATATCACCATTTGTCATTCATACTCTAAAATCTGTTTATGGTAGAAGAGTAGATATCTGTAATATAAATAATACATCCATACTTAATATTAACAGATAAACTTTCTACACACATCAACCTATTATAGTAGTTAGGCCTTCTGCTAATTAAAAATTTCTAATCTAATCATTTCTAAATTGTTTCAATGGAACTGACTTGACTAATGAAGAATAGCACCCATGCACTATGAGGGAGGGTTTGTCCGAACAGCGACACTGCGACCTACACTTATTTTGAATTCCAACTTCAAGTGTTCTTTATGTACATGCCAATGTGCACCAGGACTGTTTTTTCCGTCCCATCCAAACAAATATACATGTGTCCCTTGCCAGGACTTTCGGCCTGCTGACACAGTGGAATGGGGCCAGGAACTACATGAAACTGCAGGGAGGTTTGGGACAGGCTAAGGAACCCTAGTCAGTGCGGTTTGGAATGGTCCAAGTAACAAAGGTTTATTGTTACTTACCCTTCACTATTGAGTACTTCTGTTATAGTAGCTTTAGTTATCATATGATCATCACATTTAAACCATTGATCCTTATGTAGGCGTATATAACACGTATAGTGACCTACTTCTATAGTACCACAGTGATTTACTACAGCAAACAAAGAATATCTGAAAACAAAAATCGTTTTATTCACTGTTCAGACAGATTGGTTGTATACTTGAAATTATAGAATATCTCTAAAAACACTTCAATTTGGATTACTAATTTCCACCATTTACAGTAAATCCCCTGAAACCGGTCAGAGGGAGGGAGGAAGAGAGAGATTAATGTCCACAAAGCTCATTTTTGGAGTAAAATTTGCTTGTCCATATGGACTTGGCAGCTGTGCAGGAAACCAGAAGAAACCCACGAAGTTGGGCAGGTCGACTCCTTGGCACATACAAGTGTGAAACCCTATCACTTGCCTCAATGATAGACCTTATGAACTAGGGAATATATGTTAGACAGATCCTCCCCCCCCCCCCTACCCATTCATTCAGAATAGAAGAAATCAAAGTACTGCTTGAACTTTTTAAATGGACATGCTGTACTTACTTATTATCACATGAAAGACTTGTGGGCATATCCTGTATAATTTGATTTGAAAAACCATTGTTGTCATTTCTTGAGGATGACATAAACGGTGTCATGTCTAACTCATCGGGGAATGATACAAAAGTTGAGATCTTTTTATGGTAACCTGTGGAATGCTCAAACCTCTGCAAAATACATAAAAATACAAAAATACAAAAATGCATCTGTTACAGATGTTCTGAAAATAGTATGAAATAAAATGGGGGTTTAATAAATTTAACTGAGAATGACGGCAAAATCATTTGTTGAAATCAAAAGTAGGCTACAGTGCATCAACTAATAAATAGGCGAGTTCTTTTTAGAGCAGACAGTACCTTAATTACAGAACATATTTATTACAAATAAAGTGGGAACAGAATACAGATACATTGTAGACAATACCTTGAGATGAAAACAGGCCACTACTGGTAATTTCTTCATTGTTAATTGTTTAGTTGATTCCTGATAACAGTGACATTTACCACATTTAATTTTAGCTGAGCTTCCTAAATGTTCTGGTCGTGTGAAGCTAAAAATATGTAATGCATACACTATACAATAGATGTGAAACTATGATACAGCATTAACCATGTTATGTTTTTAAAGCTGCAGATTGTCATTTATTTAGGTAGGATTAGATAAAGATCTGACAGTTCTTGCTTTAATAGTTAAAAATTAGATAATGAAAACAGAATGTGCTGAAAACCTGTCTAATTGCTTTACTCTGATTAAATGTTAGACTAACCTCGATCGTTATTAGTAACATTAGCAGGAAAAACAAAGTCTTGATTATCCATTTTTAACTTTAAATTATCATCACAACATTTAATCAAATCCACTCAATATTGCAGGCTATCGACAGCATAAAGAGTTTATTATTATAGTCTGGATTAGTGAATTAATGTCTAATTAATAATATTTCAGCCCTAAAGAAAGACCTGCAATAGGAAGATTTAGCTCCTGCAAAAGGTAGTTTGCAATGGGTTTAAAGTTCTACAAATCATGTTCAGCAGCTTTAAGCTATAGTGATTAATATTTGTAGATTTGAATGTAGTGAAGAAAATTAGAGGATATTATTACCGTTTTAGACACTCTAAAAGTGAGGTAGGTTCATAGTTCCCTGGGCTGTTTGTAAAACCTGGTAGAAAAAATATTATAATTAACACTCCAACATTTGAACATGTCATTTCAAAAATTTGACAACTAGTCAGTACAAAGAACCAATTCGAATTGCATATTTAGAAAAATGGCAATGATTACAGGCTGTAAAAAAAATAGCACTAGCAGTTTATATATCAATGTGTACTAATTAATGCCAATGATTACAGGTTTAGGTTGTAAAATCTAATGCCAATGATTACAGGTTGTAAGGCAATAGCATTGAATGTCAATTTTTTAGACTTCAAATTATGTAAAAGAGGAGAATTCGGCTTAATTTGAAGTTTTCTACAATAATTGACAGACTATTTACTTGTTTTAAGCCTATTACAATGTATTTAAAACAAATTTGCGTGAAAGACTTGTGTTAAGAGATAAAATAGTACAACTTGCCTGTTCCCCCTGGGGATGGAGTGGAGTGTGAGCTAAAGGCGGGTGGACCTGGACCAAGATCTAATGATATATCCCATATAGGATCAATAGTGGTAGAAACATTACTGAAATAAAACAAGATATACATCAACTACCAGCCCCAGATATTCACCGCTCTTACCTTTATCTAATATGTTCAATCTAACAGAATATATACTCAATATAATACAGTTTTATACTCAATATAATACAGTTTTATACTCAATATAATACAGTTTTATACTCAATATAATACAGTTTTATACTCAATATAATACAGTTTTATACTCAATATAATACAGTACTAGGCCTAATCTTATACATTAGCCCTACTAGGATCAATCTAATACAGCACTAGGATCAATCTAATACAGCACTAAGATCAATCTAATACAGCACTAAGATCAATCTAATACAGCACTAAGATCAATCTAATACAGCACTAAGATCAATCTAATACAGCACTTAGATCAATCTTATACAGTACTAGGCTCAAACTTATACCGTAGGCCCACTTGGAACAATCTAATACAGTACTAGGATCAATCTAATACAGCACTAGGCTCAATCTAATACAGTAGTAGGTTCAATCTAATACAACACTGGGCTCAATCTAATACAGCACTAGGATCAATCTAATACAGCACTAGGATCAATCCAATAAAGCACTAGGCTCAATCCAATACAGTACTGGGCTCAATCTTATACAGTACTGGGCTCAATCTTATACAGTACTGGGCTCAATCTTATACAGTATTATGCTGAATCTAATACAGCACAATGCTCAATATAGTACAGTATTATGTTCAATTTCATTAAATATTAGGAAAATATATTCAAGTCTGTATATGAATATATAAATTAGCTAGTTACTATACTTACTTGCACTGCTTACATGTAACATCTGACTGAAGTCCACCAGTAAATATTTGGTCTATAATACAATTACACAGATGAGGATTAGTGCAACTCATACCATTAGTACCTAAAAAAATACAATATGTTAATACATCTAGTCATCAAACATACCTTTCTCATATATAATATATTACTTTCTCGGATGATGTATGTCATAATGAATGAGGTGAAATATCCACAGGATAAGCTGAATAATACACACAGATAATATGTGGCCAAGATCAAGCTGGATAAATTTTCAAAAAATCAGTTGGTTTTCGAATTTAATATCACCCTTGTGAGGAAATGCTGGAAATATCTCAAGTCTTGGTAGCTCAAGCCTACAACCTTAAGATCCAGGTGTTAAATATTTTTGACACTATCATGTTCTTAAACATCTGTTATTGTACTCAGCTTTTCTCTGATCTTAAACATCTGCCATTGTACTCAGCTTTGCTCTGATCTTAAACATCTGTCATTGTACTCAGCTTTGCTCAATTGTTTATAAAACACACCTTCAGTCTCCTCTTGTCACGTGATTTGGTGGGGCCTCATAAGTGAAATAGATTTGGGCCTCTCTTCATCTAAATCCAGCACGACCGTGAGTGCTTGAATTCGGTGGATATTGTTTAAATCTCTTAGGAATTTATTTCACTAATTGTTTTGAATTAGGAAAATTACTAGTAGATGTATATCAGAAGCTGTGTTAATAGGAAAATGAACAGTAAAGGAAATATATACCCAAGTGAAAATTAGCTGCAATACCTTTGCAATGTCTATGTAGTACATCTAAAGCTGCAATAAGAAATTCATGAGCATCTTGTTGTTCATATCCAGCCAAATGTCGAGCATTGGTCCACACCAGGTGCAGCAGTCTGTACGGTATATGTGGTGTACATATACCTGAATAAAACTACAACAAAAATACAATAATATATCATAAACCATCCAGGGGTTATTATAGGAAACCGGTGACATAATTCCACAATATGAAATATGTGTTTGAAACTTATGATACCGGTACTCAAATCATGAAAATAAGTAGGGCACCACTCCCTTGATTTGATATTTGTTGCAATGTCTGTAATTTGTCTTGTCCGCTGTTTTATCTTATTAGTTTTGTTTTCAGTGTAGTGTTGTCCGCCTGCACTTACTATTATGTCCAAATAAACAATCTCAATCTGCTTGGCCAAAAGTTTTTAAATTCATGATGTGAAAAGTAATCAGCGACACCCTTAAAATCAATAAACAAATCACAATCCATAGAGTCCAAATTCCAATGTATTCCATAAAATTGGTTAAGTGAAAACATATTTGGCTTCTGCTAAAAATTATGCAACAGAATGAATGAATGAAATGGGGTTTAACATCCTACGCTTCTGCACCTACAGTGTGCTATGAGGGAAATTTTGCCCAGACCAGCAACTGCCAAGGGATCTTCTATGTGCACATCAATGTGTACATGGGACCTCGGTTTTTTGTCCCATTGAACGACTAGGCAGCTGTCCTTGTCAGGCCCTCAGTCTGCATCACTGACAGGGGGAAACCAGACCGGAAAATCGAGATGAAATTTCTCGGACAATGCAGGGATCTAACAACCCCCTCTAATTTTTAAGTCCAGCTTAAACCCTGAATTATACCATTATAAGACAATTTCTTTGCTTGAAAAAGATAAAATTAATAAAATAAACCATAACTTACTTCCTGAAAGAGTCGTGCCATTTCGCACACAAGGCACTGTTTGGATTCTCCAGGCATTTGGCAAGTATGGCGATCAGCAAGAAAAAAATCTCGTAATATTGGAGTGTGAGTGAGGGCTTGAACAATACAGTTCATGAAACATGTATTTCCTAAATTGATTAATCCTCTTAACCCTTAAGAAAATACATAAATATAATTACATTAGTGGATTAGGAGCAGATAAATCTTAAAATTGAACTTGATGTAAATAAGATGAAATGAGTTGAGACAAGGTCAAAAATAGCATTATGGTTTTTCTCGAGCCACGCTAGGATTCGAACTGTGACCCCAATCAACCAGAAAAAAAGTCTGCATTAAAAATTATATATATCATGAAATTTTAATGAGCTATTTCTTTCCATCATTATTCTGAATAAGATCATGTTCTTCTTCGACTAAGGTTATTCTAAGGTTGCATTGCCAGGTAATAAACGATCCCTTTTATTGGAACAAACTGTCTTAGGGACTCGATTGTTCGTTTTTCTTATTAGAGCGGAGTAGAAATAGGCTCAGTAAGCTGGTGACCATAGTTACTACTGGGTTCCGCAGACAGTACATCTAGTGTGTGCGACCTTGCTCCACATAATTAAAAGGAAACCTTAGTTTATTTGGAACTCACCAACTGTAGATTTGGCATCAACCTTTCTTCTCTTTGGATTTTTCTTCAAAAGTTGTAATTCATCTTCTGATGGTTCCCAAGAAGCAAATGGATCTTTCAGATCTAAAATTAGAAAATATAAATATTAAATCCGGTATTGTATATTCAAATTGTTTAGGTCAAGTATCTGGTCTCATTCTTCAGCCAAGACTTTTTCCAGCAGGGTCATATCTTCCAAAAATGTACCCGGTGCCTGTTCATTCCATGAGATTATGCTTCTCTCCATATTATTGCCATAAATGGGTGACATTTAAAAACTACTAAAGGACTGTCTTCCAAAATAAATCTAAACTAGATCTGCCAGGCAGATACAAAAGATTTCGTATTCATAGTCAAAAGGTTGCCGAGTTATAAAGAGAAACATTTCAACTGGACAAAATTTTCTGGTATGTTTATGCTCAATGTCCTCATATTTTAAAAGATAGGTTGCCAGGCAACCAAACATAGGCCCGCAGCAGCTAAATCGCCCGGCAGTCAACAAGAGTTGTCCCATATTTTTACTTGTTCGGTAATGAAACATTTATAATACACTAAAATCTGATTAAGAGTAACAACTTACTAAGTAATTATTAGAAAATCATTAGAATTTGTTTGGTTTTTAAAAACTTCTGGCCAATGTGAACGTTTTGTATACAAAACATTTAATATCACAGATTTAGCCGTTATTAAAATTCATTGAAAATGAATATACATGTACTTGTTAATCTCAAGACCTTAAACTCTGTAATTATTTATTGGAAATCGCTGAAAATCAATAGGCTTCTTCATTTCATGACCTTAAACACTGGGTATAAATTTAACCTTCCTGATATTAACTTTAGAGCATCCACAAGATTTCTGAAGAGATTAAGGGCCATAACTCTGACAGTAATAATCGGAAATCGTTGAAAATCAAAGTCAATCGATTTTAATTTTAGCCTCTAGATCGACAACATACGACCACATTTCAATGTGGGTGTATAAAAATGTATCTTGATAAACTGAAGTGACAGCCATGACTTACTGCTAACGACTTTAAAGTGATGCCTCTTTAATACTGATTTATGAATAGGGCAATTAATAAAGTAAAAAAGCAATACATTTGTAGTTAACCATTGTAAAGCTGCTTACACTCACTGACAAGATTTAGAGATGGCTTTTGGCTAAATGATCTGGCAATATCCTCTAAATCTTTATCATAAACATAATCTTCACAGGAAAAACATATTACAGTCCCATATGTTAAATCAATAGCTGAAAAAATACATATTATAGTATTTCACACATTCACAAAATATAGAGACAAACAAGTAATTAAACAATCAGCTCTGCTTGAGAACAGACATGAGAATAGTTGACCGCCATCTTAATTCACATATCAACAAATTTAGACAATCACTGTACTTCACGAATTTTGAATGAAATTGAAAATATTTATTAATATACACTAACTTTCAACATGACAGCTATCTATGCTTTAGTGTAATAGTTTTGTGTGTGTAGGTACACAATTAAAGGGTAAAATAACTGAAAAGATATTGTTATTTTTTTAATAATCTTCTTACCCAAGTTATGTTTCTTGCTCTTGGCATGTTCATGAATATGTTTAGCACCGTAACACCCAAAATAAATACAGTACATACAAGCATGAAGTCTAAGGGCGGGCTGTCGACAGGTATGGCAAACACATGACTTTGCCTGAAAATAAAAACAAAATTTTATGGGAAATATAGTTTCTGGTAGTCTAGTCAGTGCAGCAAACCGTAGGACATTCAGCTTTTCATAGAATCCAAGTCTGATCAGGAAAAAATAATCTGCCTAAAAGGTTCTCCCTTCTTTCACTATACATATCAATTGGGGCATTCCATGTCAAGTGTACACAAAATTCGGGCGATTTTGACATGACCTTCACAGATTTTGATGATTTTTGGTGTGCAAGTTAACTATGATGAAAAAATGTGATGTGCAAAATTATAGCGCTGGGGGCCCCATGGGGCCCCTTCAGGGACATCCCAAACATTGGACCTTTTCAGCTTACCTACCAACTTTGAAACTCCATAACTTCGTCCCTAGTAATCCTACGTACATCAAATTGTTCAGAAAAGATAGATCTTTCTAATGACACGAAGCACGAACTCAACAGGACAAAATTCAGGCAGATATCGTTGACCTTGACCCTTGAACACACGCCCCCAAAAAGGGGCAAACTCGATTTGGCCAATTTTTTTTGTGAACATTGCCCCACCTATAAATAGCGAACACACAAAAAATCAAAGTGGGATCTCCATGGGAACAGATTTGATTGACATGGAAGGTTTGAGTGAATGGAGTTTCTGCGTGCCAGGAATTGTTTTTGCTAATATTGCCCTGTCTCTTAATAATTGCTCTTCCAAGTTGTGATCTTTCTGGGTGGCGTAACCAAATTTCATAATATCCAGACTCCTGTTTGCACTCACTCTCACTGTACCTCTCTCACACACCACTAGCAGACGACATAGCTAACAGATACAAACAGATAAGGTTTTGTGCACTTGAATAACTGTGTAGCACCTGACTTGACCGGCTCCTAAAATATGTTCCCACGGAGATCCCATTTTGATTTTTTGTGTGTTCATTCATCATAGGTGGGGCAATGTTCCCACAAAAAATTGTCAAAATCGAGTTTGCCCCTTTTTGGGGGCGTGGGTTCAAAGGTCAGGGTCAACAATATCTGCCTGGATTTTGTTCTGTTAGATTCGTGCTTCATGTCATTAGAAATATCTATGTTTTCTGAACAATTTGATACCAATTTTATGTACATAGGATTACTAGGGACGAAGTTATGGAGTTTCAAAGTTGGTAGGTAAGCCGAAAAGGTCCAAAGTTTGGGATGCCCCTGAAGGGGCCCCACAGGGCCCCCAGCACTATAATTTTGCACATCACATTTTTTCATCATGATTAACTTGTACACCAAAAATCATCAAAATCTGTGATGGTCATGTCAGAACCTTGTGTACGGTACACTTGACGTGGAATCCCCCAATTAGATATGATGTGTTGTGTATTATTGGAAAATTTGATCTATGAAATTATCAGAAAACTGAATATTCTTTTTTTTGTTGATAAATGACAGGTGACTGTGTTTCGGGTTTTCATACCCTTATATATTGTTGTTCCTAAAGTGGAAACGCTTTCACTTCCTGGTCACCTGTAAATAAAAACTGAAAGGAGTCAAAGTCTTTATTTTTTATCAACATTTCCTTTGTGTCAAGAATATTCAATTTATTTTTAATGAATGGGAAGCAAGAATGCTACCATTCAGGTTAGGGCCCTACCTTTATTAACTTCCATTTCAACAACACATCATTCATAATCATATTATTTATTTTGTTGTTGAATTCTGGGTGAATTTCCATTTATTTAATTTTGAGGGCTAATATAATCCTTCAAATATAAAATTAACCCAGGACAACAGACCAACACAGTTGCCAAGTGTTCTGCTGACGTTCTTTTTGTTTTTCATTGGAATGGTTGCTTTATTATTATTTTTTTTAAATTTTCACATTCATTATTTCATTCATCATTTTTACTTACCTTTATCCGTCGTGCGTCAGCTGAGGGACAAGCAATAAAGTAAGAATAAATTATGCGGAAAGGATCGGTTCCTTTGGCTGCTTTGAAGGCACTTAAGTGCTGGCAGCCATGAACGCTCATCTTCCACCCCTCATGTATAGGACCGGCAAAAACTTCATCACTAATTCTTTTGATTGGGACTGAAATTGTGAAGTTTCATGCGATTCAACAAAGGTTATGCGCATTGTTTAAAGAATTGAAGCAGTCTGCGCATTTGATTCCAGTTCCGTTTCCGGTTTAACAACCAGCACCTGTGGTAAATGGTGTAATTTCGTCTGCTATAAGAATTGCATGTATAAATTCATGATCAATTATTTGTAAGCCGTTGAAAGACACATAACATTGTGAAGTCCTATATCAACAAAAATACATAAAATATTTGTCTCAAACAGACAGTTACTTCGGCAAATTTATTTATAATATAAAATGTGACTGGTGACAGCATAATGAGTCTTAATGACCAAAAATTCAAAAATGAGTTATATGCGTCATCTTAAAGAGGATGTCATAAACCGTCTAATGATACCAAAATCATTGCTCTGCTTTACTACTTTGTTGAGATATTCAAGTTCAAAGTCCGGGAGTTCAAAAGGCCTATTTAGTATTTTTCGAGACAACTTTGTTTAAAGATTATGTTAAAAAATTCTGTTATTCATGACAAAGGTCATGGTTAAAAATGCCAAACTGCCACTTAAGTTAGACACAATTGTTAAGTACCTAACACATGTAGTTCAATAAAATCATGCTTTTGGGAATGTTCCTTATTTAATGTTGTCACAAAAATAATCCAAATTAAAAGATATAAAACCGTTCATACTTTCTGGCGCGATTTTCTCTTTCAAAATATTTCCATTTAAACAAGTGAGGTTTATGTACCGGTACTAACACTACACAATTTAAAAAAAAATTTACTACAGTTTTATTCATAACTTTATGATTTTATGACAAAAACTCGAAAGACGACATCGCCAAAGTTCAACCAATCAGACATCACCGGGTTACGAGCTCCATGATGTCACATAGCAACACGGCTGGTTTGTTTACTATTTTGAACACCGCTATTGGCTGAGTAGTGCTTGGAATATTGTAATGAGTACTATAAATAAAAAAAGAGGGATTTCGCTGGCTGTTTTAGTATAGCTTACATACAGGGCTTCCTTCCGCAAAATGGCTACACTTCCAGCGAAATTGGTCAATTATGGCTATGTTTCAAGTAAGCTGACTTTCTTTGAGTAAACTACTTATTGCTCCATTTCCACCCTTTATCAACATTTTCTTGCTAGTAAAGTGTGCCGGGCTGAATTTTAACATGATAAAGTATTCGTAAATGGTCAAAACCAAATTTTGAAAATGTTGGCACTCTGACACAAATTAGCGTATAATTAGAAATCGACTTCTGTGACTTAAGACTCATTTTGCTATCACCAGTTACAAATATTACATGTAAATATCTAAGTTGGCATTAAAACTAAACAACTCTAATGATCACTGGCATTTTCAGAAAGTTCAGATTAGTTTCTGACATACTGTGTGCCTTTTCCTAAAATGAAAAAGTAATATGGATGATTTCACAAGCATTGCAATGGACACAAATAAAAATCACAACCCAGATCATAATATGAATCATTATGATATGTTTAGCCATGGCCTTTCATCGAGTCACTTCATTAGAAATGGCACTCGAAAGCATAATGACGCACAATTCATGTGCCAACACCAAAAGTTTCATTTTGTCTTAAATATTGAAGACTGGATTATACTGAATGGAAGACTTGCCTCTTTTAATTTCCTACTTTCTGGTCCTACTTTTCTGCACTGACTGGGTTAATGAAGACCGGCATAGAGGGAATTTTGTCCTGACAATGACACTACCATTTACTCTTATTGTGAATTCCAACTGTCAAGGATATTTTTACGGCGCGCTTATGTTTGACTTGTTAACATTAAACACTGCAGTGCCTGGCATGCTTAAAATTTGTAATGTCAACAGACTATATACCAAATTTTTAAGAAGACAACAATGTAGTTTAGTACTTTACTGGAATGAATATACTTGTATTAAATACACTATAAGTTCCATTGATTACTCTATGATTAAATGTTTTGACCTCATGGTCAGTAGTAGGTATTCAATAACAGCATGCAGTGGCAGGTGACTGGAAGTTTTATAGGTGGACCAGTCTGTCTTCTTGGATTGATTTACATGATATTAAGACACAGAAAAAGAGTTAGCATTAAAGATAAAGTAGTACTAATCACAGGTTCAACATCAGGGCTAGGAAAAGGTACATTTAAAATTTTAGTCCATTCTTAATTTAATTTAGAACTATATTTTTTCAAATTCATAAAAATATTAGAAAAATTCGTTTTATGTGTAGTAATAGTAAGCAAAGGCTTGTGCTCATAATCCTCTGATATTTATGTTGACAGCATCCAAGTAGATACATCAGTAAAACTCATATTTTCTCTTAATAGCTTGTGCAGTAGCCTTTCATGAAGCTGGATGTCGAGTTATCCTAGCTGGGAGAAGTTTAGAGAAATTAACAGAAGTCAAACAAGATTTAATATCTAATTTTAAAGTAAGCCAAACATTCTCAGTTTTTGGCAGCACAGACAATAAGTCCTTGAAGCTATGGACACACCAGCCCAATCATACGGCTGAATTATTCGGTCAAATCGATCGGCTGGCACTATGGCCTACTCTTATATTGAATTCCAACTGCTAAGGGATTTTATTATGTGCACACCACTGTGTACATGGGACCTTGGTCTTTCATCCCATCCAAACGACTAGACAGCTATACTTATCAGGCCCCCAGTCATGCACCACTGACAAGGGGGGAACCATGTCGGACAGCGGACACACTAGACGCTGAATCATACGGCTAGTGTGTCCAATGCTTTAAATATTAACTTTTCTACAACTCAAACAATTAAAATTTAGGATATCCGACCGACTGCTTTGTTACATTGTATGTGAAGTTGTTTCTTTTTTTTCAGAGTCAAAATGAACCCAAAATTGTGATGTTAGACCTAGAAGATGAGAAAAGTCCAGTATTAGCTGCTAATGAAGCTTACAGTTTTTATAATCAAGTTGATATACTAATTAATAATGCTGGTATTAGCTATAGAGGTAGAATACAAGATACATCGATACAAGTCGATAAACAGGTTATGCAAGTCAATTATTTTGGTCAAGTGGCTTTAACAAAAGGTAATTGATAAATCAAGATGTAAATAACTAATAAGATATCAGAAATGATAGATGACTCGTGCTCACTAATCACCTTAACCAGCTTGAATATAAAAATTTGGACATCATCCATCCAACTGGCTTAAACATGTTACAAATAGAATGAAATAGGGTTTAAAGTCTTGCATTTCATACACAATACTAATGTCGTTAAAACAAAGATCCTATTTCTTTTCTTTTTTTTACAGTGTAAAATTACATTTTACTTTCCTACACTAGGAGTAGGATCTTTATGTTGCGAGGGATTAGCTAATAAAGTGGTCTGTTATGGCAAGTTTTTGCGGTGATGTGAACTAGTAACATCAACGCTGATTGGTTAATCAAATGTTCGATGTCATAGGGTCAAAAGCCATTTCTATGACCTCCGATGCAACATTCTACTACAACCATCGAAAGTATGCAAAAAAAACCCCCGAAATAATAAAGATCTGTATTTTAATCAGATTGACACTATACTTCAATCATTACGAGACTAACATAATTTTTTAAATTGACAGGCACTAGATGATTTGTTCATAACAAAGCCTGATAATTTCAGTAACGAGGGGCTTAATTTCTAACTTGCATTTTATTATAGAGCATCATCATTGTCTAGATTTCTGTTTCAGGTATATTACCAAGAATGTTAGAATCTGGTAATGGTGGCCATATAGTTTGTATCAGTAGTATTCAAGGAAAAATTTCTATACCATATAGGTCTGCATGTGAGTATGGAAGTGCCCTTTACATTATTGTGCCGTTTAAAGAGTTTGTGTTTGATTGGTGAAGTTTTCAATAAAAGTGTGTAAAAGTGGTTCTCATCTTAGTGTGAGATATTGTATTAGAGTGCTTTGTTACTTACAGATAATATTCAAACATAAAAAGGTTGTACTTAGTACTTGAGAAACTTAACATCTTTGTTTTGATCAATTAGTTGTATGAGTGGAGTTATACAAAGGCTAAGCCTGTTTCACAATTCCATTCAGATATCCTGAATAAAAATAAAGCATAAGTAGTGAGATGCATAATTTTGTGACTACGGTTTACTTTTGTATTTCAGATTCTGCATCAAAACATGCATTCCAGGCATTTTGCGATTGTTTACGGGCTGAATGTGCTGATAAGAATATCAATGTGTCAGTTATAAGTCCAGGCTATATAAAAACAAGCCTTTCATTAAATGCTGTTACAGGAGATGGGAATAAATATGGTGGTAGGTCTTTATATGAAACTTAATCCCACCTTAACTATGAAATACACATATATTATAAATAAAAAGGAATATTTGATACTTGAAAAGGCATTTGTGTAACACCACTAAATTCAATGTATTGTATTATTGGGATATTACATTACCATACATGAATTGATTGTTCACACAGGCCTGGATAAAATGGCTTTTGTTGTACCTGAAATAAGCCTGAATTTGTCTGTGACTGCTCCGTATTCCGGGGATAGTGATGATCACATCCCATGTACTATGTTTAATTTGGTTTTTCATTTTAGTTATGGACAAAACAACTGAAAATGGTATGACACCAGAATATGTGGCACAACGTGTGCTAGAAGCTGTCATGTATAAGAATAATGATGATATTCTGTCAACAATTACTCCCAAAATAGCTGTCTATTTACGAACGATATTTCCATCTGCTTTCTTTTGGCTAATGAAATCCAGAGCAAGAAAAGGACGGAAGGATTACACCAAAGAATGAAGTCTTTAGTATAACTATTTAAGTGGAGTTAGCCCCCTTCTAATAGCCTTCCAGACTATTCATTTAAAATACTTTTTGTACATTTTTATGCCTTTCAATAAACAAATCTATTTATAAACGTTGTCATTATATCTTTAATTCTTAGCAATTCACATTAAATCTTAATAAAATTACGAAACAGCTATGCTGTTATAAAGAAAATAAAATGTATATATACAGGATAGTTTAAAATATTCAGTGCGATCTGTATCACAATTAAAAACATAAAAGACAGTTCGGTAAAAAACAACTCCTAAAATGAATTTTAAAAATTAACCATTCACAATGATTCTTGCGTAGGTTGGCATTCCAACACATAATATCAGTAAAGCCACATGAACACTCATCAGCAATTATCACAATCATCCAATCACTGAAAATACCATTTATGAATTTTTGAGCCACAATAGGCACCAGCTGCTAATGATACTGTAGTGTGCAGAACTTTTCTTCTGAAATCATTTTTCTTGACTAATACCACTGGTGTTGAAGTAGTTAAACTGTGTAAAGGTAATCTAGGTAATCTCTTTATATCTCCTTCTACTTGATATTTAGAACAAGGGTCTGTTTGCCAGGATATTGTATGCACCGCAGCACAAACCACACTAACTGCACCCAGGGGTAAAAATAAATAACCTCGATCAGGCCATGTCCCACCACAGATAAGTGAACCTAATCCTGCTAAAACTGAAGTTTTGTGTAAAAAGTTGCCAACAGATATCCATCTTGAAGTTTCATCTCCTAGTCTTGTTGGTTCTATAATTATAGTCTGAATACCTGCTTCTAAAGCTCTGTCTAACTCATATTCAAACTCCTCCTGGGCATCTTCGTGTTCATAGATTTCTCGGATAATTTTATACTCTGGTGCATCTCCCCCACCCCTGAAATGAAATAAAAATAATGTGCTTGCTTTAGAATTAGTAGTTAAATATTGCATTTGTTTAAAAATGATGATTCCTGCTTACAGATTTGGCATTACAATGTGAATGTGTCCTATATTCGACACACATCATAGAAAAGTTTTTAGGCCTAGTTGTTATCAATGAATCATGATAATAACAAAGTGCACAGTTCAGTTGCCTGGTCTATATAAACATACATAAGTGCATGTGTAAATAAAATTGTTCATATAAGGTCATATTAATATTACTCAGAAGTCCAAAAATGTAAACCCTGAATTTTGGGAAATGCTACAGATGAAATTATTCCATGTTGCTTGATTTCATTCATACCTAGGCCTAGTTCCTTTAGGAACTGTCTCTGAGCGGGCGATGTCCACTGACAGTTCCTGTCGGGCCTTATAATTATATAGCTGCAATATGAAAATACCACTCTTCCTCACCTGTGTTCTCAGGCTGATTTAGAGCACTAAGCTTCTATTTTTCACCATGATTTTTTTTTTCCACAAGGAATCATTTATCAATATATTTGACACAAATTTTGAATTATTCAACACAATTTTAAAGTAGAATTTAGCGATGAAATAAACATGCAATTTGCGCATGTTCGGGTCTAGTAGTAGTAATGGCTGTCAGATCAAATGTATTTTGTGTATCTTTTTAATCGCAGAATTCTACTTGAAAATAGTGTTTAATCATTGTGTCGGCTGTGGCAAGAAATGGTTCCTTTAACCAATAAATTAGAATAAAGGTGAAAAATAGTAGGTAAGGTCAGGATGCCAAAATAGCCTTAAGTAGTAGAATTATAACAGAGGTGGGGAAGAGCGGTATTTTTATATTCAACATTGTAGCTATATCGAACACCATAGGAACTGTCTGTTGACATCGTTCGCTCAGAGACAGTTCCTAAAAGACAACAAAGGAACTAACCTAGGCCTATAAATTGTAGCCTATACTGTTATACTGTATTCTACTTGTTTATCATTTATAATATATGATTTATGTTTCAATGAATGAATCAATTCAATGTTTGTATTATTGACATTTTGCGATATCCGACTTCCGCAGTCCAGGAATCCACTGAAGTCGTTTAGTTTACTACTCACTTGTAGACATTAGACCTGGTACTGTCAACAAAAACAAAACAAAATGCCCTTTAGTCGCCAGATCGCGAATGACTGCAAAGGCAAAGGGTGACTACAAAAATAGTGATAATTCAGCATTACAAATTAGCATACACAACTTAAATGATACACTGTACGTCTGGATATTGAACGGGCAAATAGAGTCGTATAAATTTACAATTATGCATCGCTGGTAAATGTTTAAAATCGGGCAAAATGGAGCAATTTATGAAGACAAAAAATTCACCTGTGCGGATAGTCCGCCATTTCTCTCGATCAAGACCGGAGGACTAAGGGAGATAATTCAGAAAGGACCTTATGGAGGCAGACCACCATTAATTTCCCCATTGACTTCAATGTTAATTCTGGCTTCTTTGCCCACCTCCAACCTTTCCCCAAATTTTCGTTGGCTTGAATGTTTTCACTATAGACAGAGGAACAAATGGTCATGTTTTTGCTCTTAAATTTGCACGAGGTTGACCACCCAAAGTTTGAGATACCACAAACTTAAAGAAGCATACTTAAAAACATGTAATTCCAGACCAAAATACTAACAAAAATATCCATGCAAAGGGAGAGAAACGAGGAGAGAGAATTGCTATGTGTACCGAGATGGTGAAATTTAATGGTGATCTGCATCCTTTTAAAAGTGTTTGGAAATCAAAGTGTTTTGTCCGTTGGAACATTTCTTTTCTACCGGTAATTTGCCCATCCATTATTGCGTTAGGCCTACGGTGACTGATCGTTTAATAATAATCACGTCATTTTACAAGGGTAGCAAATTAGGCCTGAGGCCTTTTTCCAATTTGGCCCTTGGCACAGAGTTCAATGTCTTTCTTCTGTACTACACTGTAACTATCAGTCGCCAAAAGACAAAGGTTGAATAACTTTTAGGCATTTTGTCAAGTGTTCCAAAAGTGTGTTTGATGTCAGTTTTCTTAAAATTTTAGACGGGATATGTCTGAATTAAAATTTGAAAAGGGGCGGGCCTCATTTTGAACAGTTTAATGAAATTTATCTTCAGAACTAATTCTGTATTATTATTTCGAACAAACACAGATTTCCATTCAACAAATCGCCAGCTTTAGTTCCATTTTCGAACGAATAATATTAGGTCAATTTTAGCAAGAATTAAAAAAATAAACGCACCTTTTTTAGGCCACTACTTAGACTGGCCCAGTCTCTGCTATTTATTTTACATTTCGATTTATATAATTTTTTTTTAGTAAACCAACACTTTCGTTTCCATTTGTATAAAAAACTTTGAGTAAACCTAACCAGCACCAGAGACTGGACAATTTGCGAACTTCACAATAAAATGGGCGTTCTTGCCACGGTTTTCGTCCTACCTTATTTGGAATGATTGACACCCCGGGTCACGTGACATGAATCATGCGTCTCGACTGGAGTGCAAAGTAGTCATGCTGAGACCGTCCGAGGGTTGATGTCACGTTGTTGTTAGATATGTCGTGATCACGTGCACGACGTCACACGACCTACATAATGCAGATTGACCTACTACATGAGATTGAAGCTCTATTTGCCCAGTCTCTACAGATTACGGGGGTTTTTTTTGGAGAGGAATGGCCAATTTTTGGTGTGTGGAGAAGACTGGCCACCAGTCTAGCCACTACTTAGACAGTCTGATTTTCTTTTATAATGAAAATAATAATATCATTATCTGTATAGCGCTTAAACACCCATCCATCCACAGTTTCTAATGCGGTTCGAGTTCACTATATTATAAATTTGTTCTCGATGTTAATATCATAAAGGACCCCCAAAAAGGTTTGTTACACAAGGGATCAAGAGTGTTACATCAAGGGATCTTTAATTAATACCCAGCGTGTCAGATATGCACACCTAGATACGGAAGACCATATAGGTCAATCAAATGAGAAAAAAAATTCTGACTATCTTGGTCTAAAAAATAACCATTTTATATAACCATCTTGTAATTACAAGATAATTACAAGAAAAATATCTTGTAATTACAATGTAGGCTATAATAGGCCTCCTGTAATTACAAGATAGTTTTCTTGTAACTATCTTGTAATTACAATATACGGAGAATCCTATTACGACCAATCACATGAAAAAAAGGTGTTACCAGTTTATTTCAAGGTTGCGGCAGGCCATAAAAAATGTGTAAAGTCAAAACAAAGGAGAACACAAACAGCCAAAAATCATAATTTAAAGAAGTTTTTTCGAAAAATATAAATAGCGTTCTGTGGCTTTAAGGAGACCATTAAACTTGATGAATCATGATGTAAATGATTTTAATGGAGCATGGCATGAATGATGTGCCGATTCTGTAACATAAAATAAAATACGGCGTTGACTTAGCTATTCAATAAATCGGTGTATGTCGACCTTAAAATAAGTTACTCGTGGGCTTCTCCGTATCTTGTAATGACAAATAACAAGATAGCCATCTTGTTATTACAAAATAGGCATATTTTGTTTTCATTTGATTGACCCCAATGGGCTCCCGTAGTAAACAAATGAAACACCAGTTTAATAAATTATACGGATTCCCATTGTCACGGTAACATTGCGGGATGAATTATAAATTATTGATGAGACTCACTGATCCCAAATTTATTGATATGCAATTAAGAACCGGCATTTGTGGACAGTGCATTGTTTAATGGACTTTGAAGCACTGGAGCATGAGGATAGGGGGAACTGTGCTTTGTGTTACAATTGTAAATTTTACCTATAGCCTATAGATATAATAGCTCCACCTCTCTTGTTCAAAATATAGTCCAAGAGCGTGTAATCGGTTTTTCCCCACTGCTTCTTTATTTTCTACGAATTTGTGGGGAAATTTTTGTTCGCAGAGGAACATTACCACAGAATATGTTTTGTGTAAAACGACCAAGTGACCAATTGTAGCCTAATGTTGGCGGGAAAGATATATATACCAGACACATATAGGTTGTTATCTTATACGAAACGGTGGAAAATATATATATCGGTAAATTAGTTTAATAAGCTATCCTTTTGTCAGCAACAGTCTGCTTTCTGAATGCTTTCCATTTTAGTTTGAGAAACTATCGACCTGTTTTTATCATAGCTTAATTTAATAAAATCAATACTGGCTTGCTTTTATTTGTAATTTTATTCACCGATCAATCAAACGACATGTATTCATGTCATTACAGTTCAAAGATATCGAACCATAAAGTCAACTCTATTTTAATAGCATATTATATGACCCAAGGCTCCGCTGACGTCGACTTTTAAAACCATTAGGAAACTAAACTGCTATAAAAATAAAGATAATTTGTATACGCCCACATTTCCATGTGGACGTATTATGCCGTCTCCCCTGTCCGTCCGTCCTCAATTGTTTATGGACCCTCTATAGGTCACAATTCTTATCCGATTTTGACGAAACTTGAAATATAGGTTTATCCCAAAAAGATCTCGGATCGCAGCTTCATGGATTATGCCCCCTGCAGATAGAACGAAAAATCACGTTTTTAGCTTGTGGACCCTATAGAGGTCACAATTTTGAACCGATTTTGATGAAATTTGAAATGCATGTTTATAAATCAAAGTTATTGATTCCTTTCAATATTTGCGCATATCAAATTGTAACTTAATGAATTATGGCCTTTGATTGTAGGAACAAAACACTTTCTGTTTTGATTGTTCTCTATTCATTTCTCGAAAATGTGGGCGCATCCTGCCTGGCAACCGCCGGCCTATTTTATATGTTATTTTGTGAAAATGGGAATATGTTTTCACAATTTTAAAGAAATTAAATTTCGTTTTTAGCGTTCAACGTTTGCTTACACCAACCGGGATAAACCAGGGGAACATTCCGGCCAGCATTGATATCGGGTAAGATCCTTCTGATATAAACACAGATCCTATTTCATTTTGTTTTTATAGTTCAAAATTTCGTATAGATCTGTTCTGCATTTTAATTAGATTGTGAGCAACCACGGCCACCACAATACTGGTCCAGTGATTGAAGTACATGTACATGGATATAATTTTATTTCGTACATTGAAGTCATAAAAATCAAGCCTCAAAACCCTTTTAAGAATTTTGTGAGAATACCGCCTTAACTAATCGTATCTACCCACACTTCCAGTCCACTATTCTCTTTCGCACCTTTCATTACTTCAACTATTTGCAATTTCTGCGTGTAGTCTGATAGTGGTAATTTACCATTCACATCAGCGTGTACTGTGGCAAGGATAATTTCTGTTTATAACTTATTCAAAGCTATTTTGTCCCAAGACGTCTCTTTGTTTATAGAATTATCAAATTTATTTTCTTTGAAAGAGATAGCATGGAATGTGACGATATTGCATTTCTACATATCTTCGATTTTACAGATTGCTAAGTGAAATTTATGGGAGTCTCCGATATTCTCAGTTGGGATGTTAATAAGTAAAATAAACACCGCGTTGAGATTATGTCATAATGAATAGTCTCTTATGTAATATATCACCGCTTACATTAATGTTATCTGAAATGTTCTTTATTTGTCTAGAATTATATAAGAATATTTAGATCTATTCTTTCAGATGATAAATGGCATTGCACGCAAAAACATTCTCTGAACATTCTCTGAACATTCTCTAAACATTTCCTAAATTTCACCTTAATTAGTCAGACAAGATAAAGACATTGATACCCTTCAAGTTTAGAAGGCAGTTTCTGGCGAAATGAAATGGAATTGGGTTTACGGTCTTACATTTCTACGCTAGCCTAAATAACGAAGGGGATCTTTAACATGCTATCGCCCTACCAAATGCCTGTTTTTGCCAGAGCCGTCGCCCCTGTCTTACAGCCATGGGAAAAACGATATATGGGCAAATACACATCTGTATTTTTATTCAGATCGATAGAATTTATATTATAGATTTGAGTCAAAGAATTTTCGTTTCAATAGCGAGTTTTAGCGACGGCCAAATTTACCATAGTTTCGATGGTTGTTCCAGATGCATGCCAGGGGTAAATATTTTCTTAAAAACAGCATTACACTAGGATTTATTGTAAAGAGGTCACCCCGGTTTAGTCATGAAAATTCCCTCTATTTTACTTAGACTCAAGTTTAAAGTCTTAATACAACAATAGATAAAGATGGATTTCTCGTGCCATTGCTTCAGGAATAAGGCGATATACATGTATATTATACTGTTCCAAACCATTGAACGATCGCAAAGGTGCAGAACTTGTTGGAACTCCACGAATAAACATACAAGTTCTTAGCCATGTGAACCCATGAAATGAGAAGCTGTATCTAAAGAAAGAGTAAGCCTACACTGCCCCGTAAACGACACCTGTTATCACTAGTTAACCGAATCGATGGCTTTTGCTTGGATTTAGGCAGTCAGTGAAATGGAATGGGGTTTAACGTCCCGCTGTTCTGTACTGGCCTAATGTAGATGGGCACACGCCAAACAGTGTGCTATGGGAGATATTTTTGCCCGGACAGCGGCACCACAGTCTACCTTTTTTTTTCGAAACACAACTGTCAAGGGTTCTCTCGGCCAACATCGGAAGCGAAACCGAAACCTGATTAGCGAGCCAGCATCTTATTCACTCAGCCACCGCGGATCACGCATTGTTTAAAGGGTCAATCCCGATAATATTTTTGAGAATAAAACTGCCTAATTTTGTGTTAAAATCCCTTAAAATCCCCCACCTTAGGGCCGAGAAACTAAAACAATATATGTGATACGTTTTCAAACAATTTGAAGCCGCCAGTCTTTATTTGGAAATATATAGAGTCCGGTGTCCCAAGACCCAAGCTGTATTATGCGGTGATTGGGTAAAACCAGACTTTTTTTATATGAAAATAACATGTCGGTGAAATTTACTTTTTGTTATCAAGTACAGCACATGGACCATTCACCGTGTAGACCTCTAAAAGAACGGGAATCGATTATCGGGTCACCCAACGAAAAAATTGACCCGAAATCTTAAAAGGGTTACGTGTCCGAATAAGCTGTTTTAACGCTCATGTGCTAACGACTCTATATTTTGAGATGAAATTTTGAGTCAGGGTCTATACACCATTCTTCTATAATTTGGCGTTTAAATGTCATACGTACTCGGACTTTTATTTTTGAGACTCTGTTCAATTTGGGACTGTCCCTTTAAAAATGAGCAAAGAAACAGTATGTTGGTCTCAAAATACTGACACGACGACGAACGAACTCGTTAAGGAGGCTAAATTGACCATTGAATAAAAGCAATATGCAGAATGAAGTCTACAAGTATATAGTCTTCACACAGATGGGAAACGTGTAAATTGTTATAGTCTGAATGAAATAGAAGTTATTAGCTGACATACCTGCCAAATGAAAAATGCAGGCAAGGATTTACACAGTTTGGTTGCTTAAGTGTGTTTTTCACCTTCTAGAACGTTTATTTATTGCTATCTTATATTGTTATGTCCTTCCTTCAGTATTATTAAAGTAGAAATAAAACAGAGGAGTACGTATGGAAAAACGATGTGCCTCTCCTCTAGGCAAATTGCTTATTACTACAAAAACGCTTAATAAATTTCAAATTAAAGGGAATGAATGAATGAATGAAATGGGGTTTAACGTCCTACGCTTAAGCACCGTACCTGGGCTAATTGAAGACGGGCATACGCCACAGTGTGCAATGAGGGAAATTTTGCCCGGGCAGCGGCGCTACGGCCTACTCTTATATCGAATTCCAACTGCCAAGGGATCTTTTACGTGCACTCCAATTTGTACACGGGACCTCGGTTTTTCGTCCCATCCGAACGACTAGGCAGCTGTCCTTGTCAGGCCCTCCTTCTGCATCACTGACAAGGGGAAATCACGCCGGAAAATCGAGATAAACTTTCTCGGCCAATGCAGGGATCGAACACTCAACCTTCAGGCTAGCGAACCAGCGCCTTATCCACTTAGCCACCGTGATCCCCTCAATTTAAAGGGTTATGAGAATGTTGCTTGTTAATTTGTTCTAATAAATATGTTCTTTGCAAAAAATGACGTCGAATGTAAAAAGTCATCTATAAAAAAATTGCAATAACATGTATTTTGATGTTTTAGAAGCACATTATATTATATTAATATTTCAAACTAGGTTTCGCAAACAAGGTCCATAGCTCTGAGCTTTTTCGTCAGGAATCACTGGAGATCATACAATTCATAATCACCCAGTGACGGTTGCGACAAATTTAATATTACCTAGGTTTCGTTATCAAGGGTTATTACTCTTAGGTTGTCGTATTAATAAATTGTCGACGGATGGACGGACAGGGTGACGACAGTATGGGAGCACACTACTAACACTATTGGCCTGGGTGGTCGTGTTTTATCAGTCGTAACTTGAAGTCTGAAAAGGCCAGAATAAGATCGAATAAAATTATTCAATTGATATAGCAACTTGAATTTCACTTCGCCATCTTTAATAATATTGTCCAGTAGTAATATTGTCCATGCAAGCCAACCCAATCGTGAAATTTGTTATAATACCTGTATGTGTTTTATTACATAATAACAGCAATCGTTGCAATAAAATAATACATATTTGTTACTTTTTGGATAATATGTGAACAATCACTTTTACGCACATATTTTAAAGCGAATACGCGATACATTCACTTTAAACTTGTTCATCGAAATTCGCCATTTTGCAAATTACAATGACGCCCATACAAAGGAATTATTCCTGGACAAAAAATGTAAATGAGCGCACCAAAACCGGATCTAGACATTTATTTATTTCATCATCATTTGTTACGCCAATAAAATATTTTATCAGAAATATTTTGGGGTAAGAACAAAAAGAGACAATAATCATAACTGTCACAAACGTTGAATGCATTGGCAATATGCAGATGACACGAATGATGACAAGTAATTTCTCATCGATTTTTCTCACCATTCATAGAGTGGAAGCCTATAAACCGACCGCGTTGCCGACTCTATTCACAATAGAGGCTATCGAACAGCCTGATAGACGCTATATCAGTGTGATAGTGGAATACGTACACAAACAGGCCGGCTGTAGCTAAACCACGCGGCAATAGTAGTAATATATAAACTTTATTTATATACATACTATTATAAAGCCTACAGCCAATCTGTATATCTACTCATTATGAGTTCCATTTGTGTTTACATATCGTGTTGATTAAGCTTCCGAGTGTCCGACATTACAGTCAGTTTTTATTCAGTGTTGTCGATCATTCCAGTCATCTTAGATATTGTTATTGTCTGCTGGTTACATTCTGTAGGAGGCAGGAGTGTTTTTATTCTGTCACTGGAAGTAGACATGCCTAATTGATGTCAATCGAGTAACGATGTTATTGTAAAATGACAGGGGTATAGCTACGAGTTTATACAAGGATATCTGTTAAATTGTGTTTTATTGGCTGTTAGTGTATTGTGAGATTCTAACATCATGTCTACCATACGCAAAGCCTATATGGAGATATCAAATGGTATTCGGGGGCTGAGACTTCACAGAGAACAGAATCATAACGGCGGCATTTCTGTGAAAGAGACGTTACACAAAGCCACCAATGGCTCACCGAATAGTAGCAGCAAATTACTACGCTCCCCCAAACCGGGAATAGTTAAACGGTTACGGAATATGAATGGCAGAGTTGGTTTAGACAATGTACGAGATCTCTTCAATGATGAACAATTCCTCACAAAATTTTACTTTTATTTTTCGGCGGAGGAAAGAGGGACGTTAGCACAAGTGTGTAAGAAATGGAAAAGCTTTTTGTATCAGTCCAAATTCTGGGTAGACGTTACTCCAATTATATCATTCCGCAATTGGGACAAGGATCCTATTGTCCGAAGAAAGTTTTACGAGAGTCTCCAGTATCGGGGATTTGATTCCATTTGTTTACAACTGGCCACGGACGATGATCTGTTAGATTTCGTTAGTCACTTTCCACCCAGCAAGAAAAACCTTCGATCTGTATCTATCAGGTGTTCCAATATCACCGACGTCGGTCTGGAAACTTTATTTAAGAAAATGCCTTGTATTTATCGGCTGGAGTTGTCCGGTTGTAACGAAATAACAGAGACTGGCTTGTGGACATCACTGAACGCAAAAATTGTATCTTTAAGTATTAGTGATTGTATAAACGTAGCCGACGACACCGTTGGTGCCATTTCTCAACTTTTACCTTCCTTGTACGAACTTAATTTACAGGCGTATCATGTCACCGACGCTGCTCTGGCATTTTTCAGTGCCAAACAGAGCTACACTCTTGGAGTCTTAAGGTTAAAATCGTGCTGGGAAATCACAAACCATGGGGTTGTAAATATTGTTCATTCCCTCCCAAATCTCACCGTCCTTAGCCTCTCAGGATGTAGTAAAATCACCGACGATGGCGTGGAACTGATCGCCGAAAATTTACGTAAACTGCGGATATTGGATATATCTTGGTGTCCACGGATTACAGATTCTTCTTTGGAGTACATAGCATGTGATTTGGGACAGTTGGAAGAATTAGTTTTGGACAGGTAAGGCTTTTGAATAATACCCTACCAACAAGCACCCCATACAGGACGTCAGATGTTCTCCCGTTGCACTGTTTTGAATGATACTCCTATAGATAACGCGACAACACGTAACCTCTGTGGTCCGAATGCATTAAGCAGTTATGACAAGAATGAAACTAATGAATAAATCATACTGAAATAGACTCGCTACCAGTCATATACAGGGTTGCTATGGGTTCTTTGCTTTATGCCCAATTTAGATTACAAATGGTCTTCTTCTTTTTCTAAATGATCCTAATAACAATAATACGAACGACCGAAGTCTCTTTGTTTTTGTGGTTTCTTTGTTAATCTGATCGGAAGTAGCGATTAATCGATTCGTTGGGGACAAGTATAATTGTAGAAAACATAATCGATATTAGAATTCCCCTCCATCAATATCATCTTAACTCAAACTCTTAATCTTCTTATGGTCTTTATTGATTCTTTCACTCAGAATATAGCCACGGGTTAACATTAGTAATTGTTTACTCAATATACTTGAGTCTGGTTGCCTTGTTCCCCTGCTGGACAGCGTAATTTCATCGTAGAGATTACAGTAGTCTACCATTCAAGTGCTCACAAGTCAATCTGCATATTACTCAATGACAGACAAAAACACATTGACCGATAACTGTATCTAAAAACGATAATGTACAGGTCTTCTGTGAATAATGCATCCAAATAATTAAATAAAACTAAATATAAAGGAAATTGAATTGGATATCGACCTTAGCTGGTTTTTATCTATTAAGACGCGGTCTTCGTAATTGTGATTGGGTTTCTGGTATTGAAATAAATCCTCCGGGAAACAAACCTGCTTGCAGTGCAAGGCCAATATATATTGGTTTATTAGATCAGAATGCCCCAGAACAATAATAGGATTTTACAATTCAATAATCACGCCTCGTAACTTATGTGTAGTTGCATTAATACTATAGGGCCCCCCGGAATATATGGATACATGAAAGTTACGGGTCTAAAATTTGTTTCCCTTATTCTCCAATGGTATATATCGAGATACATTTAGCCTAAAAATATATTAATATGATAAGTTTTCTGAAAATTGATATATCGCTATTACAGTCTACTAAATAATTGTTTCTTTTTTTTGCAAATATTTTATATTTTATTCTTTAATTTTAATCATCTCCTTAATTTTGTGACGAATGTCCGCTGTCCCGTAAGGTGACAGATAATACTGATCATTTGACTGATAGTTGTTGTTTAAAAGAGTATTTAGAACATCACATTAATAACCCATTGACTTTACACTATAAATAATACAAACACCAATTACTATTTCACATACCTTTTCTTTGTTCTTTTCTGAATATGTTTTTAGACTATATAATTCAGAAAACTTTGATGAAGTACAACGCAATTTACCAACTTTTATATACTGCAATTCATCATGGGGAAATGATGTAATACAACAATACGGGGATAGCAGCTGATCTGAAAAAATAAGCATGTTCGCCACAAGTTGGGGAGCCAATACCAATAAAGAGTCTTATGAAAGCACAATGTTAACTGGTGATGTTTTATCATCAATAATCTAGGACATTATAATATTTGTCGTTAATTATGGAGGACATTTTAATGGTGCGTGTTATAATATTGTAATTACAATAGCTACTGTGTCTTTAGGAACAAATCGTAAACTATTGGGTCCATTAAAGAACACGACACTTATATAGCTTACTTCTAAATATTTTATATTTTTTAAGCTCTCCTTGTAAATTAAATAGAAATGTTGGGTTGAGTTCGAATTTCAATCAACATGGACGCAATATAACATCTATTTACACCTCACATATACGATGTTTTACATGCATTATTTATCAGATGTCAGGTTTATGCTACGATGTTCCACTAGCCGTTAATGGTAACCAGTGGCCTATGCTGTTAGACTTCCTTGTAATCACCAAGGAGAGATAACGCTTGGGTGTAAATTTGATTAGAACAGTGATGATCTATGTACCAGTCGGTTGACCGACAACATCTATTTTATAACTATCATATTCAACTGTATAAATGCACAAAATAATATAATCTTGAAAGCTGTCCCATTTCACACCAACAAGAAATAGTATATTATACTAATCCAGGGCAGAGCTCTGTTTCTCCATGTAGAGTAGATGCCTGAACCAAATATATTAGAGATTCCAAACGGATTCGATATTTAGAACATTTTGTACGAACGTTACCGCGGCACAAAAACCATGTAGCATATTAAACACTGCTAACGATGTTTGTTATAAACTTTTTAATAGTTAATGCCAATTTTTGGATTCTTTTTTTGGGTATATATATTTTTTTAGAGAAAGCCGGCAAACACCTGAAATCCCCCTAGAGCATTTTTGAGTCTGTTTTTTGGGGGGTAATATCTGTCAAGAAATAAAGTTGGAAAATTCAAGTGCATATCTCAGTATATCTTGTAAGTCTGTTGTACATTATGATCAAATAAGAAGCACTTGTTAAAATATTAGTCTTATCTAGGACCACTACATGATGAAGGCTATGATATTTCAATCATATGGTAAAGTACGAGTACTTCACTATGCTTGCAGATGGTATGTATACCATCCCTACAGACTTCTTAATAGATAAATAAGATGTATACAAGATACATTTAATATGTATGTAGATTCTTTTATTAATGACACATGTAGTTTCAGAAATCTTGTAGAACTCTCAAGTTCCGCATGACCTTCCCAGTGTCCGTTAACCAACTGATGTACCGTTACATATTATTCCTATCTCCATATGGCCATTATAATGAATGAAAGATGCATTGTGTCAGAATGATTAAACCACTCGGCATGAACGTGCACGAACACGTTTTAACATCACGTTACTATGTTTTAATCAATAACTCTCTGTATATGGGAACAATTATTGTACATTTCCCACTGTTCTGTGTATAAAATATCGCAATGTCAATCCTATAGTGTTCTTGATGGGGGATAAAAGACAATATATAATAAATGATATATATTTAGCTTATTTATTAATTCACAAACTTGTACTAAAACAACAAACACCATTTGTCAATTTAGAAAAGTCATACACATATAGAAAACAATATCCGCTTCCTTATTAAAATGAAATGTTGATGTTGTTGTAGCATGTAATTTCAACAATATTACTGAAAAAATGCAATAAAAGTTTTCTTTTACTCTATATAGGCCTGCGTCACACCATGTTAGACCTTTTACATAATATCCCAAACGTCAAAAATATGTACCGGATTATGTAAAGACTACTTAATCATGTCCGAGTATAAAAAATACCTTCTCGAAGAATGGACCTTATTGTACTAATAATACTGTAAACATATTATTACTATAATTATCTAAGGCACATACAGATGTCAGTGTGAACCAAAGTAAACTTAAATGACCAAAACTGACGTTAGAGTTGATCAGTTAGAATAATTTTTGTAACAGAGTTCGTTTAATAAACAAAAGTTGGATTCTATTATTTCGCCATTTTGGTGTTCTCAGATAGGCATATTCGGTAATCTTATTTACTGTGACACCAGAAAACACTTATAGTATTATATGACAAGGAAATGCCTTAGTTTATAAGACTTGACATTCTACTATTAATAAAATGATGATGCAGCGATTGTAGATTTTGATATGAACGACTTTAATGTTGAACTCAAATGTAACAGAACATGAATTGTTGAGATTAATTCAAGGAAAGGTTGTGGACTTAAGCGAGGAGATAAAGGAGGTAATGTTAGCGATCGTCTTTAGAATGACAAAATTGATTCCATTGAATTTTGATATTAATCTTGTGCAGATGATACGCATGTAAACGGGCTAGTGGAGACGGGCATACGCCATGCAGTGTGTCATGAGGTAACTTTTACCCGAGCAGCGGCATAATGGCCCAATCTTATATCGAATTCCAACTACCGAAGGATATTTTACGTGCATGGCAATGTATACATGGTACCTCGGGTTTTCGTCCCAACCAAACGGCTAGACAGCACCACTGATAAAAGGAGCCACACCGGAAAATCCTGATGAACTTTCTCGGCTAGTACAGGGATAGAACACGCGACCTCCAGGCTAGTGAGCCGGCGTCTTACACACTTAGCCACAGTGGTTCCTTTATACATCACAATACAAATATCCCAAGGATAAGAAGACTGAAATAAAAAAGATCACGTGAACATCTGGATATGCTATTTACATTCCGACGAAAATGGTATCGAGTGTTCTGACAAGATTAATTATTTAACTTTTAGTGTCTATTTCTTTTAGAATTCCATTAGTGGTTTATCTGAACATGGCCCCACGTCTTCTCCCTAGGGAGATGTTTTCTTTAGTTTTATTGTATATTTAGATGTATGCATTTGTTTTGGTGTATATGACATATGATAATATGGTGATTATACAGATGTTGAAACAATACTTAGTGGTTATATCAGTTGTTAGACACCTGTTCACAGGTATATTACTTATCTATCTACCATATGTCAACGCGTTACTTCCTTTTATATACTTTCATCAAAATATAATTAATGAAAAGATAGCCACCCATTACATTATTTATATCCTCATAATTATTTATGTAGTAACACGCTTTTTATTTATTTAATTTTTACTAATTAAATGCTATAGAACAGAATCCATTGCAGGCTACAAATTAGCCTACTATTTGCCTTGCCCGTTGGCAGATTTTATTTAATGAGATGACGTCATTGGTAGCCTTTGCTTGATATCAGCAATATTTGGTCTGACGTGTAACATAATGACTCGTATTTGAGAAACAAATTGCGGTTTCACTGCCAACAACCAATAGGAGCTTGTCTTTGGTCATTAAGGGCCCGCAAATTGTACAATGGGTCTGCATAACTGTATCGCGATCAGGCAGCATCTCCACGTTTGATAACTTTATCACAATCACAAAGTAATTATAGAACTCAATAGGTAATAATACCACCTGACACCCCGGACAACAACCAAATATGTTGGCCAGTAACATCAAAAATAATTAATATCTAACATTTGTGTCAATTGTTACATTTGTGTCAATTGTTACATTTGTGTCAATTGTTATTTTGATTTCTTTACGTTAACAAGCGACCTACCACTGCGTTCCGTGATCGACATTATAATAGGGGAAACGGATTACACAGCCAACCTATGTTTCTGTTATGTTTGGGATGTTTCATTGATGAGTGTGTTGACGTCGTTTACGTACACGTCAATGTGAATGTATACACGGGACTTCGGTTATTTGTCCGATCCGAAGGACTATATGCCTACACTATTCCTTACCAGGTCCACTGTCTCCCATAGCTATCGCGGCTCTCCGCCACAAACGAAACAGAATGCTGACCATGGGAATGTGGTTTATAGATTACATTGGAAAATTTATTGAATAATTCAGTTTTGTTGGATTATTGACATTGATCTATGGTAAGATCGTATGAATAATGAAACGATTCATTTGACAACCCAGGGTTGTAGTTTCTGAGATCACCTTAAGTCCCCATTAACGGAAATGTCACCGTATATGACGTCAGTTCCGGAATCTGGCCTATTTTTTCAGATAGTATAATATAGATTGGTTTTGTCATCTGTTTGAGACTGCTTTAGGTTTATTCTTTTTTTCAGCACAAATTGGCCAATAACGAATTAAACTGAAATCTGATGTCTATATAGTTGTGTTGTATTTTCAGTGAGGTGTGGTGTGTTTATCGTAGATGTGATATGCGGTTACGTTTCAACTATTTTAAGTGTTCTTAAATTAGCTAAATCTGGTTTCCTTTACAGTCCGAGATTAGCTTTAAGAATGTTTCCACGCGTTTATAATTGAAATGAATGATGCTCAACATCATTTTAACCATATTTATTATTTACTTAACAGGTATTGGAGTGTTTCCTGTTTCACTCTACACCGTTTAATACTAACTTCTAATAAAATTGTAAATTGAGAATGGCGTGGTAAAGAATAGTCTACCACCACGCAGATTGTGGTTTTCGAGAGAAACGTGGAACTTTATTGACACTGAACAATACAGGAATCACAAGTATAGGTTGTGAAAACTGGATGTTTTATTATCGGAGAACAGATAATAACAGTTTGGATGTCCTCATTAATTAAACGTGCATATTATTGAAACGATATACCTGGAATGGAAAGGTCATAATATATATGAGAAAATTATTTGTTTGTGGGTGTGTACCCCGCAGTAAACCAAATGGTTGAGCTTTTTGTAAGGAATTTTACTAATTTTGCATTTTGTGTAGTATGTAATTATGAAATTTTATGATACTGACTATATATTTATTTAATACAAAACAACACTCTACACTTTCTGTCAAATTAAACCTATATAACTAAGCTACTTTACAATATATATGTAAACTACCTATATATGTATATCGATATATATTTAATTAAAGTTTGATATATATCTATATGTAACAGGTGTTTGACCTATTTTATTACAAAACTCTTATTGTTAAACAGTTAGCTAATATATTCAATTTTATTTCATACTCTTTTTTGCTGAGAGTTAATAAATTGTTTCGAATTCATTCGGTTGAACTGTGCCAAGAATATTAAATTCTGAATATTTGGCTATTGTTCAAGTCCTTATTCAAATGGTCCCACACCAACCGTTCTCATCTCCCCTGTGGAATGGATTGTACGCCAAAAGTTTCAAATTTATGCTCGCATTGTGAATTTAAAATATTTTTATGATGTATGATTGATAACAACCTGTGGAATCTTGCTGAAACGTCGAATTGAAATATTGTTTTGTTTTAATATAGTTTCATTTAAAACACTGTCCTGTCTTTATTGTTAAGTGTTAAGAGTAGTGTAACATCTGCACTAAAATGTAAGTTACAGTAATCTCCCCCTCCGTTGTATTACTACGGAATTCTTACATTAAGTAAGCCCCAAATTAGACAGACTTAAAGGGACACTGATGAGTACTTCCGGTTTAAATTCTTTACATGAGAACACCTGTAACTGACAGGATTGTTCAAGACTAAAGTAAATAATGTAGATAAATACTTCCAGGTGTATAAGTTTTTCTTTGATTCTGTTCTTTCGTTTACTGTTTGAACTTTTACTTATATAAGAACTATACAATAGGCTCATGTATGTCTTATATGTGAATTACGCCAATCCCAGCCTTAATTATATCCACTATATTGTCCGTTACGTATTTTCTGACATTTACACATGTATACTAGTATATACAGTTTAAATGTTAATCATCTGACTTGTCACAGGTGGTAACAATTCTCTCTTTAAATAAACAAAACACAATCCGCTACAATTATGATGAATTTTACATTAGTAATACATCAGATGTTGTATACATCACTGTGTCTGGCAAATATCATCATTATTTTCATATCCATATCCATTTTCATTAAATTGTTGTTTTTTTTGGGTTTTTTTAATATAGTATTTCTTTAAGATAACATGCCAGTTTTGAGAATTTTATTTATCGTAGAACAATGCCCAACCACGGTCCGGTCATTGCCAAAAAATTCAAGGGTGCATCTAGGCGCATAATCTGGAACCTAAATAAAGTTTGAGTTTAAAACATAAAAATAATGTCCATTAGGTATACCAAATTCTAGATTTACATTTTGCAGCAAGATAGTATTCGGTGAAAAGTTTTAAATTTCGGGAGATCTATCACTTGCGTATGAAATGAAACTAAATGAAATTGAGTTTAGCGTTCTACATTTCTTGATATAGGATCAATCCTGAAACGTTTTCATGGGCAGATAGTTTAATACATTTACTATTTAACAATTTGACTTTGAAAACGAGAACCCGACGTACGACAGTTTTATTAGTATTTGCCTATTAGCCACCGCATCTGTTAGGCTTATTTAAAAGTAATTTGTTCGGTAAAGCGTGTTATTCTAAACGAGAACAAGACATTACAAAACTACCAATTTCTATATCCTGGCAATGCCAATAATCAGGATCCACATAACTTATTATAACTTGAATAACAGGAAATAATTATATAATATTTCTCTCCAGTTGCCTGTATACACGCAATCATAAACCTCTTATTTAAACATTTACCCTAAGAAATATAATCGATTGGAAACAAAATGGCCGTCATTATTACCATTTTCTATTTTAATGTTCAAATATTTAACCATACAAATTGTTTATTGAGTATATTTATGGATGCTGGGTCTATAGAGATTGTCATATTGGATTTATTTATGAATCTTAAATCAAAATAGATAATTTAGTCGTTTTTATTAGTCAATCTGTTTTTCTTCAGGCGGTATATGTGTATTGATACAAATAGTTTATATTCTGGATTAAGTATTAATATCAATATTTTGTTGTCTTAAATTAAAGGGCTTAAAATGTATTTTTTTAAATCATAAAACAGTCGGAAGTGGATCTAAATCAAGATCTTAATGTATTATTATTGTAGATAAAGTAAGTAGTTTACTTTCAAATTAAAAACTTTCGGTGAAATATTAAAACAGTCCAAATAGATCAGCTGCATAGTCCGTTCTTCACAGTTTTCTGTTTTTTTATCATTTTTTCCATTTGTATATAAACAATTTTTACTAACTTCCACATTTTCTTCGGCGATATGTTTTTCTTTGTTCAATACAAATGACACTCGAAATCAATTTGTCTATAGAGTACACGGCGTCGTGTGTTAATTTTAAAATGTTCACTGTGTCCTAAATATTGGATATTTCACGGTAAAATAACAGAATCAATATTGATTGAAATGGACAAATATTGAATTCTAATTCGTTTTTTTAGTTTCGAATATTATGAATTTCGTTTTCTTTTCTTAGAGGGAGAAACCAAAGACTGGCATTTACTAAAATGTAAAAGTGGAACAATATGATCCGCAGGGATATCGGATCTGTCTATCAAATTTTGGGAACACTATATCTTACCCAAACTGTAACTATAGGTTTTTCACTGCACGTGCAAAAGAGGTATAGTGAGAACTGGACGTTTCGAAAACGTATGCAGTCAGTAATATAATATTGGTAGTTAAAATATCTTTATATTTTACCGCACTTTCGACTTTTCAACATTTTAAGATATTTAAGAAAGGAGCTGCAATGTTAAAATATGGTCATATAGTGCCTGAATAATCATGCCATAAATTTGTATGCCACTGGTTCATTGTGTTGACTTGGCAATAAAGCCGACCCACTTTAAAGTATCTGTATTTCTCAGAATATCGATACCAACACCGAGATCGACTTAAAGCTGTCACTGTGTGAAGTCTGTCGTCTGCAAGTTCAGTAAGTTGTAAGACAATGAGCAGGTTTTGGATTGGATATGATCCCATTGTTATCGAGACTGTAGCCATGTCATTGAACTGTGAGCTACCACTTATCATATGAACAAAGGCCATTGATACATGAGTCATTGTACAAATTCGATGCTCACTAATCGTTGTTCTTATAATTCCACGGCTGCGCAACTTAATTTAAAGGGATGCCTCCAGGAATTCTACAGCCAATTCGAGCTAGCGAATAAGACCCTTTCAATTTCTCAATTACATATATACAACGAAAAATGGTATCAGGTGGTCTAGAAATCCTATGCTATACACTGCACGCTTGAACGACATCATTGATTTAATTATATTTTATTTATAGAATTTCAATAAATCATGATGCTATTGATAAAACATTGTGTCTGGATTGACCCATATTATTAGAAGAGATATTTCCGTTGAACTTTTAATGTAGTCTTTAATACACCCTTTAACTATATGTACTATTGGTTGGGTGTCGCACCCTCGGGTCAAAACCAGATTTGGATATCTTCACACATGGTTGAAAGATTAACAGTTTTGCCATATTTACGTTTTAGTCAATTGGTCCGTGTATTTATATATCATACCCTCGAGGTGCATAATCAAAGATAGTTTCAACAACTTATGACGTCAAAGATAGTCATTATGATATTATGTTCAAGTTACTTATATTTAGATTAACGAGTATTTAGATGGTTTTAATATAGAATTACAGAGTTTATTAAAAATGGTATCATAATGCTAATTTACTAATAAATGATACGATGATGCTGATAAATAAAGTTAGAAGACATCATCGTGATTACGTCTGGCTACTACAGGAAATAATAAATATAATATTTCAGGAAAATTACGACATCCTTAAACATAATATTATATCAAATTTGTAGAGATGCCGAAGGTACAGGGTTGGTATTACAAAACGTCTCGCAGTAATTATCTAGAGAAAATGTTTTCTTGTTATCCGCGGGGGAGGTGGTGATGTGGGGTGATGTGTCAATGTAATTATTACAGCATATTTTATATATATATATATATATATATATAATGCGCTCTTTCATAGAAATTGTTCATATGCTTTACAAAGTGACAATAGAATCATAAAAACAAGATTATGGACGACATATTAACAATGGCGTATAAAGAGTCAGTAAACATCGTATTTTAATAAATGTACTTTTAGTTGTTTTTAAAAGAATATAGAGATGTGAAACATCCTAAACTATGGGAGATTATTCAATAAAGCAGGTGCTTAATAACTAAGTGAGCACTGACCATAGAGTATATTTTAACAGTTTTGGGCTTTAAAAGTAGTTTATCCGATGTACGCAATTGAATACAGCAACTTTAATGTGGTTCTGGAGACAACTCTGAAAATGTAACCGCGGCAAAGGCGTTTTTCTTCTATCCTTCTATCCAAAGTTGCCCAAGGGTTTTGTAAACGAAATCACACTCTATAATGCCGACTTGAATTCCAACCATCCAATCAGACTGTTGCAGTTGTATTCACAAACAATAATGGATGCCTGAAAATGTCGTACAAAGTGGAGTGGCTTTTATAGACAAAATGCCTTCATACTATTTCCTGGAGAGAAGGTGCCCCAATATTTTTTTTTACCAGGGTAGCGTTATTCTTTTGATCATTAGGCGCTCTAAGTGCAAATAGCGATAATTGATTAAAAATATCAAAAAAGTGATAATGCTTTACTCTTTTGTTTTGATGATCTGTTAATAGTTGTCAACCTCGTCTATAGAATTAACACCCGGTCTCTTAACAAATCAATATTGTCTCATGTTACTCACCAAATTAACTTCTGTTCTTGTTATTACTGGAGGTGCGTGGGTCAGCTAGACTTGTTAAATCTTCTCATATTCATAGTGAAATATTAATAATTTATCACAAGACGGCTTAAAGATTATGTTTCAGCTTTATTGTGATTTACAGTTTTCATAGATTTTATTGGAAATAAAAGCAAGGGACGATGAACAGAAAACATTTATATATTTATTAAACAAATCCTACTTTTATTTTTATTTGTTTTATAAAATATCTAAATATTCTACGTAACCATCTTGCGGCCATTTTTCGAATACTATCTATTATCTAATTGTTTTTATATATATTTATCAACGGACAGATATATTACAGCTTATAATAGGTATACATTTGCTGAGGGTTGAGATTACAAATTAATTTACTTTTTGTTTTTAGAAATGAGCTTTTACACTAATCAAAATATATGTTTTGAAGTCGAATTTCTTTTGTATGCATTTATAACCCTTTATATAGGTTTTTGGGATTTAACGACCAACATTACAAAAGGTCGAAAACTATTTTTATTATTTTTAGATTAAAAGCAAAATTAATACTTGGCGTCTATATAAGTATTTTCTATAGAATTTTAAACCATATCTAACCCCAGACACTAAAGACACATCCTCTTGATTTCTACCTTAAAGCCCCAATACCACTCTTGTTGTAACTGAATAATATGTTCCAATCTTTATTCTGGTCAACAATTTGTACTATTTTACAGTATTTCAATTAAAAAATGATACAAATTTCATCTTAACACATCTAATTTTAAAAATTGGAAACATTCAACTACATGCCGTAACATGGTTTGAAAAGCCTTACGTAAGCAATTTCAAATGCAACTAGGATTTAAACATATTTTCGAACCCTCTGGACAAGTAAGATAGGTTGTAATGGATAATTTACACAACAGTTAGGACACTTTAACATCTTGTAGTTAGAATAAAGCTAATTTTTTTCTGGACCTGTCAAGCCAACAGGAGTGTTATTGTCCCTTTAACAATATAGGCCTACTTAATTAGAAATCAACGCTCCTGTAACTGGACAACTTTGAAACGTGTCATCTGTGGATCCGCATGTATTTGGTGACTTCTAGTGAACTTTTATGAAAAAAATGCAGACGACCATATAGTATTGAATACTAATTCATTCCAGTAAAGCACATTCACACTAGAAAACAAATAAATGATAACGAAGAGTCGCTTTAAACCACAGCACAGAAATTTATGCTTAAAAGATTTAGTCGTTTTAACCCTTGTGTGGATACAAGGGGTATTTCGGGACCCCATGCACGACCATATTCGTAACGTCTGTGGTGAACTGGATTATAATTGCCGTGCGAGAATTCTATATATTGTCAGCACAAGGGTTATAACGATGGATGACTTTATCTATAGGAGACTTACTCATGTCAATATGGTGGACCATAATCCGAGGATGGAATTGTGACGTCAATGCACACTTGTCCAAAGAACAAGCATACCAAGCTTAATGTGATTTTGATCCAGTTCCTACCTCCTACCCCCCCCCCAATCTGCTTTCTACAGTATATATTATGGTGTCTCTTTAATATGTAGCACATTACTTTATGTTAAAAAGATTTACTCATAATCTACTTATACAGTAGGCCTATATTATAGTTTCGCTTTAATACGCAGCACATTACTTTATGTTGAAAAGATTTACTCATAATCTGCTGATACAGTATATTACAGTGTCGCTTTAATACGCAGCACATTACTTTATGTTGAAAAGATTTACTCCTTTCAAGTACTTAAACCCTGCTTTCTACAGTATATTATAATGTCTAAACTTTCTCTTCATATTGATGTATGGAACATAAAATAGAACTTAACACTACAATATCATCCTACATTCTCTATTGTAATTATACTAGAAATTGCCAGGAATTCAAACTACTTCGAAAATTTCTTTCACAGATTAATTAACCTCTAATGAGTAAGCCAAATTCTTCTCCATTCATGTAAACAATTTTTATTTTTCTGTTTAACCATACGGTTTATAATTGGTATAAGTGCAGCAGCCATTCTTTTTTATTTCTGAAAACATGACCATAAATTTGAAAGAAAATAATTAAGAGTTGGGAACGTAACACTCCTTCTTGTTTCCAATGATGGCCATCCCATTATCTTATGTACTAAAGTGTTTCAATTGAGAGAGAGAGAGGGAGAGAGAGAGAGAGAGAGAGGGGGGTACGTCAATTGGACACAAACTAGGTTATTGTGGGAATGAAATAGGGTACAATATACTCGGGTCTTCGTTTTTTCTTTTCGTCTATTCAGAACGACTAGACAAGTTTCCTTATCCACCACACTGACATCGGGTAACCAGACTGGACGAGAAAGCTAACGGCACTTTTCGTGCGTAGTTCCACTCGAAGGGAACAATGTTTCATCGTTCGGGTGGGATGAAGAGCTGAGATAAAGTCCATGTTAAAGTACCCATGGAAGTTAGAATTCGAAAAAGGAATATCCCTTTCCACTCTTTTTTTTAAATTGCAGATATTTCAAGAAAATTTAGAATTTTAATTAACAGTAAATCAATAAATGATAAACGGTATCAGAACATACCTTTCAGAGATTTACAATTTCAGAAATTCGTTGGAGGTATTTAATTCAGTTGTTTTGTGGCATTTGGAATTTTTCGTCCAGCATAGTCAAATAAAATGGCTGTCAACTCAATGTTCATTTGGTTCTACATTAACATATTATATTACACAATCTTTAGACACAGTCCGATGACTGATAGCTAATACTATATAGTTACTGCGCAATTTCTTGTCATTGCGATGCTTTTTGCTACATTCTTCTTGAAAACATACCGTTTCCTTTTCTCCCACGATTTCGTTATTTATATTTATATTGACCTTTAAACATACATAACTAACGATGACGTCGAATTAAGGCAAATTGTGGACATTTTAATTACTTTCTCTCCCAGCTTCAATAGAAAATTTAGCTTTGTAGCTAAAGTTTATTTCACTTATTTCTAATCGGGTTTTGTCTTCTTCTTTCTGTTGAGTATTAGGTTTAAGGGCATTTTAATATAATTTAAATCATTTAGAATCTAGGACAGGAATGTTCTCCTTATAGACACAAACATTATCTTTATTTCCATTGTGAATTACATATGCATATTTGGATATTTGTACAACAAAATATAGACTAAAGACATCGCTTCATTTAAAATTTTAACTAAAACATAAATTGGTCTTTGTATCATCGTTTAGTTTATTTGGTTGAACATTATTTTCCGTGAACATGTTAAAGAAATGAACCGTTGGGGTGGGGGGGTGGTGATAAGGGACGACAACATAATATATAGGTGTTACAAAGAGTTTGTTAAATTTTACGTATCGCTGCTTTTTATTGGCAGGTTGATCTAGAACCAGCTATGTTTCGATATACTATAGCCATAGACAACAGCTTATCTTGGTTGTTGACCACATTTGATAATGATTCATTCATTATACCATGTATTCTAAAAAAGCTTGAAAGAGTTTGGTAATAGACGTAGGCCATTAATCTGTTAAAAACTATAACTTCTATCGCGATCGCAAGGTTTTCGGAAAAGGGTACATATTTGTAACTCTGGATCAAATTCTTAAGTTTGAAAAAATGTAGTAACTATCCTCTAAAATTTTTAATAACTATAATTGTTATCACATTCACAATGATTTAGAAAAAGGGCCATAAATCTACTTCTGGGGGCTGTGAAACGCCGAATGTCGATAGGGTTTGTCCCCTTATGACCCTAATGCTTCACATACAAATCCGTTAAAACCATGGCCTCTATTGCCTTGAAATTGTTGATGAATGTACCGACACTGTATACTACTGAAATTTGGGAGTATATAAATGGTGCGGAAGAGTAGAGCAAATTATAATAAAAAACAGATCGCGGTCAATGGCTATATTTTATCGAGGGCATCCACTCGATCAAGCAGCGATCCATTTATTTATAATTTATAACACAGATGTATATGTCATTGTAGATCATTAATTATTCGATCGTAAGAAACGGTCGCAATTCCTATGATTTATTCGTCTGTGATCTTCTACATTTAACTCGTCGAAATTCGTTTTAAATGTGTAAAAAACTGTAGAAAGTATAAAAAGGATGTTGATAGATGTAAAGGTCAAAGATAAAAGTAATATTTTATCTATGTAATTATCTTGTTATAAAACATGCTACTGCTCCTAGGCCTACATCGATGATATATTACATGATGTATTATAGGTCATAGGCTTATATTATACAAATCTTAATAAATTCAAAGTATGAATAATAGATTTTTATTCATAAAACCTGTAATGTCTTAATTGTGACTATTTTCGAGTTTGTTTTTTTTTAAAAAAACACATAAATATTTAATGATTAAAAGCACGATATTTCTGGATAGACTATATACACATACATCTTAACTTGATATCAGTTGTCCCCCGTCTTTCGAAGAAAGCAGGGGACTATTAAAATGGGTTCGCCTGTCTATCTGTCTGTCTGTCACACCTTTTGGGACACAACAACTCTCGTTCCAATTGAGCTAGAATGTTCAAACTTGGTGTAGGTGTTTATTTTTCAATGCCTTAGCGGAGTTCGAAGATGATAATTTTCTGCTTAGGGTAAGCAGAGATAAGCAATTTGATTGGTCGATGCTTTGGGACACGATAACTTTAGTTTTAATTAAGTGAGAATGATGAAACTTGGTGTATAGTTTCATAATCAATCATGACCAAGTTCAATAATCAGGGTAAGCAGAGCAATAAGCAATTTAATAGGTCGTGACCTTGGAACTGAATCATTCTCATTGTAATTGAGTTAGAATGTTTAAACTTGGTGTAAGTGTTTATTAGGTCAATGCCTTGATTGATTTCGAAGATGTCCATTTTCTGATTAGGGTCGGCAGAGACAGGCAATTTGATTGCTTAATGCTTTGGGACACGATAACTTTAATTCTAATTTAGGGAGAGTGATGAAACTTGGTGTGTAGTTTCATTACATTAATACCTTGACTAAGTTCGATAATGAGCACCTTCTGCTCGTGGTGAGCACCTTCTGCTCATGGTAAGCAGGGCGATAAGCAATTTGATTTGTCGAGTCTTTGGAACACAATAACTCTGATTCTAATTGAGTTGTAATGTTCACACTTGGCATAGGTGTCTATTAGGTGAATACCTAGATGAGGTTCGAAGGTGAGCATTTCTGCTTAGGGTAGGCAGAGATAAGCAATTTGATTGGTTGGTGCTTTGGGACACAATAACTTTAGATCTGATTATAAAGTGATAGTGAGGACACTTGGTGTATAGCTTTATTACACCGATACCTTCGATAATTAACATTTTCTGCTGAGGGTAAGCAGAACGATAAGCAATTTGATTGGTCGAGACTTTGGAACACAATAATTCTCCTAATTGAGGTAGAATGTTCAAACTTGGTGAAGGCATTCGTTATGTGAATGACTTGATGGAGTTCGATGATGAACATTGTCTGTTTAGGGTAAGCAGAGATAAGCAACCTGATTGGTTGGTGCTTTGGGGCACGATGACTTTGATTGTAGTGCAGTGAGAGCGACGCAACTCAGAATATAGATTCTTATATCATTACCTTGACCAAGTTCGAAGATGCAAATTTTCTGCTTAGGCTAAGGAGCGATAAGCAATTTTATTGGAACATAACTCTGCTTTTAATTGAGGTAGAATGTTAAAACTTGATGTAGATGACCATTAGGCGAATGTCTTGACTGAGTTCGATGATTAATATTTCAAGCTTAAGCTAAGCAGAGCCAATCAATTTCATTGGTCGATGCTTTGGGACAAGATAATCTTGATTCTATCGGATAGAAAATGATCAAACTTTGTGTATAGTTTGATTGTTCGATTCTTTTGAAAAAAAAAATGTGCGATTAATTAATATGTTATTAACTTTGGGATTTCGGCGGGGGACATCAGTCTCGCTGCTGGTTGTTTCTATTGTTTTGAATGCCTGAATATTATTTAATTTCTGACTATGAACATCGAGTTCAAGATGGTATCCAACCTATGCTTTACTATTCAATGAACACTATTCACCCAGAGGTGTATAAAAGGGAGGCCCAGGGTTCAAAAACAAAAACAACACTTTGGAAATTTACGTTCGCCCAATACACACTAGGTCATTTCAGGACTAACATGGTATAAATGTATTTCAATATATATACCACCTAGTGCCTTAGAAGTGAGGGGAAACCAGAGGACCAGGAGAAACCCATGAGGTTAGGCAGTCGGTCCAACTGCATGCCAGATACTAGTGTGGGATCGAAATCACGCCTTTTGACTCAAGGACAGACCTCATGATCCAAAGCGCATGCCCTAGACCACTCGGCCACCCAATTGTCCTGTGAGAATTAGCCCTCATATCAATGATTGATAGTGATAAACGCACAAAATGTGAGCATTATTATACAAAAACAAGAAATTTATTTCAGATTTCTTATACCAACTGTTAATCTACAATACCAGGCGATCGTTCACAAGTTCTCATAGTAGACTCGGAATGTTGGGAATTTTATCAATGTCTTATAAGACGAGATACTACTGTACAGGCGAGTAATAACAGTGTGCTATTTCTTCTTGTCACATTAATCCAAGAAAAACAAGTCACTGTTCAACATAATAAGTACACGTAGCTTACATAATTTCTAATAAATCGTGTTTCGTCTTTTATACTTGGATCATCGGGAGTCGCGGTGGTTCAGTGAGTAAGACGGTTCGCTAACCAGGAGGTCTCGAGTTCGTTCCCGGTGTTAGCCGGGAAGTTCTAGCCTATCGACTAGACACTGTTCCTTGCCATTATCCTGTGCCTCTGACAAGAGGAAAGGACGTTGGAAAGCCGTGGGGATCTTTCTAGGCCCACACCAGAATCGAACCCCGTCTGTCTGTCTGTTTGGTTTTTAACGTCTGCTTCCACATAAAATCGAACCTCGGATCTTCCGCGGCTAGATGTAGTGTGCCGGAGTCTGCAGAGGTTTGCCGATTAGAGATTGGAGCATAATTAAATCCAGCTTAGCAAAGGACTACAGCTTTAAATGTGTACACGGCAAACAATAAAATAGAAGACTCAAATGTGTCAATTAACTATAGCAACAAGTCTGCCTCGTGTATGCTGCTTTATCTGATTATAATGTCAAAATCTTATCACATCTTACGACAGAATCGGCGAATAAAAAACTCTTAAAATTGGGAATAGAAAACCCCAACAATTGTTAAGTTTGTGTGTTGTTAATTGAGTTAAAAGATGTATAAATCAGTCTAGTGTTGATATAATCCGACAACTGGTTAATGATGTTATATGTATATCATACACTGTTAAATTTCAAAGCTCAATTTACATTGTAGTTGAGTATGGCGTCTGTGCAATGGTCGCTGTGAGCTTAGGACTCTTGTTCGTTCCCGAGGTTCGCCAACACCGAGTTCGAACCCGATGAACCCTAGTTGGTGAGCCAATACATTATCCACTGCGCCACCATGGCTCCAGTTTAAACCATAAGGTAAACATTTCAGTATTGGACACACGGTGCGTATGTCTTAAAACGAGAATTTCATATTTTCTAAGAGAGTCAAAACATAATTATTTCTATGTCTTTTGCTCAATAGGTTGTCAACTCACTATTATACGATCGTAGGCATTATTTCCAACACTTAAAATGCATTGACACCGGAAATAATAACACAGTTACCTCCCTCGTTTTCCTATTCCCCACATGGAATAGCTATATCAAACGTTTGAATTTGAAGTTGAAAATGACATTTTTGTCAATTTCTCAACTGGCAATAGTGAATTAAGGGACTGTTTATAGATACCATCTATTATTTTAAGGCTTTATTTTAATACATTTTAAAAATGTAACTTAAAATTTTGAAATTGTTACTTTAAAACTATATATTTTAGATATCAATAAACCGTTACGGAAACGAACAAAGATAACCTCCTTTCAGAACTTCCGAATTGTATTATGGTTCTCTTTCTGTAAATTTACGAAATAATTGTTTTCAGTGTAAGCATTTTTCTGAACTACCGTTTTTTTTATAAACCAATATTTATTAAGACAAGAATGTTATATATTTTATCAACAATATAATACGTCACATGTTTTGTTAAAAGGGTAGATTTAGGGAAGTGTCGAGTGATGTAAAAAGAGCTATGTTTCTTTATTTTGGCAACTAACGACTGTTTGCATGTATAATTTATGCTATACTTATTAACAGGTTTATCAGACATTTTTTGGTAAATCTTAATCAAGATGTGATGGTGATGAACAAATTCGCATTGTTCTATTATAAAACCATTGATAAATTGTAGATGGAATTAGATCATATTTACCTGGGGGTATTTTAAAGACTAAATTATGCCATTTTGACTGACCTATAAAGATCATTATTGCCAAAGGAAATGCATTTCTTCATCGGCAGTCTACTTTTAATTTGGCCAACATTTGGTCGCTTACTCGGCTTTGCAGACGAGTTCAATAAAGCGCGAATTTAGATTGGTCGACTAAATATTTACCTATTAATCAAATCAAACATTTTGGAAGCCTTTGATTATCTAGACGATGTATTGCTTCTCGAACCATGGTTCAGTGATATTGTTATGCTTTAGACACGACCCCTAGCGCGCTTTTTATAACAAACACCTGGGGTCAGTGCTATCAAAGATGATGTCAATGTAACCATAATGTAAAAGAAACAACATATAATCAAGTGGCAGAATTTTTTTCGAAATATTGGCATAAATGCTGCTAAAATTTAAAACGCTATTACGGAAAATCAACATGGCCGTCGGAAAGTTTACTTGGGTAGACCAAAAGATAAATTATTTTCGACATTTGGGGATTGTTTTAGAGAACATTTTAATGGATCAGTTTCGCACCACTTAGCCCATCCTCCTCGCAGTGTTCCGTTTGATTAGAGCTAATCTGACTACTCCCTGCTGGACTGAGTGGGTATTATTGTCACTAATTATGACTGGCCAGTGGTCCTATTACTGACCAATCACTGAATTCGTTACAAAGGTTTTACCTTTAAAACAAGACGTTTAATTAGGACAACTGTGTTTACGTAACGTTACGTCATGGCTGCAAGTTTTTTTTATGCTATATTAACCAGCGCATAGCAGGATATTGCAGCAAAACTAATTGCGTGACAAACGAGGCTATCGGTATTGACGTAAAGTAAACACTACGGTATGGTAACAAACAGACTTTTAACGTTTTTAATAACTTAAATCTTTGTCCAAAATATTAAGGAAGACCCAAGATTAAACGACGGAATGTCATGTTACTGTACGTAAGTAGTAGATTTGATTGAACGAGAAGAATAGACACATTTACTTAAATGTCAAGAATCCGAAGCGAATCCAGCAATGGCCAGAGAGGGATTTCTCGGGCCGTTGCTTCAGGAATATGCACTTAGCCCGGAACACCATTTACTGTATATGTATAGTATGAGTCAGTGTCACAAAAACATAAAAAAAAAGAAAAAAAAGAAGAATACTTCGCTTTATAAGAATCTAACATACTGAGGACTTTTCATTGTAAGAGAATTTCAGACATTAAAACCAGCCTCGCTGCGTTCGCCACACCATTTGGAAGAATATTAGTTCACTTGGCATAACATTTTCTTTGCGTAAATTAAATTTACACGGCTATCAAAAGGTTATGTTGATTTATGTCACCGGTTGCCATAAAACGTACCACTGAGATTTAAAGGCTGGTTTTATTAGCTAATTATTGACTTGATATTGCGTCATTTCATGTATAAAATATGGAACTCGATGTAGATCTCTAAACGTGTATATTGCCAGATGCCCCTGCTCTGTTTAATGCATGCAACTCGTGGCGTAGAGAATAGCCAGTAGTACCATGGTACAGTGAATCAAAACATTTGTATGTTTGTCTTCTTCTTTATCTCTATGAAAGACCATTTAGACCCTGGTATCTGAATAATAGAGGTAGTCAGGTCAATATGGAAAATTGATACGAAAGGTTTCTCAACTGATTCTGGTAGGGTTTCGTGTACTTCTGTAACATACTAAAAGTTTACCAAAGTAGGATCCCCGGAAAAAGTGTTTTTTCAAGACGGCGTCAAAGAACACATTAATATCATTAAAAATGATGTTGGATTTCACTGAGCTGTTGAATCATTATGAAATTGAATTCATGAAATTCAGCTGTTTACTATCATAGAATAAGTTTCAGAGCGTTCAGTTTTGAGTGTCATTCTCCTCCTCAGTATCGACCTCTTGAATGATGTTTAAATTGTCACAGATTTGTTGATCTTGATTAGTGAAATCTGATCCTGTCATGAAGTCCTGTCCCAATAGCACATATCAGATATTGGCAAAGATCTGATGGTTGGTCTATTTGGTGGCAATCGAATGATACACTATCATCACTGTGTGTCATATCATTTTACCAAGAAAGTGGTAACTGCTGAAGCATCAGATACTTCTAAGCGGCTTTCTCCAACATCACATGCAACAAGATTTCATAGCCAAAGTGTGTACTTTCAAATTATGGTATATACGGGGATGGCAAATGAAAGTGACCTAACTGAATAGGGATGGAAATCCGGAAATAAAGAGTTAATTTCAATTATGACTCAAAACTATGCTGTGCCTGGCGAACTCATAAAAATTATCTATTGCAACTGTTCTGGGGGGGGGGGGGGGGGGCATGATCTGGACTCCCATTTACTGCTGTATGTGGCCCCTGTCAAACAACACTCAATAGGTCGTTACTGAGGTGGAAGATAGCACTCACAACTTATTCTATGGACAGGGGTGTTTGTGCATTAGGTGAATATAGACAGCTGAAGGTCATGAATTCAATTTCGTAATGATTGAACATATCAGTGACATCCAAATTGTCATATGTTGATTGTCCCCCAATTTGGGTGTGTTGGCGGCCATTTTTGACATGATAGGTCAACATTATTTTTAATGATCTTAATGAATTTTTTGCCCCCCCCCCCCACAACGTAGGAATAGAGCCCAAAATCATCAAATTTGAGTTGATAGATACATAATTATGGCCAGTAAGACGTTTCGATGGCCACCTTTGTCGGTTATTTAATTTAATAATTGAGAAGCGAGACTAAGACTCTAATATACCAGTACCGGGTTTACGATAATAATCAAAAGATACGCAAATCTTGTCAAAACTACAAACAGTTTTAACTTGGCTTAGAATAAATTAATTTCAATGAAATTTTCAATAATATTTAATTTTGATTTTTTTTTTGAGCTTACATGTAGCAACGGTCAGCTCTTTACACAATGTATCTTTAATAATATTTTTTGTACCCGATTAGTTTTTAAAGATGGTATATTTTGACATCAAATATGAAATATGAAATGTAGAGAATAAGAAGGTACTTGTGAGCTTATCAAGCTTTTATTTTTGGAATATTCAGTCTGGAAAGAATAGCGTGATAGACAAAGGTCATCTAATCTGACGTGTAGGGTCCAGTGGGAAATGTTAAAATGAGAGAATAGAATCACAAAAATAGAACTGATTATACGTGTACCACCAACTGGCAATTCTTTCCACATTTTAAACACTTTCCATAGATCACTGGGGTTTAACGTCGGTTCAACACAAACCAGGTCAGTTTCGGACTAACAACGAGTACAATTTTATTCCAATAATTCGCGTAAGGGTTTTTAGTAGTGAGAATAAATCGGAGGACCAAGAGAAACACCACGAGGTTAGATCCTACTCTTTGTTACGGATAGGTGGGGTATCTAAACAGTACAATTAATTTAATGACAGATCTTATGATCTAAAGCACACGCGTTAAGTCATCCAGCCACCCAACCTAATTCCATGGCGGGGGCTTGGATGGCCGAATGGTTAGCACGTGTGTGCTGTATCATAAAGCCTATCATTGATTCAGCTGCGTTGTTTCGAGTCCCCGCTTGTACGTGACAAGGAGTAGGGTCGCCTGTCCAACCTCGTGGGTTTTCTCTGGGTCCTCCGGTTTCCTCCCACTGCTAAAGACCCCTACGAATTATTGAAACAAAATTAAACCATATATTAGTCCCGAAATGACCTAGTCAAACTTTTGTGTCGAGTGAACGTTAAACCCCATTTCTCTCTCTGTCTCTCTCATTCCATGGCTAAGTGGGTAAGACGCTGGCTCGCTAGCCTGGAGGTCAGGTGTTCGATCCCTGCATTGGCCGAGAAAGTTCATCTCGATTTTCCGGCGTTGTTTCCCCTTGTCAGTGATGCAGACGGAGGGACTGCCAAGGACAGAGCAGCTGTCTAGTCGTTCGGATGGGACGAAAAACCGAGTTCCCGTGTACACATTGGCGCGCACGTAAAAGATCCCTTGGCAGTTGGAATTCAGTTCCTGCCCGGGCACACTGTATGGTGTATATATGCCCGTCTTCAATTAGAACAGGTTAGGTGCAGAAGCGTAGGACGCTAAACCCCATTTCATTCATTCATTCCATGGCATTGACACCGTGAAGAACAATCTGTATACTTCGAACCATGTTGACTCGTGTTGTTTATTTAGTATATTATTAATAAGTAGGAGATAAGTATCATATAGTAATAATAATACTTACAATAAGTAGATATACAGTTCATTATATATCAGTAAGAGACTTACTAAGAGAGAGGGGTGTGAAACAGGTAACAGTGAACACAAAACGCACCGGGTAATATAGCTTTTATCGCATTAATCATTAATGCTTGTCTAAGTTTAAATAGATGACTTGAAGACTGATAAAATATTTTCTGTGATCCAGTACACAAGACAATTGATATCTATCTAAACTACGTAAATAACTAATTACCTACTAGTTTTTTGAGTGTATTGAGTTATACAATGCAATAAATAACCCTAATGTTCACCTTTATCAATGATTTATATGTAGTCTTAGATTACGTGTGTATATAAGTAAATGAATGTATATTTCAAATATATACTATAGATATTAACACACGTGCTTTACTGTAAACATCACCTTAGTTTACCCCGCGTGCGATACTCTTATACTTTGAAGAATCGTTTAAGAGTCTGGCCAGATTGGTACTTAAAAGGCTATTTATTTGCGATTATTCACAGCTGATGAATGATTTCCCGTGTAAGGAGGTTATATAGTGTCCAAAATATAAATTGATATAAAAATAAGGGTTAACGACCAAAGTTTTTGCACATATAAATACTAAAACTTAAATTACCAGGGATTCCCTCTCTCTCTCTCTCTCTCTCTCTCTCTCTCTCTCAGGATATAGTGTATTATTAATACTGAATGAACGTTTTTATTCTAGTCCTCATTATCAGATTAATACTGATATAGAACATCCGATAACAAGATGGGTTAAAAAATAAAGATGGCTTATGCAAAGATTTAAAGATTAAAACGATTTACTGTGTTTAAAGGGAGTATAGTTTTATTCGTTGGAACCTTAAAATAGACGAAATTGGGTCTAACAGCTCACATTAATTGTGATTTTTAATGGACAGTCTAAATTGAATGGTAGTAGTTTGCGCCTACGCCCTATGCATAATCCTTTCTGCACGAGTTTTTTTTTTAAATTGTTATTTTGTCTTTTACGAATTAGTCATATTTAATGATATATATTTCTTTCTCCATTGTAAATCACGCTCAAATCTTGTACTGATTTTAAATTGTGTATGTGTGTTTTAAATATTTGATATTAGGGCCCATTTTTTCACGGTAAGATAGCAACACCAATATTGATTGAAATAGACGAATATTGAATTCTAATTCGTGTTTCAAATTTTAAATATTATGCATGAATTTAGAGGTTTAGCTCCTTTAATAAAATACACCACTTTAGCTATTAATGTTTCTTCAGTTTCAAGAGCCGAGGAGATGCCCCTTTTTATGATTGTTAACAATATGCTGTAGATTTTATGAAAATATTGGATTATACCTTCTAATGGAAGCTAATGTAATGTTCTTCACTTTTTTCTCACATGGTATTAATCAGATAGTTAAAAAAAAGGACGACAAAGCTCTCAGTTGCATAATTCATGAAGCATATAGTAGGTTAACTTATATTCATTCACAACAATAGTCATGATCTGGGCAACTCTGGGGGAATGTAGGGAAGATACTTATATCGAAGATGACATTACATACGCAGTATGCGAAATGTGTTTTTTTTTTACATGCGATAAATCCAATTAGCAGGATATGTTACGACAATGCACTCTATATTCTAAATCTAAATATGGCCACGGGATAAGCAAAAAATAACAATAAAAGAATCGATAATAGATTAATTGTAGAATGATCGGCAAGCATTAAAGGCACAACATTACATAGGCCTACTAATAAAATAAAACCAAGTACGAACAATCCAAACCATTAGACAAAATTCGAAGTCCTAAAAAAACGGTATAGGCAAAATAGTGTAATATGGCAAAACAGTGTTATCCGCATATGGACTATTCATCGTGTACAAAATACACGACAAACAGTGGTAACAGGTGTCCGGAAGAGTAAGCTTACCCTACTGGCGCGCCACACCCTCCATAGCTGCATCAAATCTATTAGGCCAAACTTCGGTAAAATAGCGTGATTGGCCAATGAACCGTCGGTATGCAAAATGCACGTGATAAACAGTGTTAACAACGCAGTAGACCCATATTATCAGGGATATTGTGTACCCGTCAATTAAATATGTCTAGAATAATAGTCGAGAGAGACATGTTATATTTACCAATCAAGTCAATATGACGGCCATAAAACCTTTTAAGATTTTGCAAGTATCCCTGGAGTTGAAGCTTAGATGACAAATGCCTCTTTCTACTTAAAAAATCAGAATAGAATGAACAAGCTCTCGTGTAACTAATTAGCTGAGACACAAACACTCCATAAGCTGGTGATATTGGAATGTTACTATCAATAAATCGGAAAGTCAAAGTCATCACGTTTATCGTACAGTTTAACACGTCAAAACCTGATAGAAAATTTGAATTTAAAGTTGCTTTGGAATAAGAAGGCATTTGGTAATATTGCCTGCTACTTTTACTATAAATAGACATTCCATTATACCGTATAATTTTCGTGAGACTTGTGAAAAAGTAGTGTAATAGACTAGTAAAAAAATATAACAGTAAGACATGTACTGTCAATCTAATTAAAATATAGATCTATATTTCGCTTCGTTTTTTATACTTTTAGACAAGTAAAAACGATATTTTGAGCTCTGTGTTTTAATCAGATTACTGTAGTGTGAACAAGCCTAATAGTAATAAGGACCGATAAAGTGCAGAAAGTGGTCGGCCATGTTATTTAATTCGCAGACGACCATGAATTGTAGAAACTATTTCATCACCGATATCATTGAATAGATTATGAATCCAGGCTACTAGACATTAATAAGAAATAAAATGATTAAATTTAGCAATTCATTGATAGCGGAATAAATCAATGCTTTAAGGGTAGGTCTATTGTAGACTATATATCCTTCAATTATGTGTGATAGCTTCTACGTCGTTTACTTCAGTTGAAGGCAAACATCATAAAGGCATTATTGATGAAGATGGAAGATCTAATAATAGCCTCGATCAGTTTCTAGTCCATTTAATTCACTAGTAGAATGGCGGATCCAGGGGAGTGGCAGGTAAAGTGGAGGCTAGAAGCCGGTGCCACCCGCCCCTAAAATAACAGTATGAAAAATCCATTTTTGTGGGATATATTATTTCAACCTCGCTTTATAGAATCGGCCCGGGTTCATAAGATCTAGCACTTACCGAGACTTTAGCCAATAGAATCTAGCAAAATCGACCCGGCTTCATAAGATCTATCACTTACCAAGGTTTTAGCCAATTATAGGTTCCATTGCCCATGCGTAACCGGGAGTTTGTTTTTTTATGGGGTAGATTATCCAGTAATTTTTGGTCAAAACTTGAGAACCGACCCAGACCCTTCGTACGTTGAAGACTAGGGGGTTCTGGGTGACCGAGACTAATAACTACTATAATTATTTCTTGTAACTTATGTTGACGATCGATTAACTAAACGCGATTTCTTTTGATTCCATGTCACATATCATTAAATATATATACTTCCCGTAGACCAGATTATCACTAATAAGTATTAGCATTCTCTATTATGCACAAATTTTATTTGATCAAAGCCGTGCTTTCGTATTATAAAGCAACTACCTCTGAACGTAAGAACAGCAATTACCAAGACAGTAGAACGCCCACGCTGATTGATGAGGCGATTAATTGTAAATTATTGATTCTTGTTTTCGAATTAAAGCAACACCATACAGTTCGCCCAGCAGGTGTAAGCGTTTGGGCTTACACAATATGTTATTTTCTCTGTCGAGAAGATTAGTATAGACAGGGAATTGCGGAATCAGGAATCATTACAGAAGACCAGGTGCGTCTCCGAAAGAAGTTTTTGAAAGAAAACAAGTTAATTGGAGAGATATATGTTGATGATTGTCTCAACTTTATTAATCCTATTACTTTAAACCAGTCTAATGATCAACCATTCTAATCAATATGCGGTGTTTCTGTCTATTCGTCTTCGAATTCCACCTTCCAAGGGGTATTTTACGTGCACGTCAATGGGTAAACGTTTTCCCGTCCCATCCAAATGGCTAGGTGGTTATCCTTGCCAAGCCTTCGCCCGAAATGGTCAGATGTGGAATTCTAAATCGAAAGGAAGTGGCATTAGGTGATTAAAACGAGAAGCATAATCTGCCTTGTGCCCCATTGCATTTCAGAAGATACCGGATAATATCTGAGCGTCCTTAACATAGGGGATGTAGTATCAGGTGTTCTAGACAAAGTATAGTCTAATCGATGTCGTATTTAATAACTTAATTATGTCATGATAATTATAGGATGCGATAACAAACTTTATTATTATTAAATATACTTAAGCATATTCTGCCTGACACATTTGTTATTTTCGCAAAATGGGCAGTATCAAACTAAATTATCAAATGAACAAATTCTCATCAATATCCAATAATAGATTTTTTTTATTAATCGGTAAGGTCTGTAGATCTATCTTTAATTATGTTTATTTAATATTTTCCTCGAATTCTGTAATCTAATCCAGACGTTCCGCATTCTTATTCCTCACAAATTTCTACGCTAAGGATATGATGGTACATTTAAGTTGAGTGATGTACCAGACATTATTTCAATCATCTATCTAGATATGCAAGCTTCTGCCACAATCAATGTTTTTCTAATTACGCAAAGAGTGTAAAAGACATTAGACGACCTGGAATTTTCTCCCTTCTGTCTAACTATCGTGTCGTAAACATAGTACTAAGTTGCATTCACAAATCATCATTATTCAGTATTTACTTTTTTACTCTGACATAAATTATATTACCGTGTAATACCTTGAGACTAAAAACAATTTACGCTTTAATAATCATATGTATATTTTTTTCAATATTGAGAAAATTGAGATAGAGATGTTATCTGTTTTTATAATTCTGTTTTGAAAAAGGAAATAAAAATGAAATTGGGTTTAACATCCTTATAGTCTGTACCAAAAGTGCAGATGTGTAGTGTGTTGAGAGGTAATTTTGTCCGGGCAGCGGTGATTCTGCCAGGTGCTCTTTAATGTACCCCGGTTCCTTGCCAGCCACACCCACTCCCATCCTACGAACACGCCAGTGTGTAAACGGGATCTCAAGTTTTCGTTACATCCGAATAAGTAGACGTATTTGCCGTGTTCCGGCTGTCCCGATCTACTGAAAAGGTGAAGCAGACTGAAAAATCCCCAGGAAATGTCCCGAGTCACCCGAGTTAAGTTTGGGATCACTCTGCAGTATAACATTAATTCAAGATAAATTGGTAGAATATAATTAAGAAAACGTAAGTCTGTCTTCCAATGGCTATTCTAAATTGTCAACCCCAAGTACAGATCGCTATTTCACCAGAACGTGCTTGCTAGCAAAACGTGGGCCCATGAAAACAAATACAAAACCTTTGTATTTACAACAATGACTGACATTCTTCCTATTTAGATACCTTTTTTTATTCTTAAATACAAAATATACTGACACTAACTGTCATAGTTGTCAAACCAATGCTGTTTTTTTTTAAAATTTGGAATGTTTGTTGAACGCATATTTCAATTCTACTGGGATTAACTCTTCTGCACCGACAGGGCTGATGAAAACGGACATAAATGGCACACAGTTTGCTAAGGTGGACTTCCTTATGGTTTTAGTGGCGGATCAAGGAATTTTTACAAGAGGGGGTTTGTCAGGTTCCTGTTCAGAAAATTTGACAGTTGACCTCGAATCGACCATTGGCGACGATACCGCGTGCATTGTTTACAGGAATGGTGCCCTTTACTCATTTTACTTACGCCCATGTGTACTATGTACAAATTTACACTAAATAGGAAATATTTCTATCCAGATAAACTTCAAACAACTTTTTTTTTTTTTTTAATACTTAAAAAAAGGAAATGTTGTTTACTAACTAACTCACACCGATGTCATCCCTTTCAGTGATTGTAGCGGCCTCCTGGTGAATATTTACTGCTGGTCAGTTTGTTCTAATCTGATTAAATACAGATCTATATTTCGTTTCGTTTTTTTATACGTTCGATGACCTACATTACATAAAGATCTGACTAATTCTAGTTGGAGGTCGCGTCAGGTGTCATACGATAGGCTTCTGACATTCTGACGTCAGACATTGATAAATCAATCAGCGCTGACATTTTTAGTGGTTTACTGACTGTTCCGTGCACCCCCTTCTTCAATAGAAAGCTAGATCTCGCTTTAACTACGTACATCTTATCAACCCCTTCACTTAATATCCAGCATATTTCGGCACTAAGTTTGATTGGGTACAAGCCCCGCTTGTGAGCCTATCAGATTGCTTTGTCGTCGCGAATGCCAAGTCTCGCGCTTTCAAGCTAAAATGACTACCTGTGATAACCGAGTTGCAAAGTTCAAGGCTCGTCAAATGTCAAGGTTTCCTTGATGTTCGCTATGCTATAATCTCTTATTGGATGCCACTGTCCACGTGTCTGTAGATAAGGTAGCTATAAGTTCGGGAATTGTGAAGTAAACCAGCAACGGCCAGATGTTGTTAAACTTGAAGTCGTTGCTTCAGGAAAATGGTGCACCCCATACCTAAAACTCCCCTTAACAGACCGTTTAATTGCTTTTAAATCCCACACACCACACAGAACGCGGATTATATAACAACTCTTCCTAATCCTAGAATAGAAAAGACAAGTAAAACGAAATTTTTGAACTATAAAAAAACGAAGCGAAATAGGATCTGTGTATAAATCAGATTGAGTTTGTCAAAACACAACAATGGAGACGATACAAATTAGATACACAATTCCAGAGGAGATACAAACGTTAAGCCGGGAAAACGAATTAATTTAACAAAATAGTCTTTGGCATGTGTTTGTGGGCCAGTTGAGTTGTCCGTTTTTGTTTTTGATATTAGACACTACAACTTAATATCATAACCGTATGGTTATAAACTGCCACAAGAGGTGGGGTTAAGTCATTTATTTGCTTGTGAACTGCACCCAGTTGATTATGTAGACCCCTAGCAACTATGTACCACGATAAAATTTCTGGGGGTCAGGCAGAAGTCAGCTTGACACAGACATATTTAATATAAGCTGCCTGGATTTCTTAGGGTTGTGTTATCTAGATCTATAATCAAAGGTTTAACGGTTTAATAATATATCACCAGTGTTAAATATCACACTCTGTGAGGCAGACTAATAGCATGGCGCAGTAACATTGCACGTAAGGCCAAGGATGTAATCTATTTTCGCAGATACAGGAAATATACCGGTTATATTTAATCTAGTTATATCTATATAAATATAAAGCGAATTACTTGAGGAAATTACATGTCTCTCACTCTTCTCCCTATCTCTTTAACTCATCATTAAATGTCATTCATAAATCGCTTAGGTAATGGAATCCTTCAGAAAAATAAATCAAATACAGGTTCTAAGTTCCAAATGTCTTCCATTATACGTCGTTCCAGTCAAGCATTCCTCGCCCGAGGGTCAGATTAAATTGAAATTCAGTTAATAAGAAAGTGAACGGAAGAATTCTTAATATAATTTAAACTGAAAAGTGACAGGAGATGAAGTCATTAATGAATTCACTCTAGACGCAATGGTTATTAAGACTTATACGAGAGCGACCTGGGTCATGTTTCTCCAAATTTTAACTAAAGGTAAAATCCAACTTTTAGTAGATATTCCAATTTTGATTGGCTAAGCACTAAAATCAATCTAATATTATCCAATCAATTTGCTAAAATTTGGATTTTATCTTAGTTAAAATTTCGTGAAACAGGGCCCTGCTCATATGACAAATTGGGGTTTCTGATAAGGTATCGCGTCCCGGGATCGGTGTCGCGATCCAATTCGTACTTTGTTTGGATATAGGTTCCTTATGCTATGACTGGAGTGTTGTCTTTCTGTCGACAAAATGTTGAGAAATCGGGATAACAACGATTATTTCTGGCCCATATCTGGACTAGAAAACAATAATCATTTTGATCAGGTACATGAACTAAAAGCACAGCTGTAATTTACACATGTCATATAGATAATAGAAACAGAATAATATGTCAAATTATTACATAGCCTGAAAGCGGGGGTTATGGTTGGTGGGGGTGTCCAGTTGTCTTGAATTTGTTTTGAACAAACTGCCAAAATTGTAATTCTTGTTCGTGCAGCCACCCTTTTTCTAAAACTTTTTATCCGCTTAGTGTCAACTATAATCACTACATGTTGCAGCCAAAGTCCAGAAATAGTCTATAATAAAATGTGTTGCAAGTCCCAAAATAGTTTATAGCCGACGGAGATGCCACTAATATTAGACCCTTGCCATTCTGCCTCCATTTCTCATTCACAATACTGACCCTCAGAACAAATACAATCAATCAGTGTTGTCAACTTCCATTTATAGATTTGTTTTTTTCCATAGCCTTTAATTGATAAATAGAAAATAGCCATGGACTGATAAAAGAGAGAAAACAGGTCTAAAGGAGAATCTTCTTTGAACATTCAGCGCGAAAATAGGTCTAAGTGTGTAAGCCTCGGGAAAAAAGAGTTCTGCTCAAGTCTATCTGAAAATAAATGATGCGAGTGTCAGCATCCATCACATCATTTTTTGGTTATGTTTGATAAACAGGCACAAAGAAGTGTTTGACAAACGCTTTGTTTAACTTCTGAGCGTTTTTCAACAATGACGTTATATCTCAAATCGACGATTTATCATTCAATTATAGAGGGTTTAAAATCAAAAAAATCCAGAACTACATATATTAGTACGGAATTTAAAGAAAATGAATCGAAATGAGGTTTAACGTCCCACTTTTGTGTATAGTGTGCTAGTATGAGGGAAATTTTGCCCTGTAAATAGTTATTTCACGTGCACGCAAATATGTACACGGGACCTGGGTGTTTCGTCCCATCAGAACGACTAGTATGGTAATTAATGGTTCTTGGGTGGCGAGAGGGCGTGGGTCCAGGGACTCTTATAGACGAAAATCCAAAATGTTACGCCCTAATTCATCGCCCCAACATTCCCATTCTCATTTGCAGTAGCCTGATTAATCATGCTAATATATTGTGATCGGCTATAAGTCAACAAAAGTATGCATTGGTCACAGATTGGGCAAACATTATGTCAAATGATTGTATAATGATTCATCTTAGCCTAGGGTTAGTGTTATGGTATAAATGCATGTATGTCTGGTATCATCAGAATGCAACTCTGTCGGTTTTCTGGTGTACCAAATGAAAATCGTAGAGCACTGTACCGTGCATCTTCAAGTATTACAAAACACTCTGACAGGCATGTCTAGTGGTGGGTACCCCCGACAGAGCCATATTATTGCCAGACATTTGTAGCGTCAGAGTATCCCTGACACGAGTTATCTGATATTTAGACCAAAGCTAGATTAGCTGAAATCTGTACAACCTAAAACAGCTTTGGGGTTGTTCAGTACCACCACCACACGAGTCATGAATGACCACTGCAGGGGATTACGTGAAGGGATAGAGTTAAAGGGACAATAACACTCTTGCTGGCTTGACAGCTCCAGAAAATGAATATTACCCATATTCTAAGTACTAGATGATTAGGTATCCTACCTGTTGTGTAAATTATCCATTACATCTTATTTTACTTGTGAAGAGGGTTCGAAATTTTTTTAAAATCCAAGTTACATTTGAAAAGTTTTACTTTACGCTTTTTAACCCATTTAGCTGAATTTTTCTAATTTTTTAAAATTAGGTGTGTTAAGATGATATTTGTATCATCAATTAATTGGAATATTGTAAAATACAACAATTTGTTGACCAGAATAATGATTGGGAGTCTTGGGACATATTATTCAGGTACAACAAGAGTGGTATTGACCCTTTAAAGCGAGATCTAGTCTTCTATTGAAGATGTCTCATAACACACATATCCCGGTTGGTTTAAAAGAAAGTCAAACGTTATTCCAATCACATTATTAATGTAAATAAATTAATGCAAGATACAAAATGATGAAATGTATCCGAGCTTTTTTTGTCACGCTCTGTTTATAATAATTATTGATGGTACAAACTGCAGCCCATTGTTATACGTCATGCCGGGGTTGTTACGTCCATGTACACATGTATATTATATTATTTGCATGTCATTTACCACTTTACACTATAGTTGTATATCTCTAGGGGAGGTATAATGTACGTTAACATTACACTACATAATATCATGTTGAGATAACAAACATTACATGCATCATTCAGCAGTTAATCAACAACGCAAAGATCAATCCATAACAGTACAGAGGTAGTTTTGCTTATAAATGACCCCCAATGAAATTATACGGTTTTAACTGTATTTCATTGTTATTTTCTTACATAGTCTGTATATATATTTATCTACTCTCCACATAACTATTAAATGAATTGAAATGTGGTTTTATGGCACTTCGGCACCAACCGGGCTATATTGCGCCAAACACAACTATTAATATAATCAATAATTATAATAAACAAAAATAACTAATGGCATTTAATTTATTCATATGACAATTCTATGATCAACTCTCTATGTCGAAGATTTAAGTGGATTAAAAGACGATCGCCATTCAATTTAACAACGCCGAATCGAGGCTAAGTTTCGAATAACAAGTACCGTTGTTACGATAATAAACAATCTAACAATCTACGTCACGTCTTGTCAAATCCTCTTAAATATGCAAAAAATCTTCATTTTGCATTATCTATTTTCGAACTACTATAGTAAGAATAAACAACTCTTTATCTGAATCTTTCATAATGTATCTTTAATACTGACGACGGTATCATTTTCAAACATGGCACAGCAGTAATACATTCAGTAATTAATTGTGTAGTAGGTGTTTATAAAATAGATGCACTCAAATACCATGGACATATAGAGCGCCTGCCACCACCTTTCACATTTATCTTTGATAAACCCTAACATGGACTATCTTTATAGCCACTCTGTTCAAGATAGCCGCCATTAATATTAATCTGACCCTGATAGTAGCTACCTAATTTCAGTGCATAGGCGTAGGAGCTCGATGACAGTTAGGGGGGCAGCCCCAAATGCCCGAAAAATTTTCGGGTTTAAAGACAGCAACGACCTTGTATCCCCTCAAGCAAATTTTGGAATATTTGTCGGCTGCAAACACGTTTTCCTGCTATTGCAGCCGGTGAAAAAAGCAACTTCAAAGTGGTCTAATAGAGCAGAAATTTTGAAAATTTAACTGTAGCAAACGCGTTTTCCTGCTATTTCAGCCGGTGAACAAAGCAACTCCAAAGTGGTCGAATATAACCTTATTAAGGTGGCTTACTTGAATGCTAATCAATCGTTAACAGTCCACGAAGACGGGACCTTTAGGAGAAAATTTTGTAAATGTAACTGCTGCAAACGCGTTTTCCTGCTATTCCAGTCTTTGAATACAGCAACTTTAATTGGTCCAGTATAGCCCTGCATGGCTGACCCGAATTCCAAACAACAAATAAATCGTCGCGCGGTATGGAAAGTTTAATTACCGAAATGCGTTTTCTGCTATTCTAGCCTGTGTTAACAACTCCAAAAATATTCAATGGTTTTGAAACCGAAATTCTACTTTGAATTCCAACCATCCAATCAGACTGTTGCATCTGTATTAATCGATGCCCGAAAAAGGTCGCACAAAGTCGAGTGGCTCCAGACAAAATGTTTTAATCCATAGTCAACTCAGTACAAATTCGTTATATTCAATTACAAGAAAAGTAAAATTAGTGTTTTATTAGGGCTCGATGACAATTAATTAGGGAAGCAAAACTAGAAATTCCCGAAAATTTTGGGTTTATAGACAGCGGCACCGGTTTTCTTGAGAGGCGAATGACCCCAAAGAAAATTTTGGATTATTTGACGGTCGCCAACGCGTCTTTCTGGCTTGATGCACGTTTTTCGGGCAATACCGTTTTTTTGGCATACCTATTAAAGAGAGCTTCGGACATTTTTTCGGGCATGCAGTGGACAAAAAAAGACGAGAAAATAATTTTCGGGCAGTTTGGATCTCATAGAAATAAGTTAGTTATATTTTTTCTCTAAACGGTAATAGAAAAAAAAGGTCGTCGAATGTTTCTTTCCCCCCCCCGCCCCCCCCCCCCCCCCCGTCTCCAACGCCTATGTTTCAGTATCCGAATATGAAAAAAACTGTGTACTGAGTTTTATTCTACCCACTTTTCGCGACCCAAGCTTTTCCCCGGCGGACCCCTTTCAACGACTGTTGACCCCGGCAGGTTAGGAAACATTTGGGTTGATGATAACCTTGTAGCCAGTGACCAGCTGGATTGCCATGCCCGTCCAGTGGCAATTACTTTAACTATAAAAAACGACAAATTTTTGTTGGCAATATCTAACTCCCAAAATCCCCGATTGCGTAGTAGGCCTACTTTGGTTTTTCCGATATCCCGAGACGGAAATGGAGTAAGTAATGTTCAAGACATCCTTCTTGTCACAACTTCCACTACGTCCATATACAGTAAGTAGTCTGTGGTCCCTAGGCATCAATCAGTTCCGGATTAATAGATTATTCACTAAAATATGTCTGACACGGCCCTTTAAAATTCCCTATAGATTGTTCATTTTTCAAATCACTTAAAAGCTAAATATTAAAAGCTTGGTAAATCAAGTTTTATAGAATAATCAATACAGACGATACGCGACGCCAGAATGATTGCACAGTCACCACAGTGGTTGTATTTTCGACAGGTTTCTAAAATACAAATCTTCCAATTTCTTCAATACGAATCCCAGGAAATAATATTATGGATCTAAATGAATCAAAAGAGATGAATTACATTTATGTCGAAACTTTTCCAAATATTATGTTGGTCTATCACCAAAAGCGGAAACCTAATTCCAAAACCGTTTGTTCAGGTATTAAACGAAAATCTTCCCATATAAATTCACTATTCTATTACTTCTAAAGGTGAAATAATTTCTTTTCTGTTTTTATGACTTTTTCCTCATTCTTTATCTGTGGCGCATTAATGTCAACCATTTCCGCATGTTTCCCAGAACGCCCATCAAAGTTGTTTTTTTCTGCGTGGCTGTAATGGCGGCTTTATTACGCTACATTTAATACTACTCCTGCTTGACGTTTGTTTAATCTCATGCAATATTGTTATGTTGAAAATGCTGGAACTACACGCCAGTTTGACAATAAAATTATACAATTCCCCAGAGATTAATTCTTCTACAGACTATGACTCATCGTACACAGTGATTTATAGAGTAAAACTATGCCTTTATTTAACCGTAATAACAATGTCAAGGCCTTTTTTAAGGTTCGAACTCCTGCAACAAGGCCACCTAATCAGATTAATCTGTTACATCACAGAACGAGCATTTGCACACCATTCCTGATTAATTTAATAAGGACGAATATTTCTTTCACCGTCTCTGTTACTTCCAATATTGGAAAATGTGTCAATGATGGATTCTTTGTTTACTAAGCATGTTAAAATGGCATCCATCTTATCATACCTGCAACAAGAATTACAGACTTCGAACTTCTTCAACCATTTATTTAAATCTGAATCTGTTAGGTTGTTAATTTTAGCACACACCCACAGAGCTTATAATCGTTTCTTTCATTTCACTGTATCGATTTATTGTGATTCACTATCATTATAACTCCATTTCCTGTTTTCAAAAATAAACTCCTAAATCGATATTTGATTAATTTTAATTAGTTATTTTAATCTATAACTAGTCCATAACACTGTTTACTGAAGTTATAATAATGGGACTAAAAAGATCGAAAATATCGTAAAAATCGTAATCAAAACGGATAACCCTTTTCTTTGGGCATTGAAATGTGACACAAAACATTCAGATCGGGAGATTTAATCAAAGATCTGGTGATAATTCCTGGAAGAATGAATGAAGAACAGATCTATTTATAGCGTTTTTGGTATGTGTAATATTATTGAACGTGTTTTGCAGTGAGAAGGAAATGTTTTAATCTATGAATTCAGTCACGAACCTAATGGACGGTCGATGACATTTATGGCGTTTACACGCTCGGCCCAGTTACAACTTACATTGAGCCGATTCGATTTACTAGCCCACTCATGCTGATTCATGCCGATATATATTGCGATGTCAATCACAGCGAAAAACAAGAAATCTCAAGATTAAAAGGCGTACACAGGCAAGCGTAGGTCTCTAGGGTTTACGGGGGTGTTTATATCACTGTGACTGACGTGTATTGTTACCACAGAGAACGTTTTGAAATAAGTCAAGGGTTTTATTTCACCCACATACAATCAATCATTTTGTAAAAATTCGAAACCTCACCACTTGACTCGATATCACAGACCTAAAGATCTAAAGCCCACGAATGAGACCCAGGGCCGGATTAAGACCAACAGAGGCCCTAAGCACTTTAAAGACTTTGGCTTCCACATATATATGTAATATAAAATATTACCCACAAACCATCAAACTAGTGGTTTCGAGTTTTCTGAGCTTTTATACCAAGCACACAAGTAAGAAACAAGTAAGAAAAGACAACAACAATAAACAAGTTGAACTTTATAATTAACATTTAGCATCTACCAAAGCAGACATTCTATGATGCCCTAAGCATTTGCTTAATGGTTAATCTAGCCCTGATTCACAAATATGTTATGTTGTCAAAATCCTCTTAACTTTGACTCCATTTAGCCACAAAATGCTTTTCTATCTTGCACGAGGCAAGGTATGCTTAGTCCTATTCCTCATGGAATACTTGATACCACTTCTAATTTACCTGGAAAGGTCAAACAACTAACAGTGGTGAGTCTGCTTCTATGAAATCAACATTTTGGTCAAATCAAGAGCACTGTCAATCAATCATCAGTTTCTAAAAGGGTCGACGACAATTACGGTTTCTAATTATGTTTCAGCGTAAACAGACTTGTGAATTAATTGGGATTTAACTTACACACGATTAACAACAGTCAATCGATCCAAGTTCTGTATTTAGAACGAATCAACGGAACGTAACGCCATGACGAATTGGACATTTAGATCAATCGCGGAACCGCCGTAATTACTTGCTCATTAGAACAGACATTAGTAAACGCCGTACAATGGATTTCATACTTGGACTGCTGGAAATTGATTTTGAACATGTATATTAAGTATAGTGAATTCGTTAATTAAAAATCACTGGAATATTCAAAAGAATATAACACCATAGTCCTCATGTGTAGACATCGGGTGTAAATTTTATGTTCATGAAAAGACGACCTGTGATATTATGTTCTATTCAGATGCCATTAACACCGATAGTGATTAATTTGCCGGTTATATACAGCCAAGTTACACCACCTTCTAAAATCCTTAACCTAACCATTTCCCATTCACCTCTAAGTAGTGACGGGCGCCGTGCAGAAGAAAGCCATGTTTAGTGTTCCGAGAAGGCCCAGTTGCACTGTCAATTCGGCTGGAAGTTTATAACCATTTAGGTGTCAAAGCCGGACTATCCTATAAATAATTTTCTCCGCACGTATCTCGGCCGCCCCCTGGACGCTCCCTATACCACTGGTCAATCTAGATCTACTACAGAAAACCGACAAGAAAAATAACCCCAGTGCTGCACGTGCTTTCTCTCTAGAACATTTGGAAGACAACTGGCCGTCTGATGACTGGGACCATGTGTACACGGATGGCTCACGCAATCCTGAAAGAGGCACCAGCTCGTTTGGAATATACCTGCCAAACGGGGAACAGGGAATAAGCAGGAAACTGCCCAATAACTGTTCGGTGTACACTGCAGAGCTTGTTGCCATTCGTGACGCTATTTCATGGATCTCCCATCAAAAGACCGGCAAGTTCGTCATTCCAAGCGATTCTCTGAGCAGTCTGATTTCAATCCAAAATGACAACTCGGAATCAAGACCAGAAGTCATTTTGGAAATCAGGCAGCTATATCAGAGGGTCCTAGAGAAGGGAAGCAAATTAGAGCTCGTGTGGATTCCATCACATGTCAACAAACGAGGAGGCAGATCGACTCGCCAACGAGGGTCTCAAGGACACAGCTACACCCCGCCTCATAGACTACAGCACCACGGAAATCTACAGTATGGTCAAAAGACAGGTCAATTCAATCTGGGAATTAAATCTCGTTGAACTTGACACATACAGATTCCGACTGGATGACGAGATCTACACCAAGACAGCGACCAATCACCCTAGACGAGATATATGCAGACTCATATCGAAACTAAGGGTGAAAGAGCGGCTGCGAGACTACAAACACCAAGTCATCGTCTGTGAGTGCGGAGAAGAGTGTACCACCAACCATGTCCTGGTAGACTGCGAGGTTTACAAGGAAGAGAGACGGGACTTAGTGAGAATGATGGAGACCAATAACATACCATTCAACACTAAGAACCTACTCTTCCCTAGACCAGATCTGAAGCTACAAATCTTCGAAGAAATCCACACCCTAATGGACACAGTTGGACTATGTAAATAAGTGAAATAAGAAAGGGTCACGGCTGGATAAATTCTCCATACAACGTAGGATGGTTGAGTAAAAACGTCCTCACGAAGGAAGCCCAACCATCCTATACATTTATTTTAATTTATTCATTTTACTTTATCTTTACTTTACTTTTACTTAAATTTATTTTATTTTTATTTATTACCTCAATTTATTTTTTATTTTTTCTACTTTTTTTATCTTAACTTATTCTATTTTTTTATACGACGTAGGGTGGGGAAGTAAAAACGTCCTCTCGAAGGAAGCCCAACCACTCTACAACTTTATTTTAATGGATTCATTTTACTTTATCTTTACTTTACTTTTATTTACTTTTATTTACTTTTATTTTATTTTATTTTATTTTATTTTATTTATTACCTTTGATTTAATTAACTAATAAATTTTAATTAATTCATTTTACTTTATCTTTACTTTACTTTTACTTTAATTTACGTTATTTTATTACCTTTAATTTATTTGACTACAACTTTATTATACTCTCTTTATTTATTTAATTCTATATTTGTTTAATTTACTACTAACATCTACTAAACTGGCGGGATAGTGGAGTAAGAAGGAGTCATGATCAGACGGGCTCGGCATCTAAACACTATTCTGCCAAAACAAATACCAGTGGGATAGTGGAGGAAGGGGAGGCCACGAGAAGACAGGCCTGGTACCTAAACACAAATCCCACAAAGAAGACATCTACCAATCCAGAAGAAGAGATCATCTACCAACGATGTGTTTTTATTAAATAAAGGGAAGAACTTCCCACTAAAACCTAATCCATGGCCTAAGGCCAAAATGGAAAGATTGCAAAATCATATTCTAAAAATCAGGAAGCAGCTTCGGCTCTCCTATGTCTTGTCTGTGATATCACTTAAGTGGAAGCAGACGTTAAACACCAAAAAGAAGAAGAAGTATCTCGGCCATTTCTCAAGCGCAACTGTTTTATCATTTGAAGATTGTGTCCATTTATGCGCACTTCAACTAGGAATTTTTACCAAGTTCCTTATGACAATGCGAACTCTCGGTGACAGCTTCTGCGGTAATCCTGGTTTTATATGTCCACAGACACATTAAAAAAATATATAATCTTTTATGTCTCTATAAGTCTAGTTGTTTGTAATTGTATTGATTGATTAATAAAATGAAAGCTAATGTACACGGCCCTATGCCACACCTACATCGAGTCCCAACTGTTCAGACTTTGTATAGGCCCATGCACTACAGATGTTGTGAGGCCCCCACAAAAAGAGTAAGTGGACCCATGTGTTCTGAAAATGTTTATACACTGTGCGCTTCGGTACTTTATTGCTTTTAATCGTCCCCATAATATACATGTACATACAGCATATTAATTGAAACCTTTTTAAATAAATTGCTTGAAGTACTTATACATGTACTTTGATCAGCATTCACACGCGAAGTAAATAAATCTGTGGAGGTCATTCATCTATCAGAGAATCATGGGATACATCCATAAATCCATGTCTTAATCCGATCATGTGATTTTTTTTTGAAATTGGTTTGAAGCGCCAAAATACTAGTAATTTGTTTTGATACCGTGGCATTTAGTAATCATGTCTTGAAAACTTCGGAATAAAAACCCAGTCTTCGAAGATCTGTATTAGAAACGGTGAACCATATGAGACAATAGTGATAATGGGTGTTCTGACAATTCCCTTTTTTAGTAATATACTGTATTCAGTGGAGAAAACTATCAGGATGCCAGTTCTTTAGACGTCTTCATCAAGACGTCATTATATACAAAATACATGATATAATTCGATCAAGCAATTATCACTAATGATCATTATTAAATGTCCAGATCTGGATTCTACAGTATTTTAATGTCAAAGCCGTTTTTAATGATCACAGAGTTCGTACCTTCCTGGTTTTGGTGGTCGATAATCGATAACGCCTACATAATATAATTTCAAATACCGAAATACAGCCAAAAGAAACATCACAGTTTTTACGTGATAGAATTTCAAATAGAATTTTAACATGGAGAAATCTGTCATTGTTACCGAGGGTTAGATCTTAAACATAACCCTATATACCTATCCCTAATCCTAACCCACAATAAAATTCTCGGCAACAATCACGTAACCTAACCCTCTTTACACCACATGACCTTGATGAAATCTGCAGGTGGCCTTAATATTTAGATCTGACCGTAACCTAGTGTGTTAGCAAATCCACATTCCTTTTGCATGAAAATGATTGTTGACTTTTTGGTTTAAAACCGAAGAAGAGTATTTGGATTGGCATATTCTGACTGAATTCGGTGAATATTCAGATTTTGAGGCGAGAAAATCTGGAGATAAACAGGCAATTAAATATGGGCTTGTTGTGCATACTTTAACAACTTTAACTCGCAAATGAATTTATCAATGAATGAAATAGACAATATGAGATCCTCTAATTAACACTGAGTTTTAGGCCATGTTTTGTCTCCCGTTGACTTAATCCACAATTAAATCGTTTGACAAGCATCAAGGGAAATCAGTTGTAACCAAGATTAAATTATTTATCATTATTCATGGCCATTATATATGTGTTAATATCCAGAAGGTATCAAACTAATGTCCATGTTTGACGTTTTCATGTCACGTCACTCACGTGTCAGAGTACGACATGAAATGATATTAAGCTGTTTAGGTTAGTGTCGACAATTTGATTTACAAAATAAAGCAATATATTATGACGACGAAAGGTCTTCTGGCAGTTGTAGACAAAACAATTGAACACCATAATTGTGTTAATTATATAATTATGTATTGTTTTGAAAGTTTCCCCCGAGGAGTAAGCTACATAAGTTGATACATGTTTGTAATATTCACAGTAATTCTGTTGTCATTGAGGTAATAACCTCTTGGCGCATCTGGTATGGTATCACTAGATTGGACAGACTCTACACCATGCAAGTTTAGGGCTGAGTGGGAATATGAGGTGAACGCTAGCCCAGATTACTTCTCGTTACTATTGACCAAACTTGAAGTCGACCTTATTAAATAGACCTAACCGAAATTTTGAACTATGTAAAAGCGAAACGAAATAGGATCTCGATCTGTGTTCAATCAGATTGCATTGGGATTGGGAACGGCTAGGCATATTCCCATTGAGTGTCCCCAAGTGCTTAAGAATTTCTGCACATTCAAAACTTAAGATGTGAATGGTGTGTGTATAGTTAGAAAACATAAGGTGAACATATACCGGTACTTTATTAGAAAACTTACATTTCTTTATGTTGTCGGTAATTTTTATTCCGTGTTTTATGCCAAAACGTGAAAGTCAAAACGTCGAAAAGCAGAAGTTACGACAAACTGTGAAACGACAGCACGTTTATACAAACCAAAATCAACTCGAAAAAAGAAAATTTATAAACACACCCCGATAATAGCGCCCCTCGTTTGATAGCAAGTTCTACTTTTCGACTTTGGCATATTTAATCATATCAGTAAAAAGGCACCAACAGGCATACCAAACCAAAATGCATCTCGGAAATTAGAAAATCAACACACCGCTATATAAGCAACCTGTCATTTAGGCTTGCTGTCGCGCTTTCGCATCGGAAGTTGATGTTGTCTCTTCATTCCTTGCAACATATGGTCTGTGTGATAAAAGTCTACGAATGGTAGTTATAGGTTTATACTAAACAATAAATAAACAGACTACACAGTACTTGAAAATTAATAACGATCTTGGAAATAAAATGGGGTTTAACGTCCTGCCGTTCTTCTTCTAAACTGGGCTAATGAACCATGGGCATACACCATATACGCCATACAGTGTGCTACGGCCTACGCTTATATCGAATTCCAACTGCCAAGGGATCCTTAACGTGCACGCCTATATTTTTCATATTACAAAATTCTTAGCTAGACGTAGTCGAACCTTGTCAAATCGGCATGGGAGACTGCTAGAAAAATAGTTTTAAAGATACATTTTGTAAGAGCTAATCTGTCTAACGCTGATCTTTCGTTTTGCCAGTTAATAATTTAATTAAATGATGGATAATCGAGATTTTGTTTATTATTGCAACAACGGTATGATATTTTCAACATATTCCCTTTTTATTATCTGTTTTTAACTGTCACACAATGTATCTACGAGAACCTTACACAATGTATCTTTAAGTTTTGTGTTTGAAACCTTACGCTCTTAAAACAGCTTTACGGTGCCGTTAATATGTAATATAACATTCGTCTGGGTAAAATCTATGTTCCATGCTAATCATAAAAGAAAGGAATAGACTTCTTGATTGTGTTCTCATAAACCATTAAGGCACCAACTTATTGCAGCATAATGTGTATTGCCATTCAAATGTATACCCTTGTGGTATTATTTTAAAATATTTATTCAAGTAAGCCGATCTATGGAATCGAATGATTTTAATGTCTCGACAACACTTTTTTGATTGCCATGGTTACGTGTGCAAGGCGGAGGTCTTTTTCCCGGTTAGCGACGTTTCTAATTTTTTTCCCTGTTCATTTACAGCTCTACCATTACTTCCTTTACATGCACGTCGAAAAATGTACACGTGTAGATCCCAGTCGTTCATTCGATAATTGATTGATTGATTGAATAATTAGTCATACTCCCACAGATAGGCGACCACTAGTAAGTGAGAACCGGACATCTTTTTTGGTCCATTGACCATTTTGGTTGAGAATACTCTGGTATTCAGAGTGTTTCTAAAATATTCTGTACTGTTATTTGGGACCTTTATCAATAGTTTCCAAGTAATAGCATGCCACTTACGTTCATGTCTGGTATTTTAACGCGTTTTTTTTTCTTTACACGGGACCATTGTTCTCTCACAAACCCTTAAAGCCAAACGAGCTTCATAATATAACATATTTCAAAGAAAACCAATTGAGCCATGAATAGGACATCGGGGCAATGTTCTGCTTATAATGAAAGCTATATAAACTCCTACATATATAGTTGAGACAGAAATAATTTTCTTTTGATAATCTTACTTTTTCTCTGGCTCTGGCGTATATTTTAGCATAAGGCATTATTACATCCATGCTTAGACATACTTCTTCGCTCTATTCTTAGTTGAATGGCAGCTTGTATATTTGACATTTAGATTAAAGAAGATTTTCTTTTTGTAATATAAAAAAAAAATATAAGACGATTTGTCGTATTCGCGAGGCTCATTCCAATTATTTTAGGATTAAGTTTCACAAAATAATGACTGTGATTCTTGGAATAGTAATAGTTCCAAGTACATTGAACCTCCGATTTTCTGAAACCAATTAAACTGTATAAAAAACCTAATCAAAGATTATACAATGTTGGTGATAACATGGATCATGTCCCGTTGCGCCATTTAAGCACAATATGAATCCCTTGCAAACTACGACATTGTGAAAGATGAATACCTATATAGGCCTAATAGAGATATCGGTTCCAAAGAAAGACCTGTAATAGGCCTATTGTGTTGTTTAGTGCACGTAAGAGACGCTCAACCATATTGAAATTTACTCATTTTGAACCACGATTCGTTTTAATTTTATTTTAGTGATTTAACATTGACTAAGAGATTATCTTACAAAATACACACCTTCCTATTGAAATTATCCTATTTTAAATCACGTTACTAGATATTTTTTCTCTCTTTATTTTATAGATGCAACCATATCACAGATATCGGAATCGGCTACATCTCGACGATGACGTCATTACACAGATTATATTTGCGATGGAGTCAGATACGAGATTTTGGATTACAACATCTTTATTCCATGAGGAGTCTAGTTATTCTCTCTTTAGCAGGTAAGCACTTGTTGTATCATGGCCGGTAGCATTATCTTTTAATCATAAACTTATAGACTTAAATGTCACAATCGTCTTTGTTTGGCGTTTCAGCGATTGTTCCAGTCGGAGAAGAACAGTGGGACGTTAAACCCCATTATTTCAGTTCATTCAGGCCCGTAGCCAAGGGGCCTGGGGAGGCGAAGCCCCCCCCCCCTAGAAATAATCTTCCCCCCCCCCCCCTGACAAAAAAGTTGTCGACCATATGGTCGGGGGAAGAGACCCCCCCCCCCATCAGCCGGGCCGCCCCCCCCCCCCCCTCCACCAGCTAGCTGGCTACGGGCCTGAGTTCATTTCACTTCAGCCAATGTCGTTATGTGAGCGCCTGCCACGTTGTACGACAACGATGGCTCGGACCTATTTTTCTGTAACAACCGGGCTAATGGCATAATTTTATATTCCATGCAGTTGTCACGCACAACCGAGAAATCGAAACCATACCAGTTGACTCAATAACAGACATTATGACAGAGTGCGCACGCGCTAACCATTCGATTATCCACCCCACCCGTATTTAAATGTAGGCTACTCAATGATATTTAAAATTATTTTAATATTTCTCAACAACAGTATATCACTTGTCTAATCGCATAGATCTATGATAGTATGGGAGCCACAGTGGCTCAGTGAGGTATCGGTTTTACTTGGGTTAACTCCCGGTGTTGGTCGCGGTTTCACTATGTTACCTTATTTAAAGTTGATATATAATCTACAGATCCTCATATGGAACTAATAATAAATAAAACAAATAATACAAAGTAGAACAAAAAGTAATTTTACTAAGTAGAGCAAATAATACTAAATAGAACAAAATAAAAATAGCAAAATATGTAAACAATTTAAGAAATATAAATCATGATATCGCGTCATATAACGCCATATCATGATTTATAAATATAATAACCATCCAAGTTGTTGAGACGCTCTCTAGCAGATTGTTTCATAAAGACAATAGGAAAAAACGAAGTGACTCAAAAAATGAATTCTCGGATGTTATATTTATGAAGTATTATATATACCCGAGTAAAATAGAAAAAAAAACCCATGTAAACAAATATAATAATTACAACGCCAATGATTTATACGAATAATAAACGACGGATTATTGAAAAATCTGTATCAGAGTCCTTTTATTCGGCCCCCAGCTTCCACATTCCATAGAAACGACCACATTTATTAATGCTAAAATTCTCGTTAGATCCTATTCTGTTCTAGCTGGTAGCCTACCATCTTCCCGAAGCAACGGCCGCGAGTTTAACAACATCTAACCCTTGCTTCAGTACTTCCTAACATTACGCTGGTTGTGTTTACACGTGACTAATTAGCATTCAAATCATTGTTCAATCAGAGGTCGTGGCACATAACACACTCACACTGTAGCACGTGACTGTAGTAAACAGATATGGCAGCCTCCACAGAAAAAGAACGAGACAAGTTTACAGCCGTTGAAAGTTTTTTTTTCAATTGAGAAACTCACAGAAAACCCAAAAAAGGCAATTGAAGCAGTTTTAGGACTTTGACATTAATCGAACCTTGACCTTTGCATCTCGATTGTCACATAGACATTTTATTTAGAAGCGCGAGACTTGATAATCGTGACGATTTTTTTAAGGAAGGATAAATAAAATAAATTGAAAGTAGTCTTATTTTTAGTAACTCATTTAACGAAGGAATCTGATTGGATCACAGTTCGGGCCGGTACCCAATCAAATTTAGTGCCGAAAAATGTAGAGGTTTGAGTTAAGGGCTTGATAAGCTGTATTCTGTTGAAGATGGTAGCCTACCGGAAAGGAAACAGGTGGTATATATGAATACATGAAATTTAACAGATCAATCTTAAGGAATTACTTTTAATAGTTGCATTGTCTATAACTCATTCTGCGGTAACTGATTAATAGTGTTTACAATATAATAATTATGATATTATACCTACGGGGTGGGGGTGGGGTGGATGGCCGAATCGTTAGCACGTGCGTGCTGTATCATAAAGCTTGTCATTGAGTCAACTGACGTGGTCTCGAACCCAAGGTTGTACGTGACAAGGATAAGGGTCACATATCCAGCCCCGTGAGTTTTCTCCGGATCCTCCGGTTTCCTCCCATTGTTAAAGACTCCTAATACGCACAAGCGAATTATTGAAATAAAATTAAACCATAAATGTTAGTCCCGAAATGACCTAGTTTGTGTCAAGTAGACTTCAAACCCCATTTCTCTCTATTATAACGGTATTTAATTTGTTCATTACTCGAGGCAACGGCCATGCAAATATGCAACCAATGATATCTAAACGGCAATTAGAGGCGCCGTGATTAGCTTTAATGAATCAATCAGTACACGTCCGACAGAGGAAATTTATATTTTTAGATCTCAGAAAAATTACTTTCTAGAACGCCGACAGACATATTGGAATATTAGATTTGTAATTAATGAGGATATGATATATATATATATATATCTTGGTATACAAGTGGGGATTTACAATATAAAACTATGTGAATTATTGACGATAAATGAAAAGCTTGCAGCACATTCTATAACCCTATAATAGATTTATTGACAACTTAACGCTGACTTTCTCTCACCTCTAGCAATTAATTCAGAATCTTTCTCCATTTTTATCTAATTGAACAGCTAAATATGTCATATTCCTCGAGATTTAATTAAATATTAGTAGTAATACCACTGTCGGACATCTTTATTTCCTTTTCGTCTGGTTATTCCCCTCGGCGATCGCGACCTCAGAGCGCTATATTATAAAGGGCAGGAAAATTTACTACACGCTTGCCATTACTCGTTTACTAATCCATTTCCACAGACTGTTCAGAGTCATAATTGTAGTTTAAATCGAAGGAAATCTACGCGTTTCTTTGATGTACAACGAAGAGCTTTCATACAAACATTAAAGTCTTATTATAGAAGTAGAAATACTCGAATGATACGCGAATTAACACAGAGTTATAGACCGGTAGTAAAAAGAACACGCAGACGACACACATGTTCATGTAATGGTAATTGAATATTTTGTATCTGGCGGTTTGCATTATCGATTCCAGAGAAATTTCTTTACTAGAACCGTAGACTAGTCTACAAGCATAAAATTCAGACAAACTTAAAAGCCAAATCTTCTCCATCAGTAATCAGCGTCCTCATCATTAAAAGAAGCTTATAACATCGTTAGAATCTTCTCTTACTGTCTAATTTGGCAATAGTTAAAAACAATTTAGATTGGCATCCATCCACTTATAAAGCAGGAATGTATTAAGTAGACTGGTGTTGAAATTTTAAAGTGATTTAAACCAAGATTAGATATTTTGTTAATTTAAACGAGATTTCATTTCCTTTTCATATTAAAACACTTTTTAAAAAAGAAAACTTAAACTTCCCCTTTTCTCTTCAAAGAAGGCGTGTTTTGTTAGCTGGCATTTAAATTAGAAAATATCAACGTCGGGTTAGGTCCTAAATTACCTTCTCTTCAATCTAGAATAATATGTATTTCCATGTGTCTGATGTATATAGTATAAGTTGTAAAGTGATGGTTATAACGGTGCCAATTCAAGTACTAACTAACGATTCATAAGAGTAAAGATTTTTGTTATCGTAAAACATTCTACATGTTAAATTAATGAACCAAATAACGTCTTCTCAACGGTAAGATATCTACCAATTTTCGTGGAAGAAATGAAAGCAAATCGATTAGTATAATGTCTAGAATCTCCATCCTATATAAGTTTTTCTCTATATTCGTAAGAAGTCTTGGCATTCTAATTGTGAACGTGCTCGAGCATTCGTAACATAACCCAATCAAATTAATCAATGAACTAAGGGCTCTTTTGTTATATTCGGACTGAAATGGGGTATTTCTCTTCTATGGTAGAGCGGTCAACTACAGCTGGATGATGGAGAACAATTGAAATGGCCGTTCTTTAGCTTTGATTATCCAACTAAAAGAAATACCATTAGGGTCGTTGATCATAATAAGACACGATTAATTGTCTGGTACTCTTATTTCCATGACATTTAATTAGATGTATTTGGAAGATTTCAAAAACAGAGGACGGGACAGGATTAAGCTTGCCTGTGGCCCTTGGCTGAACGTGTCACGGGGGCCTTTCGACTCAACCGGGTTTGTTCGGCTATTCAAGTGCGTTCTTCTTGGCTGCCTTGCTAAGTTGCGGGAAATGTATGCCCCCTTTGTTAAAATCTACTTGCTGCAGCCCAACCGCCCGATCAGCTCCAACTTTATCCGGTCCTGAGGTGATTCTTTTGATGATTATCATTACGAATGTTATCATGGCGTCCGTTTCTACGCACTGCCCTTTTTTGGTGATGTCAACATGCGGCTTTAACCGAGATAACGGCATTTGGGTAAAGCAATAAAATGAAATAAAATGGGGTTTAACGTTCTACACCAATCGGGATAACGCAACCGGTACCGGGCATATCATAAGGGACTTTTTTCCCGAACATTTAGGTAAAGACTATTGTACAGTGTACCAATGCAACAGTAGCGGAGCTAGTAATTACCGTTGCTTCAGGAACATGGTGACGAGGGCGCATGGATTAAAATGGATGTGGAGTGAATCACATAATATTCAAATTTTCGTGTGATATTAAAATTGTTTATATATCATAGCATGCAAGCGTGGCCCTATCTATAGGCTATTCCACTTCAGATGAACCCACTCACCCCCCACCCGTATGACTACAGGAAAATGAAAGTGTTGTAAAAACAATTGAGTAAAGCCGAGGGAGATGTTTAAGATTAAACTGCTTTCAACAGTGTCCAAAATATCATACACATGAGTCGGGTGTCTCCTAGATCTCGGGTTCATGGGCTTCTCTCTGATAGCCAAGCCTGTAGGAACATCTGGCACTGGTTTTACATCAAGGAATCTTTTAGGTGCACGTCAATGTGTACACGGGGACCTCGGTTGTCTATCCCACCCGAACGACTAGACAACTGTCCTTGTCAGCCCCCATCCGCCCTGCATCACTGACAAGGGGGAACTTTGATGAACTTTCTTGGCCAATGTGCAGGGATCGAACACCGGACCTCCAGGCTAGCGAGCCTGCGTATTACTCACTTAGCCACTGTGACCCCCTCCCCCGTGCATATAACAAGACATCTGTTATGCACTAATTTACCTTTTTTGCGTTGTTGACACGTGGATGTCACGAACACTAGTTAGATGACTTTTATTCTCAGAATACCGGTAAGCAAGAAAAAATATGATACAGAAATTGTGATACAATCTGTAATGATTCATCCATCTGACGTATTCCGAGTTGATAAATTGTATGGAAATAGAAGCTATAATAATTACTAGTGATGTGCTATTTTCCCGCCATTTTGTTACTAACATAGTGCTCTAACTCGTACTTGTAAATAATGAAAACTCATAGATAGATCGTTTTTGTTGTACGTTTGTTATTGACAATTGGAATCCTTTACAAAACATAAAATGAAATTTTACTTGACTGAAACATCCAGTAAGGACATCATACAACATATATATATATATATAAACAGTTACATCCATGCATTGCAATGGGGTTTAACGCACTATATTTCGGCTCCAACAGGGCTAATGAAAACGGGCATACACCAGCACTACGGGCTGCTCTTGTTTCAAATTCCTATTGTCAAAAGTTCTTTACTCGTGTACACTACACGGGACTCCGATTTTTCATCCCACCCGAACAACTACACGCCATTTGTTGCCAGACCCGTAATCCTGCATTAACTGACAAGATGTATTCATGTATTATAAGGAATTTTACCTTTATTTTTTCAGGTTGTGTCCACATAACTCCCAATGGTTTATATGGTTTAACCAGGCTTTACCAGTTACAGGAACTCGAACTCACTAATACACCGTCTGCTACTAAAGGTGTGGGACATTTTCTTCGTGAAAATTTACCTCGGTGTATTGTTTTAGAATAACATGTGACAGTTGAATTGCTTCATCTCCACGTATGAGCCCATAAAAAACGAGAACATATTCCTTATACAATGGCGCACTTTTGGTAAAAGACAATTTACTCTGACCATACCTGTTGTGATTTATCAAGATTTTCTTAGGAGCATTGCGTGATGGATGAACAACTAACATTCTTTTGAAATAGTTTGTGACAAATAAACCTTTGTAATTGTGATTTTCAAAGACAAGTGGACGCTGGGCCGTAACCCTTTTCTAATTTCAACTTAACAAATACTCAAATTCGTAACTGATACTTTGTGTACAATACAATAGCTGCAACACATCGTATCAATTCAAGTTCGGTGTTTTAGTGGTGTTGTATTTTAGCTTCAGCTAGAGCTGTTTTACACTATAGCTTAAACCAGTGTTAACATAAGTGTAATATTAGCAACACCGGTGCTTCATTTATTTTCATATACGCCAAAAATCGGTTATTGGGGACAGGTTGATAGAAGACTAAAATGTTACGTTTGGAATAATACAACTTTCAATTTTTGCTTAAACGTCCTACCATTGAAATACCTCCCCAAGGTGTCATATATTGCACTTAGTGTCAATGCATTAATATTGAGATTACCGACATAATCAACCTGCGAACAAGACATACCATATAGAATTTGCAAGAAATAAACAAATATTAAGTATGCAGTTTATCATACAATAATTTGGAAATGATCAATGTTTTCGGGGTTTGCCCCTCTTGGTGCCATTTCTTTCATTTAGAGTGAGATAGTGCAAGGGACGCTAGTGTAACACGGTTAAGGCTCAAGTTAAGACCTAACGCCTATCAGTTGGGTTGCATACAACCATACCCCAAAACCTATTGTTTGGGCTGTGTTGATGTATTACTGTAATTAAATACCTGGGGTCTGTTTCACGAAATTTTAACTCAGATAAAATCGAAATTTTAGTAACTTGATTGGATAATATTAGATTGATTTTAGTGCTTAACCAATCAAAATTAAAGTACCTATTACAATTTGGATTTTATCTTTAGTTAAGATTTGGAGAAACATGGCCCAGTGCGGGAAACCGTTGAGTAAAACTTAAGTTAAGCTAGAAAAAGCGGCCCATGTTCCATAATATTGATTTTGACCAAACATATTCCTAAGTTCTTATTAAATGTTCTGTAACTTTCATTCCCCTTAACTTGACTGTTTGAGGCTGAAATCAAACCACGATAGATATATGAATATTATATGTGTTATATTTATATTGTTAGTATAAATGTTGTTTATTAATTTATTATGTTTTACTAAGTCATGTGTGATAGACAAGTCGGTTGACAATTACTTCCAGGCTATTTTCAGTGGGTTTATTGATTAGATTGTACATATTTAACTTTTTGTGGAGGTTTTGTAGCATAATGAAATGTGATTTTAGGTTGTATATATATATACCAGGCTTACTATTTTGTTTTTATTTGGTGGACGTCATACTTTTTTAAAATATGCATTGCTTAAAGATACATTATGTAAGATTTGGATAAAGAACTGACCGTTCTCACTATAATAGTTAAAAACTAGATAATGTAAAGGTAATTCGTTAAAAATTTCAGTCAAATTGGTCCACTATAAACCGAGATATCAGCTTTGTGCATTTCTGTCTAGCCCCGTTCATCATTACTAAAATTAATACGTCAAAAATCGTAGTCTCGATTATCCACTGTTTTAATGTACATGTAATTATCAATGAGGGTAAGTAGCATATCGAAGGCTAGTCTTGACATCGAGAGTTGATTATGGTCTGGATAAGTTAATTAATGTCTAATTGATAATTTAGATAAGATTTCAGGCGCACAGAAAGACATGTAAAATGCAGATTTAGCTCTTGCATAATGCATGTTTAAAATTGTACTATATTAAAATGTTGAAGCTGAAATCATACTTTATGGAATGGCCTAGCTTAAGCTATACTTTACTGTTACTGAAATATTTCTGGCTAAGTCATACTTTATAGAATTTCCTACCTGACATCATACTTTATGGAATGTCCTAGCTGGAGTCCTATTTTAACCGTATTGAAATATTCAAGCAACAGTCATACTTTATGAAATTTCCGAGCTCACGTCAAACCGGTAAGTCATACTTAAGTCATATCTGAGAGTCATAATGTATGTAACATTCAAGCTAAAGTCATACCTTTTGTTATGTTCAAGATAAAAAACATACTTAAGTACATGTAATAAAATATTCAAGCTAAAGTAATAATGAAATAGTAAAGCTAAAGTTATACTTTATGGAGATATTTAGGCTACCATTGTACTTTATGAAGATATTCGAGCTATATAAAAGTTATATTTTATGGAGATATTTAAGCATGTCATACTTTATGGAGATATTTAAGCTGATGTCACATTAAATTATTATGGAGATATTTAAGCTAAAATCATATGGTATGGAGGTATTTAAGCATGCCATACTGCATTGAGATATTTAAGCTCATGTCACATTAAATTATTATGGAGATATTTAAGCTAAAATCATATGGTATGGGGGTATTTAAGCATGCCATACTGCATTGAGATATTTAAGCTGATGTCACATTATATACAAACAATCATGGAGATCTAAAATTGAGAAATTCAAAATCAAAATCTTTGACACATAGTTGTGGTTACTTTGCATATCGTCGTTTTGAATTACTGTACCGTTCTAAAACTGGTGACGCATCTCAGACAGATATTAGTAATTGACTCAACACATTTCAAATTGTTGGGGACAACCAAATACATTCTAACAAATGTGTGAGCACAATTTAAGTAAATTATTAGAAAAAAAATATCTCTATAATTGGCTTGTTATAACAACATGTCTTTATTCAAATAAAGCCTACGGATTTCACCCAATACTTTTTTGCTAATTTTATACTTAACCCCCCCCCCCCCGACGAAATGAGAAGGCACTATAATAAATGTATAGTATAGTAGCCAATTAATATTATGCATTACCTCTTTATTCAAATTACGATCAGACTAATCAGAGATAAATGAAATTATACAAAGATTTGAAAATACATCTGTTTGAATATTCCGATATGTTGTAAATAAATTGATTTTCTGTTCTTCGGGTCGTGATAAATAAAGAGCCAAGTGAATCATGTGAAAGATGTTTTGTTTAAAATTTTTAAAACTAAATTTCTGGGACTTCAAGCTTTTAAACGATGCAGCCAAGAAGTCCTTTTTTTTTGAAGACATAACACAACTTTTATCAGGTTTTCCCGAAGAACTGAAAATCAATTTAGAATGGCCTTAAATTTTACTTCCCTATCGTCTTGTATCTATAATGAGTGTTTCTAGTCATAATCTTTTGTGTTTGAAATTATTTTACAATAACTGTTTTTTTTCTCTTCTTAAACATTAAAAATACTTGCCTTAAGAAACAAGTTTAAGAACGGTTAATCTAGAAAGTATGTAAATATATTTTTTCTCATGAACATGTAAAAACTAGTCATGTCAAGTAATTGTATATTTTTGTCAGTAATGCACAATATGTAAAATGAAAGTTCATGTGCATTTATTAGACGGTGTACATAAGACCAATACGGAATGAAGAACTACTGAATATGATGTATAATGCATAACTGTAATGTGAAAAAAATATCATGAAGATGAAAATATTGTTTATGTACATGTAATTACTTATTTACAAATACATGTAAAAAAAATAATAAACATGTCAATAGCACAAATCAAAGCTTTAGAGTTCAACCGCTGCCCTTACACTCTGGTGTACATTTTGGATGAAGACATAGTTCAACCGCTGTCCCTGGCCACCTGGAGAGAGAGAAATGGGGTTTAACGTCCACTCGACACAAACTAGGTCATTTCGGGACTAACACATTGTTCAATTTTATTTATTTGCGTAGGGGACTTCAACAGTGGGAGGAAATCAAATGACCCAGAGACAACCCGTGAGACAGGCGACCCTACTCCTTGTCACATACAACCGGGGAATCGAAACCACGCCATTTACACACGGCAATCTGGTGTACATTTTGGATGAGGGCATAGTTCAACCGCTCCCCTTGCACTCTGATGTGCATTTTGAATGAGGGCATAGTTATCAACCCCTGTCAACAAAACCTGGTGTCAATTTCAAGTAATTTGTGACGACAAGAGTATTGTTCAACTGCTTTCCTTGCACTCTGGTGTTTATTTGCGACTATGGCATAGTTCGACCACTGTCCATGACAATCTTGGCCGGTTGCTCAAAAATAAGTTATTTTAACGATCCTGTACGGATCATTATCTTCAATTTCGGTTGCTGGAAAATCAATTTTATTTTTTAAAAATTAAATGTACATTGTCATGTATATAACAAATTCAAAGAGGTTAGTATTTCAATACTAAACAAGAAACTGAAGACAGGTGGACAAATGCGCTGTCTGTTCACAAAACTTGTATTGAAGACAAAAAAAATTAAAGAATTTACTACAGAAAGCACTTTAAATTAAAACTATAGAAATTTTAGTATAAATCAGTAGGAAAAGGTATGGGATTTGCACTACAGAAACTGTAGAATATTTAGGTCCATTATTTCCTATACAGGCCCCCCAAATTCGGTAGAATACTATAGAAGTTGATCCTATAGAAAACCCTCTAGAATGTTTTATAGAAAATTACTCTGGTAACCTATAACATTTTGTTAAAAGTACACTTCGACAATCGACTGACAGCCATTTAATGCCGTCGTTAAACAGATAATGGAGCCCCCGTTATGTATAACGACAAGTTAACGTCATGTTATAAAGGGAATGGATGAATGAAATGGGGTTTAACGTCCTACACTTCTGCACCTAACCTGGGCTAATTGAAGAAGGGGGATTTTAGCAACAGATTTTCTCTCCGTTAACTCCACAACCGGCCCCTGGTATACATTTTAGATTCTGGGGCATAGTTCAACCGCTCCTACCCTGGAGCAGTATTGTAGTCTACATTTCATTTGGGACTTGGGATTGGATTTTATTCCAAGCTGACCAGAAGCACTGATTCACATTTTGAACAAAGTTCAAAACTGTCCTGACACACGTACTGGTGTACATTTTGGATTGGGTGTAGTTCAACCGTGGATCATGGTTCTACTGCTGCTCTGAGTCACTGGAGTACATTTGAGATTAGGTATAGTTAATAACTGCCCTGGCACATTGGTGTAGCTTTGGGATTGGGTGTAGTTCAATTACTTCCCTGGGACACAGTTTATACGCTGATCTAGTACATCAGTGTACAGTTTGTCATTCTACCCCCCCCCCCCTCATGGTGTGAGCTTGTTATCATTTGTCGAGTGAAGCCTCTCGCACTTATACACAATCCCCATAGATATGAAATGAGGTTTAACCTTCTAACTATTCTGCTCCGAACTGAGCTAATGAAGACGGACATACGCCAAACAGTGTGCTGTGGTTGAGTCCAACTGACAAGGGATCTTTTACGTGCACGCCGATTGTAGGGGAGGGCCTGACAATGACATCTGTCTAGTCATTCTGATGGAACGAAAAACCGAGGTCCCGTGTACCCATTGGCGTGCACGTAAAAGATCCCTTGGCAGTTTGAATTCGATATAAAAGTAGGCCGTAGCGCCGCTGCCCGGGCAAAGTTTCCCTTATATAGCACACTGTATATGGCGTATGTCCGTCTTCCATTAGCCCAAGATTATAGGTGCATAACAGTAGGACGTTAAACCCCATTTCATTTAGTTTTTCAATTGTATCTCCAATCTTGTAAAGTAATTCTAAAAATATTTTTTCGTTTAATTTGTTTTTTTTTATCTTTTAATTCTTTTATTTTATAAATCTTTTTACTCAGATAAAAACCAAAAGCCCTGAGAAGTTTCTTTTGATTTGTGTTGGGTATTATTATGCTGTATCGGCTATGTATTATATGTCAGTGTGGCTCAATGATGTCTATAAATAGAAGTCATCGGTGTGGATGGATCATGGAGTTATAAATAGAATGTTATAAATCTACGGGCTGGATAAAGGAGTAAACGGAAAGTAGACAGATTCGCGCATGCGCATTGGTAGCAAGGTGAACTTTATCGATTACATTATGCAAGTCTTTCAATACACTCGAAAATGAACACTATTAAGTATTCCAATAGGCTCATTAAATTCCTCTGCAATAGACCAGGCTTTCACGGATTGTGTAGGAAGACATGTTATCCTTTTTGCGAAGAACACGTATATTGGCGAAAGAAATCATTTTCATATTTCTGTACAACGAGTCAAAGGTTGGATTTAGATGACAAACCGAAAGTAGAAAGACCAAGAGCACAAACAACAATAGATGAAGAGGAAATTAAAAGGTTTTCAGCATTAGCTCAGCTCTGGTGGGATGAAGAAGGGGAATTCACTGCACTGCATACCATGAATGAATTACGTGTTCCATTGATTATGAATGCTTTAATTGAACAAAAACAAAAAACTGGTGCCCAATCGAATCGCTTTAAAGGCAAAGCTCACAGTCCACTAGAAGGGTTTAAGATATTAGATGTTGGCAGTGGTGGAGGTATATTATCAGAGCCTTTAGCAAGATTAGGAGCTTTTGTTATAGGTGTTGATGCTTCAGAAGAAAATATTAAAATAGCCCAAGCTCACGTCATTCGGAATGAAGACGTGGCCTGTAATATTAAATATATCTGTGCTAGTGTGGAAGATTTAATTGAGTCGGAAGAAAGATCATTTGACTGTGTGATTGCATCAGAAGTGGTTGAACATGTACTGGATGCATCAATGTTTATAAAAGCATGTTGTAAACTTGTCAAGCCTGGTGGATCAATGTTTCTGACTACAATAAATCGAACCAACCTATCTTATCTATTAGGTGTTGTAGCAGCTGAGCGATTATTACGGATAGTAGAACCTGGTACGCATACCTGGGATAAATTTATATCACCTCAAGATTTACAATATCTTCTAGACGATAATGGTTTTTCTACAAGATTGGTGCATGGTATGATGTATCATCCTATAACTAAAAGATGGAGCTGGACAGAAAATACTAGTATAAACTATGCTATGCATGCTGTATGCACAGATGAAGCTCTACATGTTGATGAACAAACATGATAAACACTTCTAACCATGAATCATAACCTGTAAACAACACTTCATTTAACATTAAAACTGTGTTAGTGCTACATTAAAACCCCCAAAAAGGTACCGTACACAAGTCTTACTTGATGTATTACCTCTAAACTCTAATAACTGGAACAACGTTCAGCAGACTTGCTCATACTGGAGATGAGTCATCACTGCCTGGTCTGGCAAGTGCACCACTGTTGACAACTTTTCACAATGTCAGCAGTCATACATGTCCATCTCCCATCCCAGAACATGCCAAAGTCGAGATTCTCAATAAAGCATACACTGCATAATAGACCAAAGATATGTGACTGTGTCATAAAAAGTAAATGATTTATCTTGTATTTCTGTTTCAATGTTCTAATATTTATTAAAGGTTACAGCATCTCAATACCAGTATGCCTTGCATCCAACCATAAATGTTATTGTTTTAAAGTAAAGTGACTTAAGTTTTGGGAATTGGGAGGATACCGGACATCCACAATTGGGAATTGGCAAAAGTTTTTTTTGCGGAAGGTCTATATCTGCAACTTTGAGTGGAGATGGCTCAATTGCATTAAATCAGATTGGTGTGGACTTGCCATAAATTGTATGTATTATACAAGTACATAAAATCTTGTTTGGCCATTTTATGTGCTCTTACATGTAGCTACAAAGATCTCCCTGCCTGTGCAGCCACTGCTACTATTTAAGGGGAGTTTTGGCGACACCCATCCCATTTCATTTACCCTCTCTGACTCAAGGACCTACCAGCTTATCCAGCCTCTGCTCGCCTCTTTTTTAAGGGAATGTTGCCGACACCCCACCCTCTCTCTGCCTCTAGTTTTTTGTCAGCAATCTATATGACATACAAACAAACCAAATATAAGTAATATAAGACAATTATCAGTAAATATGTGATTTGTTTATAACCACTGGTACATCATCAGTATAATTGGAGAACATGAATAAGAATAACAATCAATATACATCAATTAGGTTACCAGGACTATCTCTTGTGACATACATTTCTACTAGGCAGTCAATAATAATAAAAACATTACTATCTCTTGAGTAAAAAACATATGCTTCTTCTGGGTACAGTTAGATTAAAAGACATTACAAAGGACACAAGTTCTGCCAGATCCTCTCCGGTAAATGAGTTTATTTTTTATGTATTCCCAGCTATCCAGAACTTTTATGTATTTCGTACATTAGACCAGATGCTCCTAAAGTGGCATTATGGAAGATTTGATAAAGAGCTGACAGTGCTCGCTATAATAGTTTAAAATAGATGTAAAGAGAATATACTGAAAATTCAGTCAAATTACTTCAGTCTGAGACAAGAAAACAGAATTTATAAAAAACACTGTAGCCTTGATGGTCATTGTTACCATAATAAACAGTCTTGATTATCCATTTTATGATTAATCAATATGAGTAGTCGTTGAATCACAGATTGGATTCAAATTTGTTTAAATTTGTAACCATCAGAGAGAGAGAGAGAAATGGGATTTAACGTCCACTCTACACAAACTAGGTAATTTCAGGACTAACATATGGTTTACTTTTATTTCAATAATTCGCTTGCATGCAGGGGTCTTTAGCAGCGGGAGGAAACTGGAGGACCCGGAGAAAACCCACGAGGTTGTACAGGCGACTCTACTCCTCGTCACGTACAACCGGGGATTCGAAACCACACCAGATGACTCTATGACAGGTTTTATGATACAGCACACACACACTAACCATATGGCTATCCTACCCCCCACTGTACCAATCAGATGGCTTCGCGCGTTGATTATGGTTGTGTGATGTTAAATTATGTCTAATTAATAGTTTATGTAACATTTAAGGCCCAAAGAAAGATCTTCAGTAGGCAGAATTACCTCTTGCATAATGTATGTTTAAAGAGACTAAACAACAGTAAAATAAAGAGTACACGTTCATCAAGTCTTTATAGTCAAGGCTCAAAATAAGGCATGGGTTAAACATATTGTTAGACACAAATTTTCTGGTGCCTGTTATTCTGTCGGGCATAGATTTGCCATTTCTCCGTTTTTCTATATATTTAATACATAATTTGCGGTATAAGTTGGTTACTATTTCCAACCTCAAGTGCTTTTAAGTTTAAGTATTTAGTAGAAAACACCAATATCAAATTAAAGAGACTTGATTGTTAATAGTAAAGATCTGTGAAGTCTTTATAGATAAGTATCTGTTTCAATATACATGTAAGTAAATTACTGCACCTAGTTTGTATATAAAAAACCCCATTTGCCTGCTATTTGAAGAACTATCTGAATAAGCGGTTACCAGTACATCTACACCCTTTGTTATTGAGCATCTCATCTCCTATTTCACACTGGCTTGCCAGTTCTGACCTAATAACCCTAAACTGACTGGTTAAAAAGGTCACCATGAATGTGTAACCTGTTTGTGTTTATTGTCTTCTTTTATCACAGAATCTCAGTAAACAACCAATGTGAAAGTATACCAGTTCTCTAGCTTGAATGTATCACCAGTTTTTGAGATAGATTTACCAATTTCCCACAAAATGCGAAGGTTTACCAGTTCTTGAGATTATCTCTACAAAACAACTACTGAAATCTCCATTGGTGTTACTGCGCATGGTAACTGTGAATATGTTGTTTCTGTGAATGTGAAGATCATGACATGTCAACTATTCCACCATGATAAACATCCGAGACCTGATTCACTAATAGAACCCTGTAAAACAAAACAATAAATAATAATGAATATTTATATTGTGCACATTAAACATTATGTTCATGGTATAGAGTTGTTCAGCTCCCCAGTTTTGTAGCTCACTATTTATAATAGTAAAAAAGAGAGAAGATTTTTTCGTACAATCAGGGGCCATAATCCATGAAGTATTGATCCGACAGTCAATAATTTTATAATGGCATAGTCAGTAGGTTTTATTGTTTCGGTCATTGATAGAATAGTAAAATAAAATAGTGTCTTACTGTAATGGTATATGGAGGTTTTTTAAGGTCAGGATCTGTTAAAATATTATCAACACTATCTGTATTTGTTGTGTCTGGTCCTGATGGTGTTGTATCCACAAAACCTTCATCTACCACTCGAAATCTACAATAAATCACATCAATCACTTTAAATGACCCTTGTAATCAATGCTTAATGACAAACCCTTTAGTACTTGGAATGACAAACCCTTTAGTACTTGCAATGACCATCCCCTTCCCTCAAACCACTTAATTCACATAACTACTATCAGTGATTAGTTGACAATTATTCACATGAACTGCAGTGGTTGGAGCAGTAGTTTTTAGGAAGTGCAAGTAAAGGGATAACATGTACATTAAGAAATGTAGTCCTAGAAGTCAAATCATTATCAAGAAAATGTTTTTGGCATAAGCTTTATGGTTGTCTGTTGGTTATAGGGCAAATACCTTTGTGCCTTTATCGTTTATTAGATATATTATTTGACAAATGGTGACAAATGAAGAGATATAACTTTTGTTTTCCTTCAGGCCTTCAACAAAAAGTAAATACAGTAGTATTAAATACACATAATTACTAAATGTAAATTATGTGACAGGATGCTCCAATACATCACGACTAATTGAGCCAAAGGGAATTCCCCACGACCATGACAGTAGAATGAATGAAATGGGAACGGCCTACGCTTAAGCACCTAACCTGGGCTAGTTGAAGACGGGCATACGCCATACAGTGTGCTGTGAGGGAAATTTTGCCCGGACAGCGGCGCTACGGCCTACTCTTCTATCGAATTCCAACTGCCAAGGTGCACCCCAATGTGTACACGGGACCTCAGTTTTTTCATCCCATCCGAGCGACTAGGCAGCTGTTCTTGTCAGGCCCTCCATCTGCATCACCGACAAGGGGAAATCACGCCGGAAAATCGAGATGAACTTTCTCGGCCTATGCAGGGCTCGAACACACGACCTCCAGGCTAGCAAACCAGCGCCTTATCCACTTAGCCACCGTGATCCCCCATGACAGTAGAAAGTATAATAAAATTCGAGACAACACAGGGCAGAACAATCTAGGCATCCCAAAATATAAGTACAGTCACCACAGAGCTCAGTACATACATCCCTGCCAAATTTATAACCAATCTCAATTTCTAGAAACTGAGAAACGCAAATAGAGCTATATGCATTACAATAATAATGTATATTATGGTGCTATGATTATACCTAATGCATGGAAAATTGGTACTTATTTTAAATTAAGCACACATTCTTACACCCTTGGTACCTTATAATATTGACAGCTGTTGAAATAGACTATTTATTTTATATAACAAAAACATATTCTTTACATTAACAACAACTGTTCTTTAAACTAATAAATATGACATTTCATGAAATTGGAATATTCTTAAAAATATATATCAAAGTGCCAGTTATGTTTATGATGTAAGTGGGATTATTTATAACACGATGGTTTATGTTTTAAATCTACAAGTATCTGTTTAATATCAGGCTAGAGTTTTTGAACACCTTGATCAGTGCCAATTATATGTAAGTAAAACATGTGTGGTCGTATTTTTTTTATTAAGACCAGACTTATGTGTTATGTTATTTGATTGGTCTCTTAAAGTATTATCAGCATTCCTTTTACAGCATGTATAAACATGTAAGCAATATATCAGAGACATTCATAATAAATATACATGTATAGTAAGAAAATGTACCCGTAGGTAAAAAGAGAATCTCCTATGAGTGTTTTTTGATATAAAAAAAATATCAACACAAGTTGATAAAGAAAAAAAACCTGAGGCTCTGACAAGTTTTTTTTACTTTATTAACGAGTGTTGATATTTTTTGATATAAAAAAACACGAGTTGGAGTTTTTATTTATCACCCAATCCTTTTTTTACATGCACAAATAAAAAATATAATTCTTTCCTATAGATTTCACTTTTACTGAACCTATTTTCATTACAGCGTAATGATTCATCATTTTTTGACAGCGGTTCATATTGACCCAGTATATCCTTCAAGGTCATTTAAATAAAAACAGATTCTTATTTTTAAAAAAAAGGTCACTTTTTACTAAAAGCGAGAATTTCATATTTTCTAAGAAAGTCAAAACATAATTATTTCTATGTCTTTTGCTCAATAGGTTATCAACTCACTATTATATGATCATGGGCATTATTTCCCACCCTTAAAAATCATTAACACTGGAAATAATAACACAATTACCTCCCTTGTTTTAAAAATATCATTGAATTTAAAAAATATCATTGAATTTAAAAAATATCATTGAATTTAAAAAATATCATTGAATTTAAAAAATATCATTGAATTTAAAAAATATCATTGAATTTAAAAAATATCATTGAATTTAAAAAATATCATTGAATTTAAAAAATATCATTGAATTTAAAAAATATCATTGAATTTAAAAAATATCATTGAATTTTAAAATAAAAATATCATTGAATTTTAAAATAAAAATATTAGTTTATATTCAAGATGATAGATATATCTAATCAATGACATGTGGGGTGCTTGATTATCAGTCCAGGACTTCAATCAAGTGATGCAGAATAAAGTCATGTCACAGTCCTGTAAACAAATTGCTTTAATGTCTAGGGGGGTTGGGATGGCCTAGTGGTCTAGAGTGCCGTGCTTCGACCTCTGGCTTGCGACTGTTGTTTCGAGCCCTGGTGCGAGCGTATGTTGCATGGAGATAGGGGCACCTTCTCAACCTCATGGGTTTCCTCCGAGCACTCCGGTTACCTCCCACTGCTAAAGACCCCTATGCGCAAGCGAATTATTGAAATAAAATTAAAACCATGTTAGTCCCAAAATGACCTAGTTGTGATGAGTGGATGTTAAACCCCATTTCTCTCTCTCTCTCTCTCCCTTTAATGTCTACTAATTTTAAAAATTATTGCAGTATTTACTAAACTTTAGACCTTCAAGGCAAAAAGGTTATTAACTGTAACTTGTTGTGGTTCAGGGTTTGCTTTTAACCATATCAATCCTACTCTCTACATCGGGAGCATATTCCCGAAGCAATGGCCCAAGAAACCCCTCTCTGGCCATTGCTGGATTGGCTTCTGATACCTGAACTTTTGAGGGAGTGTGTCTTTTTTCCCCGTTCAATGAAATCTATCACTTAAGTACAGCAACATGACAGTCCTAACATACATATTTGTATCTGTAGCATTAATTAAAGTCCCAATGTTTTGATCCAGAAATTATTCTAGTTATGGCCACATAAAGTTTACAAGGACTTTATTTTATCTTCTGTTATGGCCAATTTACGTTAACATTGATTTCATTACATTATGGCACTTAAAGTTTACATTGGCCACATTATTGTGTCCTGATTAAAAGACATATCTATATTTCGTTTATTTATATTTTTTGATGATCTGCAGTATGATTGACAGAGGCCATACAAGCAACTTTTGGCCCTGTGAAATCAGTCAATTGATTGATCAATCAGCTTCAATGTTGCAAGTCACTATTTGAAAATGCAACTTCTGCTTTCTTTTGTTTTCTACAGTTCTGTGCAGAACATAAAAGAACTCAACCCAACAGACCATTTGATTGGCTATATACCTCACATCACCAAGAATGCAGGTTATTTAACAACTTTTCCAGATCCTGCTGTAGTGAAGACAAATAAAACTATGTAAAAAACCAAAACAGGATCTGTGTTTTAATCAGATTGATAAATAAAGTGATAATAATTCTGCTATTTTTTTTAGTACAATCCATGAATTCGTTTTTTTTAAATATTCAGATTTACTGTAAGCAGAAATTCTTTCACTTGATTTGATATATCCATTATATAATATTGTTGTTTATTGCTAGAAATGTCCCTGTAGTTTGAGTTTTATCTGCAGGTTTGTCTTATGGGTTTCTGTTTGTGTGTGGTGAGTTCGTCCTGCACTTACTATTAGTAAATATTTTTGACTTGAGAGATATGTATAAATGATCTCGACTGTTGTGCTTTTAAGTGAAATGACATTAACAGTTGGATAATGACTATTGTATACATTTGCAACCAATCACATTGACAGACACAGAAAAACTGTCTAAAACTTATCTAGAAGTAACTCTACGCCCAAATCCTTTAGCATTATATCATGTGTCAAAAGTATAGCAGAGCATTAATATAATGAAAAACTATTCTGTAAGTTATTTATTTCTAAATATATTTTTCTTTTATCAGTAATTACTGTCAATGTCATGAAGGTCTGATACTGTGTATATCTTACTTTACAAAATTACATGTAGCTGTCTGGGAAGATCTCATACCACAAAAATAGGCTGTGTAGAGTTATTTCCCTTAATTTTATATTTGCCACATTTTAAGGATATTTGATTTAACATTTCAGAATTAAAATCCTCAATCTTCAAGAAAGATTCTGGATTAACAATTGAGCATCCCCTTAGATACACATGTTTCTGGTAATATTTTCAAGCAACATATTTTTTATGAAAAAAAGAATCCATTGCCTGTCAGATCTAACCAAGTACATGTATATACAGTATAAAGGTATTGACAGACGGGCGTATTTTTACGCCCGATCGCGGCGATTAAATTACGCCAGCGATTTTTTACGGCCAATAATGAACAGGCACACGTAGCGATTTTTTTCAAGAGCGTATGGTATCAAACTTCTCGAAGTTTTCAATATTTCCAAGCCCTATTCCCACTCCCTCGTCCGTTTTTTACCAGTCATGGCGATTTTCCAGCTATTTCTGTCATGGCACGGTCTTTATCCACGCGTTCCCGGTATTTAGGCATGGTGATGTCAAAAGGACAAGGCTTTCCACATCAAAGAGTAACAAATTCTTCTTCTTTTATGAGACTCCACGATTCAGGAGTGAAGGTAGCCATTTTGAGATCATGTGATATCGACGACGTCGATGATTGGCTTATATAAAGAAATCACCCTACAAAATACGCTGGGCACGGGCAGACGAGCGAATTTAATCGCCGGCGTAAAATATTCGGCCGTAAATATCTTACATGCTAGATACGAGCGATTGATCGGGCAAATAGTTTGTCGTACAGAATTGTCGTCGCTCTGAAGGGGCACATGGGCGTATTTTTCGAACGATTTTAAAAATCGTTGCGATCAGGTGAAAAAATACACTCATCCGCCCCCACTTAAGGTATCCAATGAATTCAAGCTAATTCAAAGAAAAATCAAGGCACAGATATATCGAATACCTAAAATCTGAAAATATGAAAGCCAATTTACTCGTAAAATATCAAATTAAAATCAATAGGTCTACCTTATTTCCTCTCCAATATCCATAAATAACTGATGTTTTGTATCTTCATCTACTTCATATTCCCATGCCCATAACTGTTCTTCTTCATCGCTATAATCAGTTAAAGTCAATACAAATTTACCTGAAGTTTTCTTTTTGGTTGCAGCAATTATCAGCAATAATAAGGCAATAATGAGGCATTTGTTTAATCTCTTCCAATCACAGAGACCCTGAAGAATAACTTTGTATCTCCTTGAAAATCAGAAATAAACTTATAAACCCAATTTAGTATAGGCAATATTATTTTTGTTTTCCTCATTTAAAGCCACATAGTGTACAAGATTCTCAATATTATGTTGCTTGTTTTTCCTCAGGCTGTTTGAGAAATAGAAGTGTCAGATATATCAATAGTTCTCAATAAATTTTATAAGCACCCCTGGAAATGGCATCAAGTTCAATTAAGAAAAGGAGTATGTGGCCAGCTGATCAATGTTGAAAAAAAGCACCAATGCATACTGACAATAAAACACGTAAAGGATACAATCGTGCTGGATGTTGTAAGGCATCTGCAGGAATTAAGATGTCATCAAAGAAACCCATTGACACTAAAAATAAGAAAAGAATAGACTATTATAATTTTGAGAAACTATTATGAAACAGGTTAACAATTTTACATATTTGTGAAATATCGCCAATACAACTAGGATGTCTTATTCAGGATTTCTAAAGCTTAAGCTGCATTCATAATATTACAACCAGTGTCGGAAAACAATAACATCTAATCTCCAGATTATGGTTTGCTTTGATGAAGAATGCAAATTAAACAAAATATAGAAATTAAAGATACATTATGTAAGATTTAGATAAAGAGCTGGCCATTCTTGTGATAATAATACTTCAAAAACAGATAATGCAAATGAATATATTGAAAATTTCATTCAAATTACTTTATTCTGAGTGGAGACATTAACCTTTGAAGGTTTGACAGGAAGTGTGTACTCATTGTAACCACTGTACTTACTGGTTCTTCGAATCTTGGCCTCATTTCACAATTTTGAGATTAAATCATAAAATGGCTAAAACGTTCTAATCTACTCGAAATCAGACCTATCCTATGACATCGATACTTTATTTAGTCTTGTCATGTCAATAACTGTCTAATGAATAGTTTATATAATATTTAAGACCTAAAAAAAGACCTGCAATAGACAGATTTAGCTTTTGCATAATGTATGTTTAATAAGTGACCATTAAATATGTGTCCAAATTCCATGAAGTTGACATTGTTGTCTCCGGTGGACAATGAACTTATTAGGAATAGCCTTGTAACTTATTAGGAATAGCCTTGTGGTGTGGTCCTGCACTCACTGAAATGAAAAGGGGTTAGGTTAAGTCCTACTATTCTTGGGTTATGAACACTGGCATGCACCATGCAGTGTGCTAAATTGGAAATTTGGCTGGACAGCAGCGCCACAGCCTACTTTTATTTCATATTCCAGCTGTCCTGCTAAAACTGCTATTGCAATAAAGTTTATGTAAATACTTACCATGAACACCTTCTTTACTGCAACCTTTAATCTTACCTACCAATATTTCATCCACAAATGGCCGGAATACTACATATCGAAAATGAACTATAAGAAGAAAATAAAATATAGACGAATTTCCTTAGTAAATTCTTAACAAGTAGAAACGTTTTCAATTACTTTGTTCTAGATATGGAATAGAATTAGAATCATTTGATCTTGGCATCCATCAGAAAGTGTGTGTGTGTGTAGGGGAGAGAAGGGGGGGGGGTCGCTAATGGAATTTTGATATGGCTGGTTTTAAATTAAAGTAATTTTTGATGTCTGCTGGATAGAAATGAAATTTAACATCCTACTCTTCTGCACCTAACCTGGGCTAATGGAAGACGGGTATTTGCCATACAGTGTGCTATGAGGGAAATTTTGCCTGGGCAGCGGGGCTACAACCTACTCTTATATCGAATTCCAACTGCCAATGGATCTTTTATGTGTACATGGGACCTCGGTTATTCTTCCCATACAAACGACTAGACAGCTGTCCTTGTCAGGCCCTCCGTTCTACATCACTGACAAGGGGAACCACGCCCCAAAAATCTAGATGAACTTTCTCGGCCAATGCAGGGATCGAACACCCGACCTCCAGGCTAGCGACTAGCGAGCCAGCGCCTTACCCACTTAGCCACGTGGTCCCCTCTACTGGATCTGGAAGGAGCACATCACACATATCCTTGAATGCCATTGCAGCACTAAATTGACCCCCAAATTTAAAAAAACCCAATCTAATGGACATGCCCAAATTAAAGATGAAGTATGTAAGAATTAGATATACAGCTCGTTATTCTCCCTATAATAGTTTAAAAATAATAAATTGAAAATTTCATTCAAAATATTTTATTCTGAGCAAATATATGATTGTTCGAAGTTTAGACAAGAAGAGCTTAGTATCAATTGTCATTGCTATGATAATAAACAAAGTCTTGATTTTCCATTTTAGCATTTACCAATTCAATATAAATAATAATAATAATAATAAATTATTTCTTATATAGCGCATTACACAGAAGTTTCAACGCGCTTTACATATAAACACATGCTACATTAAAACTGATATAATAACAATACTGTGTAGAAGTATTTAAAAATATGATCAGGTAATATACGACATATGTTTAAATGTTGCATATACACACAGAAATATGATACATTTAATACATGTGTTCTAATCCAATTAATATCACAGCCATCCAATGGCCTTGAGAGTTGATCATAATTGTCTAATTAATAATTTATATAGCATTTGAAACCAGAAGAAAGACCTGCAATAGAGAATTAGCTCTTACATAATGTAAAATCAAAATATTTTTTTTATAAAATTGAAGTAAACATTACTCTTTCAAGGACATATACATATTTCTATAAAATGACTTACCATTAGTATGAGATGCTCCATCACCAGGAAAAATAAAACTATCTTCAAGTTTCACTAAATCCCATAAAGCTATACACAGTCCAACATTATAAACAACCTGTACAAATATACAACAAATATTTCTGTAGTGAACACTGCACTCTATAGAGTATGGAGACAGTCCACCATTACATTTCTGCATCTTGGTACATGTACGTAATAAGGAGGGGGGTTGGGGTGGCCTAGTGGTCTAGAGTGCCGCGCTTCAACCTCTAGCTGACCGGCCACCTCTGGCTTGGGCTGTGGTTTCGAGCCCTGGTGTGAGCATATGTGGCATGGAGATAGGGGCTCCTTCTCAACCTTGTGGGTTTCCTCTGGGCACTCCGGTTTTCTCCCACTGCTAAAGACTCCTGCGAATTATTGAAATAAAATTACACCATATGTTGGCTAGTTGTGTTGAGCGGATGTCAAACCCCATTTCTCTCTCTCTCTCACATAATGGGGAAATTATTGTTGATCTGTCTCTGTATTGAAGAACAAAGAGGAGTTGTCCCCCCCCCCCTGCTTTCAAATTATTTTAATTCTATTTTGTTCATGTATCACTACTGTTATTTTATTTATTAAAATCAACTTCAAGGCACAACATTCCATATCCATGAGCATGAGAACAAGCTGAGGAAGAAATGAATGAATGAAATGGAGTTTAACGTCCTACGCTTCTGCACCTAGCCTGGGCTAATTGAAGACAGGCTGAGGAAGGAAGAAAACTAAACTCTGAATTAAAGATTATTTTAAGGTAGAAACAATGAAAGGTGATTCGGGTCATAACTGATTAAAATCGATTTGAAACAGAATGACTTTAAAAAGATTTAAGAATCATAATTTATGCAAATTAGTTTGATTTAAAAACATAAAGGTATTATGTAAGTTTTAGTCACCTTATTAGCAAGTTTTTTGTTGAGTATCTCAATAATAGCATCAGTTGTCTCTTCCTTAAATTCCCACGGAGGAATCCTTACAGTATCCTTCATTTCACTTAGAACAAACATGATGGACCATTTGATGTTGCAATTCTATCTGAAAGAATTTTGAGTTATAATATAACATTTAATAGAGTGTAAAAAAAATATGGTCATTGGTCACTGATATAAAGTTTAATATATATATTTAAATGGGTGGAGTGTTGAAACTCTTTTATGCTCAACCGCAACATCTTTATGCCACGTAGCAACAAATATCTCCCAAGATAATCTTGATAAATTGTTAAACGAATGTGTGCATCATAAATCAGTGCAAAACACAATGTATGTGTACTAATTCCAATCCAGCAAATGTTAAATTCAGGACATTCGCATTTCTCCAAAAATATCAAATTTCACGCTATGTGTTTACTGTTTTATTATTTAACACTTAATTAAGTAAACAAAATCAAAATAGATTCATCACGGATTTTCGAACTAAGCCAAGCCCATCAGTAGTTCTCTGCTACAAATAAAAGATGCCAACCTTTTGTAATATCAAGTAGTATAGATTAATTAAATTTCAATTATCACAATTAACTTCGTAAACACTGAACAGAATTGAACCATTTCTTGACCAATATATTAGAGATCCATCTTCGACAATCTAAGGGACAAGACAGTGTTTAATAGACTGAATAAAGTGTCAGGAAGGTAGACTATAGCCAGACCAGCAGCATAGATCTACAGCCTAGCCTACTCTTACAGGCCTATCGAATTCCAACTGCCAAGGCCAAGTGAGTACCGTACACAAGACCTCAGTTTTTTTTTGTCCCATCCAAACGACTAGATCCAGCTGTCCTTTCCACTCAGTCATATTTTTCCAAATTAAGTGACTTATTTTTTTATCATTCCGTTAATTGAGGTATCATTATACTTAATCTGGCATGGAAGCATACCCTTTTTATTCTGACTATTACATTCTGCAATCACAAGAAATCAAACCTTCCAGTCTTCTACATGTGGTTGCCTTTACCACCAATCGGTCTATCAAAACAATTAACGACATCAATATATAAACGCCCCCCCCCCCCCTCAAATACTGTTGATGAGTTTCTGATTAAATCTGGAATACAAATGGTAGACCAATGACATCGTATGATTAACGAGAATAGGGTATATTTACTCCTACAATTTCGAATCAACGTGTCTCCACACTCTTACTCTGTGGTGTCTCTTTCACTTTGAAGATGTCGTTATTTATTTACTTAGAACGGTTAGCGACACACCATTCAGCTCAAGACACGTTTACATTAGCAGACGAAAACATGTACATCACTATCAATGAATAAAAGCCTGAAAATGTATCCCCTTTGCATATTTATTGGACTTGTTACTTGTGTAACAAGCACAGAACCTGTTGATAATGGCGAATGGTAATATAATTAATTCAATCGAATTTTTTATTCATTTAAAGGGACAATAACTGAATAATTCAATAAACACTCTTGCTGGCTTGACTATGACAGCTCCAGAAAATAAATAATACCCCCTTGGCCTACATCCCATTTTACTTGTCCATAGGGTTTGAAAATATTTTTTTATCCAAGTCACGGGTGTCAGCTGAATCGTAACCTGGCTGTTTCGTACTTAGTTCATTCGTACCTCACATGAGCCGTTTCTGACTTTACTTTGTACTCCAAATAATAATAATAATCGCGTCATTTTACAAGGGTAGCAAATAAGGCCTGAGGCCTTTTTCCAATTTGGCCCTTGGCACAGATCGTTCGAATGATTTCCATCATTACTGCAGGAAGAAACCGAAGAACTCGGGGGGGGGGGGGGAAACCTGCCTGATCGGACGGGAGACAGAATATCCCTCCCACTTACAACGATTAAGTTCATGCCCTGAGCTGGGATTGAACCCTCGTAGCATTGGTGAGAAGCCGCCTCTCTATCGCCACCGCTATCCGACCAGCTAATTAATAATTGACTCATTCGTACCTTTTCGTGTGTTGTTGAAATCAGATTAAATTGAAGGAAACAATTTGATCAAATCCAACGGCTACGCTAAATTTATAAAAATGGCTGCTGAACGAGCTTTAGCTACGATGATTCAATAACAAAAAGCAATTTTATGCGTTGATGCTAATTTTATCTATTTTTTTAACGTTAGGTTAGGCCTAGTACCAATGGCAATACTAGCCTAGAAGAGTTGATATCAACCGAGATATTAATTTTACAAAAAATGTGATTACAAAATTATTGAAAAGAACCATGGACCTTGTAATACATATAAGCTCCATGAAAGAACAAAGCAACCCAAAACATCAAATTTCCTGCATTTATGATTCCTTTTTACCTTTGTGACTATGTAGGTTTACCAGTAATATGTCACATATCTTAGTCTCAAATTAATGACCAAGTAGGCTAACTGAAGTATTAATTGTGTTGATGATATTCCTGTCATATTGTTTTAATGTTGTTTGTTTTCTGTCTGATTATGAATAATAGGGTTACAGAAGAGAAAGATATGATTGCACAACCAGGTCCATGTAACATAGATGTCAGAGATGCAGACACTTTATCACAAGAAGAATTTTTAAATAGGTACTGGTAATCACTTTAAAGATTAATTATTAGTGCTAAAGATAAAAGAAAAGAAAAGACTGTTCAAGACTAAGTGGTCTGAGGGACATTCTACATGGCAAATCTTGAATTTGTGCCTGGCTGTGTGTCTGACAGCTAGATGTCTTATTTTCAGACTTGGTTATTATACATGCACGTACACCACACCACACATTGAACAATTAACAAAAACCAGAAGACAAATATAAGACATAAAAAATACAGTATTATATATTAAAGATACATTAGTTATAAGTTTAATAAAGAGTTGGTCATTCTTGCTATAACAATTCAAAATAAGATGATTAAAACAAGAAAACAGTGAAAATTTCAGTCAAATTACTTTATTTGGAACAGAGTTCTCACTGTTGGAAGTTAGGACTAAAAAAAGGCATCAACTGTGTCCGCACTGTCTACAAGAATTGCCTATTGTTTGATTGACAGACGCTTACTTTCTCAGTTGGCTGTGGTACCCTCCCTTGGCAGGCCTTTCATCATCAGTCTCCAGTGACTTACGGTAAACTTTAGCTTGGTTCGCCATTTATTGATTTATTTTTAAATGGACGACTGTTTAAATCCAAGCTGTATCCAAGCCATCCAAGGGTCTACAGAGATGATTTTGAGCTTATCATGTAAAAAAAGTTTGAATTTAAAATTTCTATAACATCTGAAGCCTAAATAAATACTTGTAATATGCAGATTGGGCTCTTGCACAATATATGTTTAATAAATATGAAATTCTTTTTGCTTCTTTTACAGCTATGCTTATACAAAACCTGTTGTAATAAGAGGCGCTGCAGATAACTCAGTAAGTGAATTATCATATGATGCAAACTCTTAACATGATGATATAATTATTATGATTCATGTAACCCAAGGAAATAAAGAGAGAGAGAGAAATGGAGTTTAACTTCCACTCAACACAACTAGGTCACTTTGAGACTAACATATGGTTCAATTTTATTTAAATAATTCGCTTGCGCGTAGGTGTCTTTAGCAGTGGGAGGAAACCGGAGTGCCCGGAGGAAACCCACGAGGTTGAGAAGGCGCCCCTATCTCCATGCCACATATACGCTCACACCAGGGCTCGAAACCACAGCCGTAAGCCAGAGGTGGTCGGTCAGCTAGAGGTCGAAGGGCAGCACTCTAGACCAATAGGCCATCCCCCCCCAAAGGAAATAAAGAAGAAAACAGCTCTATTCTGCACATAGTAATAATAGTATAGTACATATCTGAACAAAATAGTTTGCAAGATATATGCCTTTTTTGTAAGAACTACAGGTAACCCTTACTAATGACTTTATTTGTGAAAGAGCTAATTCTTTTACATCATATACCAGTAAATCAATTAGTGGTTATTTAAAAATGTGCATGTCTAAACAACAGAATGTACATATCAATTTTGGAGATCATCTGTAAAGTTACAATTTAAAAGAATTTAACCTTAAACCACAATAAATACTGTTAAATTTATTTAGGCTATTATGTGTAAAAATATATATAAATATATATACCAGTAAAAAAATCGGGGAAAATTCTAATCTGAATTAAAACATTACATAATTTTTGACGATCCGACAGAGCATTTGTGGCAGCAAGTTAAAGATTCCATGACAGTTGGAAAATGAAAAATATATCTCATAAAATGCTCATTAGCCCTGCTGGTATCAAAAAGTAGGATGTTACCCCCCCCCCCCCCCCAAGTTTAGGTTTGTTTCAAAAATTATTAAACTACCAAATTGGTCTATTTCTTATTCTATTTTTAGAAATTTCAAGATATGTGTAGGAAAGAATATATGTTGAATAGTTTTGGGACAAAGAAAATTCGATTAAGTTCAGCCAATACATATTCTTACAGTAAAGGTAGGTTTTTTCCCTGTGACTGAATAGTAATCATACAAGCTTGTCCATGTAATTAATTTTATCTAATTGATAAATCATGTAATTAAACTTATATTTTGAAAGTAAGTACAGCTGTATTTAGTTGGTACAGAAAAGTGGGATGTGGTAACCCATTTTATTAATCATTGTGATTTGTTTCAGCTGATGTTACATTACATGAATATGTGGAAGATATATTGAAACCTCAAAAATTGGGACAGCTAGGAAATGGTATGTTCAACAATTGATTATCTGAACACTTATAGTTAAGTTATAGTTCAATGACCAGTATTAAAGTAGATTTTAGCTAGTATGCTTGACAAAATATTGCAACCCCTCTCTCCTCCAGAAATCTTGGGCCTGTTTCACGAAATTTTAACTAAGATAAAATCCGATTTTAGTAATTCGATTGGATAGTATTAGATTTATTTTAGCGCTTAGCCAATCAGATTTAAGTATGTACTAAAATTTGGATTTTATCTTAATTCTTAAGTTAAAATTTTGTGAAACAGGCCCCAGTACATTCAGTGTTTAATTTTAAGCCCTTTTTTGGGGGATGATACCTCTAAAAAAGTAATTGACAAGCCAATGGGGGCCACTACAATGGGAACCTTGCTTTTCCAAATCACTTGGTTAGTTTGCTATGTGGCAGCCAGACTACCACAGTCAGGGTATGATATCCCCAACTTCTTAAAGAAAAATCAATTGTTTTCTACTTTGTAATGTATTTAAAAATATGTCGTGCATTTTTCAGAAACATTTTATTGGTTTGGTGATAATAACCATACAGAATGGAAAGAATTGTTCAATATTTATAAACCACCTCCTTATAGAGTACCAAGAATGTCAGGAGCATATAGCTTTGGTTTAGCTGGTAATCAAATTTGATAGCTTAATAAATTCATAGACATATTAAAATAGAGATTCAAAAAATTCTGAAAGTATAGAAAAGATTGTTGAAATCTAATTAACCTGATGCATGTTGATTATTTGTAAGGTAAAGTGGACTACTGATTCATGATTTGTCAGGTCTACACATTCCTGATCAAACTGTTTTACAGGTGCTGGAACTGGTGTACCATTTCATTTTCACGGTCCTGGGTTTGGAGAAGTTGTATTTGGTCGTAAGGTAATTTTATTTATAAAGCATTTTTTCATTTTTCATCTATAACAGGGGGGAGATTATGTGTCATGGATTCAAATTAGCGAGTTCGATTCAAAAAAGTATGTGACTTTCCACCCACCACTACTTTCAAAGCTCAAATTTTCTGTTCGTCATTTAGGGACAAGATTTAAATTTGTTCTTAATCTACTATACATAATATATTGTAGAGATGGTTCATGTATCCACCAGATAAAACTCCTAATTTTCATCCTGATAAAACAACATTACAATGGTTAATAGATGATTATACAAAATTACATGTACAAGACTTACCTCTAGAATGTACAATTAATAAAGGGGAAGTAAGTAGAGTTTCCCTTATTTATATTAAACAGCCTTTTAATGTCATATGTATATGTAAAGTGAATGTGTCATTAGGTATAGAATGGGTTAAATGTTTTGGTATGTTTGAGACCAACAAATGGGTGATATTTCTAGGATTACTTTTGCAATGTGGGGATATGAGAATTTGGCACAGACAGTGGTGTTTCCATCTGTTTACTACACATGTTTGTTATTTCTCTGGTTCTTTTTTTGCGATGCCAGGTAGGAGAATTTTGCCGCAGAAAGTTGAATTTCTACCTCATCTTTTAGATTTCCCACTGGACCTCAGGTTTTTCATGACAAAGCACACTTTCTTGGAGAATATAGTAATAATTGTGTAGTAATTATGAGCAATCCAGGGAAGTTTCCAAATATATGTAATAAATATAACAGTTTTAGTCTCAAAATGACCTAGTTAATGATCAATAGCACTTAAACCCCATTCACTTCCATCAATTATTTGCCAAAAGAGATAAATTTGGTTTTGACTGCAGTCAGGTCTGCTGTATTCCAGATTTATATCTCACCCATACATGTACAATTGGATGACTGTATTTATATATGGTATTTTATATTTTATAGATTATATACTTTCCTGATAGATGGTGGCATGGAACATTAAATATAGACACCAGTGTTTTTATCTCAACATTTTTAGCATATGGTTAGAACTCAAAAACTTTATACACCTATTTCTAACATACATCGAAATTTTTAAACAAATATTGGTACAGAAAACGATACATTATAAAAAATATATTGAGAAAGACCTAATAAAAGATGAACATATTGAAAACTATCAGCCAAATCATTTTATAATGAGATAAGTTTAGATTGTTAAAATTTATAACTAGAAATAGCCATAATTGGCAGATGAAAACTCTGACCAAGGTTCATATTTTCAATTGTCAAGTAACATTGCCATCATATTACGTGCGTTTGTGAATTATTTTAATTAAGGATGCTCTTGTGAAAATGCTTAGGTCATTGTTTGGATTTTTAATGATTAGGTGAGTCTAAGGTTATGTTAAATATGACATTACCAGTATATAAAATGAATTTCATACACCTTTGTCCATTTATATATAAATTGTGTAAATTTGTATGAATCAGGGTACCGGTAGGAGTAATATAAAAATGAAGAAAAGAACTTTTTATTTTCATCACATTTTTTAACTTATCATGTTTTATCATTTCATAGTGTAATTAATTGAATCATGCTAGTATTAAATAAAATTATGCGTTATTGTTGTCTACAGGTTTTATGTTTTAATTTAATAAAGTGAATTTCCAACTTTACAAACCTCAAAAAGTCATTTAATAAACACATTTATATTTCATAAAGTTTTATTGAGAATATACAAAACAAAAAATGGTATAATAATTTATGAAATGACTATACTATGAAATGTGAATTAAATCAAGAATATTCTAGGGAATGTACAATATATTTGTATAAAATTTAAAAAAACATCACACAATATGATTCTTTTGTAATTTGCTACAAATTTATGCAGGTCAACTTTCAGAAAACCAATGAATCACATATAATTTGAATAATTAAACATGCATGCGTGAAACATCTAATCTAGCAGAAAACACACACAATTCTTTTGCTATCTACGTTTTTAAAGACGTACAAACTCATTATCTCACTTACAGAGAGTTGAAAAAATACAAAACAAGCCTATTTAACTTTTGTTGTACAAATTACCACATATACCTATATATGTAATATTGTATGAAAAATTATCAATGTGTATCAAGGGCAGATACACTGGACACTTACAGTTTTTCACACTATATTTAATATATTTATTCAGTGAAAATTATAAGGTCAATTTATATCCAGCTCCATCAACTAACATTTGACCCCAATGTTTGACATTAAAATTTGACCATTTGTTTATCTTTATTGTCAAAGGCGTTAATTGTCTCATCAACACAATAATTTGGCTACCTGGAGACTTAACAACACACGACTATTTTGTTCTATGTGGAATACCAGGGAGGAGAATTTCAGCATTTTTGCCTACTTTCCAATTTTCAAAGTTTTTTTGTTTCTACATGTACTTCAATGTTAGACCTCTAGTTTTCTGTCCAATCCAAATGACTAGCCAAGGCAATACCTTACTTGTCTTTCTCACAACTACTACCCCTGACGAGTGAAAACCAGACTTGATAGATTCTGAAATTCTTTTTGTCCCATGTCGCAATTTGAACCCATATCATTCTAGTTGAAAGCCCAGTGCAGCCTTTTATCTTTATTGTATAATACGGTCTGTTTTATTGGAGATTAATTGTCTTAGATTGTATGATGCTAGTACTGTTAACATTGTGGCTGTAATAAATGGTATTCTATATGTAGATTCCAGACCATACAACAATATAATTACAGCTGATATATAAAATATACTTCCAAACACAACGTTTAATGTACTGCAAGAAATAAAATTGTTTTTATTAATATCATATCTGAGCATGATCACTATTAGAATACAGTACTTAACAACTAAGACATATTTATAAGAGATAGAGAGGAGAGAGAAAAATGGGGTTTAACGTCCACTCAACACACTAGGTCATTTCGGGACTAATATAGGCCCTATAGTTTAAATTTATTTCAATAATTTGCTTGCACGTATTTGTCGTATAGAGTTCTTTAGCAGTGGGAGGAAACTGGAGGACTGGGAGAAAACCCACAAGGTTGGGCATAAAAGGGATAAGAGTAAAATTCGGCTTGTGACAGCCATCATTAATGGCATTATTTTTAATACACATTTTACTTGTGTTGTCTAATTCTAGTTTGTTAAAGTTTTAATTTCTAATAGGTGTTTTTTAATAATTATGTGTTAAATTCCAAATGTTTTCAATATACTTTAAATACAGAATAACGTACATACCTTTTAAAATTGATATTAATGGAGATAAATATAAAGATGGCGATGGTAGTTACTGTACATGGAATACGACTAGGATCTACACTCAGTCTTTGTGAATATCTGAAATTTGAACAAAATATGTCACAATTTAAGACTTTTTTCTCAGATATTTGAAATTTTTAACAACCGATTTGGAGAAAACAAGAAAAAGATCCTCTGGAGAATCTACCTGTTAGTCAATTTATATGCCATAAAAATAGAATTTCAAAGAATTGAACCTAAAAACACAATATTTACATACAGCTAAACTTGTAATGTTTATGTGTATTTTAATTTGCAGAAACACTTTAATTAAGGGATAATGCTAAAAATATTGTCAAATTCTTTGAGTAGAGCCAGAAATGGGGTTTAATGTCCACTGAACACTAACTTGGTCATTATAATTATGGTTCAATTTTATTTCAATAGCCTGCTTTATAAATACCTTTGTAAATACTTAACAGTATTATTGCCCTTTTTCAGTTATTGACTGAATTGAGAATAAAACATTATAAAATAAATTGGTTTGTGCTTACCGTAGATTTTTAACCCAAACCAGCATTGATGGAAAATTTAATATAATCATCCACAGTAACAACAGAAGTAACATAAATAGAAAGTTAAACTGTGGCCTGTCTTCTTTACATTGACTTTGTTGTGATAAATGATATGCCCTTAAAACCTGAAAATACAGTGTAGGAACATAACAAAACATGGTACCCATATAATGATGAAGACTAATGTTCAAGTCATTTCATTAGTCAAATATATAAGGACACCAGATATATTGCAGGGGACCGCCTCATTGGAGCTAATTTGAGCTCATTGGGCATCATCAGGTATTCTGTAAAGAATAAGCATAATTATGCTGCCTCATGCATGACACTTGTATCAACTTGTAGCTACACCGCCAAAACTAGTAAGAGATTAAAGTGGGAAAAATGCTCAAATGACTTAAACTTTGTTAGTTGGAATAGGGAACTAATCAAGTAAGAAGTGGTATTTAGGGCTCTATTACAAGTAAGCATACCCTGCCTAGTGTGTGACAATCATCCCATTTACAACTTATAACCAACTGGAAAACTAAACAAAAAACTATTTACAGCAACACTAAATGGAAAGTGATTTGTGTTGAATATTATTTCAATTATAAATAATATCATTCAATAAAGTTTGTAAGTTTTGGTTCAATACAGAATTAATATATAATGAATGAATTCAATATTACCTTGATAACAAGAAGAAAATATATAATAAAGAGACCAGCAGTTCCACAAACCATCACTGATATTAATATTGCTGTTATTCCTAATACAACCTGTATTAACACGCCTAATGTAAACACAGAGTTTGGAACCCTAAAATAAAAAATAGAGCAATTATCAATATATAAAATGTAACTAAATTAAATTCTGTTATTATGGTTTGTATATATATACATATTTCTTTACAAAACAGTTTTATTAAACCGGAGTTCGTCTTTTCTGTTAAACTTTATCCCCAACATGCGCCAGATGCTCCATAAAATATGTATAAGAAAAACAGAACCAAAATATCAATAGATAATTTCCCAACTTTGATTCAATCGGATTGCAAAGAGAGTCTCTTTATATATTAAGAGACCCATCATTAGATTTTACCCAAAGGATGCCAAATGTTGTGAAATTTTATTTGATCATATCTTTGTCAATACTAAATTGAAACGATTGTTGGACTAATAATATTCCTTTTAGAGATTCAACTTTTACAATATTGTTGTTTGCAAGGGATTCAATATCCCCTAAATGAATACTTACCATGAAAATATTTTAGAAAAAACTTTGCTTATAGTAGCTATGAAGTAATACATTAAAGTACACTGAAAATAAGTTGTACCAAATGCCAAGAAGTAGAGGATTGTTGATAGAAATGGTGACCAGATTGATTTATCAGTAAGGGAATGACTATCATCTAATGGTAGACCTAATGTGTGTGTTATTTCTTCTATATTCTCAACACTGAAACATAAAACAAACTTAAATGAAATGAGGTTTAATGTTCTACTGTTTTGCACTGACTTGGATAATGAAGATGGGTCATAAAAATTAAATTAATCTTTAATGGCATTTAGCAATTGGGAAACACATTAACAGAACACAGTTTGTATGGGAAACAATCACTGGTTTTATTCTAAAAGCATGACATTTCAACAAGTGCTTTTAGAAAAACAACAGTAATTGTTTCCCATAAATCTGTGTTTTGTTAAAAATTTAATTGGATTAAGAAGTTATTCATCATGCAAAAATTAAATGCTTACCAAAGTAATTAAAATTTACTTTGGTAAGCATTTAATTTTTGCATGATGAATTTTCTGGTGAAGAATATATTTTGGGAGGTCTGAATTAGTATAATAAATATGAACTGCTAACCTTAAAATGACTCTGATTATACTGACAACTGGAACTATCATATATGGTTTACAACTATCCCAGACAATATCTTGTGGCTTTACAGATTCATCTTCTGTAAAAGAAATTTTATGATGGTTAAATGAGTTATATGATCCTGTTAAAGTTACATTATGCAATAGGCAAAGGTGAAGACACTTTTGGCCCCCATTTCTAGTCAAATATTATAATGCTAATAACTATGTAGTACTATGTAAAGAATAAAGTAATTTGACTGAAATTTTCAATGTATTCTTCTCTCATCATATACTTTTGAACTGTTATAGTATAGCAAGAATGGCCAACTCTCTATAAATATCTCCCATGATGTATCTTTAAGCAAATCTAACAATCACTTCCAAAAGTCTCAGTATTGTGAACTCAAGTTTTAAGACTATCTATTTTGACGTTTTCTACAGTCTACACAATTTGGTAGTCTAATTTTGGTTAATTTACTTTTACCAATGAAGTCTGGAACTAGTCCTTTAATATCAATTTAATACATGTAAGTAGATACCTGTTTTTACACTAAATATATATCCCAAGGCCATTAATATAACAGCTACAAAAGCTGCTGGAAATAACACACCATAAAACCTTAGAATCTGAAAATAATATCAAAATTAAACACACAACAAATACTAGATAAAAACAGGCTGCCAGGCAACAAAATAATCACCTAGTAGCTTCATCAAATGAGTAATAATCAAAAGTTGTTTAAAGTTTTCTGGTTTTTCTTAAAAATATATAGAGAGACAACTGGGGTTTAATGTCCACTTAACACAAACTAGGTCATTTTGGGATTACCACATGGTACAATTTTATTTCAATAATTAGCAGTGAAAGGATTTGGAGGACCTGAAAAAAAACCCACAAGGTTGGACAGGCAACAATATTCCTTGTCATATTCAAGCTTGGGATCAAAAGCGTGTCACAGATTATATGATTTGTAATGAATATCAAGTTTATCTAGTGTTAAAATATAAATGATATGTATTTTCGTGGTGTATCTTAATATGAAATAATTTGTCTGATATGAGCACATTGTTTACATCAATAAAAACCTAGCTCCTTAAAAAATTATCAGACAAAATAATTATTCTAATTTCTTTCTTTCTTTTTTCTACGAATACATTTATCTTTTCTTTTCAATTAGAATTGAAAGTAAACTAATTATTTAATCAATAACAGGTTATAAATTGTCCAATGGAAAACACAACTTTATAACAATAAATATGTCAATATGCCAATTAAATAAATAATAAATTACCAATGTTTTCCTCTCGACATTATTTCCAGAAAAAAACTGTTGATTTGTTATTTGCAATAATCGATTTCTAGCCTACCTACTCCAGATGCTTTAGCTTTAGAGTACTTAACGAATAAATGGATAAATAATTAAAAATCAATTCGTCTGAATTTGTCGTCCACAGAGATCAACTGTGGCATAGATCCTGTCATGATATGGAAAGTGACCAGATCATTGTCAAGTTTACCTAGCAACCGGCACCACCATATTGATTTTGGATAGTTATTACTTTTCCTCGAAAAAACAAGTTGACGTTAACAGAGAGACAATTTGGGTGTTTGTGTTTTGTTCAATGAGGCCTGTATTCATTAACGTAAGTAAATTTTTAAATATATCTATTTATTAAATTCTTAGAAGCAAAACTTAATCGGTTTTAAAAGTAACTTTATCTATAGAATAGCGTTAGCAAGTTTTTACCTTTTTGACCTACGAAACAACAACATAAATTGATACGATTGGAAAGAGTTTTCTAAATATAAAAGCCAGTGAAGTTGTATCATTTTTTTTTTTTTTTAAGCTATTGATCATCATTTGTGTGATTTGAATCCCTTGAAAATGACAATAGTGTAAAAGTTTTATCTCTTAAAAAGAAATGTCAGTACAAACAAAAAAATATATTTAGCATTCACAATTCAAAGATATCATTATGATAAATTCGACATTTGCCAACATTCTACATCCCCTGTGCAGATGATGTCAACAAGTCATGAGATTATATATGATGGATACATTTTTGGGATGATTTTCTTTTTAATCTGATCTAATTCAAGCTGCAAGATTATACCATGTTAAATAATTAATCTGAGTAGGCCTACATTTTAAGTGTTGATTAAGTGATAATAAATTAAAGATTGTCCAAAAATGCAAATAATGCTCAGCAGTTTTTAGCACTTTGACTGGATTAAATCCTCCATATACAAGAAATATGTTAAACCAAAATAATATAATATACTGTAAATAGATTAAGGCTTCAAGGTGTATATGTGTTACTTACAGTAATTACTAAAAGATCACAGGAAAGGTTATCAATATCTATATTATTAATAATCTTAGTTTAAGGGTATAATGTTAGAAACTATTACATGTATATTAATATAGGTTAATCCTGTATTACTAATCTCATACACACTTAATAAACTAACAACATTTTTCACAGGAGGAAGATTTGATTTTTATTATCTACATATAAAGAAACACTTAACACTATTGACAATTGACAATTCTATCTATAGTCTATTAACTTGCAATTGTGTATGTATACCTATACAAAAAGATTTGAGATCATATATTTATTATAATGAAAGAGAGAGAGAGAGAGAGAGAGAAATGGGCCTTAACGTCCACTCAACACAAATAGGTCATTTGGGACTAACATATGGTTTTAATTTTATTTCAATAATTCGCCAGCGTGTAGGGGTCTTAGCAGTGGGAGAAAACCGGAGTGCCGGGAGGAAACCCACAAGGTTGAGAAGGCGCCCCTATCTCCATGCCACATACACTCACACCAGGGTTCGAAACCACAGCCGAAGTCAGAGGTGGCCGGCCAGCTAGAGGTCGAAGCGGGCACTCTAGACCACTAGGCCATCCCAACCCCCCTTATCATATTATGGATATAAAGAAGTCCTAATTGCTAATTGAAACATAATATCCATGAGTGAGCTGCTATTTGTGGCATTTTAAAAAAAAACACCATGAAAATGCCTGACCTAAGCAATTCTTTCTATTGTCTGACATTAAACCAGGATAAAACAAATTTCCAGTAATCTTATATCTAAGTACAGACAGGTAATAAATTCAATCTCATGAATTTTTGTCTTCTTTTATTTTTTGAAAATCAAATAATGCCTGGAAATTCAGTCAATAATTCTTATGAGGACAATAGTTGAAAGCCAGATTAGAGAAATAAATGAAATACTTTGATCAATTTAGTTGTCTAATCTACTAAAGTGTGTTATTGCTTTTATGGTAAATATTATATATACTGTATGTAAGACATAATCCACACTGATCCTCTTAATCTTATTATAACTCTTATTTCTATACTCTTACTTCACATACCAAAGAGACAGACAGTCGTAAGTACATTTATAACAGGGAGATAGATATATTTCATTTGTTTCAATAAGCACAGACTTTAAAGAGATACTATTAAATCCGTGACATTTAATTTTCAGGAAGGATAAGACAAACCATTACATGGTCACCATGGTATTAGAATCACATTGATAATGAATGAAGAAATCTTAGCCCACCATACCAAACTACACAACTGGTTTGAATTGGATAAGTTGTCCAAAAACAGCTATTTGACGGATGTCCCTGGAAACAAAGGACGTCATCTCAATCCAATAAAAGCTAAGGATATTGTTTCATGGAGGACAGAGGTGAATAAAATATACAATAAAAAGCCTAAATCAGCAAGTAGGGTGTTGTTTAGACAATGTCATCACAGTGCTCCATTCGAAAGAGATCTCAGTGAAGTTAGAACACAGAGAGTCAAGTCTGCACCTCTACTCGACAGAAAACTAAAAACTGAGAAATACAAGGAACCACAGAGTATTGAAGAACGTGTGAACAATATTTCTATACATTATAATAGTGAACGAGGAGCTATTCCCAGAATCGAAATATCCAAACCAACAACATCGGCAACTGAATTCGTTGATGGTAAAAGTGATGATGTTGACACAGCTAGTGTCCTAGGAGAGGAAAGCTTCAGTATATATACAGATAACAACAGTACTCAAACAGAATTAGGTTCAAGCGAGGACAAATCGCCAAACTCGAGATTGCGAATCTTTTATCATAAAGATAAACCAATGGTATCTATTAGATCAGTATCTAATGGTCTTCTGAACTGTCTGACTGTTGACGACTGCCGTATCGCCGCTAGATACAAACCTAACACCAACATAGTCCAAACCATGAGGAAAAATGTACAACAGGAAGAGGATCCAAGTTTAGATGGATCGGTGGATCTACCAATGAAGATTAGTTCTGGATCAGCCTTCACAACGCTGTCTGCTCTTGAAGAAAAGGATAAATTATTTAGAGAAAATTTGGCAAAGAGAAATAAAAGGAACAAAATAAAAATACATCACAATATGAACGGTTTGCAGGACTCTTTAGATACTAACAGAAGTCGTGATACTTATACAGTCGATAAACTGTCATGTGACAAACAAGCCAGTGAAGGCGGACCACTTTACAGAAAAATGAATTCAGCACTGCACAAAAAAATGCACGAGCTTGTGAATGCCAAAAAAACCAAATTACATCAAATTTACCTCAGTGATAATTCTGTGAATAAGAAAAAGTAGGCCTATATAAGGGCAGACTAACATCTGTTATTTATCAATCAGTTTATGATGTGCACTTCTAAAAATACCCATTTGTTTTTACTTTGGCAAATGTAGTGATTATTATTACATATTTGCTGGCAACATGAAATTAAGGCTGAAGAGTGAAGTGTAACGATCCCAGACTTTGGATTCCAGGCTTTCCTATGAAACACGGTAATAAAAAAACCTATCATATCTTTGTATGCTGTTCAATTTTTTTTTTTATGAACCAGGAACTAATATACATACTAATATTTGAATATTCAAATTCAAAAAAAATTCTTTTAAGGTTTTTCAAACTGAATTTTTTGGTGTCAATTGAAACTAATGGACTGTTTTTGGTCTCCTATGAAATATTTACCACTAACACTAATAATAGAAATAGTAGTGAATACTCTATGTCTATAGCTGGCAAAAAACAGATCATATTCTATTAGTATCCATTAGTATTGAATAAAAAATACCAAAAGATCAGTTCAAATAGCCTTGAAACTAATATTAAAAAAATAAACAAACTGATAAAGGAAAATACTTTGAAACATTTACAGAAATGTTAAATGCATCAGAAATGTTTTAAAATTGATCATTTCCATTGAATCAATAAAATATTTGAATAATAAGTAGGAATAGTAAAATTAACATGTGACTGCTATAAGGAACCATGTGTATTGTGTATATATATCTCACTTTAGTGGTCAATTTTACGCTAAATGATTTTAAATTCTCTATCAAACATTGAATTTAAAGGGATAATTTTTGGTGTTAACATCTGATTAATTTTTAAAATTGCCTTGTGTAAAGCACATTGAAACATTGTATTTGTAGATTCATCATACTTCTTAATCTGTTCATTAGGTCCAATTTCAGGTTAAAATAAGGTAACAGTACTAAAACTGTATGATGCCCAGAATATAGTTCTGATTAAACAGCAATATTTATTTGGAAGAAGCACTATTTTGAAACCAAATTTACACACAAGGATTCATACAATAGATAGATATTGTTGGTTTCATTGTACTTTACTGAGGAGCCTAAATCGAATACTGAGATATATGTCAATGGCACCAATTTCAACAATGTCCCTTTAATGTCCTAAAATGCCCTCCCAAACTTAGGTGTATAAGTTAAGACACTACAGTAAACTGTCTTACGTCACGATACAGTAACCCTGTTATTATTAGTTGAGTAAACATTTATTACAGAATAATCTTATTGTAAATTAGAGAATAATATGTAATGAAGGATTAATCTTATAACATTTGATCATGATCTACATAATCATATTCATATAATTATATTACTATTATTAATTTGTATTAAACTTTCTAATGATTCATATTTATTGATGCAAATGTTATGAACTCCACAATTAATAAAATAAGTATTATTAAAATGTTGTATTAAATGATTGTGTATAATAATCATGTATATTATAAAATACTCATTAAATTGTATCCATATTTTAATCATTTATTTTTATTTATTTAAAAAAAGGGAAAAAATCATGACTGGTGCAACTGGTAGAATGATTTTGTCAGTAAAGAAATATAATCCTCAACAATTTTCAAAATGGATATTATTATCATGTTATATTACATAATTAGAGATGCATAATGTAAGATTTAGATAAAGAGCTGGCTGCCCTTGCTATACTAGTTCAAAAATAGATAATGAAAAATGAATATATATTGAAAATTTCAAACTTATGATAATAAACGAAATCTTAATTGTCAGTCATTCAAAATCTCTGCCATCAGTTGATTATAGGCTTCTCATGTGAATAAATGTCTTAATAATAGTACATAAACATTTGAATATAGAATCTTTATTAGCTTTTGCATAATGCATCTTTAAAATTAATATTATTCACATGTATTAAATGATGATGATAAGATATATTATAGAATATTTATATACCATTCATAATGGTAATTGTTTGCCTAATATATAAACATGTGTAAAGATCTATTAATATATCTATCTTATAATAAAACATTAAAATAAAACATTTTATCATGTTCTGTTAAGTTTGATGTACAGTAGCGTGGAAAGAGTCACCTGTTGTGGCATTCTTGAGTAACCCTACCCAACATAGTTCAGAAAACTTGCCATTAATCTTGAGGCAACTGGCCAGAATTAAAATATAACAATAAAGCAACTGCTGATCGAATAAATAAGAAGTTGTATCAGCTGTTCTAAAACAGTAAGTAGTCACTTCACAATGCATGACTTCTAAGTTCCAAAAATACTTATAGAAACAGGACTGGGGAACAGGCAGAAGTCTATGATAGAGAGAAAGAAATGGGGTTAAACGTCCACTCGACACAAACCAGGTCATTTCGGGACTTACATGGTTTTTATTTCAATAATTCGCTTGCGCGTATGGGTCTTTACCAGCGGGAGGAAACTGGAGGACCCAGAGAAAACCCACGAGGTTGGACAGGCGACCCTTGCCACGTACAACCGAGGATTTGAAACCAACGCCAGTTGACTCAATGACAGGCTTTATTATACAGCACTTAGTCTATAATAGAGCCCCTTTCTATATACTTATTGTTTAATCAGAAGTATGGTAGCCCTCAACAAGGATTGAAGCATCAATAATAATAAACACTGCTTATGATGTCTCAGTTTCTTTAAGCCTTGAATAATTATTGTATTTAAGCTTAAAGATTCTTTCCTACAAAATTATTTATCGGGCGGTTATTTCCAACAAAAGAATGGCAATTTTGGTATATATATGAAATGTAGAAACAACCAATCTTTATAGAAAAATACTGAATCCCTGAAAAACACCCATGGAGCACATACAGGATAAAATGTAAGGGTTTCTCTAACCGACGATCAACGATAAGAATGTCTGCTTGAGTGAAGTCATCGGTTGCATGTTAAAATTGTCTGATCTCCCAGTGTCAGTAAGCGCTTGTTGTATATGTTGATAAACTTGATGGTACAACAGTTTCTGAGATAAAACAACGGAAAAGGACTTAGGCAGTGTCAAATCTGAGAATTTATTTGGCTTCGATATTTCTAATAAATAATCAGCGATTATAAGACAAAATCGTCTTTTATATGCAATGAATTCTCCTCTGGCGTCAAACCTGTTGCTAGCTATTGCTTCAGCTAAGTCACTTGACTTCTTTTCATAGATCTTTTATAGCAGGGGTATTCCCTGATGAATACAGGATTTGAAGCCAAATTATGATAGATTAAGTAGTTTTTAGTCCAAATATATCATCAAATGAGCCAGTTTGTATGCAGGAATGTATCTTTATGGTCATCAAGATATATTTACAGGAAATATGGTACTGCATGATGATTCATGGAGTAACTCCAGACTCTCCAACGATGGTCATTTTGGGACTAATATGTGGTTTTTAATTTTATTTCAATAGTTTGCTTGCGTGTAGGGGTCTTTAGCAGTGGGAGAAACCTGAGGACCCGGAGAAAACCAAAGAGGTTTTAAAGTGTTTCATAAATACGGTTTTGTATGCAAGTGGTAAAGTCACCAAGAAGTATAGATATTCAAAGTTCCATTATCTCTTATATTGAATAACAATACCAATTTACCAAATATTGGGTCATGGGGAATTAGTTATTAAATTTTGGAATGGTAAAACAATAACTGTATTCAACATACCTGTCCTAAAGTATCAAAAGTGGATAATTTAAGTTTCAGTTGATAAGAACAAGATGGATTTAAATACAATTCTAGATGAACAGCCCCACCATCAAAATCATTTGGTCTACCACTCTGTAATTTGACATCTAATTCACTTCTTTGATTATAACTGATAGAATAGAAAAAAATAAAACATAAGATTGTTTCAATGACATTTAGTAATTGAAATACACAGAATAATTCTATGGAATACACTGAGCCATGTTTTTGATTTTAATTCTGAAGCCTAGTTGAAACGTTGTTCAGTAATAAACATTAATTGTATTCCACAGAATGGTGACCTCTGTAAAAAAAAACCTAATCCAATAGTATTCAACATTGGGAATGTAACTTGCATTCCTTGACTTTTTGTTGCTTATTATAAGTGTGTTAGGTTTTGTTCTTAAAGCAGCTGATTGTCAATTACAGGATTTTGAATCACTTGCCAACTACCATTCAACATCCACTACAGACAATTGAAACAAGAGGTTGCCATGCAAGATACGCTCACCTTTTGCAAGAGATAGACAGAGAACAAGCTAAAAAAAGCGATTTTTCATACCATCAGGGGCCATAAATCCAGAAAGTTACGGTCCAATACACACAAGTATTGAAAGGAACAGATATCTTTGAGATATAGACATATATTTCTAGCTTCATTAAAATTGGATAAAAACTGTAACCTCTAGAGGGTCTACAAATTTGGTATTGCATACTTTTACACTATTTGGGATATGCAGTTTCTCCTCTGCTGTTCCAATGTTTTGGAACTCTTTACCACAAAGTGTAAAAATCAGTGACAATATACATTCATTTAAAAGGAAATTAAAAACAGAAATTTTTTGACAGTCATTCTGTTAATGACTTTAATGACATTGTAATTTGTGCCGATGAGCAGCCTTTTGGTTGGAATTCTAGCGCCATGGGGTTTAACGTCCTTTCAATTATGCACCTAACCTGGGCTAATGGAAGACGGGCATACTCCATACAGTGTGCTATGAAAGAAATTTTTGCCTGGGCAGCGGCGCTACAGCCTACTCTTTTATCGAATTCCAACTGCCAAGGGATCTTTTACGTGCACTCCAATGTGTACACCGGACCTCGGTTTTTCGGATCATCCGAACGGCTAGGCAGCTGTCCTTGTCAGGCCCAAGCGTTTGGTAAAATCTTTTTAATCTGATTTAATCCAAGCTAGTAGATTATCTATTATAGTGTTTTGCTTTCGAAATGCATGTTAAATAATAAACTCGGTTATAAATTAGCTGTGGGAATTTGGATATTGTCTAAAAAACAATGAACTGGATTGGAAACTTTAAATCTTGAATTAAAAGTTTAGCTTATATTTAAAAATATCTTATATATGAATGTTGATTTATACATTAATTTAAACCATTACCTGCTATATGTATAAACTGTTTCATTTGCCCATGGAATATTTAAACTCAATACATTTCCTTCTTCTTCTACAAATATAAACAACATATAGTTTATCAAAATTACTGTCAATCTGAATAGCTCTTACAATAAAACAGATCTTTATTACTAGTTCCTACAGTTTTTGGAGAGCCGTTATTTAGTATCTGATATTAGAATTTTGGGAGCAACTTTATTAGTACCTTATATTTAGAATTATTTTGAAACATATATACATTAAATATATTGATAAAACCCAGAAAAATGACAAACCTGTGCTGCACACAATGACAGAAAAATGGGGTTTAACGTCCACTTGAGACAAACTAGGTCATTTCGGGACTAACATATGGTTTAATTCTTTTTTAATAATTCGCTTGCGCGTAGGGGTCTTTAGCAGTGGGAGAAAACTGGAGGACCCAGAGAAAACTTACAAGATTGGACAGGCGACCATACTTCTTGTCACAACATAATGATATAACACAAGAATACTGAAGTCAAGTTAACAATGATTTAATGAGAAAACTTAAGTCAGGTTAACAATGATTTAAAATGAAGATACTGAAATCAACTTAACAATGATTTAACATGCGGATACTGAAATCAGGTTAACAATGATTTAACATGCGGATACTGAAATCAGGTTAACAATGATTTATCATGCGGATACTGAAATCAGGTTAACAATGTTTCAATATGAAGATACTGAAATCAGGTTAACAATTATTTAAGGGGGGTGGCTCCAATGGGCGTCCTCGCTGAAGGAATTTCCACCAGGCGTCGCCAGTAACAATGCGGTCCCACGTGACCTTATCGATGGTAAGGGAACCATATCGGTATTAAATTCCATATTAACGACAAAAACCAACGTTTGTCGACACACGAGTTCGTAATGAATGTACAGGAAAACTGTACTATAAGGTAAACAATGAGGTCACGTGGGGCCCCTTTGTCCACCAGTTATGTCCCTTTATCTCTAGGCGAGGACGCTCATTCAATGAGAAAATAATTATTAAATAAATTTGACATTTATTTTAATAACTTGTTTCTACTACTGCTTATGACATTCAAATATAGATAATTATGTTTCTTGGTGTTTTAGCTTTACTAGGATATATAACAATCTATATTTTATCAAGCAGGGTTTTTTTTACGCTTTTCCTCAACGGCATTGGGTGGCCATCCTGGCTTATGGGAAATGGGCGTAGTCCAGGTTCCGAAATGCAAATTTTTCAAAAACTTGTGTGATAACGATAAAGTCCTGAAAATTTCAGAGTATTAGCTTTAATAGTTGACAGTACAATTTAAAAAACAAATATTTTCTCATTGAATTGAAGCCATCCCCCTTAACAAGCGGATACTGAAATCAAGTTAACAATGATTTAACATGCAGATATTGAAATCAGGTTAACAATGATTTAACATTCAGATACTGAAATCAGGTTAACAATGATTTAACAAGCGGATACTGAAATCAGGTTAACAATGATTTAACATGCGGATACTGAAGTAAGAACTTTACAAATATCTCTAAACATTCATCCAACACTCATAATATAACTTATGACGATATAATATCTAAACGCTTATTTATTAATAAATATCGAGATATATTACAAAAAAACAGCAGGATACGCCCACATTTTCAAGAGATGGATAGAGAACAAGCAATACTGAAAGTGATTTTTCCTACAATCAAAGGCCATAATCCATTAAGTTACAATTTGATATGCGCAAATATCAAAAAGAATCAAGATCTTTAGGGTATAAACATGCATTTTAAGTTTCATCAAAATCGAATTAAAATTGTGACCTCTACAGGATCCACAACTTTGATATACCATATTTTTACACTATTTGTGTACAAACGCCAGCCATTTTGTCTGGCAATTAGGGTCCGATCAGCCTTGCGTAGGGTGCAACGGTGATAGAGTCAAACGTTTTTTTAAATCGGATAATAATCCTGACCTCCAAAGGGACCATAGGGAATTTTTCGGACAATCAGGGGCAATAATTCAGGAAGTTATGATCCGATATGTGCAAATAAAGAAAGGAACTGAGATCTTTGGGTTATAAACATGTATTTCAAGTTTCATCTAAATCGAATTAAAATTGTGACCTCTACAGGGTCCACAACCTTGATATACCATTTTTTAACAGAATTCGCGTACAAATGGCGACCATTTTTTATTGCAATTTTGGTCCGATTTTCCCTTAATTAGAACTTAACCTTCCTTAGTGTGTAACGGTGATATAACCAAACGTTTTTTCAAATCAGATAATAATAATCACCTCCAGAGGCACCACAAGCTAAATTAGGTGATTTTTCGGACAATCAGGGGCCATAATTCAGGAAATTACGTTCAAATATTGAAAGGCGCAAATATCGAAAGGAACCAAGATCAATGGGTTATAAACATGCATGTCAAGTTTCATCAAAATCGGTTCAAAATTGTGACCTCTATAGGGTCCATTAGCTAAAAACATGATTTTTCGTACAATCAGGGGCCATAATCCATAAAGTTTTGATCCGATACATGCCATTAACGAAAGCAGCCGAGATCTTTTGGGGATAAACCTATATTTCAAGTTTGTCAAAATCGGGTAAGAATTGTGACCTGTAGAGGGACGGGCGGACGGACAGGGGCGACGACATAATATGTCCACATGAAAATTTGGGTGTATAAAAATCATAAAATAACTGATCTATTATACCTTTTCCCTTTTTCTGACAGCGCCTCGGGCTGACGAGAGCAGTATATGCTTTTAATGGACTATCCATGCCAGATAGATGTAGACTGTAGAAGACTGTTTGATTATTAACATGTAACATGGCCGAAGCATCCATTATAGCTATAGGAAATGATATTATGGTATCATAGATTCCTGGTAATGTAAATATTAGATGTCGCTGCATACTGTTATATAATTCTACTGTTATAGATACCTGCAATATAGATAGACCAAAATATTCAATTTAATTTTCAGATTAGAAGGAAAGTTATTGTTTTTCATAGTCTTGATAAATCAAATTGCTTATCGCTCTGCTTACCCTAAGCAGAAATGTTCATTATTGAACTTAGTCAAGGTATTAATGTAATGAAACTATACACCAAGTTTCATCACTCTCACTTAATTAGAACTAAAGTTACCGTGTCCCAAAGCATCAACCAAACAAATTGCTTATCTCTGCTTACCCTAAGCAGAAAATGCTCACCTTGAACCCCATCAAGGCATTGGCCTAATAAACACCTACACTAAGTTGTAACATTCTAGCTCAATTGGAAGGAGAGTTATTGTGTTCCAAAGTCTTGGACAATCAAATTGCTTATCGCTCTGCTTGCCCTGAGCAGAAAATGCTCATTATCGAACTTAGTCATGGTATTGATGTACTGAAAATATACAGCAAGTTTCATCACTCTCACTTTATTATCTCTGAATCACATAGCACTATAGGAATCCCTTGCAAAATGCCATATTGCTAAAGTTCAGTATTTACAAAGTTATGATGAATTCAAATTTCATTGATCTATATGGCATGCTATGCTAAAGATGCTGCCATCTTTTATTAGTAGTGGAGAAACTTGATGGGCCTAGTTTAAATCTGACTGAATCCAAGCCTGGAGATTATTAGCATTGCCATTTTAATTTTGTTTTCTTAATTAAATTTTTAATATTTAATCAAGAGCAATTTGACATTTTTGCGAAATTTGAATAATTTAAAATATAACTTGACATCAGTTTTCCTTCTAATTGTTAGTACGCAAAAATCTTATAGCATGCAAGATATTTGTACAAATGTAAACCTGAATGCCTAAATAGACAACAATGGCTAATAATAAAAGAGCCGTGTGGGGAAGTTTAGTTAATTTCTTCATATTCGTGCCAATAAATCATCATTATTGTTTAATATCTACATATAACTTACTCTATGTTTAACTGGATTTAATATTATGACAACATGTGAACTCTTTTCACCCAAATCTTCCATCAAAGTTCTCAATATCTGAAACATTTAAATAACTCTTGTAGAGGAAGCAATTCTTAGTGCATTTACATCACACAAATTCCGTCACAATCACACCCTCTACGTACATGTCGATGGCAATAAATATAATTTTGTTTATCCTACTACAGCAGTAATTTTCTATTAAAAGGGTTAAAAATGTTGAAATACCTTTTTGTTAGGATGTGTAGATGGTAGAAGACGGACTTTATCGGATAAACTCGTGCAAGTTTTACTGAAAACAGATTAAACATTTTACAATTTTAAATCTATTCTTCAACATTAAGTGAATGCAACAGAAGCTGATATAAACCCTTATATCATAACAATTATTCTATCTTCATACTAATTTAACATTTCCATAAAAAGATTATGTTATCCAAATTTCGTTTTGACCTTCACGAAACTCATCTCCTCATGAATTATTAAATATTTTACCTACCAACGATCATGACCTTTAGCTATAGTACAAACACATATCCAATCATCATAAGTCTATAAAAATATATAATAAAATCCATAAAATAAATCTGTTACAAATTTTTCTAAATAAAAATAATTAAACCTTGAAATAAGTAAGGTTAATTGTACATTATTCTATTCAATTTAACTTCTACTGTACTACCGGTATTCAATATATATCTATTAACTTCTTTTTAGATATTAGTTCATTAAATTTTAAATTTGTTGAGAAACAATCTTACCAGATTAGCCATAACTAACAAACTATTTTCATCATCTTCAACTAAAGGAATGGCTAGATATTTGGAGGACACAACCTAAAAGAAAATATCAATATATGCTAATAAATTATGGAATATCTGTCATTGAGTCAAGTGGCATGGTCTCGATTCCCCACTTGTACATGACAAGGAGTAGGGGTAACTGTCCAGCCTCCGGGGTTTTCTCTGGGTCCTCCCATTGCCAAAGAATTTTACGCGCAAACAAATTACTGAAATAAAATTGAACCATATGTTAGTCCCGATAGGACCTAGTTTGTGTAGAGGGGGTAATAAAACGCATTTATCTCTCTATCTCTCGCAAAAATGTAGGATGTTAAAAGCTATAAAGCACTTTCTATTTTCTTTCATTTCATGTCCTATATTTATTTGAACGCTTTCTTGCTTTATATGTTGGTAATTTCTTGGCATTCATAATATCATATTAACACTATTCTGCAAATTATACAATTATCTAAAAAAGCAATTACCTGAGATTGATCAAATTGCCAGAAGGTATCAATTTTCTCCTCCCATGGAATACTGGCATCAAGAGTTATCTCTCTGGATGGTTCAGGTGTAAATGGTGTACCAGAATTAGTTATATAATGATGTTTAAACACCGCCATTCTTCTGTCAGGATCAGTTATTATCTGTGAAGACATTACTACAGTGTTAATTATATTATCATGTAACCCAATTACAGAACGTTAGTGTGTCTCCGGTTTGTTGGCCAAGAAACTTCCTCAGATTTTCCAGCGTGATGCTTGTTAGAAGGAGGTTCTGACAAGGAAAAAACGTGTACAGTCGTTTTAATGTAATATTAATCCCTCATTCAGTCATTCATTGTTAAGGTATTTGCTCGCAACTAGGCCCCATCATTAGGATTATCCAGTTCTAAAGCTTATGGGGAAACCTAATTTTGGGGTTATCTCTTCTGCTCGCATGATATCCTAGCGTTAATTCCGACACATTTGATATTACCAGTAAAGTTGACTGATAAGAATCTCTAAAAACATAAATTATACCTGTTTTGTTTTTGGATCAACAATATCAAATAAAGATCTGGTTGTTACAAGAACCACTTGTCTACACCTACAAAAATAATAAAAACTACCATGAACACAAAATTCTGAGTGTCATTACAGTTATTAACATAACAGGTTTTTGTTAGCAAGGTATTTGGTTACTAACTTCATAAAATATTTTTCTATTATAGAATTAAATCATTGATATTCATCTACTTACCATACAGCACATAGATGGTCAGTTGATACAAAGGCCCTTGGTATAGACATCGTCTAAAAATGAAAATAAAATGTACTTTTCTGAACCAATAAGGCTTATGAAGATATACATATACCACGAATAAGCTATGCGGAACACTATAGCCTACCCTTCTTTTGATTTCTAACATGATGGCAAAATGTCCTGCATAACTTATAAGGCAAAACTAGGCTAGAAAATTGAACCAGGGACCTCCTAGGTTTGTGAGCCATCACATTGCTTAATGGGCCACCATGGGTTCTCATAAAAAAAAAACATATCTGATAAATCTACATTTGAACAATATTTAAGGTCCAATAACAAAAAGTTTGAAATATTATTAAGTTAAACAAGAATGTTAAGAGTTCTTATACTCCTGTAATATAAATCAAACTAAAACTTACACAAGTTGAAATATGTCGATCAGGTCTTACAATCTGTAATTTAAAAAAATAATCAACTTTACTCTAACCTTTTTCTTAATTCTTACATTACACGTACCAGTATACATACAACCTCAAATAATGGATCACATGTAGATTTTACAAAAAAGGACAATCAGCTTTTACTGAACAATAATACAATAGTTGTAAAAACAGGAAAGATATAAGGGTATAGCAGTGTAACTAAGCTAAATATGCATCAATTTGTTACATTTGGAATCATTCTAGTCTTCCCAGCTGGAGGTACCAGTAGCAAGGTAACATCAACGTGGTACAAAACTTTTGTAGCAAAACTGATACAGTAAAATGGCCTCCCCACTGTACACATGGTTGATCTCGGATATCATCCAATCCAACTAACTAGTCAACATAATTCTTGTCAGACCCAGAGCTGCTACCCTTATAAGTGGCACCAAAGCTTGAAAAATCCCGGAAGTAAAATGGCCTCTCCACTTGATCTCAGTTTTCATCCCATTGACCAACTAAGCAAAACTCTCCCTGTCAGACCCATTGATGCTACCCCCTACAAGAGGCGTCAGAGCTTGAAAAATCCTGATGGTTCTTTAAAGGTCTATGCCAGGGTTCAAGTCGAGAGCCAAGTGCCCTTACTGCTCTACCAACACTGCCCCCTGCATATCAACAACCAATAATAATTATATTTAACAGAATGTATTTTTACCAATTATCAAATGATAAAGCATTCTTTAGTCAAATCTACAAATTATATAATATACCTACATCTTTAAGTGATGTCAGTCCATTTCTAACTAGAATATCACGTAATCCCCCTCCAGAACTTACAACTGTTACATGATCAAGTGTGGTATAAGCATGTTCTTGCCAATAGTAATTTACATAGTCATAAAAATCCTGAAGAGACTTTTCAATAGGTAAAACTGAAATAGATATTATATCTATAGGAATCAAGAAGATAGCATCAATAACATTAACATATATTGTTTCAATGGCATTTAGTAATTGAACTGGAGTATACAGGTCACAATTCTATAAGCAGTAATTGTATTCCATATAACATATATTAGTTTAAAAGTCTCATTAGTCCAATTATAACAGAAATGTGTTGTTTAAACAGTAAACCAAAAAATTGAATTTAGAAAAATAAAATAGATGCCATCTTGACATTGATGTTCCTGGATAGAAATGAGTTATTCTTCAGAAGATGACAGCAAATGATGATGTTATGAAATTAATAAAAGGTAAGGGATTGATCGATTTCAATAATTCTTGGCCCAATTGTTTTTTGATGTGTAGACATAAAATTCTATAGTGTCTTTTAGTCTGGAAAATTGATTCATTTACTAAAAACAATTAAAAAACACCATTAAAATTTCAAACAGGAATTTCAAGTTTTAAGTTTGGGTCCAGAAATTTATAGCCTCAGAATGCCATATTCAACTTTTTTGTCCAAACGTGGCAAAATGTGTTAAAATTTTTGTCATAATTTTGCCACGGTGTAACAAAATGCCACGTTTATCTGGAGTTTTAAAACGTTGATTTTGGTCTGGATAAATTAATCAAAGACCTGCAATAGGCAAATTTAGCTCTTGGACAATGCATGTTTAAGGTAATTGTTAACATTTCACTCCAATTTTTTGGGGGGTTCAGAAAATGAATTAGCGATTTATTTAGAAGGTGGATTGGGTTAATTTTAATTTACAATGTCACACGTCTGTATGTCTTATCTTATAAAAATATTAATTTTGGAAATTTTGAGGATTGCTGTCTTTACTTATATTAACACTATATTATTATTATTTTAAGTCGAAAATCTTATGGAATGAGGTAGCACACAGGCATACAGGTAGTCTGAGTGGTAAAAAACACCACTGACCTAAAACACTGTATCAAAATTATTCTAAGTTGAAAATCTTGTGGAATATGGCACCACACAGGCATACAGGTAAGTCTGAGAACTGGTGTGGTGAAAAGTTCCACACAAACGACCCAAAACCTTGCAATAGATGTAAAACTATACTTGTTGTCACTTAAAAGTGGGGAATTGAAACTATTTCATTTGATTCAATGACAAACCTAATGATCTAAAGTGCATGTTAGACCATTATGACACCCAACACATCAAAATCTAAATGACAAGACCTAATGATCAATAATATAAATAATGATCAATAATGATTTACCTGGAGATTGATGTGGAGTTGCCTGGGTTATAATCGTATTAACGGAACTAGCATCAAAGTCTTTTTCTACAAATAAGGCTCTAGCTATCACACCTCCCTAAAATAATAACACAATAATTAACACACTGAATACGGTAAACTCTTAAAGGTTAAAATTTGGAGCTTTATTCTAATTATTATCACAAGGTCAATGAAGTGAAAACCCACAACCCAGCTAGAATATATTTTCTGCCCTTTGAATATTATCTGCATTTGTGTAGTAGATGATGTATAATGAAGCAGCAAAAAACAGCCAAATATATCATTTTTTAAAATAATGACAACATAAGATGGTGATGATGTTCTTTATAAACTTACCATAGAATGACCAACAATAACAACAGAAGATGGAGGTGATGATGATGATTTATATAAACTTAAAATCTTTTTGATGCAATGGGCAACATATTCTGAAAAATAAATTTATCTTTTAAAACAGAATAATCCTGATGTAATCAAATACAATTATATTTTACTTGTGCACATTTTTAATTTGATTTTACAGTTATGATGTCTACACAATATTCAAAAGAAAGAACAACATCAGCATCCTTGCACAACACTTTTTTCAGGGAATATTTATAAGCACACCCTACTAGAATATGTTGTGTCTACAAAGTTTTGTTGAGAATAGTAGAGACATTTTGAGTGTTGTCTGATGTATGCTTCAGAAACAAAACCGTGACAGGAGGACACTTAAGGACTGATTGACAGTGTCCATTTCAATATCTCTCTACTTGTTGAAATGCACATTAAAGAACTCTTCACAGTTGATAAAAGAATCTGGGCAAAAATTTCTCTCATAGCACACTGCATTGCAGAGGCCTGTCTTCATTAGCTTGCTTGGAGCAGAAAAGTAGAAAAAAACAACATTTCATTATTGCATGACTTCAGGAGCCCTACCTGTTTGATCAGTTAACACCTTTCCATATAACGCTGAAAATTCCTGTAAATAAATTAGATTAAGCTATATTCAATATTAGATAACATCATTCTTAAATTTGGCTGAAGTCTCCCAAGGCAAATTGAGGTGATTAACATAATTCCATGTGGCAAATTTAAGGAAGTTTTTCAGAGTGATATCTTTAACTAGTGTTTTTCAGTGGTGTCACAATACAAAGATTTTTTATTAAAATCGTACAATACAGAGTGGTAATATAGATGCGAAACATTTTGATAGTAACAAATTTGACCGACCCAATTTAAACAATTTTATTTTTCACACAGTACGGACCATTTTGAAAATTATGGCAGCCAAATTTGGAAATAAAATGGCATTGTCCCCGTAAATAACCAGTCAAACACGTTAGAAATTCAAAATGGTTGTCAAAATGGTGGATTTTAAATTACCCGGTAATTGTTATTTTTTTCTTTTTCATACGACTTGTAAATTGTCTTTTACATGGCTTTAGATGTCATCTGGTTGAATTCTGATCTCAAAAAATTAATTTTGAAATCCAAAATGGCCACTAAAATGAAGAAATAAATGGCAGATTTTTAATTAATCCTCATTTTCTTCCATTGTACATATACAATCAAATTACATTATTATATGCGTTGCGATTTAGCTCATTTAACTTTCAAATAAATTGCTTATTGTAATTTTCAAGTACGGTAAACTTCCTTGTAGCTGTAAAATAATCGACTAATGTACCAGTTGTTAATTTGTAACACATTTCACACCATATCTTTCTACTGGAATTACCAATTAATTGTTCATTTGATAAAACGGAAACATTTTTATATCTGTAAAAAAATATACTGATTAATTTATATGACTGATTAAGATCTACCATTAAACTACGGAAGTTTGCATTAGGTTTAAACACGACCTAACAATAAATTATTCATTTGATAAAACAGCAACCTTTTTTCTTTTATAATAACAATTTTATCCATTAAATACAATTCCGCCATTTTGTGGATTTCATATTAAATATCTGCCATAATGGATTCTCGAAATTGATTTTTGAGATCAGAATTGAACCCATGTGAAAAAAACATTTCCTGTTTTGTATTTTTTTAAATTCGTTTTTTCTGCACATTTCGCCTCTATAATTACTTTTGTTTGAAGAATCTAAAAAAAAAAAAAGTCATTCTCTGACCCTGACCACTTGAACACACTTGTTAGAAGATATCCCTCTCCGAAACTTCCTGAAGACTGTCATATTGACTAATGATAATTACATTATTAGTAAGTGCAGGAGGACCGTACTTCACGCAAAACAAAATTCTACAAGATAAACCTGCGAACAAGACAGAAAATAAACAAATATCAAATCAAGTGAATGGATCTTGAGGCCAGCCATAAGCTAAATTTCAGTATGATGTTGTCTGACATATGAGCGTATGTAGAATTGAACCAACTGCATTGGTTTCTTTGCAATTTGTCTTGGGTAAAACGTTGTCCCTCCCCTGACTCATATGGATATTGAGCTCTGTGTTATTGCTCCTGCACGTGCAGCTGTTATATACATAATAAATTCCAATGGCAGTTAATGCATATTTTTTCTAGATACCATCTTTACCAGTATTTTGAGAGTTCAAGTAACCTTTGGCATCTTCATATTTCCGAAATTTGGTACATATATATGTAAAGGAGGCATGCACATGGGACACAGCAGTTATGCATATTCTTTTTTCATATCATCTATTTATTTTTAAAGCCCCAATACCACTCTTGTTGTAACTGAATGATATGTTCCAATCTTTATTCTGGTCAACAATTTGTACTATTTTACAATATTTCAATTAAAAAATGATACAAATTTCATCTTAACACATCTAATTTTAAAAATTGGAAAAATTCAACTACATGCCGTAACATGGTTTGAAAAGCCTTACGTAAGCACTTTCAAATGCAACATGGATTTAAACATATTTTCGAACCCCCCGGACAAGTAAGATAGGTTGTAATGGATAATTTACACAACAGGTAGGACACTCAAACATCTTGTAGTTAGAATAAGGCTAATTTTTTTTTCTGGACCTGTCAAGCCAGCAAGAGTGTTATTGTCCCTTTAAGGAAGTTAAATTAAAATATACTTTTATATTTCCAAAAGTAATATTATAGTAACTGTTTATTTATTGCTAAATGTAGTTCATTTTGAGCCAAGAGTTAATCATTTTTACTACAAAAAATTTAAAAAATTACCTCATTAAAATCAATCGTAAAATAATTAAACTGGAACTTGTTTCCAATATTTTCAGATTTTCTGAGAGATACAGAACCCAAAGAGCGCACTTGTCTATAACTACCAGCATTTCCTGGTATAAACAGCACAGGTATACCATCCAATTGTAGTTTGCTACAAAAAAAGGAAAAATTAAATTATACTTTATTGCATCGATTCTATTGATAATTTCATAGCTTCAATCTAGATTAAGATACCCATAATTAATTTATTTGTTGCAATAATTTTGAATATTTAGTTTATGCTAAATATGAATACAAGATGTTCTTTATTTATAATTACTAGCTTGATCCTTAATAGACATATAGAAATAGATTGCACTAAAAATAAACACACTTATATGGATATACTACTTCTGAATTTTATTAACATGCTACATTTCAATACACATACAGGTGTTTGCTTGATAACAATATCTGTATGTGTATTGAAACGTAGCATGTTAATAAAATTCAGAAGTAGTATATCCATATAAGTGTGTTTATTTATATTACTAGCTTGGTAACACACTCCATCTATATTTGTCTAGTTGTTTTACTATAGATATATGTATGCCTAATATATTACCTTATTTTCTTTGCATATGATCTGAAAATGATGTAAAAAAAGATACATTATAGTAGTATTTTGAATTTATTAAAAAACATGTCTAGTCTCTCTATATTCCTGAATCAAAGATTATGTCAAATTAAAAACCCATTGATTTTATTTACATACATGAATGATAGCCTGTAACAGGGGTGACTATATGGACATATTGATGCAATGAAAGTTTTATCTTATACTAACGCACAACAGAAAACAAGTCATTAAATTTGTCCAGTGTTACAATCAGTTACAATAATATATGAAAATGATCTTACCCTTCTCCATATATATATAATCCATACATAGGAAAAGCTTCATCAACAACTTTACCTATACTTATTTTCTGCAAAAAAAATAAAATAAATTTAAGAAAGTAATCTTTGATTAAAGATACCTTATGGGAGATTGACACTTCTCGATATAATAGTTAAAAAAAATGAATACCTGACATTATCAACTCAGTAAACATGTATTAATAATATCAATAAAATAACGTAAAATTGAAGATACATTTTTGTAAGATTTAGATAAAGAGCCGATAATTCTCACTGTAATAGTTTAAAACTAGATAATGTAAAGGTAAATCGGTGAAAATTTCAGTCCAATTGATCCACTATGAACCGAGATATTAGCTTTGTACATTTCCGTCTAGCCTCGTTCATCATTACTAAAATTAGTACGTTAAAAAGGATAGTCTTGTTTATTCACTGTTTTGATTTATTTATCAATGAGCGTTAGCAGCATATAGGATCCCAATCCAGTCGATATCGAAGGCTAGCCTTGACATCGAGAGTTGATTATGGTCTGGATAAGTTAGTTAATGTCTAATTTATAATTTAGATAAGATTTCAGGCCTAAAGAAAGACATGCAAAAGGCAGATTTAGCTCTTGCATAATGCATGTTTAAACTTTTACTTTAGCATTCTGTTTTAAATCTAGTATCTGAAAACTGAAGTCAACATTATCTTGTAAATTTTCTCACTTAGTGTAGTGTGGGCATTTACCTTAGAAATTGACTGACCACAGTAGGGTGGCCTTTATTTTGCAAAATTTACCTTAGAAATTGACTGACAACAGTAGGGTGGTCTTTATTTTGCAAAATTTAAAAAAATTAATGGGCTACGCTCAATTTATGTTGGAATTGATGGGAAAAAAAAAAAAATTAGAGGGTGCTACCATGGACCGTATTATACGTTCCATGGTGCTACACAAGTGATCCCAATGTTTTATACAGAGTTTCAAAAATTGGCGAAATCAAGAATTTTCCAGGAAATTGTGTCTTTTTTCTAGACCATTATTTCTAGCCCTTCTGTTGTGGCTTCAGGTGTACCTGAAACGGTCCGTCCTCGGACTGATCTTTTTTACCTTTTAAGCTCTATATACCACTCATAGTAAGACACCATGAATTATTATTTCATATACAAATTGTGTATGATACACAATTGTATATTTTTGCATGTAGATGAAATAATAAAAGTGACTTTTCAAAGCTGAATATTGAAACTGGTATTGCAGACATTCAAGTTTGGATGAACAACAATTGTTTTAAACTTAATGCAGTTAAGACAGAATATTTGATTGTCGATTAAACAGAATAAGGTTCAACTTTGATCTATCTGTCAGCCAGAAATGTTGGTTGTAATTTTTGAAAATCACATGACATAAACAATATCTGTAAAATAAGTCATTTTAATCTGGTACTAAGATACATAGCTAAAATATGTAAATATATAGAACAGTGGAATCACTATAGCTTTATTATAAATATTATTTTGGTCTTGTTATACATTCTAATTAACCAGGAAACAACATTTATTTTCATGTGTAACTTTTTTCCATAAAAAATTTAAAAAATGCCAAAAAATTACATTTTGTTTGAACTTTGATGAATTTCAATTTGTATTCCTTTATTTATTTTTTTCATTTTTTCCCTAGCCTGTCAACAAGGCTTCTGAAATGGTCAACAATACTATATTAAAATAACATATACATGTACCTAAAGTACTATCAGGGGCGGATCCAGGATATTAAGAAAGGGGGGGGGGCGTACTTTGAGGGCAAAGCCCAAATTATGAGCGCTGCAGGTGCGAAGCATCTGCGGGGGGTTTAGGGGTCTGGGGGTCCTCCCCCAGAATTTTTAGAAAAGACTCCATATATGCGATTTCCTGGCATCTGATCTTCAAATTTTAAACACAACTCAAACCCTATTTTCAGTGTTTCTTGTCTTCAAAATCATCATGAACAGATCGGTAGCCTACTGCCTGAAAAAGTTCTGTGAGATAATGCATATCCATGATCGGTCAAATTTGGTTAGGTTAGCCTATGTATTTAAAGGGACAATCCCGAATTAAACAGAGGCTAAAAAATAAAAGTCTGAGAATTTATGAAAATAAAACGCCAAAATATAGGGGAACGGTGTATTTTTCTTGTCTCAAAATTTCAACTCAAAATATTGAGTCGTTTCGACGTGAAGAACACCAAAACTGCTTATCCGGACACGTAACCCTTTTAAGATTTCGAGTCAATTGTTTCGTTGGGTGACCTTATAACCAATTACGGTTACTTGAGAGGGTTATGCAGTGAATAACCCATGTGCCGTACTTGATAAAGAATGGCAAATTTCAACTACACATTATTTTTATTTAAAAAATGTTTGGTTTAATCCAGATACCACAAATTACACCTGGGGCACCGGTCTCAAATTCCAGATGAAGACTGACGGATTTAAGTCGTTTGAAAACGTATCATAAATACTGAAGTAGTTACTCGGCCCATGACTCGAATATTTTAAGAGATATTAACACCAAAATAAGCAGTTTTATTCCCAAAAGTAACTGTGGAGGTCTGGGGGTCCTCCCCTCCCCCCAAATTTTTTTTAAGATACAACTCCATGATAATATTAAACATAACTCCCACCCTATTATAAGTTTTTTTTTTGACGGTGGGGCTACAATTTTTTTTACAGCTTGCAGGAATAAGGGGGGGGGGGTGTGCGACAGGTGCCCCCCATCCCCTGGATCCGCGTCTGACTATTACTATATATAGGTCTATAGTCTAGTTAGTAGATCTATACTCTAATGTTTTGGTGCATATTTATATCATATTATATTATATGATCATGTAATAATTTCATTTATAAACTTTTACTAATAAAATTATTAAAATAATCTACCTTGTAATCTGGATATTCCCACATCCATGTCATTTCACATGAGTTATTCTCATGTAACTTAAGATAATCATAAACTCCTGTTCCAAGAAGAATGACAATGAGCACAGAAACAGCCAACTTGATCGCAGTAGACATGTCATCAATAATTTTCAGTTTTAAAACTCTGAAACATTAAATCTTCAAAATAATGTGGATAGTTTGATTGTCCAGACGTTATCCAAATTTCACTTACAGTTACCTCCCTTGATTAATAATGTTTAATCAAGACTACCGGAGAACAGTTCGTATATCTCCGTAATTTTTCGGAAGTAAACAACATGGCTGGAATGATGGATGACAAGTATGATAGCGCTCTCCTTGGAATTTTACAGAATGAGGGAAATATTACAAGTTTTTTACAAGTCATGTTTGGCTTTCTTTTTCGCAGGTGATATTCTTTTTAGATTTCATAAGTTCATTTCTGCTGAAGTTAAAGATTACACATAATCATTATAATCATTGACGGTTATGATTGTCATTGTTGATTCAATGATTGTAATAAAATGTATTAGTAACTTTGTCTTGAAAGACTTGTTTGTAATATTGTAAGGCAGGCTGTGCAACTTGGTTGTAATTAGAATAAATGAATTTTTTTTTAACGTCCTGCTGTTATGCACCTAACCTGGGCTAATGGAAGACGGTCATACACCTAGTTCAGCTCGGAACGTCGGTCTCATGGTATCAGGCGTATTCAACACCAGGCTAATTCAACACCAGTAAAATTGGCGTATTCAAGACCAGTATATTATAAGACAAAAGCAGGATTAACAAGATATTTATTATATATCTTAAATAGTGATAATAAATATTTCATATTCGAAGACAATATTTACATAATATAAAACAAGTAATAAATAAAGTGGAACCGGTCCCGGAGTGTTCAGTCGAGAGTTGATTCGATTATGCCAACCCTCGACGTCTTTATTCGGCGAACGGGGCGCATAAACACAGACCATCTCTTCGCACTAAACATTCGGTTTGATATCCATTGGTTCTTGACATACTCAAGGACATCGGAATTGATTTGAAGTTTAAAATACAAAATTTAAATAACAATATATACATGTACTGGTCTTGAATACGCCGATTTTTCTGGTGTTGAATTAGCCTGGTGTTGAATACGCCAGGATTCGGTCTCATTACACTCACCTGTCTGAGCGTTCAGGGACCGTCCCATTCAATCAATGTTGATAATATTTGAAACCCCAGTCAATTTTACTGGGCAACTTTTCACTGCCAAACGATAGGGTGCCAATCCGTGTGAAAGCCTGTACAATGTAAAGGAACATCTTAGTGAGAAAATAAGACCTTGCTTACTTCGCTAGAGATAGTATGAGCAACACAACACGCTGTTAAAAATACGTACCCTCCCATCAAGTTACATTTCCCTGCCATGGCACTCTAACTGCAGGTCAACGTCCATATTCAGGAATGTCGGTCATACAAGACGATACGCAATGTACAGGCGTTACATTGTACAGGCTTTCAGACGGATTGACACCCTGCCGGTTAGCAGTGAAAAGTTGTCCAGCAAATTTGACTGTTCTCCAATTTTTTTTCGACATTGATTGAATGGGACAATCCCTGAACGTTCAGGGTGAGTGTATTGAGACCGACGTTTAGAGCTGAACTAGTCATACACCATACAGTGTGCTATGAGGGAAATTTCCCCGGGCAGAGGTGCTACAGCCTACTCTTAAATATGGAATTCCAACTGCCAAGGGATCTTTTAAATGCACGTCAATGTGTACATGGGAACTCGGTTTTCCATCCCATCCGAACAACTAGGCAGCTGTCCTTGTCAGGCCCTCCGTTCTGCATTACTGACAAGGGGAAACCACACCGGAAAATCAAGATAAACTTTCTCGTCCAATGCAGGGATCGAACACTCGACCTTCAGGCTAGCGAGGGTTGGAATTGGAATATCCCTTATAAAGTTATTGACTATAATAGAAGTTTTCAAAAGACCGCCATCAATGTCAAGCAATTATTGTTGATTCCAAATTATTGTGATTGGCACCTGTCATAAAGTGACACACACCATATAAACTACTCATAGTCATAGTAGCTACAAGAACGTAGCTAAAAACATTGAGATCTACTGATGTGTTTGTTAAGAGATGAGGTTTGTTATCTAAGTTGAGGCTTGAGTGCAGATTTCATCCTCATGGCTATATTAACCCTGGGCATGCGTGAATCTTATGTCTAATATCTGCTTGCTATTTGCTAACTAACGCTGCCCAGGGAATTTAATATTCAATGGATTACCGTGATGCTAATCCAAAGCTTGCCTGCGATATCACCATATCTTGAACCTGAACAAAGTAAGCAATTTGAAGAATTAACCTACTGTACGAGTAAACTAACCAAATATTATTATGCTAAACATGCAAAGAAACCAAAACCAGGCTCATGTACAGTCGCCTTAAAATTACAAATCACAATTGCTCTGCAAAAACAGAATTATAAATCATACATCAAAATTATTTCATCTACACCATACATTACAGGACAGATTTCTATATTACGATGACATCTGAAAAGGATAAAATGGGATTTCCTCCTGGTGCACAAGCTAAACTACTTTTACAGGTACTGGTAGCTAAAAATTATCTTGTTATTGTGGGACACAGATTTAATTTTAAATTATAGTAAGTACAAGTGATATCCCTTACTGTGCGCGCTAAGATCACCATAAGCGTGGTGGTCTCCATGATCGTCAGTTATCGCCAAGTCAGGTGTCAGTAGATCCCCTCAGTTTGGTCAGCTGCTAATCTGTGTCATCCAGTAAAGTTACCCTAAAGTATTCTGTTATTATGCTAAGCAGACATAACTTATCACAGAATGTATATATCATAATATGAATGCTGTGTGATAATTTGTGTCTGACAAAGTCTGTGACAGGTGCCTTCTGTCCAGGTTTGGTTATATGTAGTATTGAATTATATTTTCAAAATGATTTTATGTAAGAGTGAGTACAATTAACGTATAATTATTGTTCATTTTATTTTTCAGGCACATAAACATTACGAAAAGTTAGCGACAGAAAGAGAGAAAAGGAAAAACATATCCAAAAATGAAAAAAAAGGTAGGCTTGCAGTAAAATGTTACCAAAGTCACCTTAATTTTTGAACCATATTTAATTTGTACAGATTGTTATTTATGTGAACATCCCTGATAATTGATCAGAAATGATAAGCCCGCCCTCCATCATGCATGACACCCTTGATGCTACTGGGTGACTTTACAACTGGGATTCTCCAGTCTTCAGTAATAAACAACTGTTCAGAGTTTTATTTTTGAATTGGAAATATAAATTTGGATATATTATGATATGCCAATTTTGCCTTTTTAGCCATTTTCAAAGGATGACATACAATTACATGTAGTTAGCTTTAAAATTGATTCAGAACTAATTGTGGAATACACATGGACAATCAAAAAGAAATGAGTCCTCTGCGATTTTGAAAGGTTTTTTTTATTCCATAGATAAACCTGCTGCCACATTTGAATCAGAAAAAGAAACGACAGTCAAAAGTACTACAGTAGAAAATCAAGCTTCTTCATCATTAGAAACAGACATTGACATGAAAAATGAAAAAAAACAACAAGAAATTGTTCAGTCTGAATTAAAAATATCATCGAAAAATGTTTCTTCACAATCTAAAACTGAAAATGTCCCTTTACAATCTAAAACTGAAAATGTTCCTTCACAGACTAATTCTCAAAGTCTTTCATCACAATCTAAAACTGAAAGTGAAAAATGTTCAGACACAAATGAAGAAGATGATCCTGAAGTTATCAGGTATAATTTTTTTCTTTCTACCAGTAGTTCAAATTATGGTACCTAAATATCTGCTCACATATTTGCTGTATGTGTCTCTTGCCGTGCATGATACAAAATTTGCATTGAGCTGTTGGGTCATAGAGTTATCAAATTCATTGAAACTTTGAAGAAATCAAAGTATTTATTGTGTGTATTTACAGACAACAGAAGATATTTCAGGCAAACCCAGAAAGTTATAATGGTGCTGTTCGAGAGAATTATTCCTGGTCTCAGAGTATTACTGATGTTGATGTAAGAGTCAATGTAAGTACATAAAGTAGGCCTACTAGGGTATACCATATTTTGCTAGTTGATCTCCACTGCTAGGGTGCCCCACCATACATAAATATCTCTAAATATTTCGACAATTATACCACAATATTTACATATATAGCCTTAATTTAGATTCTCACACTTACAGTCACTAAATAAACGGTGAGGTGGTATTTAACAAGATATAACCATTTAAACATCAATAAAAAAATAGTCTGAAAATGTAAGTGACAAATAGCTATTACATCTGGATACTTTTAAGTGCAAAATAGGCTGTCTGTCCTTGGTTTGAAATTAGTTCCCCTAAATCAGTCTACTGACTGATCTTCGGCTGATTAACAGGCCGGAATAATCAAGACTAGTGATAACCATTCAATATAAATATCATTTACTCCTTTTTTAGGTTCCAAAGGCAATTTGTAAAGGTAATCAAGTGCATGTAGTTACAGATAAAAAACATTTAAAAGTTGGTTATAAAGATTGCAATGGTGATATACAGATTGTTGTGGATGGTGATTTAACTTGGGAGGTTCATAAAGAAGAGTCTATATGGAGTTTAGTACCAGGGGAACATGTTCATGTAGGTTTCATTTACAGACATTTAGATGTTGTTGAGGCAATCTGGCAGGTTCGACGTGCAAACTGTTTCATGTTATTTAGCAGTCTTGATCATTCCAGCCAGAACTGTTTCTGGCTTCACTGCTACAACTATTAATCTGGAGAAAATGTTACCAGTTGACCCTGCTTTGTCCTGACCAATATTTGATGTAGAGGAGACAAATGAACAAAACTATTGATTTGGAAAAACAAAAACGATATGTGTATGTACAATATCCAAATGTCGCCTGGTAAAAATTTAATTCATGGTTTTGTCTAGCACCAATGCCCCGCCAGTTTCAAATTGCAGTCATTTTCTGGCACAGTGCATGGTAGCATTCCTTTATTTAAGAAAAGAATTGTGCTAAACTGTGGTGAAGATGTAAATATATAGATACATGTTTTTTTTTACTTTCATTAATGATAAAATTCCCTTAAAACTATTTTTGTTTTGGCTACCTTTAGATCGATCTAGAGAAAAAACAAGAAAGGTGGTGGGAAGGATTATTTGTGAATGAACCTAAAATAAATGTTAGAAAAATAGATTGTAGTCGACCCATGACAGAATTAGATGATGAAGCCCAAGCAAAAATCGGTGAAATGATGTTTAATGAACAACAGAAACGACTTGGATTACCGCAATCACATGAACAGGTGAAACACTGACATTTTATAAAAGCTGCTGTTCATCAGTTACATTTTTGGACAATATCTAATTTTTATACGCCCACATTTCGTGAAATTCCAACCAAAATGGTTGCTGCTTTTACTCGAATAGTGTAAAAATATAGTATATCAAGGTTGTGGACCCTGTAGAGGTTACAATTTTTATCCGCTTTTGATGAAACTTTAAATGCATGTTCATAACCTAAAGATGTTGGTTCCTTTCAATATTTGCACATTTCGAATTGTATCTTCATGTATTATGGCCCTTGATTGTAGGAAAAATCAACTTCTTTCAGCTTGTTCTCTATCCATCTCTCTGGTTCACAGTTTAATCCAGGCTAAAATGTACTGTGAATGATATTTTGACATTAAATAAAGAAAACAAAACCAAAATATCAACAGTACATGATATAGTCTCACAACTGAGATTAAATTATATGTAAAAGAAAAGCCTAAGGCCTTATACAAATGTATATGTAGGTAGTGCTAGTGGTTTATATTGTGTGCAGGAGATTATGAATGTTGCGAAATGATCCATTCATCATATCTTTGTAAGCACTGAATGGAATGGAAGTCCAATAGACAGAGACCCAATTGTCACAAAATTGTAGTTTGCAAGTAATTCAAATTCTCTTAAAGGATGTTCTCAGGCTTTATGTATGACCCCATTGCATTCTTCTGCTTATACCTGTACTTTAGTATTAACCAATTATCTGTAATTTTCTGGTATAAAACATCATTTAAAATATTGACCCAACATTATTGACTATTTTGAAAAAAAATATTTGTGTATATTATAATTCTAGAAATTCATTAGAATCTAATGCTGTTCATCATTTATCTTTGTAGAAAACTTACGACATGATGAAACAAGCCTGGGATGCAGAAGGTTCTCCATTTAAAGGACAGCCATTTGATCCATCAAAATTTAATGTGAATTCTGGTGGTGTTGTTTCTATTAATGACTAAATCATTTACATGCTCTATTTGAAGTGACATATCGTTATAGCCTACGTTACTCATGGCAAACATAACATATAAACTTTTTAATTCCAATGGGATAATTCATATGTTAAATATTTAAAGCTTGCATTATTATATGTTTAAAAACTGTTAAAAAATTTAATGGTGTTTTAAAAAATGGATACAAGTATATGAATGTATATATGGATACACTGATATTGTTACAAAGGCTGTATATATGGTTTCATCTTTGCAGTGTAAAGGTGTTACGACATACATCCCCTACCGTTACTGTATTGACTGACTCTATTATCCATTGGAATTCAACTATTTTTCAAACATGTATTAGAATTAAAAAAAGATTATAAAAGGTTGAATCGATATCCTTAGTTATGCAAAGGTCTGTATCAATTGTTGTGATTGGTACTATTAGTATATTAAGTGCTGTGATTGGTGTAATTAGTGTATTATAAAATGTTGGCTAATATACAGTCAAAGTATCAGACATATGTCGTAACACCATGCGGTCTGCAGTGTAAATATTTTGGAAAGATTTGTTGTCTTTGAGAAAGAGGAGACATTGTTACATTTTAATAAAAGTTGCATTTAATTCATACATTTTGGAAGTTATTAGTAATCAGTTTCGCTATCTTATTTATTGAAGGGAGCTTTCTTCTATTAAGGATTTATACCTGTATACCAGGTTTATTTGTTTGCAGAAGCCTTGAATGTTAATGAAAATGTGATGGGGTCAATGGGAACCACATGTCGTTTCATTCAGAAGACATTAACTATACATTTTTACAATGCTTGTCTAACGAAAAGTGACTCCGAGTAACAGAATGTTTCTAGCTTTATATGATCCTCCAATAGATAAAGGAATATTCCTTTAAGAATTTGGACTGTAATTATCCTACTATCTCCTTAGAAAATAAGTCTTATTGTCAAAAATTCAAAAGCTGTGATGATTGGCATATGCCATGTACACAGTGTAGTATGCTACGAGTAGAACTTTTGCCTAGACATCAGCATTTCCATCTATTCTTAATCAAAATAAAACTATCAAGGGTTGCTTTACGTGCAAGTCAATGTGTACACAGCACCTTGGTTTTCCATGCCATCCAAACAACTGCACACTATTCCTATAGTAATCAGCATAGATCTATGAAATTTTAATTTCACAATATCTATGTAAATACTGAAGAGAAGTTAACCATTTTGGACTGATTCCTATTCATCTTTCACAATATTCTACTTTAGTTCTAGTTTGCCACTGCTTCTATAGCGCTAAAATAATGCTTCATGACTTTAGTGAAATGTTAAATAAAAAATATCAGTACATATTAGTGTGGATTAAGCCGTGAGAAATTAGATATTTTAGCAAACAATGCACATTGCCCAAGATAAACCCTAAATATAAAATTGAATGTAATTCTGAGACAATTACCAGTCTCAATCTCCATGCCTGCCGACAGAAGTTGTCTCCCTTGCATAAATTAAATAGAGTTACCTCTCTTCCAATGGCAGAAGAAGACAGCAAAGTTTTATCAGATGTACATATTTCTACACAATACCATATAACAGATGATTGTCATGTAAAAGTAAATGCAGGTAACAATGCCCCAAGGTTATTTACAACTTATCAGATATATAGCAATACTTGACCATTTCAATTATTGGAATGTATAGTTCCTTTAGAACCTGTCTCTGACTCATGATAGCAGAATATCTGAAACATGGTTTCAAAGATAGGCATACACACAAATCCTATCTTATCTACTTATCTAGATATTCTATATCCTTCAAAGAAGATTAAGAAATTTTGAGTAAGCTCTTAGCCTTAGTCTTAGTACAAGAACAAGTACATTACATTGTGATTTCGGACGTGGTTCTTCCTGGTGCAGGTCGGAAGGCTTGACAAGGGACAAAACTTATAGTTGGTCTGTCGAATGTCACTATAACCAAAAAGAACGTAAAGTAAGAACCCTTGACAGATCAAATTTGAAATAAGAGTAGGCTGTAGCGCCACTACAGCGCTACCGGTACTCTGCGGACAAAATTTCCCTCATAGCACACTGCATAGCAAGGTCGTTCTCATTAATACAGTCGCTGCTGAAATGTAGGCCCCTATGACGTTAAACCCTCATTTCATTGTCATGTCTGGAGATGATCAGGTGTACAGAGACTTAGAGTACTACTAGATAATATAGTTATATCTGATTCTATGAAAGCTATCGTGAATCAAAGCAACATTATTTGAGCAAAAACCATAATTTTATTTTATGGAAACAGTTTTATATAAGCAGTCTTGCTTGTTACTGCATCCTATTCACTTATATTCTCTTAAATGATAAACTGTAAATACTAATGTTCTCCTGAATAAAATACTGTTTAAACCATAATTTTATTTTTCATAAACAACAATTAATCTTTGTCATTTTTTGGCCCAATCGATAATATGCAGGTACGTTGAACTACGTTCATTTGATAATAGTATAAAATTGATAATATTATCAGGAGAACCGCATTACACACTGAACAAAACCGACAAGACAAACTATGATGTTACAGTCAGTGATAAACAAAATGAGTTTGCAATGGGAAACAAAGTGATTCCCGCTAGACTTAGGCCTACTATTAGGATAACATATCAGTAAATAGAGCATGGTATATAAGATACAGGATCCTTATTAATGTATGAAGTTATGAAATAGCTTCCTAGACTCCCCTGACTCACTGCATTCCAATTACCAAAGCCCAGCTTAGGCATGGCCCCGCGGTTCATGGCAAATAAAAGAGGGTGGAGACTGAGCTATCCCTCACCCTTCTCCGTGAAGTTCCACTCAATCTGGTGAGTTCACTTGTTATATTAGTTCCCTGACGTTATATGTCATTTAAGCACATTGTATACCATTCAGAACTGAATAGATTTTGTATGTGGTCAGATATTATGTAAGAATCCTTGTATGACAGACTGTTTAATTGTGTGTTTAACATGTATGCCATTCTAAGGGATATGAAATGATCTTTTCGTCGTGTTAGGGCTCTGCGTTTCTAGTCAGACCCAGGGCCCTGGCCTGGCTGAGCTGGGCTTTTGAATCATCCAGCTTTGATTTCAAGTCACACTATATGTCTTCTGTAAATTGCAGTTTCTAGATTTCTATTCAAGCTTCCTGAGAATGATGTGGATAATGTGGGTGTTATTTCTAAAGGTATGATTTTCTACCGGTATTTATGGTCCATTTATAAATCCGTATAATATTCATAAAGTGCAGTATCAAGTAGCATTATTGATAAAATGAATATTCAGGCCTAGAAATAATTGTACCTGACAAACTGCCATCTATATTAAATAGTTATAAATACCGGTACCTGACATTTTAAACATTCATAGAGAATTGACAGACACCAGAACGATTGTGTCTAAGCTTGAATTCGTGCTTGACAATTTCTGTGACTGGTGCCTTAATTTGTTAAAAGGAAGTTGTTAATATTATGATATTTTTAGTTTTGATTTATTTTGATAGGTAAAGAACCAATAAATTGTAAAGACGCGGATGGTGATTTTATTGTTAACAGAAAACCTGTTGATAAATTGACCGATCAAAGAGAGGTCATTACTATCTGTAAGTTCAAATCTATTTTATTTTCAGACAAGGTGTGAATTAATAACCATATTCTCCGCACATTTATAGTCCCGAAATGACCTAATTTGTGTCAAGTGGAGTTAAACCCTCTCTCTCATTCTCTCCCTCTCCCCGCATTGCAATTGCATTAGTAACCACTGAATTGACAATGACCATAATGATATGTTACGGTAGTCTTAAAATGACCAAACTATTGTTTTGACGCAAGACATACAATCTCATTCCAATTTACTATACACTGATGAATGTGCTTGTATGATGTATAATTCAATATTAATAACTATTTTACAGATCATGGTCTTGAGACAGAATTAAAAGATGTAGGTCTACAGGTTTGTAATACAGAGTTATTTATCTTAAACACAAGGATACTATGCCATCTTGGAGGGTGGGTGGGTAGCAAAATGGTTAAGGCGTTTGTGTTGCATCATATGATCTGTCATTAAATCAAGTGGTGCGGTATAGGTTTCCAGCTTGTACATGACTAGAAGTAGAGGTCGTCTGTTCAACCTTGTGGGCTTTCTCCTGGTCTTCGGGTTTCCTTCCACTGCTAAAGATCCTTCTGCATTTGTGAATTATTGAAATAAAAGTGAACCATATGATGTTAGTCTCAAAGTGACCTAGTTTGTGTCAAGTGGACATTAAACCCCATTTCTCTCTCACGCCATCATGGAATTGTGAATTTGTGACATCCAAAAATGCACAGTTGTCCAAGGAACAAACATATAAAGTTTCATGTCAGTTGACAGAGCCAAAGACTTTATTTGAACAGCATTGCCCCCAAGAACAAAAAGATGTCCCCAAATTTTCTCCAACTTTATACTTTGGATGATATTTAATTAACCCGTATTGAAAATATTCAGTGTGTGTAATAAAATGTTCTAATGACTGCTCCATATCTTTTGTTTTTAACAGGTTTGGAATGGATGTTTGTTAATGTGTGATTTTATTCTGCATTGTAATCTAAGCTGGAAAAATCAGACTATTCTTGATTTGGGTGCTGGCGTTGGATTAACCAGTATATTGGCTGCTATGTTTGCTGATAAAGTGTATTCTACAGGTGAAATAAACATTTTCAAAATTATAAAACACAAGATATCTATTTGAGACCTTCTCAAAACTCCTTTTCTCAGCTAGGTAGGTTTACTAATTTAGGGATGGATGGGCCAGGGGGATTTAGTTTCAATGAAATTGATGAGATTTCGCAATAAATATTTTAAATATTCTGTTTAATTATTTTTTTGCATATTTAGATACAGGAAATGATGTTTTGGATATAGCAAGAAACAATGTTGGGATGAATGCCCATTTATTGAGAAATGGTGGTCAGGGTGTAGAAGTTAGAGAAATCGATTGGATTAAATGTGGTAGGAATGAGAAATATTATTATACAGTCATTGTACTTTGTTCAATAATGATTGTTGTATATGAAGTGGAATGGGATTTAGGGTCTTACTTTGTTGCACCAACCAGACTAATGATGTTCCAAAGCTGAATTGTTTTTATGTTTTAGTAAGTGGGTCAAATTTAATTGTTGTTTTAGTGTGCCAAAATGAAATGTTTCTGTGTTTTGTTACCATCAGTTGATAGTCATACATGAATAGTCCCCCACCCCACCCCTATTGTTATGAATGAATCTGTTTTTAAAATAATAAATAAATAATTTAGTATGGAGTTTGAATAAAAGCTTTAGTATGGGGTTTGAATAAAAGTGTATATAGATATATTCTAGTAGTTATTACGATATTGAAATAGGTGGACCATCTCCATTAATTAACCTGGGGCAGACAGGAGGTAGAAATTATCTGCTGATGGTTGTTTAGTATTAGGATTAAAGGAGCTAAATCGCTAACATTTCGGACCTAACAATTGACCTTAATGAGTCGCAACGCATATAATAATATAATCTGATTGTATATAAACTGATTTGCATTAAATTGTTTCCGTTTTGACTCTAATTTCAAATCAGCTATGTTCAGCGAAATACGGCAGGAGTCTTAACCACAGAGGAAATTATAGTGTCTGGTTATTCCAGTCTACTGCGCATGCCCACCAGATAAGATATGGCTTCATAGTTTAACAGGAGTTGTTGAATATGTCTAGCCTCGTTCTTTCTTGTCACTTGTTACAAGTGACGCTGAAACGCTCTGTGGTACACGATTCGTGTACCAATGGTAAACTGTTTATCTTGTTTTAAATATTGGATATCAGAGGCCTACTGTTTCCAGGTAAGATCACAACATCAATGTTGATTTAAATTGACTAATAATTCGTGTTTTCCATGTCGAAGATTTTCGAGGATTTTGAGTTACGGACTTAGGTCCTTTAAATGTAGTACACTGACCAGAAATAAAAAATAATTATTTTTTAGGTAAAGAAAATGGTATTTATACATTTACTTCTGTAGAGCTAGAGAAAATAAACTTTGTGTTTGCTGCTGAAGGTACAATTATAAATTATTTTTATAAACTAATATTATTATGTAAAATTATACAAAATTTTCAAACAATCTTCGAATATATATGTATAACCTATGACCACAGATAATATTCATATATAATTTTCTTTAAATATTTATAAATAATGTCATCAATAGTGGGTTTGGTGGCCAATTGATGTAATGCACAATGGTATTGGTATAGAGACGGTGGTTCATTAAACAGGATGTCTGTTGTCAGAACGTTGCGTTGGCAGAAAATGTTCCTCTGGATTCTCAAGCATCTTTGTCAGTGGTGCAGATCCTGGCAAGGAGCATTGTCTAGTCATTTGGATGGTACTAGAAACTGAAGTAGTATTAGCTTCCATGTAAAAGATCATGTGACATGCATGAAAAAGAACCTTTGGCAGTTGAAACTCAAGGAAAAGTCATTGCTTGCCGTATGCTTGCATGTATGCGGGAAGTAGAATCAACTTTCTAACCGTTTTACTCTGTACTTCAATCTAAAACTTCCCGGCACAAAAGTAAATTATTGAAATAAAGTATAAGAATTGTTAGTATCAAAATGGCCTAGATGGGGTTATTTCAGTCAATATCGATCAGTATTTCTCTCTAATAATATAATTATTTAATTGAATTTGAATGTAATCATTTTTTTCCCCAGTGATTTATGACATTGATTTAACCGAAGCTTTCTTCACTACCCTAGAAATCATTTTACAGAAAGTACCTAAAACCATCTATATAGCTTTAGAAAAAAGGTAAGGTTTAAACAATACTATTATTCTCGAACAGTTTAAACAACATTATTATTGTTATTGGTTAATTTTTATTGTTAAAGGGGCATTATGTTAGATATAGATCCGAACAAGCCATTCTTGCTATAATAGTTCGAAAGTAGATGATGCAAAATGAATAAATAAGTTTTGAGAGACATGTGCAATAATTTCAACCACGGTCCAGGTTGATCAAAGCTAAGTTTCGAACCGCCATATTGATTAAATCAAAATATCACCGAAACGTTTTAAGCTGTTTAATATCGGAGAAATCTGATGCCATCCAGAGTTGATTAAGGCCTGGATCAGTTAATTAATGTCTAATTAATACTTAAGAAAACATTTCAAGCCCAAAGAAAAACCTGCTATAGGCAGATTTAGCTCTTAACTAATGTATCTTTACTGTTTAGTTTAAATAAAATTATTTGTTTAGTATGGTTTAAACAATATTGTTGATCATAAATATTACACATGAATTTAAATTTACTTTGTTAATCCCTAAAAATGTGAGTAAATATTTTTTATTAGAGCTCACCTTCCACAATGTCAAATTTAGACTTATGAGCAGGGTTTTACTATTCTTTTCAGACTGGTTTTTACTTTGGAAGATTTGGATGTAGTAAGCCCAGCTTATTCGCATTTTCAACAATGTTTAAAACGTCTTGTAGATCGTCATGAATCCAACCTTTTTATAGAACATTCTCAAATACCCTGTGACTTTCCACAATACTTTGACTACCACAGAGTAAAAGAACTGGTAAGTTACCCCTAGCCATGGGCTTTTTAACAATCCTGGTAAAAATCTTTTGACCGTATAAGTGAAAACCTATTTTTTATATTGTGCCATCTATTTTTAACTAATGAAAATATGAGGGAAAAAAGGTCCATTGCAGTACTTATATTTTGATTGCAGGAGTTATGGAAAATCACATCAAGGGTTTCCAGTGGTTGAAAATACCAAAGAACTGAAAAATATTTTGGATCTGACTTAATGAATGAAATGGGGTTTAACATCCTACGCTTAAGCACCTAACCTGGGCTAATCGACAAGACTGATCTGTTAAAAACTGCAATGCAGACTCATGCAACGGCAGAAGAAAAGTATTCCATTGTTGATCTAAAGCCACAGTTGGCCAGGCTCTAGGGAAGAGTTTTATGAAGACTAAAAAAAAAAAATCAATTCTAAAACCATATTTATTCAAGACAATAATTCTAAGCATGATAAAACAAGTAACGATAAGTATATAACTTCAAACAATGTCAAAATATTATATATCTGATTATATACAGTTTACAAAATGATGATTGCCTTTATAATAATATAATACAAAGGATATAAAAAAATTTGTACAAAACTAGTTATGGCTATGTTTTAAATTCCCTGATGTAATTTGGTCTTAAACACAACATTTTTCAGCCATAACCGAATGCTGCGATTTGTTGCCATTTGAATGATGTCAAAATTCGAAATTTGTGATATAATGATGATATTGGTCAATAATAAAGGAAACATTCACATAATAATTAACAAGTTATATACAATACATACAATTGTTTTTATCTTATTGCTACAAGGTTAACAAATATTAATAGGTTATATTATGTGCAAGATGCTACTAACAGACAGTTTATATAATAAAGCGGGACATATTTCCTATAATGCACATCTAATCTATAATAAATATAATCGCATAAAAGATTATTTAGTCTATATTTTAATAAATAGTTTTACCCATGTACAATAAGCCTACATTCTACATGTTCTGTGCAAAATCGGCCAAACAATGGACAAGGATCCAGCAAAACAAAAGCTGCAGATCAGTTTTAACCTACGCCATTACATTTTAATACATTTGTGGATCTGCCGAGGATTCATAGAGCATGAAGTATGCATCGAGATCTACAGGCATGTAACCAAAAAAAGGAAATCTAAAATTTCTATGAATCTGTTTCTCTATAACTATTATACAATATTCTAAACTTAATTTTATAAGCATTTACAATTCTGTGTATGTAAATTTCAGTTAAATGAAATTTGTATTTATTAACCTGTAAGATAATGATTAAATACAGGTTATAATGTTTATTATAGACACACCTGGTACATGTGACATTATCAAAACAAATAACAGTAAAACATTAAATATAATGATTTTACTACCTTGAATAACAACCTTGTTGAGAGCAATATGTTGAAATGCCAAATATGTAAACACGCATAATGTACAATGATAAATTTATTAAGTGGGAAAACCCAATATCCCTAAAATTACAACTTTCCGTCTCACCAACTATTTTCTAAATATAAATTTGTCTTTAAATACAATGTAAACAATTTTGAAAATATAGTAATATTAAGGCAATTCCTCTTTTCTTCTTTGCTGCAGTTTGAATCAATTATGTTTCCAAATGTTTAATTTGTGCAAAGCTGCCCTTTTGATTCACAGAATAATTACAGAAAAAAAACACATTTATATCTAAATATTCTTAAACACGGAAAAATTTGACAATAAAACTTGTAATTTGGTCGATGGCAACTCTAAAATGAATCCCTGAATCTAAATAGGAATCCATTATGGAAGGATGAATCAACAATGTACACAATACTGGTAAAGATATAAGAAGTCTATTCTTACAGTGAGCAGTATATAAAAACTGCATCGGTATAAATTATCAGGAACAAAACCAAGTCATGCCTCACTCCCAAACACTAAAAGACAAAACCATCTCTTATGATTATTACACATTATTCGATCACTATGGTTACGAGGATTTCATTTCTAGCTCTTCTTTCATCATTTCTAACTGACTAACACATCTTTGTACATTTTCTGGCTTGATAAGACTAAAGTCAAACATGTTCACTAAATGTATTGTAAAATTACGACACAATTTTTTATCTATAATTTCCTTTCCATGAGCTTCAACAAAGGAGCTGCAAGCTTGTGAAATCTGACAATCTGCAATGTATCTGTAAGAGAAATAAGAAAATATTACATAAAAGCTAAACATGACAAGCTGAATAAGATAGTAAGCTGGCACTGCCAGGCAGGATACGCCCACATTTTCGAGAGATAGTTAGAGAATAAGCAAAATCGAAAGTGATTTTTCCTACAATCAAAGGCTATAATTCATTAAATTACAATTTGATATGCGCAAATATCGAAAAGAATCAAGATCTTTAGGTTATAAACATGCATTTCAAGTTTCATCAAAATCGAATTAAAATTGTGACCTATACTGGGTCCACAACCTTTATATACCATTTTTTAACGTATTCGCGTACGAACGGGGGCTATTTTGTATGGTAATTTTGGTCCGATTTTTCCGAAATTTGAACTCAACCTTCCTTAGGGTGTAACGGTGATATAATCAAACGATTTTTTAAATCGGTTAATTATTGTAACCTCCAGAGGGACCACAAGCTAAACCAAGACGATTTTGCGTATAATCAGGGGCCATAATTCAGGAAGTTACAATCCAATATGCACAAATATTGAAAGGAACCAAGATCTTTAGGTTATAACCATGCATTTTAAGTTTCATCAAAATCGAATTAAAATTGTGACCTCTACAGGATCCACAACCTTGATATACCATTTTTTAACAGTATTTGCGTACGAACGGCAGCCATTTTGTATGGCAATTTTGTTCCGAATTTTCCGGAAATTCGAACTCAACCTTCCTTAGGGTGTAACGGTGATATAATCAAACGATTTTTTAAATCAGATAATAATTGTGACCTCCAGAGGGACCACAAACTAAACAAAGACGATTTTGCGTATAATCAGGAGCCGTAATTCAGGAAGTTACGATCAGATATGCGCAAATATCAAAAGGAACCAAGATCTTTGGGTTATAACCGTGCATTTCAAGTTTCATCAAAATTGAATTAAAATTGTGATCTCTACAGGGTCCACAACCTTGATATACCATTTTTTAACAGTATTCGCGTACGAACGGCGGCCATTTTGTATGGTAATTTTGGTCCGATTTTTCCGAAATTTGAACTCAACCTTCCTTAGGGTGTAACGGTGATATTATCAAACGATTTTTTAAATCGGTTAATTATTTTAACCTCCAGAGGTACCACAAGCTAAACCAAGACGATTTTGCGTATAATCAGGGGCCATAATTCAGGAAGTTACGATCCGATATGCGCAAATATTGAAAGGAACCAAGATCTTTGGGTTATAACCATGCATTTTAAGTTTCATCAAAATCGAATTAAAATTTTGACCTCTACAGGATCCACAACCTTGATATACCATTTTATAACAGTATTTGCGTACGAATGGCGGCCATTTAGTATGGCAATTTTGGTCCGATTTTTCTGAAATTCAAACTCAACCTTTCTTAGGGTGTAACGGTGATATAATCAAACGATTTTTTAAATCGGATAATAAATATAACCTCCAGAGGGACCACAGGCCAAACCAAGACGATTTTGCGTATAATCAGGGGCCATAATTCAGGAAGTTACGATCCGATATGCGCAAATATCGAAAGGAACCAAGATCTTTGGGTTATAACCATGCATTTCAAGTTTCATCAAAATCGAATTAAAATTGTGATCTCTACAGGGTCCACAACCTTGATATACAATTTTTTAACAGTATTTGCGTACGAACGGCGGACATTTTGTATGGTAATTTTGGTCCGATTTTTCCAAAATTTGAACTCAACCTTCCTTAGGGTGTAACGGTGATATAATCGAACGGTTTTTCAAATCGGATAATAATTGTAACCTCCAGAGGTACCACGAGCTAAAATAGGTGAATTTTCGGACAATCAGGGGCCATAATTCAGGAATTTACGTTCAGATAGGTGCAAATATCGAAAGGAACCAAGATCTTTGGGTTATAAACATGCATATAAAGTTTCATCAAAATCGGTTCAAAATTGTGACCTCTATAGGGTCCACAAGCTAAAAACGTGATTTTTCGTACAATCAGGGGCCATAATCCATGAAGTTTTGATCCGATACATGCCAATATCGAAAGCAGTCGAGATATTTTGGGGATAAACCTATATTTTAAGTTTCGTCAAAATCGGACAAGAATTGTGACCTGTAGAGAGTCCACAAACAATTGTGGACGGACGTCCGGACGTCCGGACATCCGGACGGACAGACAGGGGCGACGACATAATACGTCCACATGAAAATGTGGGCGTATAATAAAAGGGGTAAGACAAGCACAATTTAATCAGAATGTCTTCTGGCAATGCTTTGTCTCGTGTAGAGCAATGTCAGGGGTAGCATCTGCAGACATGACAATGAAAATTATGACTAGTTGTTTCGATGGCACAAAAAAAAATCCTGTCCACCTGTGTACACAGCTGGAGTGCAAAAAACCCTGGCCATTTGGAAAGGCAGAAATGTTGCTGTCAGCCCAAATTCTCCTCCTCGACATTGCAAGTTTCCAAAGAAAAGTCTCAAAATGACAGAGCTATGCTGTCATATTTTTGTGTTCCATTATGCAATCTTTGGTTTATAAAGCTCATGGCTTTAGCATCCAATCTCAAAATTATAAAATCAAAGATTTGGAAATATATTTTAGTTTTATCAACTCTTGATCGTTTGAGACTTTGTTTATTACAGTGGCAATGGCACTATATAGTTAGGACAATATAGACTATTTCTTGTCAAAACTTCAAACATTCATAACTTGACTCAATATAAAGTAATTTGCCTGTAATTTTCAATGCCATGCAAATTGTGCATTTTTAAACTCAAATACAAATGTTAAATTAACTTCTTCATTCAAACTATAAATATACAACAATTTTCCTTACTGATTTCTCATTATGTGTAAATTCCACATTTTCATGAGTTCTTTTTCACCTTCATTGACATCAGTGAATTCATCTATCATCTGTTTAAAATAAAATGCATTGTTATTTATAGTCAAAAAATATACTTAACATGTTCCCATACTTCTAAATTCTATGTAGATTTTATTTCTTAATGTATTTTGTAGCATTCTATTGGCCGTACAGAATTCAGTATTTACAAAGATATGATAAGCTAGCATTCACCAATAAGTGTTGGGTAAACATTTTGTTATTTTTCTTTTGAATCCAAGCTGTGAGGTTTATTTACCATTCATATTTTGGTTGCTTTTCCAAGGCCATCTAGAATGATTAATGCCCTTAGGTGTTTATAAAGATATAGGCTAGCAACCACCAGCAAGTCCAGCATCCACCAATAAGTGTTGGTTAAAAGTTTTATCAGGCCTCATTAGAATCTAAGCTAGGCGATTTATTTACTCTTGATATTTTGTTTTTCCTAATTCAATGTTAAATAATCAATCTGAATGGATATTAGCATGGATTAAGCTTATTACCATTAGGTTTTAAAACAGATGTTTATGGTAATAATTCAATTCATGTAACTTACATTGACAGTTTTCTGCTGTATCCAAACAGGAACAGGTTCAGTTGCATTGGAATCAAACTCTATTTCATGTGGTCTGATGGGTTGATTAATGATTTGATAGAAATATAATCTTAAAAAAAAAAAAAAAAAAAAAATTTATGTTTTAGTTTAAAGGTTGCAACGAATACACTTTGTACTATTAAGTACACAAAAGAATTCCCGAAACAGTGCCATTGGTTGTCCCTAATACTATCCGGAGAAGAAGTAGATAATTCAAAATTTATATCAAGGATGCATGTTACCAGTTCAGAAAGGGCTACTGCCCGAAGCACATTCTAGATCATTTCTATACATTTGAAATTTTGTGGTAAAGGACAAGAGCAATCTCAGAATAAAAGTATGAGGGAAAGAGAGAATTGGAGTTTAATATCCACTCCACACAGACTAGGTCAGTTTAGGACTAACATAGTTTAATTTTTTTATTTCAATAATAATAATAATAATATCAGTATTTGTATAGCGCATAAACACTGCTTCCACATTTTCCAATGCGCTTTCAGTTCACTAGATTTGTTCACAATTTATATATCACAAAGGACTTTCGAAAAGGAAAGTTTTGAGTTTGATCTTAAAAACAGATAGAGATGACTCTTGGCGTATTTGTAATGGGAGCTGATTCCATAGATATGGCGCTGCGTATGAAAATCCACGTTTTCCAGTCTCAAGTGTTACACAAGGGATCTTTAATAAGTTTTTATCAGCTGAACGTAAATTTCGGCTTGTAGTATAAGTAACTATCATATCTTTGATGTAGGTAGGCGATTGTGAATTTAGAGCTTTAAAGGTTAATAATAAGATCTTGAAATTAATTCGTTGTTTAACGGGTAGCCAATGTAGTGATGATAATGTGGCAGAGATGCTGTCAAATCGTCCTTTCCCAGTGAGTAATCTGGCGGCCGAGTTCTGAACATATTGTAGCTTCTTTATGAGGTTTTCTGGAAGTTGATACAGGAGAGCATTGTGGTAGTCGAGCTTAGATGTAATAAAAGCATGTACAAGTCTTTCTAGATTATCTCTATTTAAATACTTTTTGATCTTGCTGATATTATGGAGATGGAAGAAGGATGAGGAACAGACTGCCTGAACATGTTCTTTAAAACTGAATGATCTCCTTATTGTCAAAGTTAAGGGTAATATTTTCAGATCGAAATTTTGTTTGTTGCTGTTTGGTACCAATGATTAAAAATTCAGTTTTTTCGGGATTTAGTTTGAGAAAATGATTTGTCATCCAATTGTGTATTTCTTCCATACAGTTTTTGACACAGTCGAGGGATGGGATGCGAGAATTGGAATCGAACTCCATATATAGTTGGGTATCGTCGGCGAAAAGATGAACTGTTAATCCAAAATCTGCCGCTATCTTTGTAATTGGCTTCGTGAAGATGATGAATAGGACAGGACCCAATACAGAGCCCTGTGGAACCCCACATACCATGTCAAATGTCTCTGATTTTGAAGACTTTATTTTGATACATTGAGATCTACATCGTAAGTACGATTCAAACCAAGAGTTTGCACGGGGGAGGTGAGGCAAACTTGATATAATGGCAGACCATATGATATAATGTGCATGCGTTAAACCATACTGCCAACTACCCTACCTCATTTAAGAACATTAATTACTGACTGACCTGTTGTGTCCCTGAACAAATTGTCTGTTGACATGAGAATCATTTTCTGCTTCAATAAATTCTTGAAGTGATATTTCTGGACGTTTTGGTCTGAAAATAAAATGGTGATTTTTTTTAAAATTAATCTAAACATAGCAAGCAAGGGTGATGATTTTAAATAACATTTTAATAGGGTCTTAGACGAAAGTGCTATTAAATTCCAGTCACTGGTCTAACACTTTTAATTAGCATACAGCACTTTGATTAGTTAATTCTTTGCAATGCAATATTCAATGCTTATTTTTCATTTAAAATATCTTTCATGTGAAAAACCTTATTCACTGACAAAATACTGGGTGGGCAAACCACAGCTAATTTGGCTTGTATTGTGACTACAGGTTTTGAGAGAGAAATGAGGTTTATCGTCCACTCGACACAAACTAGGTCATTTTTGGGACTAACATATGGTTTAACTTTATATCAATAATTCGCTTGCTGGTATGGGTCTTTAGCAGTGGGAGGAAACCAGAGAAAACCCATGAGGTTGAACAAGACACCCTACTCCTTGCCACGTACAAGCAGGGATTTGAAACCACGCCAGTTGACTCAATGACCGACTTAATGATACAGTGTGCACATGCTTTACTATTCGGCCATCCAACCCACCTACAAGGTTTGAATGATAGATAATAATGCAAACTGATAAGAAATTTAACCGCACGAGTAGATTGATGGACTCGAGTGATGATGATACATCATCATATTAACATGTGTGTGTTTAATTAACAGCAGGAATAAAGTAATAAATTGAGGTTTATAAAGTACCTATAGACAATGACATGAGTGACTGGTGTGCGACGTACTGGTACATTACGACTATAAGCGTAACCAATATGGGAATGTAGATCCTGAGGATTACCAACATATGATCCATCATAACGCTCATTTATAGATACATCTATTCTAGCACCTTTGGAATGAGGCTGAAAAGAAAAATCATTTAAAATACTTCAAATCCATAAAATGTTAGGGATTTATTAGAGAACCAAGGCAAGAGCTATCAAACTGTGAACCTTAATAAACCATGGTGGTGTTTAAAGAGTAAACTTTAAAGGAAATAGTCGGCCTGCACCGATATAGTCACAACAGTGACCTAGAACATAACAAGCTTTTGAGCAGCCATCATTATTATGTGTATAGAAACGTGTGCTATCCCTTGAGAGGAGAGATAATTTAGAAAGTAAACTAAGCCAAGAGTAGTACTTACCACATACATAAAATCAAATCTAGCATGACAAAGGCGGAGATGTTTAAGAAGGCCATAAAGTTGCATACAATTAACAGAGCACCATGGACATCGGAGATCATCCCGAGCTTCTGTCTGCTGCTGGGTATTATTATTATACAAAAACTGATAAAATATGCGAATTCGTTTCTTCGGTGTTGTTTGACTGGCGGTTTTGATTATTGGCGATGTCTTGGTGGTACCTAAAATAAAAAAATGTTGCAAAAACTACATGTAAGTTCTCAAAACATGTGCACAATTCTACAAATTCTGTTGACAATTTAGAACAAATCTAAGCGGCTTACAAGATTATGAAACAAAGGGGAACAACACTGGAATTAGAATCGACCAGTCTCGAAAATCCAATGACTGAACAAACTATATAAATTTCAGAAAGATAGGCTAATGATCGCTGTATTTCAAGTTCTGATATGATTTGTAACAAAGGGATATAATGTTGGAGTAATCATTGAGTGATCTAAAATCAATAGGCATTTAAAACAGAAAGCTAAAAACAAAAATCTAACGGATGCATTATCAAACGCTATTTTTTCTTTTTAAGGAACATATAGAAGAACTATCACAGAAGGAAAGTTCAGCTATCCTAGGTCTTTAATAGAAGAACTATCACAGAAGGAAAGTTCAGCTATCCTAGGTCTTTAATTCACGGTTTCCTTACCCATATGTTAATGTTATTGCTTACTTACCTGAGATTTGGGTGTCAAGAATATGACTTGCTAGTTGATTGTTGCTGACAAATTCATCTTGAGCTGCGCTGATATAACAATGATTGCCATTTTCTTGAGCTGTAGCTGTCCATGTTAAATGGAATTTTAGCGTAGGTCTGTTACTAAATACTTCATATGGTCCCATTGTCTAAAATTAATATACCGGTAATAGAATTTTGTTTCGAACGAGTCACAATTTTCTATCACTTTTCAAATTCTTTTAACCCTTTAGCAGTTAGACTGCTCTAAACAGCAAGAACTATGGCTCCTTAGACCGCACCGTCACACACTAGTAAATAGTTCCATAATACGGAAATCTATTTACCCTCAGACACTTTCAGGTCTAATGAGCAGGTTTGGTCTGTCCAGGGATGTACCGGTATTCGTATATCAATTTTCTGTAAATTGTCTAAAAGGTACAGGGTGGGGGGTAGTCAATATTTACATGTACTAAGTGCTAAAGGGTTAACTGTATATGTTTGCAAGAAATAAGAACATCCAAAACATAAAATCAACATATCTTTACTCGTATATATAAAAAAAGTTTGTTTAAGTGGTAACACAGCTAGTATTTTATTGAAATTTTCTAGACATGTTTATCCTATATCAGAGATCATTATTCCCAAAATAATTCATTTACATCTTGTTTATTTTGAGGTCTTAAAAAAACAATCGTACAAACTAACATTTTACCAACCTTGCCGTCGATAACGGTTTCCCATGTTGCATTTTTCTTCTGCATTGATTTTAGTCCCTGCTCTCGTAATAAAAGTTCATATTCTCCGTCTGTTAACAAACATCGTTTATTTTTATCGTAAATGACTAGTTCTGCACAATAAACTATAGCATCCTGTTCAGTATGACCGTTATGTCCATTCTTACGCCTCTTAGTTTGTGGTTCATCTGGCAAAATAATATTAAAAATATTAAATATTATGTTTAACATCAACAAAGGATTCATGAATTCCTTTCAAAGTAAAATCATGTGAAATTTTAATGTAAAAAAGATAATGCATTCAATATTTTGGACGTTATGTAAAAGGTTGGCCATTCCTGAAGTACATGTATATCAATCTATATATTTGAACTTTGTAACATGGAGAATCCATTTACATTTAATTTACAGATTGTTTAAGGTGGTTTTTGAGTTTGTTACATTCTCTAAGTATTATTGTATGTTTGTGTACATGTTCTGTATGTATTGGATCAATAATAATAACACATTCTCTACATGTATTAGATCCTCAATTAAACTCCCTCCCCCAGAGAATGCAAATCAATTTGAACTGAGACAATGAATACTAAGTAGTTAGAATTAGTTTTATCCCCCTATACTCATCCATCATCCCCAGATAAATGTGAATCTTTAAATACAGTTTCTTCCGTCAAGGAGGGAAACAAAAACTTAACCACACTTAATAATTAATTCTTTGCAACAGAGACAAATGTAGATTGATTCATGATACAATCGACTGAAAAAAGAGGAATGGTTGTAGTGGACTATAAACATTAAGATCCCTGCTTCACACAAATGTGAATAATTAAGTACTGCTTCTCCTCTCAAACCATAGTTTAAGCATGGCCTACATGTAATTGTTATCTAAATTTATTTATACCTTCATCTGTTATATCTCCATTGTATAATCCGTTAGGTAGACCTCGTTTTATAGGACATGTAACTCTAACCACTAATACAAACGATCGTACGCTGTGACCATTATTCTGATTAAATTTATCATTACTAATAACCACAGATGCTCCACTTAATGAAGTATCTATTGGGTTCAGCAAAGCCTTCACTTGTCCCAAACATGTCTGCATGACAGGAAGGGAAACATCCTGAAAGGAATCAAATATTCAGTTGTAAATACTCTAACAGTGATATTTTTGGGTAAATTTCAGAATCTGATTAGCTGTACAATATCCAGGCAACCTCAGGTAAAGCCATACAAGTTTTGTTACAAAAACATAGGTTGTCAGACAATGAAACATACACCCTCAGCCATCCCATCAGTGATAAATAGTGATTTATCCGACAAATAATATTAATATTTAAGTCAAATGGATGATGATAACTTTCTAGGTTTATAAAGTGCCAGGAAATCGTTGAAAATCAATAGGATTCTCTATTTCATGAACATAAACACTGTATGGGAGTTGTCAACAATATACAACCATGTTTCAATGAAGTTTAGAAAGTAAAATTAGAAGTCTTGTGATTAATTTTTTTACAAAGCTGCTTTATAGATGGTACATGTAATACAATCAAATTAAAAAACAATTGACATTATGTGCATAATTTTGCAGTAAAGAATCACTTGTTCCAGCTAGTATCATTTAAAATTATTTTTCTACACATTAATAACCCAAACTTACCTTTCTTTTCTTATGACAAACTTTTAGTAAAATAAATTCAACTTCAGCTTTGTCAGCAGTCGTTGGAACTGTGGAAATAAAATACAGATGATTACGGTAACCCTATGGTACCAGGACTATTAGTCACATGAAAGAGAGAGAGATGGGGTTTAACTACACTAGCCACACACTAGGTCATATCAGGACTAACAAATGGCTCAAGTTTATTTTAATAATTTGCTTGCAGGTAGTGTCTTAAGCAGTGGGAGGAAACCAGAGGACGCGGAGAAAACCCATGAGGATTGACTGGCGATCATACCTCTTTCTTCACGCAAGACGGGGAATCAAAACCACACCAGTTGACTCATTGACAGCCTTATGATGCAGTGTGCATGCGCTAACCATTCGGCCATCCAACCTTCATAGTCACATGAATAGCTATGAACCATTTAAAGGCGGTAATAGTTCTGTGACTTGGGTGGTGTAAGAGGCATTTTTTTGGAGCAGTTAGTAATTATGTGATTTGGCAAAAAAATTGTACTTTTAATTGTGAGCCGAGTACTGACTTAATGCGGAATAATTTCTTTGTTGTATAACTGATGTTAAATCTGCCCTGCCAATGTAGTGCAATTTCTGGTTATTGAAAAAGTGGGTCATGTGACAAGGCTACATGTATATGTCACAAGACTCACTCTGACTCCCACTTATTCGAATTTCATGAATAAAGAATTTATATCTATGATGCATGATCAATTAACTTCAAAACATCAAGCCTATACCGTATGTACATGTAATACACAATCAATAATAGCATCAATATTTAATAAATAATTGCAAATCGGTGTCAAATTGTATGTCAAAAGCTTATGTGGAATATACTGCAACAAGATCAATATCAGCTTCAAATTCGTCAATAGCTTAGAAACAGTTTACAAATCTAGCCAAATACTTAAAGCCATGATATTATTTGTGATTTCGCTAAAATATAAAATTTCTCATGGCTTGAGACACACCAAATGTTACTCAGATTGATTATTTAACATTTAAAGGAGAATGCTAAAGTAAAAGTTTAATTTTATCATTTACTTAGTTGATTATGTAACACATTTCAGATTTTTTTTTTTTTTTTTTAAGTTTTAATAACAAATAACGTTAAAAAACACTCTCGGATTTCCACAATTACGGAAACACCCGACAATTAATGAGCTGAAGCTATATCACGCGACATGACGTAATAGTTGATCTACGTTTAGCAGTCGATGTATATATCAATGACAATAGGGTATCAGCAGAAAGTAACAGCTTGTCAGACATTGATTTTGCCCAGAGTGTTCTTCCCTATCAGGACCGGCGAATTAGAAATATGAGGAACAACGGGGACGGTGATGGTTCGAAACATTCTAGTTACAATAATGATAAATAAATAGGCACTAGAAATTACAAACAGCGTAGACACGCCTTCGCCTTCACTTGTCTTATCCTTCCTATCACTACTACTCAGTCCTTCGATTCGCAATGACTTTTGGCTTTATTGCGGCCCTGTTGGTGTTAACGCTTCATCGGGAAAAAAATATATCAGATAAAAACTAATAATTATGGTATTATATGCCCTATACTAGATACGAGAACGTCGCTAAAAATGGGTCACATTGTCATCATTAGACAGTGATAGGACCATGGTCCAGTAGGGCCTTCGCTCACGCTAAACAAAAAGTAGTATCACGCTCATAATTTACAAAGTTACATCGGACAAACTTCTAACATGATTTAGTACTATTTATGATCGACTGCAAAATCATCGAAATAGGCCTACGGAAGACGCTTCAAAAGGGGGATAGTAATTAACAATAGTATTCAGGCTACCACTCTATAGCGCTGTTTACATTTCGTTGCTATGGTTACATAAGAGGTTTCTAAAGATAGATTTTGAAAGCTTGCCGGTTCGCCGTAGAATGCACAGAGTTTTAACAGAAAGATAAAACAACGGTTATATCTTTATCGACATAATAAAGTTATTAAAATTGCACTGGTCCCGTTCATAAGCAGGTATAACTCTAAATTTTCCGAACAAGAATTTGAGAGAGAAGCGTGTTTTATTGACATCGCCTCGTTGATCGCTGTGTCCCGACTCAGACCTTTTCTGCGCGTTGTCTCGCTTGGAAATTTAAAAAAAATGACAGACGCTTCCCGATTTATTGTCGGTGCTATTCGTATATCCCCAAGCAAGGCAATTGTCTATGTTTATGCACCCAGTTAGTCAAATTGACGGCATGCCGTGCTCAGTTTCAATAGCCTTCTATAGGGAAATTCACAAAGTCGATCAACTATTACGTCATTCACGGAAAAAATCAAAATGAGGCTTCAGATATGCATAAAGGTCAATTGGGTGTTTTTTGGTATATTTTTCCTTTGTAAAAATATTTAGAGTGACTTTTAAAATTTCGCAGGTCAAAAATATTCTAATATAAACGTTATTTTCATATTAAAAGAACTTTTTGCGTTAGTATTCTCCTTTAATTAAGAGAGAGAGAAGCTGGGTTTAACGTCCACTCAACACAAGCTAGGTCATTTAGGGACTAGCATAATACAGTTTAATTTTATTTAAACAGACAACCCACAAGGTTGGACAGACAACCCGACTCCTTGCCTCAATAATTATTTCTAATAGGCCTGTCTGAGAAAAAAAAAATGTTATATTTTGTCTTTTTTATCACACATTTTTGGAAGATAAAATATTCCAGTTGGTGGGAAAAAATATAAATAAAATAAAACCAAGTATGGACAATCCAAACCATTAGACAAAATTTGAAGTCCTAAAAAAACGGTATAGGCAAAATAGTGTAATCAGCATATGGACTGTTCACTGTGTACAAAATACACAACAAACAGTGGTAACAGGTGTCCGGAAGTTTACCCTGCGTGACGCGCAATTGTTGTACATAAAAATTATCATCCATTTTTGCATAATAAATAGAAAAGCAGTGTGAATCCTGTCCACTACCAATAAAAGATGGCAGTGTTCTGCTATGCTTGATCAGCATAGACTGACGATATTTCAATTTACCATAATTTTGTAAAAACTAAACAGAATAAAACCATTTTAGGACTGATAATGCTATAGATCTTAATTAAAGAATCAAATGATACTTACTCTCCTGGTCAAAGAAACCTTTCACTGCTATATTCAAGTACTCCGACTTGTAACTGAAAATGATAGAATTACTTATAAAGTGATTTAGAAATCAATTTTATATGGAAAAACAATCACTGGTTTATAGGCATAGCACAACGTTTCGACAAGTATTCTCTTATCGTTATCAAGCACAAGTCCTTATTGTAACACTTATCGTTATCAAGCACAAGTCCTTATTGTAACAAAAACTGATATGGGGCTAACATATCTTCTTAAAATACAGATGTGATGCCATCCTTCCATTGTTTGGTACCATTTTTTGTAGTAATCATATCGGAGACAATCGTACAGTGTTTATTCAAGATGGCGATAAAATAACAGTTGTTCCAAAAAAACAGAAAATCAAATTGGTGTGGCTTTAACAACAGTATTCCACACCACATTCCAGAATATCAAATCTCAATATTCTTTCAAACAACATTTTCAGATTATTCCCTTATTCAATATTGTCTGTAATGACTTCTTTAACATACATTATGCAAAAGCTAAATCTGCCTATTGCAGGTCTTTCTTTGGGCCTGAAAAGTTTTCTAAAGTATTAATTAGACATTAACTGATCCAGGACGTAATCAACTCTGGATGGCATCATATTTCTCCGATATGAAACAGATTAAAACTGTTCAGCAATACTTTGATTTAATCAATATGGCGGGGCCCAGACCGCACGAGACTTAGCGTCGATCAACTAGGACCGTGGTTGAAATTATTGCACATGTCTGTCAAATCTTCAAAGGCCAATATCTTGGCTTGCAATAGAGTAATTTAAATGGAATTGTCAAATTATTTATTTGACATCATCTACTTTCAAACTATTATATCAAAAATGGCTAGTTCTTTATCTATATCTTACGTAATGCCCCTTTAAAGAAATATAAATATATAGTATAGTAAATTAATCGTAAACTTACGTTGGTTGACCTCCAGCATTATTGTTTCTCTCTATAACTCTATCTAATAAACAATCTGCTTTAAATGTCTTTCTAAAAAAAAACAACAACAAAAAAATATTTAAAAAATATGGTATGCTACTCTATCTTTGATAACGACGATATGGAAAAATTGACTATCTTACTTAATGGATAAAATGGAAAGATGTTTATCCTCTCTTTATAAAAGATACACTTGAAAAATCCAGAAGATTCTTCTCTGTTCATGCAAGGAATATAAAGATAACAGATTATACACATACCTTTTAGCATTGGAAACTGATCTATTATTTTTCATATACCAAAGATTTCTGGTCAGGAATATGGGCTGAAAAATAAATTCATTTATATACAATCAGGATTAAACTTCCTCCATTGATTATATATCACATGTGGTATATTATTCTTCTCTACCATTCTCATGTTTGGTATCAAAAAAAATAAATAGCCATCCTTCCTTCAGTCAGCCATCTTTTCTGCTGAATTATCTCTACTATTATCACTACTTACCAACACTACATTTCTTGTTCTAAGATATCTATAAATCTGTGTGGGCTCTGAAAAACAACAAGAATATATTATCTCCCTAACAGACGGCATATTGCAAGACAGGTTTTCAAATCCATTTCAAACAACTTTTTATTATATCACTATTACAACAATTATCAGGGCTGTAACAAGACTTCTAATCCCACTTGACCAGTACAAACAAATTTCAATGTGTACACAGTCTACCTTCTCATTCTCATTTTACAGTCTACCAAATAACACTTCTCACCAAAATTCAGTGCAAAACAGGTGCGTTGGTTTGAAATTAGTCCCACTCAACCAGTCTAATCTATAAACTATTTTCTACGAAAAATTATAGAAAGATAGATCAAAAAACTGATTTAGTAATTTGTTTTGAGAATTTTGTAAATACAAAAGGAAAATACTATTAGTATTCTATTCTTGACTGACAAATGAACTTCGGAAGATATTACTTTTACTAAACCATAGAGACCATTATTAAATAACGGTACCCGGTATAACTAACTAACCATGCATTATTCTAGAGTTAAATCAGCCTATTGCAGGTCATTCTTTAAGCCCGAAATGTTTTCTTAACTATATAATTAGACATTTATTAACTTGTCCAGACCATAATAAACTCTTGATGCAATCATTATTCATTAGCCAGCAATATTTAAATTGTAATGGATAATTTAACGTAAAGATAGGTTGCCAGGCAACGAAACATACGCCCACAGCAGCTAAATCGTCCGGGCAGTCAACAAGAGTTGTCGCATATTTGTAATTTTTTCGATAATGAAACATTTATAATACACTAAAATCTGGTTAAGAGTAACAACTCATTTTAATACTTAAAAAAGTAATTATCAGAAAATCATTAGAATTTGTTTGGCTTTGATAAAGTTCTCCTCCATGCGAACCTTTAGTATACTAAACATTTAATATCATGGATGTAACTGTTCAAGTTATTAAAATTCATTGTTCGTCTCAAGACCTTAAACTCTGTGTTTCAATCTAAAGTGAATCGGATGTAAACTTTAGCTTCTATAGTGTCCTAAAGAATTTTTAAAGTGATCAGAGCCATAACTCTGACAGTAATTATCGGAAATCGCTGAAAATCAATAGGACTCTTCTTCTCATGACATTAAACACTGTGTATAAATTTAAAGTCAACCGGATATTAACTTTGGCCTCAAGAGCATCCACAAGATTTTTGTAAGTGATCAAGGGCCATAACTCTGGCAGTAATTATCGGAAATTGCTGAAAATTAATATGATTCTTCTTCTCATGACCTTAAACACTGTGTATAAATTAAAAGTCAATCGAATATTAACTTTGGCCTCTATAGCATCCGACGGATTTTTTTGAAGTGATCAAGGGCCATAACTCTGGCAGTAATTATCGGAAATCACTGAAAATCTATATGGTTCATCTGCTCATGACCTTAAACACTGTGTATAAATTTAAAGTCAATCGGATATTAACTTTGGCCTCTAGAGCATCCGCAAGATTTTTTAAAGTGTTCAAGGGCCATAACTCTGGCGGTAATTATCGGATATTGCTGAAAATCAATAGGCTTCTTCGTCTTATGACCTTAAACACTGTGTATCAATTTAAAGTCGATCGGATGTTAACTTTAGCCTCTAGAGCGTTCACAAGATATTTCAAAGTGATCAAGGGCCATAACTCTGGCGGTAATTATCGGATATCGCTTAAAATCAATAGGCTTCCTTGTCTCATGACCTTAAACACTGTGTATCAATTTAAAGTCAATCAGATATTAACTTTAGCCTATAGAGCGTTCACAACATATTTTAAAGTGATCAAGGGCCATAACTCTGGCGGTAATTATCAAATATCGCTGAAAATCAATAGGCTTTTTTGTCTCATGATCTTAAACACTGTGTATTAATTTAAAGTCAATCGGATATTAACTTTAGCCTCTAGAGCGTTCACAAGATATTTCAAAGTGATCAAGGGCCATAACTCTGGCAGTAATTATCGGATGTCGCTGAAAATCAATAGGCTTCTTTGTCTCATGACCTTAAATACTGTGTATAAATTTAAAGTCAATCGAATATCAACTTTAGCCTCTAGAGCGTTCACAAGAAATTTCAAAGTGATCAAGGGCCATAACTCTGGCAGTAATTATCGGATGTCGCTGAAAATCAATAGGCTTCTTTGTCTCATGACCTTAAATACTGTGTATAAATTTAAAGTCAATCGAATATCAACTTTAGCCTCTAGAGCGTTCACAAGAAATTGTGGACGACGGACGGACGTACGTACGTACTGATCAGGCGACGCCAATATACGACCACATTTCAATGTGGGCGTATAAAAATGGATAATTTAACGTAAAAATGGATAACCAGGACTTTGTTATGATCATACCAACAATAGTAATGACGATCTAGGATAGCCTAAAATTGAAGCAATGAATGAATGAAATGGGGTTTAACGTCCTACGCTTAAGCACCATACCTGGGCCAACTGAAGACGGGATAAAATTGAAGCACTAATATCTCTGTTTGGAGTAAAGCAATTGAACTGAAATTTTCAGCATATTCTCTTTCCCACATTTATTTTTGAACTACCGGGTATTATAGCGAGAACTGTCAGTACTTTATCTAAACTTACCTAATGACCCTTTATTAATAAAGTAAGTATAAACAAAACGAATGTAATTTTCTAAAGCTGCTGTAACAACCAAAATGTTAAATATTATGTTACCGGTATTTACAATCATTAACAACAATAGATTTCTTACAGCTTTAATAGTTGATTTTGGTGTAGAAAAATTCATGTGCAAAGGGGCTGCTTAGCTTAGCTTGCCTAGAAGTAGAATCACTTGACAACCGTTCATTTGAGCATCCACATCGCTGTGTGTGAAATATTATTGTAGTTATCAGTTACCAGTAATTAAAGCCCCAATACCACTCTTGTTGTAACTGAATAATAATGTTCCAATCTTTATTCTGGTCAACAATTTGTACTATTTTACAATATTTCAATTGAAAAATGATACAAATTTCATCTTAACACACCTAATTTTAAAAATTGGAAAAATTCAACTACATGCGGTAACATGGTTTGAAAAGCCTTACATTTATTTAAGCACTTTCAAATGCAACTTGGATTTAAACATATTTTCGAACCCTCTGGACAAGTAAGATAGGTTGTAATGGATAATTTACACAACAGGTAGGACACTTTAACATCTTGACCTTGTAGTAAGAATAAGGCTAAAAAAAATTTCTGGACCTGTCAAGCCAGCAAGAGTGTTATTGTCCCTTTAACATTTGATGAAATATCTATCGAATTAAACAACATCCCTCAGATTTTTAAAAAAAAATATTATTGGACTTAATTAATTTAACTTAATGATTAGTTACAGTAATGGCACTTCAGTTTTTCATTTAATTTTAAATTACAGTTACAGGGTAGGCCTACTTTTACTGTTTCAATTAGGTTTAGATTCATAACCAGAAGCATCTTCTGACCTACTTGTACAAGATCCCAAGAAGATATTTCCAGGAAGTAGGTTGCATGTCTGTGCTATAATGTTATCAAGTCATTGAACTGTCTATCTACCCTACTTTGCGGGCAAAACTCTTTCCAGACTGACAACTTTCTTGTCGTCCAATGAAAGACGTGACCGGTTTACTATTAATTCAACAATTGTAATAAATAATAAAATAAACATTTAAAGAGATATGCCCTTTTTTAGTAAACGTAAAGAATAATGCAATGGTCAATTCTGACGACGGTCGCCTATACACACACACCGTATATCAAGGAGCAACGGTTTATATTTTATAGGTCAGTATTCAAATCAATGGGAGAAAAAAACAGACACGACTGGCGATGTCATTTATAACTTACTCTCAAAAGCCTGTAGAAATTGTTCGTGGTCAGCCTGAAGTGATTCGTGTGCCTGTTCAACCGGTGGCTTCTTTTCCCTTTCCTTCTTCTTGACGGCCTTGGGTCTCATTTCGACCCCTCAAACCTAACTTAACCCTCAATCCCGCGGGAAGCGATCAAAAACAAAGCACATTGGTCTAGTCTTAGAGCATGATGGGATACTTGTGTCGGAAGCAGTTGAATCGAGTCGATAAACGAAAGGACGGCAGGTGCTCGTTTATCGGCACGCAGGTTCCACAAAGCTTATATTTCTACATAATATACGCATTTCTGTCATTATTGTTAAGGAAGTTTATTCTTACGTCAGAACTGTAATAATCAGAAAAAAATATGTCGGTCAATCGTCCCAGTTCACATACTGACATAGTCAACTCAAGGAGAGTTTCAAGCGCACAAACAAATATGTAACGCGTAGCCTACCGCCAGTACCGGAATTAGGCCGGTAACTATTTTTTTAGTATTCCTGTGTGAGCGCTATTAGTATTACGCGAGAATGCCGATATTATAACGTTTTGTGTTGTGTATGTGAACTCATTAAATGTTGTCACGTTCGAAAGGCCAGAAGGCTTATTCCAAATGCGAAATCCCAATTTAATTCACGTCTTACGCGGTACCAATAAAATAGCAAATTGACAGCCCCCCACCCATTACACGAATAAGAATTTAAATAAATTGTAATTTTACACAACTAATTAGTGCTAGTTTACCTATCTATGGAAGCCTATAACTACCATTCATAATTTCTACTTTTCGCCCCTTCAAAACACGAAAGTCGAAAAGTGAGAGTCGAAAGTCGAAAAGTAGAAAGTCGCCAAGACGGTTAACAAGCCAAAATCAACCCGAAAATAGGAAATTAAGAAAAAAAAAAATTCCTAATTTCTTATTTTCGACTTACATTTTGGCTTCTACTTAGTCATATTTTTGTATTTTTTGATGTCAGTAAGAAGTCGAAAATAGGAAATAAGGAAACAACGAGTTATTTCTTAATTTCCTATTTTCTACTCTTCGACTTTCGTCTCGGAAGTTCTTGTAGTCTCTGCCTTCCAGAATAATCGCCATCATTACTATATAGACTCTACCACATTGACGTTTTAATTAACGGGGATTTTAGTATGATAATATTATTATATAGTATAACCTTATGTTACGGAAAATGTTATGCAGCCGTCAGTAATAATATTATAAAACATACAATCTAAGATCCAGCTAGATATTGATATTATTTAATTATAAAATAATCGGGGATAGGGGGTGGGGTAGCCTAGTGGTCTAGAGTGCCGCGCTTCGACCTCTAGCTGGTCTGCCACCTCTGGCTTGCGGCTGTGGATTCGAGCCCTGGTGTGAGCGTATGTGGCATGGAGATAGGGGCGCCTTCTCAACATCGTGGGTTTCCTCCGGGCACCCCGGTTTCCTCACAAGCGAATTTTTGAAATAAAATTAAAACCATATGTTATTCTCGAAATGACCTAGTTGTGTTGAGTGGACGTGAAGCCCCATTTCGACCTCTCTCCCTATAAAAAATCGCCATCATTACTATATAGGGGCGAAAAGTAGAAATTATGAATGGTAGTTATATAGGCTTCCATACCTATCTGATGCCTGGGTCGGATAAACACCCGTTCCAAATTACTAGATTCCAAATGCGAAATTCCAAATTCCAGATGCAAAATTCCAAATATTAGCGACTAAGCTCCTTTAAACATAATAGAATTTAAATGAATTGTAATTCCACACTACCAATTAGTGCTAGATTACCTTATTGTCGTCGACCTCGTCCGTCCGTCTATTCGGCAGTCCGGCGTCCACAATTGCTCGATTACGCTCTACAGGCTAAAGTTAACACTCGATTGACTTTAAATTTATACAGTGTTTAAGGTCGTGAGACGAAGATTTTAAGTGAGTTCCGATAATTACTGCCAGAGTAATGGCCCTTGATCCCTTTGAAAAATCTTTTGGACGCTATAAAGGCTAAAGGTATTATCCGATTGACTTAAATAGATTTATGCATAGTGTTTAAGTCCATGACACAAAGAATCCTGTATATTTTCAACGATTTCCGATAATTAGGCTGTCAGAGTTACCCCCCCCCCCGATCAGCCCCGATCACTTTGAAAAATCTTTTGAACGCCCTAGAGACAAAAGTTAATATCCGATTGACTTTAAATTTATACGAAGAAACCTGTTGATTTTCAATATTTCCGATAATTACTTCCAGAGTAATAGCCCTTGATCACTTTGAAAAATCTTGTAGACGCCCTAGAGACAAAAGTTATCATCCGAATGACTTTAGATTGACACACAGTGTTGGAGGTTTTACGACGAACAAGTATACCGAATTTCAATGATAACTTGAACAGCTTTGGGCAGAACTTTATAAAAAAAACAAACAAATTCTTATGATTACTTGTTGACTGCTCGGACGATTTAGCTGATGTGGGCATATTGTTATTATACTCTATCTGATTCGCATTTGGAATTTGGAACCACCCTTTTGGGCTTTCGTATATAGTCACGCGACATATTTTATTTTTTAAATTTAATTTTCATTCGAAGTTTTAAGAACCACAATTGAGGCTATTTTCGATGTAAAAAATTGAAAAGAATAAATATCAGATTAAAAAATATAAAAACAACCAACAATATGACGGGTCTTATAATGAGAACCATGACACAAACATTTATGGTCCTATTTTGTTTCTTGTTCTTTCCTTAAGCTGTGTTTACACTGTCGACGACTTTTCTTCTTTTATTTTTTACCAAAACGTGTATTTGATCTGGATGGAGTTTGTTGAAGTGTGTCTGTTTATTTAACCGCCAACGGCTCTCAGTTTTAGCATATAGATTGTTTAAACTATGGATTTGTGGCCAGCAAATCAAACAAATTCAAAATCGTAACGATCTATGTATACCGACAAAATATATCTTATAATATAATCAATTTAATATGTGACAAACTAGTTAATTATAATCGAAAGCCTTAGACATTCTCACAAAATTATTAACGGATTTCCAATGAATGTATAACACATTAGGTATGCAAAGTAGAGACACAGGACACCTAATTTTACTAGAAATATGCTGGCTCACGTGTAAGGGGAATGGCGTATCTACGGTATGGCAAGCATGTACGGGCGCCACTGAGAGGTACCACAATTGCATCAGTGAAAGCAAGGAAGGTACAATTGTAATTTTCATATAATGCCATAAATTATTAATTAAAAGATTAACGACATTGACTTTTATTTTTAAGTTTATTGTATGTTATCTAAAAGAAATGTTTGTTAGATGTTTAGACAGGGGCGTAATTCATGTGCTCGTCATATGCGCTATTTTCCGCAGATAGGCCTACGCCACGGCCGTAAGGGGATCACTAACTGGAACCTGTCGGGTTGCTGATGTAAGGCCGCTTTGTATGTGTTGATCGAATCTTAAGCGGCTGTAAGAATAGCGAACGCCTTAGTATCGTTACTGCACAGCAAAAAAGAAGTGGTAAATTTTGACAATTGCCATAAACTTAGTTTTAAAACTTAGTTGTAAATTGTACGATAAACGTGATGACTTTGACTTTTCGATTGTTTACTTTCCATTTATTAGTGCATGTAGTAATATTCCAATATCACTATGGAGTGTTTGTGTCTCAGCTCCTACGTTACGCGAGAGCTTGTTTATTTTATTCTGATTTTTAGATCGAGGCATTTGCCGTCTAAGCTTCAACTATAATACAGGGATAGGCTACTTGCGAAATAAACTTATTAAAACCTCTAAAGTTTTATGACCGTCATATTGACTTGATTGGTAAATATAAAACGTCTCTCTCGACTATTATTCTACACATATTTACTTGACGCGTATACTATCTCCCTGATAATGTCTGTCTTCTACATCGTTAACACTGTTCATCACTTGCATTTTGCAAACCGATAGTCCATTGACCAATAACGCTATTTTACCGAGATTTCGCCTAAAAGTTTGGATGCAGCTACGGCGGGCGTGGCGCGCCAGGCAGGGTAAGCTTACTCTTCCTGATACCTGATACCACTGTTTGTCGTCCATATGCTGATTGATTACACTATTTTGCCTATACCCTTTTTTTTAGGACTTCGAATTTTGTCTAATGGTTTGGAGTGTTCGTACTTGTTTTCTTAAAAAAATTTATAGTCTGGACTAGGACTAGTAATAATTTGCCTAGTTTTCATGAGTGTGCGTTATTAAAAGATAATTTTTCCCCTGAATTTTTTTCTCCCCCCCCCCCCTTCCTGCATTTTTGGGTTGACTCTTTGGTCTAGAATAGGAGAAAAGGGATCACATTTGCAATTTTATAGCAGTTTTGGGTAATACTGGTGATATTACAGCGAAGGGATGTGGGTGTAAAATGTCTTTCTGCGAAGCAATCAAATGTATCGGAAGTGAGTTTTTCTCCCCAGTCCACTTCAAATCCCCGTAGCAAAAAATCTAAACCATCAACCCCCTACAAGTTTACGATGAGGAGATTGCCAACTGTTGGTCCCATTGTGCCTAAAAAGATTGGAACCAACGGAATGAGTGGCCAATGAGTGCTGAAATTTAATCATAGTTGCCTCCCTTAGATTAACCATTACCATTTATTTTGTCTTTGCATTTCCACACTCAAAACAATATTCGAATAAACGTCATAAGTCATCAGGGCCGAATTATCCATGGGGCACAGGCCTCAGGGCCCCCCACATTAGGGGGCCCCCCACAAAAAGTTTCAGTTGTGTCCAGCCCCCTCCTCATTTCATAGCACTAGCATTTATTACCAGGGCCGGATTAACCATGGGGCACAGGCCCCAGGGCCTCCCAAATTAGGCCCCCACCTAAAAATCACAGTTGCGTCCAGCCCCCTCCTCTAGAAATGCCATCATTTCATAGCACTCGCATGGATTGGTCCACTGAAATAACACCAGAATGCGCTAATTTTGTGGCAGAATTTTTTTTTTCTGAGGGAGGTGCTTCTAAATGGCTCCACACAAGTGCCTGCAATGCTAGGAAATCATGTTTCTGGCCTCCAATTTCTGAAAATTTCCAGAAAAATAAGGCGCTCCCTCCCACAGGCGCGAGCCCAAGGTGCGGACACCTGGAGCGAATGCCTCTCCCAAAAAATCTGCCGCCATATAAAATGCAAAATTGCCACTCAGATATCACCCAAATGGCAGAAAAACGTGTTTCCTGCATCGTTGTTTTCAAAATTTTCTGAGGGAGTACAAAGACAAGGGCGCCGCCCCCATAGGCGAAGGGCCTCTCCTATCACCTCTTTCTGGATCCTACCTACATACGGCGCTGCCCCAGACGCCCATTGTAGGGCTTCGCACCTTTGGCGCTCGCGGTCGGTGGTCAGGGCCCCCCACATGTTCCAGGGCCCCCACCATGGTTAATCCGGCGTTGTAAGTCATAAAGCTTATTTTACAAATTCAAATACCCGATTAACAGCTTCTGCTCGGTCCTTCTCTGATGAAATAAATGGAGTTCAATCATCTACAAATTAACGTCATATGACCCCCAACTGGACTGAAGAATAACAAACACTATGCATAGTGTCGCCAGGGGCGTAAATGTAACAGGGATGAGAATCTGGCTATAAGGTTATTTTTAAATACTACACCGTTGCAGTTTAGGTGCATGGATTCACACAAAATTATTCCCTTCTATTTTGGTATTGTTCGTTTACCTTATTAATTCATTTAGTCTGAGACCGACTGCGGTGAGCACTTTTTTTTAAGGCCAACTATTTTTTTGCCATGGGAGGGGGGGGGGTATTTCTAAGAACAATATACTCACAACAGAATAAGAGTGAAAAACATTGTGTCAAAGACGACAAGCAGACATGGTTATTTTATACTACGCATAGCTTTATGTGATGCAATTTAGGCTCACGGATTCACGCAAATACATAGTATTTTAGAATCTATATTGGCCTTATTTGTTTACCTCATTAATTCATTAGGTTGCCGACCCATAACTTTGAGACCGCCTGCAGCGACTGCACTTATTTTGAGACCGACTATTTTTCTCCCAACATACTCATAATAAAAGTACTTATTTTGATACCTACTGCTCTTATTTTGCGACCGACTGCACTGATTTTGCGACCGACTATTTTTTTCTGGCGTTCTATCCATATAAATTACTTTTCACTTTGGGATTCGAACTACAGTGTATAATTATGTAAATTATTTTGTACTTACTTGTTTTGTTTTTATGTGGACGTCTGTTACCGTCGCCCCTGTCCGTGTGTATTTGGTGCGGAGTGTGTGGTGTGTGATGCTGTATGTGTGGGTGTCGCCTACAGGCCGCAATTCTTATACCCTAAAGGTGACCCCTATTGTTCAAACGTAACTCACGTGTATCCAATGGTTTTGTAACCGAAATAAAATAAAACCAGGTACAAACAATCAAAACCATTAGACAAAATTCTAAGTCCTAAAAAACTGTAAAGGAAAAATAGTGTAATCAGGCAAAGTAGTGTAATCAGGCAAAATATTGTAATCAGCAAATGGACTGTTCACCACTCTAAAAATTCCAACCATCCAATCAGCTGCATTCACAAATAGTAATCAATGCTCAGTATAAATTTGTGGTATTCAATTAAAAGAAAAGTGAAATTAGTGTTTTATTAGCGCTTGATGACAGTTAGGGAAGCAAAACTAGAAATGCCCCCAAAAAATTCCGGTTTACAGAGAGCGGCACCAGTTTTCTTCGAGGGGCGAAGAAGCGGAACTGACCTTGTATGGACCCCCAGGTAAATTTTGGCATATTTCACAGCCGCAAACACACGTTTTACTGCAATTCCAGCCTGTAAATTTAGTGTTGTATTAGATTTTGGGCACTTTATTTTGCCAAGTAGATTAAATAATTTTTTTTTTCACTTTACAAGACTGCCCGAAAAGTCAGCTTGCCCGAAAGTAAGGGGGGCAACTGGGTCGTACGCTTATTTATGGTCAAGTATTAAGATTTCTATTTCTATAGACACTCTGAATTTTAATTCGCTGTTAAATTGGACACATTCAAGAACACAATATTTTCTTATACAACTTTTACCAAGTACAATTGTATGCCCAAATTTTCCCAGCATTTGGGGCCCAAAATGCAGGGGGGGGGGCGGCCGACCCCCGACCCCCCCGCCCCCCCAGCTCATACGCCTATGCCAACGCCAATAGTCTTCTTTACCTCTCGTTATATTAAAATCATTGCAACCGCTTTATATTTCATTCTCTTCATTTTAAAAAGTACCATATCAATCAAAATAGAAACGCGGAAACAACATTGTAGCGTTAGCAATGCTTTTGTTACTTATTTTTTTACGATTTCTACACAAATTAATTTAGCATTACGTTTTTTGTTTCGATATTGTTTTATGGAAGAATCTTGACCTTATCACCTCTTGTTATAAGCTGAAGTCAAAATGGGATGTTTTATGGAAGAATCTATAATAGCTATATAGAGAGGGTATAAAGTAGATTTAATAACGACCGTATAATCTTTTGTTATAACTGTGGTCGAAATGGGAGGGTATCATCTTGGTCCGCCAATTTAAATCGGACAGTATGATTTGTTATGATCGTTTGTGACTTAAACTAGACAAAATCGTACACTTGGTCCATGATGCAATCCACACGTTCTTTATCAATTTATTCGCCTTAAATCTCTGAAATGACAATGCATTTGGCCCCATTTCTATATTACTAGTAATAAATAATAATAATTTATTTATAATGCGCCTATTACCAATATAAACTGCTCAATGGCGCAGTTAACATTTTGTGGATACCACACATAGAAAAATAAAATAAAATTATATGGATGATAAAAAAAGTAAAATGTTATAAAGCTTAATAAAATATGACAAGAACGTCCACGTTTTATTACGCATAATGCATCCTTTTCAAATACTTTCTCCAATCACTGGGTAAAAATACCCCCCCCCCCCCGCCACCACCACAGGAAAAAAAATATTATATACAGTGCGATGTGTTTGTTCAATTTTTAGGTTAGTTAATGATTAGTCCAATCGACATCAATTACACCGTGCTGTCAATAAACCTGAATCAGCAACGACAGCAAGTCATAATATGTATGTCGTGCCCAAACAACTCGGGCAGGACCGTATAAGTTTCCAACACAAAACTCTATTCTAGAACAATTTCCCTTGTAAGAATTCAGGAATGTAAACATACGTGGAGCAAGATCGAAGAACCACGTTCGTTGTTGGTTTTTATAACGCAAAAGTGTCCCACTTTCGTCATATGAATTAATTGTAGTCAGTTTATTGCGTAATTCGTGTAAATTGTATCCTACTTTTATGTGTTCATTTTATGCCCCCTTCAAAACATTTTACCCGATCGATCTAATGAATAATTAAAACAAATGATCACCCCATGGTTAAAATTCGACCATAAAATAGGAAGTAGGGACGATCACGGTGTGTTGTAAATAAAATGTTGTAAAAAAAATATTTTTTTCTAGGATCAGAAATATATTTATCACAATTTAATTAAATGGATAAACGCGTTATTGCTCCAAAGCAAGCACATTAGCGCATTGAATCGTTAGTAACTACCACGACCCTCGCCATTTCCTGTCCTTTCCACCTTTATGCTAGAATGTGTGTTTTCGCCTTGTACCTTTTTCCTGTAAATAACAATGGCGGTAATATCACCAACACTTGTACTAGAGCACTCACACATTCAAGGTTTTGTTAAGAAATAGCTCTATTAGTGTTTTTCCAAATGTAATAACTTTTGGATATGCAATGTATTATTGGCCCTAGTTTGTGATTGTATGATTCTCATTGGTGATACACGTGGCTAAGTGGGCCAGACACTAGTTCGCTAGCATGGGGGTCGGACGTTCGATCCCTGCATTGGCCGAGAAAGTTCCTTCAGATTTTCCGGCGTGGTTCTCACTTGTCAGTGACGTAGGACGGAGGGCCTGACAAGGCCAGCTGTCTAGTGGTTCGAATGGGACTAAAAACCGAGGTCCCGTAAAAGATTCCTTGACAGTTGGAATTCGATATAAGAGCAGGCCGTAGTGCCGATAATGGGCAAAATTTCCCTCATGCTATGAGTCATAGCACACTGTATGGCGTATGTCCGCCTTCATTAGCTCGTGTCGGAGCAGAACAGTGAGACGTTAACCCCCATTTTTATTTCATTCGTGATGTCCATTTTCAATAGCCAAGTTCGTAGCATAACAGTAGGACGTTAAACCCCATTTCATTTCATTGGTGAAAACAATTTTTTTTCAGACATTGCATGAGCTCTTACATTCTGTATATCTTCATTAATTTAAATGTAGTTCAACTCAACCAAATTTTTGATGTGAGATAGACGACATGTCAACCTAGCATACATTTATTTTTCTTGTATGTAGGGATTTGGATGGCTGAAAGGTTAGCGTGCGCGCGCTGTATAATAAAGCCTGTCACTGAGTCAACTGGCGTGGTTTCGAATCCCCGGCTGTACGTGGCCAGGAGTAGGGTCGCCTGTCTATCTTAGTGGGTTTCTCCGGGTCCTTCGGTTTCCTTCCAATGCTAAATACCCCTACTATTGAAATAAATTTAAACCATGTTAGTCCTGAAATGACATAGTTTGTGTCTAGTGGACGTTAAACCCCATTTCTCTCCCTCTCGTCTTGTCTATGGGTTTTATATAGCTTATCCAATGTAGGTTTCTCTTTATGGACATACGTTGTTTTATCAAAAATTCAATTTTTCATGAAATCACTGGAATTTATATACAGACCGGAGTAAAAAGACATATTCTTGATACGTTTGTTGGTTTGTAATATCTGTGTGTAACGTGTCCGTGGGCTTGTTTTAATACGCCCACATTTTCATGTGGACGTATTATGTCATCGCCCCTGTCCGTCCGGACGTCCGTCCGTCGACAATTGTCTGTGGACTCTCTACAGGTCACAATTCTTACCCGATTTTGACGAAACTTGAAATATAGGTTTATCCCCAAATGACCTCGGCTGCTTTCGATATTGGCATTTATCGGATCAAAACTTCATGGATTATGGCCCCTGATTGTACGAAAAATCACATTGAAACCTGAAAAGGATGGTTATAACCCAAAGATCTTGGTTCCTATAGATAATTGCGCATATCGGATGGTAACTTCCTGAATTATGGTCCCTGATTATACGCAAAATCGCCTTTGTTTAGCTTGTGGTCCCTCTGGAGGTCACAATTATTATCCGATTTAAAAAATCGTTTGATTATATCACCGTTACACCATAATGAACGGGAAAACGGAACAAATTGACATACAAAATGGCCGCCGTTCGTACGTGAATACTGTTAAAAATGGTATATCATGGTTGTGGACCCTATAGGCCTATAGGTCACAATTTTGATTCGATTTTAATGAAACTTAAAAGGCATGGTTATAACCCAAAGATCTTTGTTTCTTATGTTATTTGCACATAACTTCCTGAATTATGGCCCCTGATAATCCCCTATGGTCCCTCTGGAGGTCACGATTATTACCCGTTATAAAAAATCGTTTGATTATATCACCGTTACACCCTACGGAAGGCATCCTCCTCGCAGTGTTCCGTTTGATTAGAGCTAATCCTACTACTCTCTGCTGGACTGAGTGGGCATTATTGTCACTAATTATGACTGGTCAGTGGTCCTATTACTGACCAATCACTGATTCGTTACTAAGGTATTACCTTTAAAACAGGACAGTTAATTAGGGAAACTGTGTTTATATAACGTTACGTCATGGCTGCACGTTTTTTTATGCTATATTAACCAGCGCATAGCAGTATATTGCAGCAAAACTAAGTGCGTGACAAACGAAGCTATCGGTATTGACGTAAAGTAAACACTACTGTATGGTAACGAACAGACTTTGGTCTTCCTTAATATTTTAAGGTATTAAAAACGTTCAAAGATTAAACGACGGACTGTCATGTTACTGTACGTAAGTGGTAGATTTGATCGAACGAGAAGAATAGACACACTTACTTAAAAGTTCAAGAATCCGAAGCCAATCCAGCAATGGTCAGAGAGGAATTTCTCGGGCCATTGCTTCAGGAATATGTACGGAAGGTTGAGTTCGAATTTCTAGAAAATCGGACCATAATTGCTAGACAATATGGCCGCGAAAAGCGTAAAAATATGGTATATTAAAGTTGTGGACCCTTTAGAGGTCACAATTTTAATTCGATTTTGATGAAACTTGAAATGCATGTTTATTACCCAAAGATCTTGATTCTTTTCGATATTTGCGCATATCAAATTGTAATTAATGAATGATGGCTTTTGATTGTAGGAAAAATCAGTTTCGGTATTGCTTGTTCTCTATCCATCTATTCTCTCGAAACTGTGGGCGTATCCAGCCTGGCAGTGCCAGCTTACTATCATTTATGTGAGTTGCGATCCTCATAATGTACATTCTAATGGTCACTATTGGCACCAAACCCCCTTGTCGGTGATTAGTAAGACGCTAATACACATGCTAAACGAGAATGTTATTTGAAACGTATTCTTACGATTCTACAGATTCTACATTTACAAGAGATTAAAGTCGTATAAACCAGTTTCTAGTCATTTGGGATGATGTATACGGAAAACAGAATTTGTATTCTTAAGCTAAGAAACGAACTAAATACATATTTCAATAGTTTTTCATCAAAAACGTTTTGCGTTTACATAACTTATTCTCCCCGAGCAATTCGTTCTGGCTTTTACAAATCTATCACCGAAGGGTTATTATATGAGATTATGAAAGGATAGCATTTATTGATATATAAAAAATGACTGTCAAGAGATCAGAAAAAAGCTGTAATTAATGCTATACACCGTTTGTCCTGTATTTTGTAAAAGGTGAACAGTCCATATGCTGATTACACGATTTTATTTAGGACTTCGAATTTTAGTCATAACAAATATAAGTGCCAAGCGGTTACCAATAAAAAATTCAATATACATAACCCTACAAACTATAACCCCTTATTGTATTGGCGATCGTTTTAACACAACAACCGATCGTACACCCTTATCCTCAAAATTTAAAATATTTCAATCATAATTTTCAAAATTACACACAATTTGACCAGAGGCCAGACAGATAACCTCTGACATCACCTCTCATGTTCACATAAAGTTTAAACATTATTTATCAACATTTCTAAATAATATGCTCTTACCAAAAATAATTTAGTGCTTCTGGCATCGGCATGCTAGTCGCGATTCCAGTTTCCTGGTCACTCAACTACCACGAAATAAATAATTTCTTTACAACTAAGCTGTAATCATAGCGTTATTCTTATTCACAAACAACCAAAATGTGGTTGATGAAGTAATGGGAGTTGTAAAAAGAGCAAAAATAGCCTGTCTTTTGTACAGCTTACTTCCAGGCCAACTGCTAAAGTGAGCAACAGAGTCAATGGTCAAGTTATCCAACAACACATGTGACACGGTATAAACTTTTTCTTTAATAAAAACTAATAAAATGAACCCAAGATGGTGCGATCTTTAATTTTAGGTTTTCTAAAGAAAAAAAATTGGAAAGTGTACATTGAATTGAATTGAAATTGAAATGGGTTTGACGTCCTAGTGTCCTGCTCCTAATCTGGATGAAATTTCTCGACCAATGCAGGGATCGAACACCCGACCTACAAGAAGATTTGTCAATGAAATTAGCGATAATGTTGCCACTAATTTTCTGCATGAACCTGGTTAATAAAGATCAGTTAGTTCTAGAAGTAATCCCATTGGGACCAAATCTGCCAGTTTTGTAATCTGTAGTATACCGTGAGTATATATACTAATGAACGTATGCTTGATCACCCAACTATATTCAAGAACAGCCTAACAATATATGTAACCATGATCGAGTTTCCATTCTCTGATTTATATAAAAGTCATTTCGTTCACAAATCATTGGAATAATCATTGGCTTTTCATATCTGTTACAATGATTAATTGGTCACAGAAAACATTATAAAACAGAGGCTATTTCGCCATTCTAAATAGACACATCTACTATATTAGTTCGTCACGCACGTTTTATATCACGCGTCCAAACTTGACAGTCTGAACTTTAAACAACGTGAAACTATAGATCAAATGTTCGAGCGTAGGCATTAATCCTTACCTAACTATAGCCAAGTGCAATGTCAATGTCACCGTCATACACGATTGTGTAGGTGTCACTGCCAAGAATGACAATTATCGTCTTCTCTCTTGTGTACACGAACGAATAAAAATGTGGAAATAACAATTCAGCAGAGAAAGAACAATGTTGAAATTACGAAATCGTCACGTGATAGCCAGAAAGTCGTTAAAACCCCATTAATACTACAGGCGCTTAGATCAAGTAAGTACATTAACCGGAATTTTCAAGACACCGATTACGAAAACTGTTGGTTTTATTACAACTTTAAAATGCCAACCAGTGTTCGACATATCTGTTTATAGTAAGTGTTACACACATTAGATTGAATTATGATATCGGGTTGTATATTGCCTTATAATGACACTACATCATCAACTAAAGTACGTTTTATCCCCGACCCCCACCAAACAACAAAAATGCAATCATAACAAAACAACCCCCCCCCCCACTAACAAAAACAAAATCAAACTGAAACAACGGAGATTTCAATCCTTTGGCAGTTGGAGAGCAGACAGAAATGAATCTTTTTTCTTTAATAATTGATAGTTTTCCAAATTAAGAAAGCTGTTTCTTTAAAACATTATAATGTCGATCGAGGATTCGGAAACAAATGATTTACCAAACTAATATTCCCGAACTTTGACTAGGTTTCTGGTCCCCGTTTTACAAAAACTTAAATCTCTTTAAGATTGCTAAAATGTGGGACCTAGAAATTGACACAAATGGGTCATAACGCATATAATAATATTGCTCGAATGAATATAAACTGATTTACATTCAATCGTTTCGGTTTTAGTTGTTAGTTTTAATCACCTATGTTCGGCGAATTACGCCAGAAATCTCAATCGAATGGCAATCTCTAACGTCTGGTTATTCCAGTCTACACTGATAGTACTTATTGCGTATGCTCCCCAGATTATGAAGTTAACGTTTTACAGGACTTGTGGAATATTTCTAGCCTATTCTTCGAGTCCCTTGTTACAAATGGCGCTAAAACGAAGTATGGTACACGATTCGTGTACCAATGGTAAAATGATTATTTTGTCTTAAATATTGGATATCAGAAGCCCATCAACACCAATGTTGACTTAAATTGACAAATAATTCGCGTTTTCAATATCGAAGACTTAAATGGATGATAAGTGAGCTTCACAAAAATCTACTAAAATAATCACTGATCTTTACAAAATTGCGGACGAAAAATGGTAACACTATCTCAGTGATAACAGAGATTAGTTTCATAAATATATGGTTTATTTACATCGGAACAGAATACAACACTTCTACATAACTACAACAACAATACAGGTACTTAAAAAATATCCAGGAACTCATTAAGACATAGTGAATCTACCATTCTGCCCCTCTGCCAAGGCAGCGACTGAACTCGGGATCAGACCCTTCCCCACTGATTTGTCTCAACAAACTCAGCTTATTTATACTAAAGTTATATATAATTAAAATATGCTTTTACATATATTATTGATATAAAATATATTAAATACAGTTTAACTTGAACTCTCGCACCCTGTAACATATGCAGTAGCTTATCTTAACAATAATTATATTGATGTTGGTAACAGTGGAGAGGTCAAAAGGACATCAGATATTTCACCCTTTGTTACAAAATGTTTAGTGCAAGTCAAAGAAATCGACGGGTCACGTTTTGGATATAGACACTGGTTATCTGTTATTTATGGAAACGACAAAAAATGATGAGTCCTCTTGGAAATTCTTAAAACACAACAATTCGGATGTAAAATGCAAATTTTTACTTCAGTTCAATACTCCATCGCAGTCGGAATCCACGGTTGTACGTGACAAGGAGTAGAGTAGCCTGTCCAACCTAGTGGGTTTTCTCCGGGTCCACCGGTTTCTTTTAATTGTTAAAGACCCATACGCGCAAGCGAATTATTGAAATAAAATTAAACCAATGTAAGTGCCGAAATGACCTAGTTTGTGTCGAGTGGACGTTAACCCCATTCTCTCTCTCTCTCTCTCTCTCTCTCTCTCCCTCCACCGCACTCGAAATGGAAATCATTTTATACATCGAAAATGGTAGTCTTCGACCATCAAAAAGGAAATTCTGCAATGTTCCATTCATGATAGATGGTAGAGCTGTTGCTGCAGGTAGTCACGATTGTTTACTGCGGATCATGCGACCGACGTGTACAATGTCATAATTTATACAAGAATTGGTCAAAGTCTAGAAAACCAACTCTTTTGCTACACACCAAACGGTCGGACTGTTATGTGTCTTCTAAATTATTTTACACATAGAACATGTTTGCAAAGTCTTTATAAGATTGACGCTAAAAAGTACTCAAAGCCCTCTTAACTTACAACAGTGGTGTTTTACAAAAAACTCTTTTACTTTAGGGACATTATTAAATAAAATCAATTTTAAAAGAAGCAAGTCGCAAATTCTATATCATCTACGGTCTTCAACATTGCCAACGTGATAAAATGATATTTTTAAAATTAGCACACGAATTGCGTGCCAGAATGCTTTCGAATGCCATTTGTAATGAAGCGACTCGAGGTGATTCACAATAGACTACAGTATAGTAGACTTAGTAGACTACAACAACCGGACTCAAAAGAGTGCCATTCAATTCAGACTCTTCGCTGATCATAACTGATTAGAAATTACAGTAAAACAGAAACGATGGATTGTAAATCAGTTTATATACACTCATAAAACAATATTCGATGCGATGAGATTCAATCATGTCCATTTCTAGGTGCCAAAGAATAGCGATTTAGCTCCTTTAATTTAGGACAGCCATCCCTCTCGGTTTCTCCTAACATATTGATTAGGGCTTAATTGTTATATCTATTACCACAGATCCATTTATTTGGAATACTCTGGCCACTAGCAACCGGGTCACATACTTCCCAAACCACTGCGGCATGGAAATACAGCTACGGTCCTCGCGTTTAATTTATTGTAAGACAAATTAAAGGGGTATTATGAAAGATCGGATAAAGAGTTGATGGTTCTCGCCACATTGGTTAAAAATAGATATTTTAAAGAGAATATGCTGAATTTCAAAAATATTGTAACCTGTAACCTCGATTGTCACTGTCCCGATTAACCATCCATAACGGTTTTGTTATGAACAGCCATTGTATCACATCTTTCCTAGGCAGATTGCAGAACCTTTGCATTTGTTTCGAACATGCTCAAAACAAACGGCTATCATTTGCGACAATTGAGACCACAGCGCCATATCTGGCGTTTCCACCACGCTTTTACCACGCTTATGGCGATCTTGACACGCTCTGGGGCCATATTCCGTTATCATAGCAGCGCAGTAAAGGCGCCAGTCCGGTCTGACGGGGTGAGAACGGGACTTCTTTCAAGTTTTTACATTTTTGGGACATTTTCTCGCGTGGTGTTTACGTTTGCCGGCGACCTTGTGCATTTTCTAGTCACTGTACGGTCGCAGCATCACAGTAAGGACGCCACCCGGTCTAACAGGGGCATAATCGGCTTCGTACGAATATAGTAACAAATCAGCAAGCAAAGGTGGACAATACAGAACAAACAGTAACCTTAAATTTCTTGTAACAACGGTTATTTTAAAATTAACAATTTCAACCAGTAATTTTGGTATCCTATAGCGAATAAATGAAAAATAATCTCTTTTATGGTACCTTTTATTATATTGATGCCACTATAATGGTAATATTGTAAATATTGTTTATCTGGAGAGATGTTCGTATTTGAAGACAGAGATAAAATTTACAATGGTCAATGAGGTGATCTACATCTCCACCGATTGTATTCTCTTGTATTGTAAGTTTTCATCCTTGCCTATATATCTTTTAACCTCACATTTAATTTCCGCGAGATCGTATTAATCGAAGAAGAAATTGCTGGCTGGTGATTTATTGGGTTCTCGTAAGATATAAATCTTAATGCACTTTAACATAACATAAATTCTCCTGACATTACTGTGTTAAAAACACAATACATTACAAAAAAATACAGTAAACGTACAGTGTTCTTTCGTTTTATTGATACTCTCGTCACGATCATGTTCTTAAAGACTTAAACACTCGGACTTGCTAAGAGAATGTATACCAATAAATGTATATCGATAACCCCATAAACATGTGACGATGTATGGGGTTATTAATTGTAAACGCCGTTAATTTGTGTAATGAGATTTGATTAAAGTTGGTTAATAACGTTGGTAGCAGGTTTGAATTTTCATATAATTTCATATCTTTAAAACCACTGTCCTTGACTTCAATACCTTTGAAACGATTTAAAAAAACAAATTCTAGTAGGTATTCTCAGTGCACTCGTCATTTTCGAAACTATCATGTCGAGCGTCGTATCTGCCACTTATGTTTAAAATAGATTTGTTAAAATAAACCTTGAAGGGTCAATCCCGATAATGTTTTTGAGAATAAAACTCTTTAATTTTGTGTTAAAATCCATTAAGATCCCATACCTTTGGGCCAAGCAACTAACTCAATATATGTTAACGTTTTCAAACAACTTAAACCCACAGTCTTCATCTTGAACTGGAGTCCGGTGTCCCGCAAACTGTATTATGCGGTGATTGATAAAACCAGAGTTTTATTTTATAAAAATAATGTGTCGGTGAAATTTACCTTTTGTTATCAAGTACAGCACATGGACCATTCATCGTGTTGACCTCTAAAGGAACGGGGATCGATTATCGGGTCACCCAACGTAAGAATTGACCCGAAATCTTAAAAGGGTTACGTGTCCGGATAAGCTATTTTTACGCTCACGTCCAAAATACTTAATATTTTGAGCTGAAATTTTGAGTCAGAGTTTATACACCAGTCTTCTATATTTTGGCGTTTAAATTTCATACGTACTCGGACTTTTATTTTTGAGGCTGTGTTCTATTCGGGACTGTCCCTTACTGTCCCTTTAAAATACACGACATCTATACACAGCGCTACTTTGTTCAGTAATAATTCTAGAAGTCACAGTATCAGTTGACAAAAGTCACATTTTCTTGTTGAAAGTAAAACGTTTGACTTTGAAAGGTCATCGTAGCCATCAAAACAAGGGGGTTATTTTGCCTCTGTCAACCGGGCATCATTTCCTTATCTATTTTAACCACCTGCCTGTAAAATTGACCACCTCCATTCCTGATTGGCCGCTATATCGAAAATTTAGTATATATTGTTTTGTAATGCAGTTCTACCCTGTTTCACATCTGGCATACATACACAGAGTAATCAAACCTTTTTAATTCCATTAAAAAATTCTCAAAATTATCGAACTAGGTCAACTAGCTTAGTGTCTGTTCTCAATAGGAGCTAACTGTAGACAGACAGCCTACGTTTAGTATGACCTTAAAGAGACAATCCCGATAAGAACAGAGTCTCAAAAATTAAAGTCCGAGTATTTGTAAAATTTATGGACCAAAATATAAAAGCATGGTGTATTTACATTGTCTGAAAATTTCAGCTGAAAATATTGAGTCGTTTGGACATGAACGTCAACACTGCTTATCCGGACACGTAACCCTTTTAAGGTTTCGGGTCATTTTTTTCATTGGGTGACCTGATAATTGATTTAGGTTTCTTGAGAGGTCTATACAGTGAATTACCCATGTACTGTACTTGATAACAAAATGTAAATTTCACCTACATATTATTTTTATAGAAAAAAGTCTGGTTTTATCCAGATACTGTATAATATAAAGGTCTCCATTTCCAGATGCAGACTGCCAGGTTTAAGTTATTTACAAGCGTATCACAAATATCGGGTTAGTTGACCGGCCTTAGATAATGGGTTTTAAATGATTTTAACACAAAATTAAGCAGTTTTATTCCCCAAAAAGTTATCGGGGTTGGCCCTTTAACCCAGATTAGGATAACTATGGCATAGGTCAGAATGTGTTTTTCTATATCATATATTAACTAGAAGCTGTGAACGGGCGTTTCAAAACCCTGCGATACAAGTACAATCCCACCCACAATGAATGCTAAGCAGAGAGAGAGAGAGAGAGAGAGAGAGACATGGTCATTTCTGGAATAACATAGTTTAATTTTATTTCAATAATTCGCTTGCGCGTAGGGATCTTTAGCAGTGGGAGGAAACCGGAGGACCCGGAGAAAACCCACGAGGTTGGACATACGACCCTACTCCTTGCCACGTACAACCGGGGATTCGAACCATCCGGCTGTCACCCACCCCGAACGTTGCCATCAGAATAGAAAAATAAGGAAAGTTTAACGTAAATTAAACAATGTCGAGTGGTCTCTATTCGTCTGTCACGGTCATCTTTGTCTAAGACAAAGTTGTATTAGTAGGACGTTAAACCCCATTTCATTCATTCATTCCAAGACAAAGTTGTATTAATTCACCCTTTCCGTTTTCATGAAACGGTCGGTTTCATTACAGAAATATGAATTTCATACTTTTGTTTTCTTTTTAGAAATATATTTCTGAATGATCTAGCTAGTGCCGTTAATCGGCCCATGGGGGATGATACGCGCGTAAGCCCGACCTCATTATTGTATACTCGTGGTACAATCACGTGTCTCGGCTCATCACAATAACAAAATCATCAGTTATACCATATGAGCCGTATATATTATAACTAATCTTATTAGAGCGGTTGCGAAATACATCCGCGTGGAAATGCCACCTCCTCCTACCCAACATAAGTTCAAGTTCAGTAAGTATTATTTAAAATATTTTAAGGCTTCGATTTGCCTGCCAGATCCGTATTTGTAACGCTTGACATTAGCTGCTATATTTGACTCCAATTTAGTTGATTGTCATGAACACTGTGCGGTGTTTATAAAGTTTACCGTGTTTCTTGGATTTAATATTGATCTTCGTCCTGGATTCCACAATAAAATCAAGTTGATACCGGTAAGTTTAATACAAATAATGTAAAACCAAATTAAAAATGCAACCATATCTAAAATTTCGGCCAATAAAATAAAGCAGATTGGTGGGAATTGCCATACAATAAAAGAAAATGGAAAAAAAATGATATGTTTTTTTTCTTTATAATACAAATGTATATAAATAATTTCCATATAGCTATTTGAGCCAAAAGAATGTATTATTGATAATTATATATTGTAACTTTGAAAGAAGATATTACTGTATTTTTTACATATATCATTTGGTGTACATTCTAAGACTTGATAATTGATTAATTGTGAACATCGACATCACTGACAAAGAACAGATCTAACGGTATTTTGCCATCTGTACACATTAAAAGACACGTCCATTATGTGTTCTATTAGATTATGTCAAGGCCATTTCGATGAAATGCATTAAACCAGCGACTGCCAGGCAGGATACGCCCACTTTTCGCAAGAGGTGGGAAAAGAACACGCTAAAAGCAAAAACGATTTTATGTACAATCAGGAGCCATAATCCTAAAAATTATGGTCTGAAATGCGCAAATATCAAAAGGGACTGAAAATTTTGGAATACATGTATAAAGATATGTTTTAAGTTTCATTATGGTGAAATGGTGATATATCTAAATGGGTTTTAAAATCGGACAAAAATTGTGAGACCTCTCGAGAATCCACTAGCTAAAAATGCGATTTTTCGACCTATCAGGTGTCATAATCTAGGAAGTTACGAGCCGATATGCACGAATATCTAAAGGATCTGTGGGTTATAAACACGCGTTCAAGTTTCATCAAAACTGTGACCCCTAGATTGTCCACAAGCTTAAAACGCGATTTTTCGTACAATCATGGGCCCAATTCTGACGTTACGGTCCGATACATGCCAATATCGAAAGGAACCGAGATATTGCAAGTTTCATTGAAAGCGGATACAAATTGTAACCTGTACTTAGAGTGTCCGAATGGTGGATGGACGACCGGACGGACACACGGGGCGACGGCATAATATGTCGACATGAAAATATGGGCGTATAAAAATATAATAAGCAATATTTAACGGATTAGCAGACATTAGTTATCTTCATCAGCATGGACATTGTAATGTGCTGACTCCCCAATCACACGAATATCAAAGGGAATGATCTGCCAAATCTGATTGAGATCTTCACATATCTCAATATGATTATTACTTGTTTTACGGTCGTGCTTAAATTTTAATATCGCCTTCAATACTTCTTTCGTGGAACCGCGGGTCACCACACCACTCTAACCAATTACGTTATTTATTTTTATGCTCTATTTCGTGACATTTTACAACCAAACAGGTGTTATCTATTAATTGTTTGCAGTAAAATTAAAGCAAAACATATCATCGGCTTCATACAGCAATGTATCTTTGTAATGCTTTTGCGTACTGCGGTCAACTGGACAGTGTCAGTGTGCGAGCTTGACACATATCGTCTGCTACAAAGTAGTATATCGTCAATAAAACGAACAAAAAATAATTTAGACATGATTTGAAATCGGCAATTTATTACGAATGCTACACGCAACTTACAACAAGAGTGACATTCAAGAATACGTTTTCTGTAAAGAGAAAAGGAGGAGAAACCCCCTTTTCCCTAGCATTTACCATGTAGTTACACGTAAACAATAAGGCCAGTATTGGTCAGGCTAAAAATAGATACCGGAAATACGTCATACGTAAAAGCTCCTATAGAGCCCTGTGAGTGTGTTGAACCAACTGTGTCACTCCCGGTTTTAATTATAATGAACTTCTCGCTTACAAAAACTTTTTTGCTTGTGTCACAGAGGGAATTATTTATCAATATATATTTAAGATTTATGGAAACCTTGTTGAAAATTGTTGTTCTCGACCTTTAAATCCCGTATGGATGAATATGGCCGCTAGTAACGGTCCTGTGATATTGCAGACACAAATTATAAACTTCATCACATCTCAAGAGAATAGCTAACGCTCAACTAGAATTTCCCTTGACAGTTTTTCACATATTGATTGCGTGCAATTACCCAAACGTATTCTTCCAACCGGGTATATGTGGAAAATTGCTTTAAAAAGAAGCAGGTTTTATTATAAATTTATCATTGAAATGTAATCTATATATGTGGAAAATTGCTTTTAAAAGAGACAGGTTTTATTATAAATTTATTATCTATATTAAATCTTTTTTTAAAAATATTTATTTGCATACTACATTTGTGACAATGTTTTAAATTCAACAGAACAGAACACAAAGAAATGAAGTCAAATTTAACGTCTTATTTTCTGCATACAGTGGGCTAATGAAAAGGATGATAGAAAACAGTCATACTTTAAAATGAGGACGAAAATACGGAAGGCAAGCGTCTACAAATAAGTTTTCAATGCACTAGCCATGGACATCCTCGGTATCCCCAGTGCATTATACTGAGACACCCGGATCTCTTAATGGTGGCAAGAGCTAGAAGCTTTAATCTCTTTTACAGGGAGGGCGAATTTTGCAAATTGACCAGCTTTTGTAAATCTTCAAAATGGTAATTTACTAATTTTTCATATTTATACGCCCACATTGCGTCGTTTCCATGTCTATCAATAAATGTCTTGTGAACGCGACAGAGGCTATAGTTTTCAATGGAAGCATTGCGGTTATGAGAGGACGAAACACTCAACATTCTGCGACTTTTCGTACCGTATTTATCCCCCAAAACCGTGCGAACCGATAGGGTCTGTAGCGTTAATCTCCATTCTCTCTTTCTCCCCCCCTCTCTCTCTCTCTCTCTCTCTAAAAGTTTGGTAAAACAGATTGGCTTATGAACGCGACAAAGGATGTAAGATTTTTTTTTTCAAATTTGTTGTGAAGCATTGGGGTCATGAAAGGACGAAACCTATCGACATTCAATTTTCTACGACTGTCCGGTCAAAAGTTATTCTCTTTTGTCGAAAACATTGTGATTGCAATATAGGCTAATTTCAAATTTGATGTGAAGCAATGCGATATAATTCAAGGTTGAAGCGGACGTAAAACCCTGCAAACAAACGCATTCCTTTGCCAAGCCTATTGTGTGGCCTTTCTGGCTAGTTTCTTAGAAAATACTTGTCTACAATATCACCCAAGGTGGAAGCGGACGTAAAACCGTACGACAAACGAATAACTTGTGAAGTGGATGTTAAATAAAGCTATTTCAGACGCAATTATTTAATCAACCCCACCCATTATCAACGACAATCGAGGTCAGTAATAGACCTACCCTGAGTATTGTAAATATGTTTTAGAATTTTGAACATGATTCACCACATCTTCACCGACTTCCCCGAAGGAATGTTCGCCACATACGCGCAAAACACTATTCGTTGAATGAATCCTATCGATATATCAGCATTTTAAGACTTTCCGTTTCGGAATTATCTCACCTTTGCTGAAAACATTGTGAACACAACAAAGTCAACATTTTATACGAAACCTTTTAAGTGAGCTCATAAACATTGGGGTCATGAAAAAATGAAACCTTTAGATTTGCAGCTTCCCAAAACTGTCCGTTCCGGAGTAACCAATGTATATCGAAATTCCGCATTGCACGATTAAGCGTTATGTCTGTTTGTGAACTCTCTACAGCAATCTCGACCCCAGAGATAACTTTAGCCTTCGCTTATCTCTGGTAAAACTCGCCGGCAATTTTGAATGTCGCATGATGTATCCTTCCGTCGGTCGCTTCAGAAATTTTACGCATTTAGTGAGTCACTCACCGTGAGCGCTAAAAATAATCAAATCGGCTGTTTGATGTCAAGACGTGGAAAATGTTCCAAGGATTATTAATATTTAACTCATGCAACCAACCCCTGCCCAATTGTCGAGAAATCGGCAGCTTTCATTCTAAAAAATACTGTCAATCAGTAGCCACCAGGGGCGGAACTAAGGAACCACTTTCACGCTGATTAAATGGCCAGCAATGTTTACAAGAGGTAACGTTATCTCTGGGATCAAGATTACCCTCTACAGGTCACAATTTTTATCCGATTTTGACTACGCGGTTCCTGTCGATATTGGAATGTATCTGACCGTGACTTTGCGTCCCCTATTTGTACGAAAATATATATATAACCCAAAGATCTCGATTCCTTTCGATATTGGCATGTATCAGACATTAATCCCTGATTGTGCTATATGTTTACCTTGTAAAAGGGGTTTCGTAATTCAAGATTCATTCGCGGGATCTCATTACCGTTCTGAGTATGTAAATTACACTGAAATGGTATATGACATTTTAATTCTCTATAGCAAACACTTAAACAGACGATCGCGGTAGCATTAGCGTTCATCAATTTTAAATAGGAGTGAGATTGTGTTGTAATAACAGATTAAAACAGTCATTTAACACGATTTTCATTTCTTTTATATTGTAAATTTCAATTACCACTATACAATATTTATAAAGGTCACGCTTTCAACCCAGTTTTCACAGGAGCTGCACGAAAGAAAAATCAATGAAGTGTATAAATAAGTATATAACACTTGTAATGAATAACATCTCAAGATAACAGATACAAAGATAAACTTTGACTTTTAAAACTAAGTCAGTCTGAATGGATTTCATTCGAGATTCAATACCAAAGCTTTCGAATTTGGTAACAAAATGAATATCTTTATACGACGAGATGTGTGCAAGTCTTGGTTGGAAGGAGTAACCTTAAGTTTCGATACATAAATGTTAATTTTGTAAGGCATATTTTTATCACTATACATGAATGGGAGATTGGGCCACAGGCAAAATGCCTATGCCAGACCCAACCTCCCTGACCCTTATCCCCCATGAATCTGACAAAAATGACCGTTTTTGTAGGGTCCACAAACTAATTTTATATTTGTGTAAAACGCATAACTCCAGAAGGAAAGGTCTGATGCGCGTCAAAATGGAACATATACAATTGACCATGGGAGAAGCAAAATTAAAAGAAAAATATGTCCATCGAAACCAACTGTGGAACAGGTGTTTTTGTGGACTAATTATAGAAAAAAAAGTTTGCAACAGAAGGATATAAATGACATTTTACGACAAATAATTTAAACTCTTTGATGTTGATAATGATAGCAAAAGAGTTATTGTGTTTCGAAGTGTCGACTCAACAAATTGATGTCTTTTCTTGGCCTATGCAAACTTATGTCAATAGGTACTAACGCAATTAAACTGAACACCAATATAACACATGAATAAAAATTAACAATAACAAGCACATAAATATCACGAAGCGATTATAGTGACTTTCAACATTGCAATCTGCTCACAATTTTATAAATTTTACAATAGTAAAGAGAGGTATCAGTAAATCGAAGGCATTTCCCCCTTTTCAACATTGTTTTTATTTACTTGTACACTTGAATGCAGAAAAGTGAAAAAGTTGATTAGATCTAGTATCTTTAGAAGTGGGAGGAAACAGGAGGACAGGCGACCCTACCTCATCTCAAGTAAAGCTCGGATTCGAAACCACGCTACTATTTGAATCAGTAAAAGACCTGATGATTTAACGTGCATGCGTTACCCCCCCCCCCCCCCCCCCTACACACCAACACCCACCCACATATGTACACACGCACGCCTCTACCTAATACAAATATATTTACAAGAAAACTTCTATAGACCACAGTTTCCAGGCCTGGGTAATAATTCGAATCCCCATGTAAGGCTGGTGATTTTGCTTTGGTTCCTGAAAGTAAAACAATAATAAAGAATATAAGGTCAAAATATACTTGCCCATGTGTATATATAAAAATAAAATATATAAAAAGCAGTCTGATTAAAATATTTAAATTTCGTTTCATTTTATTTATGCTCTCGATTGCCCACACTACATGAAGATCTGACGAGCGGATTTTGGCCATATGACTTCCGACATTGATTGATCCATCAGCATTGTCGTTTCAAGGGGTTTACCCACAGTCCCATACAGAGCACGCCAAGAACTCACTATAACAGACCGTTTCATTGGCCAACTGCTCACATCAACCAGAACGCCGGTTTTATAACAACTCTTGCAGATCCTAGTGTTGTGAAGACAAGTAAAACGAAATTTTGAACTTCATAAAACGAAACCAAATAAGATCTTGAATATAGCCAATAGCAGGTGTCATGAGCAATAGTCTGCAAGTTCTACTACTTGCTGAAAAGCTATAAGATCTTGAATTTATAGCAAAACTTTATAAAGAAACAAGGCGCCCAATTTCATCAGACAACAGGATGTTGGTATTTTAGAGATTCTGATTCTTGCTTGACGTTGGATTTAAAGGGTTATATTAACCGTCCACGGTACGGGATAAACAGGGTGTGGTTTTTTTTACCGGAAATACATCTACTATTATTTCCTTTAATAAGCCATTGGCTGACTAAAAACTGTTTACACTGTGAAGTTGAACGTTAAACGTGCAATTATAAAAATGTATTTCTGTCAAAGGAATGATCCAATTACCACTAATTCTTCCAAATGTACTCAAAAGTGGCTTTACATCGTGTAAAAATATCTACCTAAAAGTCAATACCCCCCCCCCCCCCATATTCATTGGAATACCGTTTTTTAGGACTTCGAATTTTGTCTTATTGTTTGGATTGTTCATACTTGGTTGTTTTTTTTAACTTCATGCGAGATAACCAATTGCAGTTTAAATTAAAAGCAATGTTTCCAAATACAGTAGAGCACAGTAAAAATGTGTTGTCATAAATCGCCATTTGAGGATACGTGTTCGATCCCTGTGCACAGGACGAAGGGTCTGACCGGGAACAACGTATATTCGTTGAGATGGGATGAAAAACCGGAGGTCCCGTGTACACATTGATGTGCACATAAAATAACCTTTGACAATATTGGAAATAGATATAATGGTAGACCGTAGTGCCCGTCTTCATTAGCCCAGTCGTTACAAAATAGTAGAACGTTAACCCCATTCCGGGGGGTTGGATGGATGAATGGTTAGCGTGCGCGCGCTGTATTATAAAGCCTGTCAGTGAGTCCACTGGCGTGGTTTCGAATCCCTGGTTGTTCGTGGCAAGGAGTAGGGTCGCTAGTCTACCCCCCCGCGTTTCCCCGGGTCCTCCCACTGCTAAGGACCCCTACGAAATATTGAAATAAAATTAAACCATATGATAGTACCGAAATGACCTAGTTTGTGTGTAGTGGACGTTAAACCTCGTTAAACCTCATTTATCTGTCTTAGTCCCAAAATGACCTAGTTTGTGTTCAGTGGACGTTAAACCCCATTTCTACCTCTTGCTATCATTACTCAATCTCTCTAACCCCATTGCATGAAACTTTCATTACGCATCCATCGTAGCAGTCGGATATGCGCCAATATGAAATTTTAAGTTTGTTTAAAATCGGATAAAAATTCCTCACTACCTAAACAAGCGTGTTTTTACTACAATCAGGGCCAACAATCCACGAAGTTACAGTCCGATCAAGATCTCTTACGATAAAAACCTTTGGAATACAAATTGTGACATGTAGAGAGTACCCATAAACAAAATGTTAATGGAAGTTCGGATGGACAGGGATGACAACATACAATACGTTCGAATGAAAATGTGGGTGTATACGAATAATAAATTAGATTAGGATACCAATCTATCAAACAAAGCTAAAACCCCCCCGCATTTGTACTGTATTATTACACGTGAAATAGAAATCGGGATCAATCTATCAAACTCCAATTTATCACAATTTTCTATATTAAATATAGAAAAGTAATTTATTATCGACCAAAGACCAATGTCATTGGTGGGTCCTCATTAAAGGAAATAAGAACAAGATACAATTTAATTGAAAGTCGAGATACGGTATTGTTGATGAAAATTTTCTTCTAGTATACAATTATAAGTTGTTCTGTCTTATAGTGATTGAGGTGGTTCGACCATGTTCTAAACTAGTTTTGACAGGGTCATAATCATTGCTTGACCGAGCAGAAGGTTTCACTTATGCCGAAGTGCTACTTTCTGGGGGTTGTAGCTTATTGCAACACTTAAGACGAAACTCAGATAAATAGTAAAAATTGTACTTTTAATAACGAGTGTCCAAAACTGGTTAACGGTCACAATAACGAGATAGGTATCGCTAGGGCGAGCCGGTCACCAAGACTAAAGTTACAATAGAATACAGCACATATATACAAGCTAAGGATTAAAATAATTATATAATTATATTTGATAAAATGTTAAATTGCACATATGAAACAGATGTTTAAAGACAGAAGAAGATATGGACATAGCAAAATTGCGTGTTAACTATAATTACGTAATATATATCGTTACATTAAGTATAAACTCAAACAGTTAAACGACTTGAAAGATTAGTGAGATATCAATTCCGACATTGGTCGATTACTACTTTAACAAAAATTATATCATAACATATATACAAAGATACACTACAACAACACCCCGTCGCCCCGAAAAACGCTTTTCTCCGTAAAAGCAAGCAATAAATCACACACAGTAGGTGTTTAAATTGATTAAAGACTAATTCAATTAATAAGATAAAACCTACAAAATACGTCAGAAAATTATAACACTAAGGAATGAACAATTTAATTCTAAAATGGTGAACTTAAAATGTACATATTAATGAAATATTAATGTAACACTTATATAATCTCAATAGGGAGGATATAATGACAAGGACATAATCGGTATAGATTCACATAATGAACCTGTTGTTAATTCTAATATCAATACCCTAAAAGCAAATAATTAATTTATATGGATTTAAAAAAACCAAAAAAAACAAACAAGCGAGCACCGTTAAAAGTCCATTAAATTACAAAGAAACATTTATCATATTTTTAACAGAAACACAAATCTAACAATATATTTACACAAATTGTCTATCAAATTATGGATATGTCCGACCATTATGCCACACATTCTGCCGCGTTCGTGCATGGTGATGCTGCAGATATGCAACATGCTGATCATATTGAGCAAGAGACGGGTCAGGTAACTCGCGTCCGGATATCCTTTCCGCATGGTCCTTTATGTATACTTTAGCAAAATCATCCAAATCATTCTCGGACACACACCAATTCGTGGTTGTTGAGAAACCCCTCCAACGAATTAAATATTACTGTTTGTCCTTTTTAATTTGTCTTCGGAAAACTTCCTGGGTCGATTTGGTTGCTGTGTCCTGTTTGCTAAGATAGTTTACATCGGTATTCACTTTTTTGCTCCATCGATTTACATTTAAACAAACGCTGTCTGTATTCTTCGCTGGTCCTCCGATGTCCGTTTGACAATCTTGATTCACAATTTCCACAGAACACATTGTTTCCACCGAAACCAAAGGCAATGAGTCGGTCTCAACGGCAACTTCAACAGTTTTAGGCACAATGAGCCCGTTAGTATCACTTCGTATAGAAGAAATTGACGATACCTGATGAAAGTCACTTTTCCTAGATAGAAATTCTTGACGACTCCGTTGATCACGCTCTTTCTTTGCTGAAGAACGATGCTTCTTCTCTGGATGACATGGCGCCTGGTACGTTCGTGCATTTTTTATGCGCGAACTCTTAGTTTTTCTATTACTGGCACGCGCACGGGCACTATTTTTATTGCTTAATATGTACCAAAATCTGGGATTTCGCGCGTAGGTACTTTTGAGGTATTAGGTCTGTTTAGCATAACACTTGCCATTGTACCTGTGTATCGCTAATTATAAACCGAATGTTTGAAGACCGTTCATATTTATTACGCACTTTTTTTTTAGTACAGTGTTGATTCATGCTCAAATTGTTGCTAAGCAAACCAACGGGATTATTTTCTCAACAGTGTATGCCACTGTACCTGTGTATTGCTAATTATAAACCGAATGTTTGAAGACCGTTCATATTTATTACGCACCTTTTTTTAGTACATTGTTGATTCATGCTCAAATTGTTGCTAAGCAAACCAACGGGATTATTTTCTCAACAGTGTATGAACGTATATTCATAGTGATAATATCCTTACACCGAGAGAAAGTATATAGTCTCGGTGAATAGAACCATGGTTGTCTGGTAGAAAATTACTTTTGTATTTTTTCGAACGGTAAACAGTGTTTTTAGAAGCAAACTAACCTGCCGCACATGACGAAGTCATTATACTTATAATAAAAAGGCAAGAACTCCTTTTGCAGCGGAAGTTTATCAGTGAGTAATAGGTCAAGGTTAAACATACAGTACTCGCATCGCGGTGGTTTGATGTTTTTTTATTGTGGAATTCCGTGAATTACCGCGTGAAAATCGAGTGACATGATACAACTGACAGAGCAGCCCGGAGTCGAACAATCGCCGCCCGAGCTGTCTTCGTCAGCTAGTTTCAAATTGGCGTACAACCAGTGCAAGTGGGAAAATACGACAATAAAATCAGAAATATGTTATTTATTATTGTCGGACTTATTACATCACTCCTGTCTAACAAATCATAAAGCTGTTACGGTGGCGGCATAGTATTTCATCGTAACACCACAGCCACTCTAACCATTCATAATACATCTAACTATCACTCCCTACACATTTCCCCTCGTCTACTTTCCCAAACGTCAACAACACATCTCATGCATCCATTTCGCTGATTAATCCTTGTACCATGTCTACTGGATTACGATGTGTAGAATTGCTCCACTTAAAACATATTTCTGTGGTACTGTAATCCAGTCTCAGGCTCCAAGTTACTGATAACGTGTCCATTTACCTGATGACGGCCAAAGCTGCTGCTGGAAAATAGCGTTCCATATCCATGTCGTTCTGACTTAACTCACTGAGAGGGTTTACCGGAAAATATGAGTAACTGAATACTCTATGCCCGCTTTCTCCACCAATTGCCGAAGTGCTACTTTCTGGGGGTTGTAGTTTATGAATAGTAAAAATTGTACTTTTAATAACGAGTGTCCAAAACTGGTTAACGGTCACAATAACGAGATAGGTATCGCTAGGGCGAGCCGGTCACCAAGACTAAAGTTACAATAGAATACAGAACATATATACAAGCTTAGGATTAAAATAATTATATAATAATATTTGATATAATGTTAAATTGCACATAGGAAACAGATGTTGAAATACAGAAGAAGATATGGACATAGCAAAATTGCGTGTTAACTATAATTAAGTAATATATATATCGTTACATTAAGTATAAACTCAAACAGTTAAACGACTTGACAGATTAGTGAGATATCAATTCGGACATTGGTCAATTACTACTTTAACAAAAATTATACCATAACATATATACAAAGATACACTACAACACTTATATAAAAGAAAATTGTGATGTTGATAACCTTGAATTATGGCTATTATTTGTACTTCATGATCAGTAATTTTGGCTAATATATCTATTCAAGTAATTTTAATGCAAGACGGGGTGGAACCTATTATTACACGCTAGTAAACTCATTAATTATTCCACACACACCCACACACACACCCACACCCACACCACCACCACACACGGGGCTCAATTAGAGAGAAAAATATTATGTCCAATAGAAGGTCACAGACCGGACTTGATTGACAAAAATGTTATAGGTCATTCCATTTTAAAATGTGTTAAATGTCCACATTTTGTCTGTAGACATTTAGGCTAATGTTCTTTAATGATTTATTAAGACAGTACGTATTTTTTTTTACATTTATATAACCTCATTTCGAAATTTGGTTGACAGTTAAACTAAATTCCAAATTACACGTCGCTAAAACATCCGTCTCATCTGATCGTGAAATAGCTTACACACGTCGCATTCATGAGTCGATGTTTTATGGTTATCCTCGTGGGGATTTCATGATCAATTTAATCTTAAGGCAACAAAAATAGTACGTTTTTATTCAGCCTCAACAAATTAAAGTTGTCGACTTTAATAAACTTACGCCAAGTGGTTTTAAAATGCGTTTTGAAGCATAAATTGAACTAAACACAAACTGATGACAAACTTAGCCGAAAAATCCTGGAATGTATAAATGCCGTAATGAAATGGGGCTTAACGTTGTACTGTTCTGTTCGGATTTACAAGGTTCAAATTTGGCAAGACCGCAATTGATACAAGATTTAGTTGATAGAATAAGCATTATTTTTAGCAAACCAACACTTGTGACGAGGGTTACTACAAACTTCCGGGACAGCCATGAACGCTCCTGGTCGACCTCTTATGGTGAAAGTTTCTACACACGGTCTTATTGAATTTGATCGTCTTTCTCGGCAAAAGTATGTAGATAAGTAAACATAAAAAATAAAAAATGCTCTGTAGACAAGAAAATGTAACGGTAAATGTTAGACATGTCGCTATGGCTATTCTTGATTTAACATCACCTATGAACTCAGCGACTCCGAAAACCCTAATACAGTCAAGATGAGGTTCATACAGGGAAAAATAATGATTTTTGATGAAATCTAAATTATCACCCTCAGTTTAACCCCCACTATCATTTAACACCACCCCGTACTATATAGTTACCATGATGTCAACGACATAAGAAACAAAACTAGTCTCGTCGATAATTTACCCTCAGTCGACAAAATCAAAGCACGGAAAAGCCAAACACATCGAGAATCAAAAAATAGTTCTATAAAGGAGAAACTCAACAATATTGACTTAAAGCTACAATTTCAAATTTTTAAGTTATATTTTTAAAAATTTATTTAAAAAATCCTTAAAGTAGATTGTATCCATAAACACCCCTATTTGTTCAAGAATAATCCTATAATTCACCATTGCCAAAAATATCATTTTCAACTTCAATTTCCAACGTTTGAAGGAAGCTAATGAAAGGGGAGGGAATGGGAAAACAAGGGAGGTAATTGGGTTATTTCACGTGTCATAGATTTTTAAGGGAGGGAAATAATGCCCATGGTCGTATAATATTGAGTTGATAACCTTTTGAGCAAAAGACATAGAATTAATTATGTTTTGACTTTCTTAGAAAATATGAAATTCTTGCTATAAGGGAACTGCTGGATATTTTCCCAACAATAACGATACCTGATTTGAAACATTTTTCACTTTTAAAACAATTCATTATAAACATGATGTTAGTACTGTCGAGACATAAATCCACGGGTTTAAATAACCGATACTTACAGTCAGTTTTTATATTTATTTGTCTACGGTGCCAGTTTATGATTGCAAGAGTTTAAAATTTAAAAGATAAAGGCACATAAACATAAAAGAATTGTTCAGTATATCTGTACACAAAGAAAGACGCCTCTGAGTAAATAATTGATATTGTAAATTGAAAATATGGATTGACTTTATTTGATTGGGTTTTGAGGTGATTTTACTGACATGTGTCTTTAAAGGTTAATGTCCTAGACTTTTCTTACCCTTGACACCTGGTAGGCGGGTTCGCGTTAAACCAAATCTGACCCAACGTCAAGATATGCCAACGTTTTTGTATGATAATGGTCGACCGCATAAAACACGTATCTGATTGGCCAGCCCTCGCTCCGATACCTCCGTTGGAAGGGGCATCAAGCCCATAAGTAGAGACCACGTTGGCATGTATCTGTGTTAGTGTTAGTGGTTTCGATGGCAGGTAATGGCTTGCCTATATCCCGTTTTGGTCTGGTACGAAGACAATAATAACACTATAGTAGCAGTTATGTCCATGATTCATTCAATGATTGTGCACGTGACGTTGGTGACAAAAGTTTGTTTCAACCCAACTGATCTATCCATTTCAGACTTAGAACTTTTCACCCCGCCATCGTATATGTGATATTTTATTTGAAAAAAACTCCTTCAAAACACCATTTCAAAGCAAAATACAATATCGTCGTATTGTAAGGATAATTAGATATCATTAAAAAATTGGCATGGATGATGCTTTAAAATTTTTTTGGCATAAATTGTCTCCATATATTACGAGGGACTCGAAGAACTAGGCTAGACATATTATGTCACAAGGCATTTCAAAAGGTGCCCGCCTATTCTTATCTGAAGAGCATGCGATATAAATACTGTCAGTGTAGAGTAGAATAACCAGAGGCTAGAGATCGCCATTTGATGGAGACATATTATAGCGTAATCGCAGAACATAACTAATTTGAAATTAGAGTAAAATGGAAAACGTTTGAATGTAAATCAGTTTATATACATTCATATTACATTATTATATTCGTTTATATTTAGCGATTTAGCTCCATTTCATACAGTTGTTTCGTATGCCCATTATTTGACGTACAAAAATTTTAAGACTTAGGGCACTTGTTTGTAACTAACAATGTTTTAAAATTTAAAAGAGTGTTTTATCAATCTTATTCTCAGTGATGCAATCTTTATAATTGCGCATGAAAGACCTGAATAGAAGTTGACCACGAGTTATTGCCCTTGCATTGCAGTCATCGTAAACGCTTTAGATGAACCATACGAAAAAGTTATTTGGTGTTAACATGTTAGCCAGAAACAATATCAGTAAATTTTGCGATATTATTGTATCAAATTAACGATGCATTTTGAATCGATAACATTTTTGTAACAAGAACGAACTATTAATGAGATAAGAATACCTAAATATGCTGGGGGACAGGAACCACCAAAGAAAAGATCTAAATATGCCCAAATTCAAAGCAAGCTCCAGGAATTGACACGAGGTTGATGAATTGACTTTGGTTGGTTGGTTGTAGGAAGAAACTTAGATTGTAACTGTGCATTAGCCATCGTACAAAGAAATGTATATGAAATGTCTTGGGATCGTTTACGTATTTATACTTATTTTGAGAAATAATCACAATGAACTGAATTTCGATCACTTGTCAGCTTCTTGTTAAACTGTCGTATATTATTTTAATAATTAATGAGTGAGTTGAATTTAAGTTAAGTCGTCGAAAACGACCTTCTTTAATCCGTTACGGTCACTAACTGCGCCTTCGCCGGAATAAACCAATGCTAGCACAGTTAAAAGCTACATTTAATTGTGTTACTATATCAGATATCTAAAGTTTTCACTTTAACATTTGAAATCTTGTAGTATTGTAATAATTACATCCCACTTTTCTACTCGTTGCAACTGGCAACCTTTGATAAAATGTTTATTTCCAATACATCCCTAAACATATCCGTATATGTAATGGATAATGGCCGAAGACTTCCCCGAGGTTTTTCTTTCTATTTACATAATGGACAGTCTGAGGCTATTATCTAACTTAAACCATGGCCACCCTTTGTCTAAAATAATAGACACCTAACTTAATACATTGCTTGCTGTTAAAACAAAATCAGTGGTCAAATAATGTCACCATCACGCACACACCAAATACCACTCACTATGTGAAAAACACACAAAATAATGGATTGTTTCACAAAACAGCATCCATTTGTAATTATACACGTCATAGAAGTAGTTCAGTTTAACCATGTCTTCTCGTGGAGGGGATATTTTTATTACTCAATCTAAAACAACATGTAATGATAGCACTGATATAGATACAGACGATGTGTTGAGTGACGTTTTAGACATACATCAGAATCAAGTTATGAGTTTTCCTAAGTTTTATTTGGAGCATAACCTATGCTAAACCTCTTCATAAATCGGACCTTGTAAGCAACGCCGGATTAACCATGGTGGGGGCCCTGGGTCCTGGAACATGTGGGGGGCCCCTGATCACCGACCGCGAGCGTCGGAGGTGCGAAACCCATGAAGGGGGGTCTGGGGCGGGGCCGTATGTAGGATTGTAAATGTGGGGGTGTAGCAGAGTGTGTCAATTTCGGCTGCGCTATTTCTCATTTGCTGTCAAGCACACCAAAATGAGAAACTCCTTATCCTCTAAACTAGAACTAGTCAGAAACACCATAAGGCCACGTGGATAGGGCGACCAGAACGAAAATCTCTAATCATGTCATTTGGTGGCGGCGCTCCCAAAGACCAACAAGGTCCTGTCAAATGTGAATAAGGACGACCAAAACGAGCCCTTTAATTTCATGTGATGGTGGGTCAGGCGCCGACCCAGAAAGAGGTGATAGGAGAGGCCCTTCGCCAATGGGGGCGGCACCCTTGTCTTGGTTTCTCCCTCATAAAATTTTGAACATAAAGATGCAGGAAACACGTTTTTATGCCATTGGGGTGATATCTGAGTGGCAATTTTGTATTTTATATGGTGGCAGAATTTTTGGGAGAGGCATTTCCTCCTGGTGTCCACACCTGGGTCCGCAACTGTGTTGGCGCCCGATAGCCTCCACATAAGAGATATAAAAAAGTTTGGATTAGGTGAAGGCGCCATTAAAACCGACCGACTCATCGGTGCCTTAGGAGCATCACTATGTGATCATAATCAAGTGTATTTTTTATAACTGAAATTGTGTCAATTTTTTTTCTGGAAATTTTTAGAAATTGGAGGCCGGAAACATGATTTCTTGGCATTTCAGGCATTGTGTGGAGCCATTTAGAAGTACCTCCCCCGGCAAAAAAAAATTAGTATTCTGCCACAAAATTCGCGCATTCTGGCGTTATTTCAGTCGACCAATCCATGCGAGTGCTATGAAATGATGGCATTTCTAGAGGAGGGGGCTGGACGCGACTGAAATTTTTTGTGGGGGGCCCTAATGTGGGAGGCCTGGGACCTGTGCCCCATGCTTAATCCGGCCCTGGTGATAAATGCGAGTTATATGAAATGATGGCATTTCTAGAGGAGGGGGCTGGACGCAACTGAGATTTTTTGTGGGGGGCCCTGGGGCCTGTGCCCCATGGTTAATCCGGCCCTGCTTGTAAGCATTTGATTATGCCAGCAAACTGAACAGTAGGCGAAATGGGCAGTAAATTCATTTGTAAAATGGTCAAACCAACAACAGAATTTACCGTGTAAAGATTTACTTCAGATGACCCTCAAAGAAATGAACGAATATCTGAGTTATTTTATTGCTGAGATTAGGAACGTATCTGGCAATGAGTACAAACCAAATATCCTATATGAAATAATTGTGTCTATACAACATTTCCTGTGCCAAAATGAACTATTTGTGAGACATCGAATTTCAGGAACTGGGGAATGTGCTAGATGCCAAAATGAAGGATCTCTCAAGAAAAAGTATTGGATTAGAAAGAAAACAAGCAGAGATAACTGCACAACAAGAAGATATCCTATGAATTAAGGGATTACTTGGAAAAAATAACCCACAAACTCTTTTGGATACTCTGGTTTACTAATTTGGTCTTCAATTCGCTTTGAGAGCCGGCAAAGAACATCGAAATTTGCGTGTTGGAAGATATTCCCAGCTATTGCTTGGTACTGACAGTGATAATAGGCGTTATATTCAGTATACTGAAGATGTGTCTAAAACAAATTGGTGAGGATTAAACCATCGTCGAGTACAACCAAAAGTTACAAGGAGCCTACGAAAACAAACAATGTCTAAAAAGATATGAGACAAGTACATAAGTCTAAGGGAAATTACAATTGAAGACAAAGACCTATCCAATCATCTCAAATTTTGAATTTTCACCAGTTATGTTTGTGTTACATTTAATGTATTTTCCGTCAATATTGGACTGTTTCTGTAAATAATGGACTCTTTTTATTAATATTGGACTGTTCTTTTTTTTAGATAACAATCCATTCCTAATTATAATGGATTAAAAGAAAAAGGATGACATCATAGCTATGGTTTAAATAAAGAGTACTGTTTATTTCTGATACACGATACTTTTATAGATACCTATCAAGCAATAAGTAGCGGGCGTTTAGTCCGAACCAGAAAGCAATTATAACGATGGCTCTATACAATGCACAATACTATATAATGTACATGAAACAACTAGCCAACAAAACAAATAGTAACAAAACAAACCGATAGGAACTACATGACAGTGTAAAAATTAAATTTAGATAATATGTTATATTACAAAAAACAAATATTATACATATCAATTGGCACCTATGCCATAGTTTGGTTTGATTTATATTAATATGCAAATCATAAAAATAGAATATTGAATAATTATTTTAATTGATTGGGATGATAGAAAGTGCAGGTCTCTTGCTGGACTATTCACGGGCATTGAAAATAAGCAGGGTGAAACAAAAAACGCCTAGAAAGTCCTAAATTTTTATTACATATAAATTTCAACTGACGAACCCTCCGCCGATGCACACTTTCACCAAGGAGTGACCCACGTTTCGCGTTTCATTTACACTACCGTAGTCCGCTACGCCATAGACAAGGTGTTTCGACGATGTGGTCTAAACAAACACGTGTCTTTCTTACGCCCAGGATATCATAGCAAGAAATCTACCGTGAAAGCTTGACTTTTTCTCGAAAGGAAACCCCCTCTTCGTTTCATGTGAATTTTAACAATACCGACATAATAGATACAGCTGACCACAAACACCTTGGTCTAATATTCCATTCATCGGGACAGTGGACCGTTCATATTAACTCCATAATTACCAAAGTAGGTTAACTAGTGGATGTTCTTTGAAGTTTTAAATATAAATTGTCAAGAAAATCACTAGAGATCATATACAAATCCTTTATTCTTCCTATATTTGATTACGCTGATGTAATTTATGTTAATTGTAGTAAAACTGACGGTGACAAACTTGAAAATATCCACCTTGATGCCCTTAGAACTATAACGCATCTGGTTAAAGGTACATCTCATAAAATTCTATACACTGACTCAGGACACACTTCTCTGAAACAACGAAGATATAGGCATAGGTTAACCATATTTTACAAACTAGTAAACAAACTGGCCCCCAAAAACTTATGTCTTCTTGTCCCACCCAAAATATCTGACATTAATCCATATTTCCTGCGCGACACCAACTCTCTAAGACCTGTCCATTGTTACACGGAATCCTATAAATCTTCCTTCCTTCCTCTAACAGTTCGCGATTGAAATGATCTACCTGCCAATGTCAAAGATTCCTCTTCACTTAAAATATTTAAACAACACATTTCCAAACATGATAAACAAGTCCCCCCATGTTTCTACTTTGGCAATCGCCCAGTAAATGTCGTCCATACACAACTTAGACATGGTAAAAGCACACTAAATTATCATAAATTTCTAATGCATGTCTCCGAAAATCCTTCATGTAAGTGTGGCTACGATATGGAAAATTTAGACATTTCATTTTTGTTTTATTATCTTGGAGACGGATTAATATAAGCTTCATAGCTTGTTTCCGAATCCATAGTATTTTTTATGTATTGTAAATGTCAAATAAGTACTGTTTAAACCAAATCTACCGTGAAATGTAACGTGGGGGACAAAAAGGGATAAATGAAAGAGCAAAAGTATTTGTCACTTTTCGGTTGAAACTACTCGATAATAAATTCCATTTTCCACATTTTGCGTCACATTACTCGCTAGTGATGTGATGTAAATAAGTTATTAGCACCTTTCCTCGGTGTACCGATACACCTCGGAAAGTGTGCTAATAACTATTACTTAACAGTTTCATAAACTGGTTTCCCTCATCTTGTGTCACCTGAATATATTTGCCTATTGTGTTAAAACGTCTATTAAAGGGCCAATCTCGGGTGTATTTTGGAGAATAAAGCATCGACCAATGAAATTGATTAGCTCTGCCTAACTTTTAGCTCGAAATGTTAATCATTGAACTCCGTAAAGACATTAACCTAATGAACATCTACATCAAGTTTAACATTCTACCCCAATTAAATGCAGACCAATCAACATGCTTATCGCTCCGTAGCCTGGGCAGAAAACTTGCACAAGCTAACATAGTCAAGGTAATGCTATTATGAATTTATATTCGAAATTTCATCGCCCTCAGTTCTAAAGTTATCTTGCCCCAAAGAATCAACCAATCAGTTTGCTTATATCTGCTTACCCTAAGCAGACAAGGTTTTCATCATCCAATTCCATCCAGGCATTCCCCTAATAAATGTCTACACCAAATTTAAACATTCTACCTCAATTAGAATGAGAGTCATTGTGTTATCAGTCTGCTTAATTACCATCAGCAGATAATGTTCATTATCAAACTTAGTCAAGGTATTGATGTAAAACAGCTATACACCAAGTATCCTCACTCTCAAAGCAGCATCAACCCAAACTCTGAAATACACAAAGAAACGTATACGAATAGGAATAATAATAATTAACATATATACATTTAAAATAATGGCGGGTAATCATTGGATCTAAACAAATAAATGAAAAGGGGTTATTACAATTACAATGAACTTTTTAAGTAATCAATACATATCCTATGAAATAGGAGTTTTAATAAAGAGGCTGATTATTTAGATATGCTACCATATATACACACAGTAATACAAGACTGAAAATAACAATATGAATAGATGAAACTAAGTATAATATTCTAAATATATACAATTATATTTATACAAATACTTATTGAAATATACTAATTACTTAATTATTTCTTATATAAAATTTATACTAATTATAGTACCATATTAAATAAATAAAATATTAAAGTCAGTCAAATGAATATAAAACTTACCAAGTGAAATTAGGTGCTCCTTCTTGTAACAAGGTTGGATGTAAGTGAGGTTTGAAAGAAGCTGGGATGTGATTAATTTAGTGAGTTAAAAGTGAGCAGAGTTTAGACTTGTTATTGAAAAGAGATACCTGCTTACAGATGTAGTATTAAAGAGACAATACAACAAATACCAAACATACCATAATCAATGCATTCAAGGGAAAATAATTCAACAAATACTAAGAATACAATAAATACAAATATACACAAATATACACTACCACACAATACAACAAACACCAAGCATACCATAAATAATCAATGCATTCAAGGGACAATAATTGAACAAATACCTAAAATACAATAAATACAAATATACACTACCACACAATCATCTTGGAACTCCATCAAGGCCTTCACCTAATAGACACGTACGCCAATTGTGAACATTCTAACTCAATTAGAATGAGAGTTATTGTGTTCCAAAATCTCGACTAATCAAATTGGTTATCGCTCAAGGTTTTGATGTAATGAAACTACACACCAAGTTTCATTACTCCAAATTACTTAGAACTAAAGTTATAGAGTCCCAAAGCATCAACCAATCACATTGCTTATCTCTTCTTACCTCTAGCAGAAACAGCTCATATTCGAACTCGATCAAGGTATTGAACATTCTAGCTCAATTACGATCATTTGGAGAGATAAAGAGATGTAACGTCCACTCGACACAAAATATGTCATTTTGGGACTACCAGTAGTAGGTGTCTTTAGGATGGGAGGAAACAGGGAGAGGGTCCTACTTTTTATCACGTACAACCGGGAAATCTAAACCACGCGAGTTGATCCGATCTTCTTATTTGGATGTTTGTATTTAGCACACGGATTGCCTTAATTATTGCAAGTTTGTCTGACAGGATTTTCTTTCTTCTAAATCGTTAAATCATCAACATGATCGTGCAATTAAGCGTACCCACTAAAAGACCCTCTAGGTAACAAAATAAATATATAATACCGAGAAGTATGGTAAAACTCAATAAAGATCACCTTTGATAGTTTATCCTATCGATCTTAACAAATCCTAATGATCAAAACAGATTCAGATCGGTTACAATATATTTTTTTAAAAAAATGAATGCCTTGCGTAATTTCACAATGTAATCCTACATCATTGAAAAAATGATTTCTCTTTAAAAATAAGCTCATTTTGTATGTATGCCTATGTAATTTAAAGACGATGATGACAATCTCCTTAACAGGAACCTCCTGCAAAAATTCCTTGATCCGCCCCTGAGCCCAGTCTGTATGAGTCCGATTAACTGCATTTTAAGAAATCAGAACATGCATCAACATTGTCAATGAAGTCTCAGAGGCATGGCGACTGGAAAATTAATTAAGACATATTTTATTGTGCATAATTTACGTACATGCTTGAAAAGAAATAGATGCCTTACTTAAGCCACCCGAGGGTCTACAAAGTTGATTTACAGCTTCTCATGTAAAAAAGATCTAATTAATATTTTCTATAACATCTATACCCTAAATAAAGACTTCCAACAGCCAGATTTAGCTCTTGCATAATGTATGTTATAAACATAAAAGACTGGGCTATGAACCAGGTACCAGCCATCTTAGTAATCTGACGCCACTTTCGTACTAAGATAAATTAATCATGGATCAACGAACTTACACGACCGATGTGTGACCAAGGAACCAGCTACAGTGCATCTTGGTAATCTGATGCCAATCGATACGCAATTCTCCAATCATGTAAAGTTTCGTATCGATCAAATAAGCGGATCCTTGGCATTTGTTACTACACATGAATGTCTTTTCTCTGTTAAAACAGAAAATGCTAAACTAGTTTATAAATCCCCGGTTAGATTCCGGTATATTTTTCAGACTAAACCTTTAGACGGGTATTAACATTTTATTTAAATTATTGACAGAAATAGATAAGTCGTCGACACATAGGGAACAATCTAACAGAAACCCAAGGCTAAATCTATAGAAATGCAAGATTTGTGTACGTTTGATACTACGCGATTAGATACCATCGTTACTGTGGTAAAAATTTCCGTAACATCTATAATAGCGCACCATTAACGCTTATACTAAATATTAAACATTTAGAACCATTGAGTTAAATACGGACACTGTGACAAACTAACAGACCAAGGCATAATGCTTCCTATATACACAGCTCTTGTGATGTGGACAAAATACGAATCAACTTTGATCCGGTCGAACTCCAGAATCATACTCAAACTTATATTTGAATTAATCGTCGGCTTGTTTTCAAATCCATTGTATCACGATTGCATATATTCATGGCTCACAGAAAATAAAATACTGTTTGAACCAAATGATTGCTTTCTTTTTTCATGTGGACGTATATTGTCGTCGCGCCTGCCCGTCTGTCCACAAGATCTCGGTTCCTTCCGATAATGGCATGTATCAGACCGTAACTTCATGGATTATGGTTCCAGATTGTTTTTAGCTTCTGGTCACAAACTGTTTGATTATATCACCGTTACACCGTTATGAAGGTTGAGTTCAAATTGGACCAAAACTGCCGGAGAAAAGGGCCGCCGCTTGTACGCGAATAGTGTAAAAAATATGGTATATCAAGGTTGTGAACCCTGAAGAGGTCACACTTTTAATCCGATTTTGAAATGCATGTTTAAAACCCAACGATCTTGGTTGGTTTCTTTCGATATTTGCGCATATCAGATCGTTACTTTCTGAATTATGGCCCCTGATTGTACGAAAAATCACCCTTTTTAAGGTTGTAGCCACTCTGGAGGTCACAACAATTATTATTCGATTTTTAAAACCGTTTGATTATATCACCGTTTAACCGAATATCGGACCAAAACTGTCAGACAAAATGGCCGCCCCTCGTACGCAAATGTTGTAAACATCCAATCTTGAGGCAGACCACCATTAAATTTCACACTCTCGGTACCCACAAATTGTAGTTCGTCTTTCTTCCCCTTTGCATGGACATTTTCTAGAATGGAAGAAAAGGGTTTGAATTATTTTTTTCTGCCAGGTTTTAGTAAATATTCCGGATTTTGAGGCGGAAGGATAACTGGGTTATCTTGTTGGCTACGGTGATATGTACGGCAACTAGTTACATGTTTTGGGTATGCTTCTTCAACTTGGTGTATCTCAAGATTTTGGTGGTCAACTAGTGCAAAGACATGGTCATTTCTTCCTCTGTCTATAGTAATAGTGAAAAGCATTCAGCCCAACGAAAATTTAGGACAAAGTTGAAGGTGGAAAAAGAGGCCAGAATTAACATTTAAGTCAATGGGGAAATTAATGGTGGTCTGCCTCCATCTCCCAAACAGAGTTGTCTTCCCTTGCAGTCCACACTTTTTTCTGCTAACGGCTCAATTGGCTATGCCACCAAGATTCTTTGTGAAGATGGACAATGATAAACAATACGATTTAAAACCAATAAATGATAATATATCTAATACTATTACCATATTGAAATAGAAATGGGGTCACAATTGCAAAGTAACAATATATATATATATACACAGTTATTACAGGGAACACTTTTGCGTAAGATTACGGGTGAAATGGAAATGAAATGTGGTTTTATGGCACTTCGGCACCAACCGGGCTATGTTGCGCCAAACCTACCACGATTTATGCGAGACAAGTTAAATAAATATCACAGAAAAAGTTTTATTATGCATAAATAAAAACAATATCAAAGGAAATATGATTAAAAAATCAAATAAATCTTTTATGCATATAAATATTTAAAACATAAAAAATGAAATGATAAAATATACAATTAAAATTTACAATAAAACCTTGTCTCTTTTAAAAAGTCCAGCAATTTACAATATAAGCCCGGTTGGGCAAATAATTGATGCAGAGACTGGCAACGGTAATATTTCGATCTTAGGTTCTTGAGATGCTTGCACTCAATCAAAACGTGTTTCACTGTCAAAGGAACATGGCAGTGTTCACATTCTGGTTGAGGCTCTCGTTTCAAAATGAAAAAGTGTGTTAAAAAAGTATGACCTGTCGGAAATACTTACTGCGCATGTCGCCGTACTACTAATTTTAGAATATAATACTATTTAATACACGTGGGTTAGTTTATCAGTACTACGGGATCGATACGCCCAAAACTTAATTTAGAAATGTCTAGTTAATCCAAATCAAAGAATTCTCGATATATGTTTGAAATATGATAGAAAAATCTCTTTGCGGGATAAACATTTCGAGTTCACTAAAAAAAAAACCCACAAAAATATAAAGTGTTTATAACAATAATAATAATAATAATTTATTTATAGAGCGCCTATAATCCAATACTTAGATTGCTCTATGGCGCTATTACATTATTGTAAAAGTATAAAATATAAAACATCTCAATAATAAGAACATTGCACAATTAGAATAAAATATGGTATGCAATAATAAAAAGTTAACTCTGAAAAATCTTAAGCATTTAACAATTAAAATGGTTTTTAAAAAGGTGAGTCTTTAACTTTTTCTTAAAAACAGGCAGGGAAGGGGAATCTTTAATTTCAGAAGGTAACTTATTCCATAGTTTAAAAGCAGCAAAACTATAAGACCTTTCCCCGAATGAGGATTTTGCATGATAGGGCATTAGCAAGTTTTTGTTTTGTGATCTAAGTGTGCGTGTAGGAATATATGGGGTCACTAGTTGTTTGAGGTAGTCAGGTGAGTCTTCAATATTAATGACAGCGTATGTTAGAGAGAGTATTTTAAATTCAATTCTGCTAGTAACTGGCAGCCAATGCAGTTGGTGTAAAATAGGGGTGATATGTTCACAAAGTTTAGTTCTAGTTATGACTCGGGCGGCTTTGTTTTGAATTTTTTGTAATCTATTTAGCTGAAGAGAAGGCAAGTTAAACAATAAAGAATTACAATAATCAAGGCGGGAGGTTACAAGTGAGTTGACAAGCATTTTAGAAGTATCAGTATCAATAAAGTTTCTTATACGACCTATATTATATAGTTGAAAATTGGCGGATTTACACATATTGGACACATGTTCTTTCATGTCAAAATTTTTCCCAAATTTAACACCGAGGTTCCGTACACTGTTACTTGGATGTATGACAGCACCACCCACTTTAACATATTTTGTAATAATTGATGAGAGTCTATGATCGGTTCCTATTTTTAATAATTCAGTTTTATCATCGTTTAGTTTTAAAAAGTTGTTTTTCATCCAGTTTTTTACATTATCAATACACTTCTCCAACTTAATGATTTGTTTACTTTCGTTGTCGGGTGTTACAGCCACATACAGTTGTGTGTCGTCTGCGTATATATGATAGTCTAAATTGTGATCTCTAAGAAGTTTACCAAGTGGGCAAGTATAAGCCGTAAATAATAACGGACCGAGTACTGATCCTTGCGGAATTCCATATTTTATGTCTACTGGTTTTGATGACTGCTTATTTATGACAACAGACTGTTTTCGTGAAGTGAGATATGATTCAAACCATTTCAGGGCATAGCCAGTAATTCCAAAATAATCTTTTAAACGTGTAAGTAGAAGTGCTTGGTCGATGGTATCAAAAGCAGCACTTAGGTCAAGAAGAACTAGAAAAACCACATTTTTATTATCTAGATTAATTAAAATATCATTTTGCACTCGGAGTAAAGCCGTTTCTGTACTATGGAGTTTTTTGTATGCGGATTGAAAGGGTTCGTCCAGATGCTGAAATTTTAAATGGGCTTTAAATCTAACAGACACTGCTTTTTCCACAAGTTTAGATAAAAATGATAGGTTAGATACTGGCCGATAATTTTTGAAGATGTTACTGTCTAAAGTACTTTTTTTGATTAAGGGAAAAACTAAAGCTTTTTTCAGAACATCAGGGAAGGTACCAGTTGATAATGATGTATTTACAATATAAGTAAGAACAGGGCACAGTTCGTCGATGCACAGTTTCAGAAGCGGTGATGGAAGCGGATCTAACTCGCATGTCGAAGACGATGATTTGGCAACGAGTTGCTTGATTTCTTTGTCTGATGTCGGGGAAAATTCTGACATAACTTGAGAAGGTGGTGATATAACAGATAGACATGTTGTCTTGGAGTTATTGTCTGTTTCAAGTTCAGTCCTTATATTATCAATCTTGTCACTAAAATATTTAGAAAACTCTTCAGCAAGGTCAGCATCATGGGTGTAATCTGGTAGTATTTGTTGATTATGAGGTTTCAGGATACTATTGACTATGTTTTGAAGTACTTTTGGGTTATCCTTATTAACATTGATTTGTTCTAAAATATAGTCTTTTTTTACTCTGCCAATCAAATTATTTGTTTTGTTCCGCGCTTGAGTATATAGCTGTCTATTAATTTCAAGATTAGAATTTCGCCAAAGCCTTTCCATGGACCGTCTATGGATTTAACTCTGTCGAATTTCATCAGTAAACCATTTCCGATTTGGTCGAATAGTAAATTTGGCTTTTTTAATGGGAGCATGGTCATCCAGAATATTTCTTAGAGTGTCATTATAAAGATTAATTTGTTGATCAATATTTGCTATGTCGAGTTCCTTTAATATTTTAGAGTTAATAATATCTGATCGAAAATCTTCAATGTTAATGTTACGTATTTTTCTATATGTAATAGTCTGTTGTTTAGGTACGGTTTTTTTTATCTTGAGCTTAGTAAATATGCTAAAGTGGTCTGAGACCAGGTCGTCACAAGTATGGACATCTTCCACAGTGTCGTCTAAAACCCTAGTTATCACCACATCAAGTAAATGACCTTTTCTGTGCGTACTGCCAGTAGTATGCTGTTTAAGATTAAATGAATCTAAAATATCATAAAATTTATTTGATATGCTACACTTGACATCATCAAGATGTAGATTTAAATCCCCAACAAGTAGTAAACGAGAAGATGAGTCAAAAGTTTCATAGTTTTGGATGCAGCTATGGTGGGTGTGGCGCCAGGCAGGGTAAGCTTACCCTTCAGGACACCTGTTACCACTGTTTGTCGTGTATTTTCGTACACGAAGAGCAGTCCATTTGTTGATTACACTATTTTGCAAACCTCTTCTCCCATGGCCTTTCGTTTAGATCATAAGATTTGTCACTCAGTCAAGTTACTTGTTTTTTTTTTCGATACCCCACTTGTATGTAACAGGGAATATTATGGTCGCCTATCTAGTCTCGTGGGTTTCCACCGGGTCCCTCGGTCTCATACCAATGCTGAGACACTGACGCACAGATGAATTATTGGAATAAAATAAGTCAAGTGACATGCTTCCGATACCCTACTTGTACGTGTCAAGGAATGTGGCCTTCTGTTTCCAATTGCTTAAGATAAATACGCTCATTTAAATTGTACCGAGAGAGAGAGAGAGAAATGGGGTTTAACGTCCACTCAACATAACTAAGTCATTTCGGGACTAATATATGGTTTAATTTTATTTCAATAATTCGCTTGCGCGTAGGGGTCTTCAGCAGTGGGAGGAAAGCGGAGTGCCCGGGGGAAACCCACGAGGTTGAAAAGGCGCCCCTATCTCCATGCCACATACGCTCACACCAGGGCTCGAAACCACAGCCGCAAACCAGAGGTGACCGGCTAGCTAGACCATCCCAACCCCCCTAAAATTGTACCATGTTAATACTCAATTAATGACGTAGTTTATGTAGAGTGAATAGACGTTATTGTACATACGATTGAGGATAATACAACCCCATAACCAATGAATTAAGTTTATAGACAATGTATTGTGGTTATATTTCATCTTTATCGATGCCATAAGGAGAGTTATTATGGTTCTTAAAGAATGTCAACATCGGTAACACCACATGCTGACACCTTTCTGACCCTAATCTGTTCAATTTTGGTTACCAGAGCTGCCACCCAATTGTCTTTGAAGCTACAGTGCATCTTGGTAATCTGATGCCAATCGATACGCAATTCTCCAATCATGTAAAGTTTCGTATCGATCAAATAAGCGGATCCTTGGCATTTGTTACTACACATGAATGTCTTTTCTCTGTTAAAACAGAAAATGCTAAACTAGTTTATAAATCCCCGGTTAGATTCCGGTATATTTTTCAGACTAACCCTTTAGACGGGTATTAACATTTTATTTAAATTATTGTTTGTGTCTCAGCTAAATCGTTACGCGAGAGCTTGTTCCTTTTATTCTGATTTTTTAAGTAGATCGAGGCATTTGTCATCTAAGCTTCAACTACAAGGAAACTTATGCACTTAAGGTATTAAAACCTTTTAAAAGTGTTATGGCCGTCATATTGATTTGATTGGTAATATAACGTGTCTCTCTCGGCTTGTATTCTAGATATATTTAATTGACACGGTTACTATCAATATATCCCTGATAATGTCTACTACATCGTTAAAACAGTTCATCGCGTGCATTTTGCATACCGATAGTTTATTGGCCAATCACGCTATTTTACCGACATTTCGCCTAATAGTTTTGGATGCAGCTATGGTGGGTGTGGCGCCAGGCAGGGTAAGCTTACCCTTCAGGACACCTGTTACCACTGTTTGTCGTGTATTTTCGTACACGAAGAGCAGTCCATTTGTTGATTACACTATTTTGCAAACCTCTTCTCCCATGGCCTTTCGTTTAGATCATAAGATTTGTCACTCAGTCAAGTTACTTGGGTTTTTTTTCGATACCCCACTTGTATGTAACAGGGAATATTATGGTCGCCTATCTAGTCTCGTGGGTTTCCACCGGGTCCCTCGGTCTCATACCAATGCTGAGACACTGACGCACAGATGAATTATTGGAATAAAATAAGTCAAGTGACATGCTTCCGATACCCTACTTGTACGTGTCAAGGAATGTGGCCTTCTGTTTCCAATTGCTTAAGATAAATACGCTCATTTAAATTGTACCGAGAGAGAGAGAGAGAAATGGGGTTTAACGTCCACTCAACATAACTAAGTCATTTCGGGACTAATATATGGTTTAATTTTATTTCAATAATTCGCTTGCGCGTAGGGGTCTTCAGCAGTGGGAGGAAAGCGGAGTGCCCGGGGGAAACCCACGAGGTTGAAAAGGCGCCCCTATCTCCATGCCACATACGCTCACACCAGGGCTCGAAACCACAGCCGCAAACCAGAGGTGACCGGCTAGCTAGACCATCCCAACCCCCCTAAAATTGTACCATGTTAATACTCAATTAATGACGTAGTTTATGTAGAGTGAATAGACGTTATTGTACATACGATTGAGGATAATACAACCCCATAACCAATGAATTAAGTTTATAGACAATGTATTGTGGTTATATTTCATCTTTATCGATGCCATAAGGAGAGTTATTATGGTTCTTAAAGAATGTCAACATCGGTAACACCACATGCTGACACCTTTCTGACCCTAATCTGTTCAATTTTGGTTACCAGAGCTGCCACCCAATTGTCTTTGAAGCTGAGCTGTCACGCCATGTCTAGGAGGTGTATGGAAGGGTATCGCTGTCAATATCAAGGGAAAATAAATTTTAGCAAAACAGCAATACCTCCCCTTAGTAATAAAACCAGAATTTCTTTGAGATGTTGGGTCACTATTGCGTAATACTGCATAGTGGTCTAAATCATATAAACACACAGTAGGACGTTAAACTCCTATTTCATTTCATTTATTAAGCCAGCTAGATGATACATTCCGGATATTGGCCTGTTGGTTTACGTAGGATCTCCCCACCAGGGTATAGACACGATGTCCCTACGGTTTGTTCAGTTCACCATCGTAGCGCTCCACAGATGGCATGTTTGCCATTATTCGCCCCGGTAGTTTAACAAATTTTAAAACCCCTGTAATGGCATGTGATTCAACGCGGTTGATTCGGCCTGCTTCCTGTGGCGCCAGGGAAGCCAACCAGCAGGAATATGTGACTGGTGTTAAGAAACCTATATGTTTACGGTAGATAAATATATTTTCTTTAAAAAGAAATAAACACTTTACTTTATTCTGATATACAGCAAATCGTAAGTCTATAAATGTTTTTCGAGCGTCTTCAAATGTTATAATACATCAATCATATATATGTAGAATAATAGATTATCATGATATAATGGATTATAAATAATATTGGGTAACATGCAACAAAAGGATAACAAGTATATATATGACATAAAGTTAAAATAATCCGGTATGATCTGACAATAGTACAATAGAGGAGTAATACGATGAAATGAATGTCCATAGATCAGTTTTGTAACCTGACTGAAACCTAATCTTTCATTGGTATCTATTATATAAATAGTCTCCAACTTTTTGTTGGTTGCAATCCCATTCCAAAAAATAGCATTTGATCGAAACCCCTCCAAGAACAAAGGTTGGGATTGTGGTCCGGCTTGGGTGTCAAAATAAGGGATCGAGGACTGGCATATCTGTGAAATGGTACAAAGTCAATGGTTCCCACTTATCTTTCAATATAGTCACCCTCGAGGTGTAAACAGCTTTGCTAGTCAGAAGAAATGTTCTTCAGTCGCCCTAAAAAAGGTGGTTCACAGCCGACATGTGTAATACAATATCATTCGGGATCTAAAATGTAATATTGCATTCTTAATTCATATGTTATTTTTCATATGTAACTCATTTGTGGCAGGTGTGGGTTTAATGACATATTATTACGTAAAATGCAATTGCTTGTATATGATATAAGATTTAAGATTAACGGGTATTAACACGTATACACTATGAAAGAAGATGTAATGGGTTGTATAGCCGGCTTGTCTGAATTAACACGAGACCTAGGGGGAGCAGCTGTATATGGTCGTTACTTTTTAATAAAAATAAACCAAGTATGAACAAACCAAACCATAAGACAACATTCCTAAAAAGTCCTAAAAAAGGGTAAAGGCAAAATAATGCAATTAGCATATGGACTGTTGACCGAGTACAAAATACACGACAAACATTGGTAACATGTGTCCCGAAGAGTAAGCTTACTAACCACAATGCCTTTTAAATTTTAGATCCCCAGTGAATTTGTATTATACGTACCGGCTGTGAACCACTTTTTTAGGACTACCAAAGAAAATTTCTTCTGACTGTCAAAACTGTTTACCCCCCGAAGGGGACTAATTGAAAAATAAATGGGAACCATTGACTTTGTACCAATGTACATTCATCAAGTCGCTGACTTCTGAGAACTTTGTCTATAAGTACAGTCTGACTAGAAAAACTACTCTCTGAACTATGGTAAATAGTAAACGGATTTCTTCGATTATAAACAAACTGTTTAAGTTTGGTTATTATAAACTTACCCGTGTGTTTGAAATCAACTCCGGTTAAATAAAATCTATTGCACAATTAAATACCACAACTAATTAACTAGGTTCTCTCTTGAAAAATTGAACTCCAACAACATTGACATACGAAAATGGAGGAGAAACCCCAAATGGAGGCTGGTTACGTCACCCAACACAATTTGGCGACCTATTCGGCTAGCCAGCTATTCGACCAATCCAACTGGCAACCTATTCGTTGGCAACCTTTAATCTGAAAGGTAATTAAATAAGCTTTCCAAAAACTATAAGTAAAAGTTGGCACAATCATATTAAAGGGGCGCGCTCTAAATGTAAAGATAAACCTGTACTTTTTTCAAAGTCCAAATTCGGACCATCATACAAAATTCTGAGCATAAAGCTATATATATTCAGAGCACCCGGCTATATATATATATATATATATATATTCGAAAAGGTGATTAAAAAAGCTATCCAAAAATTATTAGTAAAAGTTGGCACAATCATATTAAAGGGGTTGTGCTCTCATCCTAAACATAGCCAATTTTTCAAATTTAGAATATTAAAAAAATGTCAATGTGTAGGATGAGAGCGCATCCCTTTAATATGATTGTGCCAACTTTTACTAATAATTTTTAGAAAGCTTATTTAATTACCTTTCAGATAATATATAGCTGGATGCTCAGAATTTTGTACGATGACCCGAATTTTGACTCGATTTATTACAGTATTTTCACTTTAAAATAACAATATATTCTACTTTCGTTTGATAGACGTTACGATGGATTTTATTGGTTGACAAAAATAGATGAGTTTGGGCGATCTTTTAATTTATTCTGAATAGATTGCCAACGAATAGGTTGCCAGCTGGATTGGTCGAATAGCTCTCTAGCCGAATAGGTCGCCAAATTCTGTTCGGTGACGTAACCAGCCTCCATTTGGGGTTTCCCCTCCATTTTCGTATGTCGATGTTGTTGGGAGCTCAATTTTTCAGAAGAGAACCTAGTTAATTAGTTGTGGTATTTAACTGTGCAATGGATTTTATTTTTATCCGGAGTTGATTCCAAACACACAGGTAAGTTTATAATAACCAAAGTTAAATAGTTTATTTATAATCGAAGAAATCCGTTTATTATTTACCATAGTTCAGACAGTAGTGTATTATTAATGTCGCAGCTATATGCGGCGCCTAAGAAAATTTAGACTCGCTGCTTCAGGTGTTCGGGATAGGGTGAGGAGAAGGAATAACTCAAGATGGTGTAAAAGTTTATATAAATATCACATATCACATTGCTACAAAATTACAATGAACATCCCGGGAACGCGGTTATTGCTTATTGATGAATCACCAGTATGACATCACATGAACGACATAATAATCAGGTGCAAAACAACATGCCCTGAAATAACAAAAATACATTCTATACTAAACTAATTCAAGTCTGTACAATTCAGATCATGTCGAGTTAAACTCAATGATTATCTTCCATTTTGGATAAAGTATATAAATTATTTCATAAAATCATAATATAGAATCATTTATTCTACACACTTGATTTCACACAATCAAGTCACATACCCAAACATTCATGTATGTTAAAGTTAAATGTAATATAAGTGTCTTACCAGTTTGTGGAAATGAGCTGTGTAACTCAGGAACAATGAACCTGTCATCCACCAGAAAATGAAGAGAGAGAAAAGATACTGATTCATATCTTTTAATAAAATGCGCCAATCAAATAACCGATCAGAATACAAGAAATCATATCACCTGATAAACAACCTCAAAGTGAAATGTACAACAAACCCTTCCAGAACAAAGGTAACTCCTCAATATTTTAAACTAAGGAGAAAGAACAAATTCCACCAAACATAAAAATCAAATCCTAGTTCCTACAAAACTAAGACCAAAACTTTAAAAGTATAACTACAATATCAACTCATATACACCACAACCCATAACATCTTTTTTTACTTTTTTAACTATATAAAATAAAACTCGAAATCCCATTATTTAAATAACAAGATCAAACAACCAAAGGGACAAACTGAAAAGTAGCAAATTATACCCCGTAAATATTAATGATTGATGTATTTGAATACATAATGTATAATGAAACAAATAAAAAAAACCTGCAAATCATCGAATGCTTAAGGTTATCAATGTATGTATAATAATCAAACTGTTAACTCTTGTTACGTGCTTGTGTCGTTATAAAAGGCTAATGTCTGAGTACCCTACAATGTTCAACCAAGTACACTTAGACCACTCGCCCCTGCAATTAGAGACTGGGGTGATTAAAACAAAAACAGAATGAATAATAAACCTTTGGGAATTGTGTGTTGAAATTAGGTAGACTCCTGATGTTCGAAGACTTGAATAAAGCTTTCAATTGAAAGCAGTCATATTTAACAGCTCTCCCTTTTCTACACAACAACACCAACCGTTATCTAACTTAATTTCTGTCAGTACCATATTTTCTTGTTGACAGTTCTGTTTATATCTACAAGTAGTACTACAATACGAAAACCATTAGAATCACTTTTAAATTCCCAATATTCCCCTCCAAACTAAGCAGATAAATTGGTTTGTCAATAAAAGAGATTGATATTAACTATGTTCTTGAAGAAAACAAAAATAGCTCAATATATGAAATATAACGTACTTAACATCAGTTGTTCTGCCAGCCACATTATCTGATCTCTCTTGAAATTAAATAAAATCACACCCGTAAGCCATGTTACTGACAATGCGATCGTGATTCATATTGGTATTATTATATAAGTCTTATGAACTTCTTGAGTCAGATTTCAAAGACATATTATGTCATACCCTCAAAACGTTTTCTCAATCAATAAGTATCTTTTGATCTAAAAAAAAGACAACCACACGTTTTTTTACTGGGTCTAATTAAAGTAAAAGATTCCAGATTTTATATCGGAAAACGTGTATTGATAAGGTTACACAATCCAACACAAAACGGGAAATCTTCGAACATTCAGCCACAATTACATGAAACTATTATTGTAAAAGAGATTTCTGTGGATAATAATGTTTTCTGATATAAACATTTGAAAAAGTAGGTGTACATAATAAATAAATTCCCATTGAAATAAAGGGAAACCATATTGCATAATTAAATAATGTGATCAAATCCTACGGATATGCCATATTTCTTTCCTTTATCTACTGAAAATGACCATCATTCCAGAATTAGTATTTGCTTTCCATATGGACTCCATGCCCATATTGATATATGCTTATCGTGTGGGTGTAGTTTACCAAACACTGGGCGGGGAAAATGCGATTTGGTGCAACGGTTAGAGAGTAGGATTTGTGACCTAACGGTTGCAGGTTCGAGACCCGAATTGTTCGCCGAGTTCTTGTGTCCTTGAATAAGACACTTCATCCCTGCATTCCAGTCTACCCAGCTGTAAATGGGTACCGGTAGGATGGTGTATATGTATTACACAAAAAACTGTTGCGCTCCTTGAAACTTCAAGTTGTAGCTGCATATGTTGGGTTTTTTCAAAGAGTTGTAAAGGGAGGTAATCAGGCTTACCTGTATCCTAGAGACCGGGATAGTAATTCTGTCGCGCTATGAGCATGCTTTGTGGATTTGGCGCTATATAAATGGACATATTATTATTATTATATCTGCCGAGATTGCGCCTTGGTCATGTAGGGGTGGGGGATGGCCTAATTGTCTACAGTGCCGCGCCTCGACCTCTAGCTGGCTGTGGTTTCGATCCCTGGTGTGAGCGTATGTGGCATAATAAAAATGTAAAAATTTGACTGCGATATCACCTTCGATGGAAGCGGGCGTTAAACACTAAGAATAACAACTGGGTCATGTCATGGTGTCCTCGACATCATTAGAAAAATCGCTTCGAAAATATAGAAACACAATACCATAAAAAAAACCAGCTCGATAACTATTTTAGTGATTCAATTATCGTCATGTGTGATAAAATTACTTATTTTAATTCTATCTGTGGTGCTATGTGTTGAGGCCATTTTTACAATTAAACCTGCAAGTATGTCTGGATGACAAACAATGGTCCTTTACAGGTTTCACCAATCAGAATGAATGAATGAAATGGGGGTCAACGTCCTACTGTTATGCAATTAACATTAACCAATCAGAACAACACGGAAAAGTTTGGTCTTAACTAGAAAAAAATATAATGTACATTAATTTTTATGTTTGCCAGCATATTATATACATGTAACTGAATAAATCGTATAGAGCGTAAGTGCCATTTTATTGTCCGCTCAATTTTATGTCCTGTCTGGACATAACGTATTTCGTCAATTATGAACAAACTACTTTGGTTATTGCAAACTTACCCGACGTGTGTTTGAAATTACCCCCGGTTAAATAAAACCATTATACAGCTAAATATCCAAGTGAATTAAAACGTTCTCTTGTAAAATTGAATTCATCACAAACTTGGACATAGAAAAATACAAATATGGAAGCTTATTACGTCACTTAACGGGATAGATCATTTCGTACAAGGGGGTCGCAGCAAACAGGCTGCACCCTAACTTTCGGGCAAGCTGACTTTTCGGGCAGACGGGTAAAGTGCAAACAAATTTTATTTCATCTACTTGGCAAAATAAAGTGCTCGAAATCTAATAAAAAAAATATATTTTTACGGGCTAGAGTGCAGTAAAACGCGTTCGCGACCGTCAAATAATTCAAAATTTTCACTGTCTATAAACCCGAAATTTTTCAAATGTTATTAAACCAGTGTTGAAATCAGTTTGTGTCGGCATACCTTATATTTTCATCGTTTACCGTGAAACAAAGTAGTGCAGCCTTACGGTTGTGCTAATATTTCTGGATATATATATATACATGCAACTATAACAATATAATAAATGATGCGTAGAGATAGCTTACTTGGTGTATAGACATCTTACAAGTCAAATGGTCTGTTAAATTTAGTATTAGATTTTTAATAATTTGTTTCTTAATACCCATATCTTATCTATATAAGTAGATAATTATAACAAACGTTTTTCATCTCATAATAAACTATAAATTCCATTCTCTTCGCTAATGTAGTCACTTAAATATTAAACTAGTAGTTTATGATATGTCTTACACACAATGAATATATGATACAAGTCTTCAATTATATTGGGTGTACAAAACATGCAATTCGGATGTTTGGACAGATTTAGCCTTAATTTTGTGACATTTTATTACCTGCTTAGAGACATGAGCAGACAAGTATTCTTCTTGACACAGATTTGGTTTATAATTCTTATAGACCTCGAGGCTTCCAGAATTACTAATTCTCTCAGACCAATCTTGCCTATTAATATCCGACAGTCGTAGTTTTAGAGATACAATAAATAACTTTACCTTACCAACAAACTGAGAATACCATATGTAGGCGAAACCTAGAGAACTTAACAAAATTCTTATTCTAGTTGTCCAGGTTTCCCTACCTAATTCATCAAGTTACATAGCATAAGATAAACCTGTTTGGGATATCTGTTATGGGACATACCAATTACCTTTGTCCAATACTTTATACAGGATAGTATGTATGAAACAGACAGGTCAAGGCGACCACATTCGCCTAAGGCTCCGGATGTAGTGGAGCTCTTATGGATTCCTAGCACATACTAAACGTATTTGGAGTGAACACGTTCAATGTCACAGCGGAGCTCGAAACCCCAAACCTATGAGCCATAAAGTAGAATTGGTTTGATAATTGCTCCAAAAATTTGAATGAGAGTTCAATGGATGGATATGTTTTCTGAAATAAACATTTGATAGGGATTAATGACTTTTCAGTCTTCACTGACAAATTATACAGAGGCTTGCTCCATGACAACCTTGATGAGAACAGTATGCCTAAATAGTTATAGTAAGTGACACACTCTAACAAATTGTTTGCCAGGAAAAAACCTTCCATTATTCCATAGTGCTCCCCCATTCCTTAATACAACAACCTTGGTTTTTGTGGTGTTCACAGATAAATTAAATTCCGTACAATTCATATCCAAAATAATGATTTTTCTTTGCAAATTACCAACTGAGTCACCTAAAATACCCAGGTCATCTGCATATAGCATTTCCATAATATTAACCAACTGGTTTATATAAAAACAAAATAAAATAGGACTAAGAGTGCATCCCTGCCTTACTCCAGACACACATTCAAAAAAGGGAGTGAGCCGGTTTACAATTATGACTGAACTAAACATTGACGTATGTGCAATAAACATTTCCCCGTCAACACCATTTCGTAAGAGTAGCGGCAACAGTTTAGATCGGTTAATCGAGTCAAATGCCTTGGAAAAATTGACAAACATTGTATAGTAGCACCCCTAGGTTTGGACAGATATTTCTGTGCGAGAGCAAACAATGTGAAGATATGGTCCACAGCTGATGACCTTTTCTGTAGCCAGCTTGGGCCTCTTTGTATTTGTTTTCCAATTCACACCATTTTTAAAGCCTGCAATTAAAGAACAGCACTATACAGTTTACCGTCACAATCAAGTTAGCAGTGAGATTCCTCTATAATGGTTTGTATCGTTTTTTGATCCTTTTTTATGTAGTGGTGCGATAAGCGCCTTAGACCACGAGTCGGGAAAACATCCGACACCTTGATTGACTTCTGACTCAGAAATCGGTTTGTTAATCATACAGTTATCTACTACATGTGTTTGAGTTTCAGAATTCGAAGTAATTAGAATATAATTCACACTCTTGTGACCCGAAACGTGGATTCAACACTGAATCGAAATGTTCAACCCAATATCCCGGAGTAATTACGTCAGAGATCTGTGATTTGGGTCGGAAAAACATAACAGTTTTACAGAATTTATCTGGGTCATGAAGATTTCTTTGAAGCGTGTCACAAAGTGTGTCTTCATACTCTATTTTCTTGCTTCTACACAGATTTATAAACTCATTTTTAAATCAATATCAAAAATATTATGCATACACCATGCCGTACCAGACAATATAAAAAACGAACAGGAATGCAATACCTTTTGAAAAATCGATTTTACCTGCTCTCGCTTCGGCTCCCTTTTTTTTAAAAACAATTCGTAATGTCATTCAAATATGTTTTTCTTCAATCCAGTAGTTATGATTTGCCTAGATACTCCCACAAAACCATATCATAGCCATCTGTTTCCAATATTTACATTATTTTCATCCATTTCCATTTTGTCCCAAACTCCATGCACTGACGTCACACAAAACACTGAACACAAATTGGCAACCACCTGTTCTTTGACAACCTATTCAGAACACAACGACAACAATCGCCCAAACTCATCTATTTTTATCAACTAATAAAAACCAATGAAAGTAGAATGTTTATTTTTTACCCATTCCTTTGTTCTGAAAACACATACGGGATTGGACAGGCGACCCTACTTCTTGTCACGTACAACCGGGGATTCGAAATAACGCCAGTTGACTAAATGATAGACCTTATTAAAAATGAAGTAGTTTTTTTTTTACTTGATCTTGATTGAAACACTGGGTCAAATAAAGGACTTTGCAATGGTTGAATTGCTGTCAAAAATTGATGTATCACTACGCCATAATGTTTTCAGGTTCAGTAGAAGTGAAATCTATAGCAAAGAATTATAATCAATATGTATTTATTTCTGCGTGGGTGATAAATAAATCTCCTACAAGTCTTTTTTATATCAAAAAATATCAAAACTCGTTGATAAAGTAAAAAAAAAATCGGCAGAGCTTCGTTTTTTTACATTATTAACTTGTGTTGATCTCTGCCGGACAATTATCATTAGGACGATTTTCACTTTCTAATGAATCTTGATTTGAAATTGAGATAAAATAAATAAAAATAATATTATTTCACCATTGACATATTTCTATACGGTTTACACAAAGCTTAAATCTTGCATGTATTTAATATTGGAAATACAATCCGAATATGGTTAGTTTCCACTTAGAAATAAGGGGCTTTTTTCAGACATTTCATTATCTACATATCGGGACGTCGTTAAATATCGACAAATAAATTAGAAATGAGACTTTGTTGCAGGTTTTTTGGCACTTGCACATCTGGATGACCTCGCATCTGGTTCGTTCGTGCATTTTTATGCGCGAACTCTTAGTTTTTCTATTACTGGCACGCGCACGGGCACTATTTCTTTTTCTTTTACATGTACCAAAATCTGGGATTTCGCGCGGAGGTACTTTTGAGGTATTAGTCTGTGAAGTAGAACACTTGCCACTGTACCTGTGTATCGCTAATTATAAACCGAATGTGTGAAGACAGTTCATATATACATAGAAATATATATATCACTCACAAAATTTTCAGTACAGAGTTGATTCACGCTCGATTGGTTGCTAAGCAAACCAATGGGATTATTTTCTCAACAGTGTATGAACTTATCCATAGCGATAATATCCTTACACCGTGAGAAATTATCTAGTCTCGGTGAATAGAACCATGGTTGTCTGGTAGAAAATTACTATATGGTTTACACAAAGCTTAAACCTTGCATGTATTTAATATTGGAAGTACAATCCGAATATGGTTAGTTTCCACTTAGAAATAAGGGGCTTTTTTCAGACATTTTATTTATCTACATATCGGGACGTCGTTAAATATCGACAAATAAAATAGAAATGAGACTTTGTTGCAGGTTTTTTGGCACTTGTACATCTGGATGACCTCGCATCTGGTTCGTTCGTGCATTTTTATGCGCGAACTCTTAGTTTTTCTATTACTGGCACGCGCACGGGCACTATTTCTTTTTCTTTTACATGTACCAAAATCTGGGATTTCGCGCGGAGGTACTTTTGAGGTATTAGTCTGTGAAGTAGAACACTTGCCACTGTACCTGTGTATCGCTAATTATAAACCGAATGTGTGAAGACAGTTCATATATACATAGAAATATATATATCACTTACAAAATTTTCAGTACAGAGTTGATTCACGCTCGATTGGTTGCTAATCAAACCAATGTGATTATTTTCTCAACAGTGTATGAACTTATCCATAGCGATTATATCCTTACACCGAGAGAAATTATCTAGTCTCGGTGAATAGAACCATGGTTGTCTGGTAGAAAATTACTTTTGTATTTTTTGGAACGGAAAACAGTGTTTTAGAAGCAAACTAACCTGCCGCACATGAGGAAGTCATTATACTAATAATAAAAGGCGAGAACTCTTTTTGCGACGAAGGCTTATCACTTAGTAATAGGTCAAGGTTAAAACATACGTCTAGCGAAATGGTAAATACCTACGGATCTCGATAAAAAAATAACATTCGGATTATAACTCTAGATAAGGTGTGTTAATTAACCAGGGTGTAAATGGAATATTATAATATGTATAGGAAGCCTAGTGACGAGTGTAGTAAGCAGGGCTCACACTGGCTTTCAATTTTTTTCCGCCAAAATGGTTTCCAATTTTTATGTAAAACAATGATGATATTTTTTTCCCGCCTACTTGAATATTTTATCCGCCAAAAATATATGATAAAAACAACACATATTGTAATAATAAAACATTTTTATTTCTTGTACATTCTTAAACGACAATATATTTACAAAATCCTTCTTTGCTTCACATTAACCCGATTGGAAGAGGATTTATGAAGATCGGGTTTATTTAATGCTTCTGCTCGCTGTTTTTATTAATTTTTTTCTGCTAAAACCTCGTCAACAATCAACAGTTGTAACCGGTATACACAATAATTTGCAAGTAATTTTATATACATTAACAAAATTTGATTTTTCTTTAATGGCAAGTTTCAATACCAGTACATCATTAATGCTATCCATTGAACAATCAACATATTTTATATAACATCAAGTCAATGTTTGTACAATAGGCCTATTGCTGACTTTCGAATTTTCACATATTGAACAAAACATTTTCTGCGTGTATAAGTAAAATCTCAGCCAAGGATTGGCAAATTTCTTTGAATTTTTGTTTCGCATGTACAATAGGCCTAATTTGCTGACTTTCAAATTTTTACATATTGAACAAAACATTTTCTGCGTGTATACATACATTGCCAAATTTCCAGTTTTCTTCGATTTTTTTGTTTCGCATGTACAATAGGCCTATTACTGATTTCGGGTACCGTCACGGTATCAGCATCTGAATCATTATTCGTAGTGTCAAAATCATTTCGTCTAAAGGAACCAACGTCAGACTCTTCGTTAACTTTAAAACGGTATGGAAAAAACGCTGACAGTTTTCTCACTCCAGAATTGTCGCCATTCAACTCGCCCTTTCGTTTTCGACCCATGGTGATAATATAATTTGAAATAATAGTTTGTTAGATACTGACAGAGCAGCCCGGAGTCGAACAATCGCCGCCCGAGCTTTCTTCGTCAGCTAGTTTCAAAATGGCGTACAACCAGTGCAAGTGGGAAAAGACGACAATGAAATCAGAAATATGTTATTTATTATTGTCGGACTTATTACATCACTCCTGTCTAACAAATCATAAAGCTGTGGTGTTACGGTGCGGCATAGTATTTCACCGTAACACCACAGCCACTCTAACCATTCATAATATATCTAACTAACACCCCCTACACATTTTCCCTCGTCTACTTTCCCAAACGTCAACAACACATCTCACACATCCATTTCGCTGATTAACCCTTGTACCATGTTTACTGGACCAAGTAGACTGGGAATGTTGATGAATTCATGACTATATGTTTCTCTACTTTTATTAGGAAGTACGTCCTGTAACAACCTGGTCAACTGTATTAAATACCACGCTGGAATTTGAAAACGATATTTTTGCCAATTCCTCAGCTGGCAATAGTGAATCATAGGATTAATAGAATTATTCTTTAAGAACGTAGGACTGTTTATGGATACCATCTATTTTAAGGCTTTATTTTAATAAATTTTGAAAATATAACTTAAAAATAGTAACCCTATGTACATTGAAGAAACAACTGTCAGGCATTGTGAAGCACGACCGTAGTCCCATTCGCCGTATAGGATAATTTGCAATCAATGTACAGTTAATACAAATGAGATTTTCAGGATTTGTGGAGTTAGAGCCAAATCGAGAATATTTGGCGCCTAGACATTTACACCTATGGGTCGCAACGCACATATTAATGTACTATGAATTTATATAAATTAAGTTACATTCAATCGGTTCTGTTTTAACTATAATTTCTAATCAGTTATCTTCGTCCAAATAGAGCAGAAGTCACAATCAAATGGCAATCTCTAGCGTGTGGTTATTCCAGTATACACCGATAGTATTTATTTATTGCTCATGCTCTTCAGATAAGAATACGGGATCACCGTTGGAGAACGCTAGATCGGAGACAGTCCTTCACAGGGCTAAAACATGCAGAATTAGCCAGTCTCGAGATGTAAACAGGGCTAAACCCTTCCCCCAACACTAACGCATAATCCACATTATTATGCCGTCATATGTGAAGCACCGTCTCCGTTTGACCTGACTGGTGGAATATGTACAGTCTCGTTCTTCGAGTCCATTGATTAAAATAGTGCTGAAACGCATTATATCATAACTCGTGTGCCAAAGGTAAAATGTTTATTTTGTATTAATTGTTGGATACCAGAAGCACAACTGTTCCAGTTAAGATCACATCATCCATGTTGGTTAAAATTGACAAATATTTCCTGTTTTCAATGTCGAAGACGTTTGGTGATAATGAGTTAGAGACTGAGCTACTTTAAAAAAATTGTAACATGCGATAGTCAGAAATTACCCCCGCCTTTAGATGTTGAACCGTTGCAGAACAATATGGCATTTCCGAAATGACTTCATTTGTGTCGAGTGAACATTAAACCTTATTATTTATTGTCTCTCACCCCGTCCCTGTCGTTTACAGATACATTTGCATCACATTTTCGTAAATCACAATTTTCAAAACCATTGTTTTGGATTTTCAACCATACCAATTTTCTGTAAAATTCCAGACACATTAAGATTCCAAATATAGAAACTAATATGCCTTATGAGAATTCCCATTGTAAGTCGCAAGACGTTGTCATTATGGGTCGGTGAAAAACAATATGACGCACGGATGTCAATAAACTTACGAATGAAAACAAATGCATATAATTAAAAAAAACAACAAAACCAAATAACATTGCTTCGCCGAGTGGTCTATCTATATTATATTTCACTTCGCCATTGTCAATTGCTTTTTAAATTTAAAAATACGTAATACGTAAGAATGTCATTAAAACAATCTTTCTTCAGATTCTGTAATTTCATATTCATCTACATACATAAATAATAGCCCTATAAATCTTGGAACTACGCCAACACAGTCGAACGGATAGTAGCGGAACACTGGATATCGATAGAAAATTTGAAAAACATCCGTTTTTTGGGGGGAAAGACGCGTAACGCTGAACATCAATTAGGGTTCGTCTTTTTGTGACCACAATGCTTAACAACTGGCCTCTACCGAGTTCAAGATCTGACGGACAAGATGGTGGCATAATATGCTAAGTTAAAAAAAATAAAATCTACCACTGTTATAATTGGTTCATTGTAACATTTAATTTGGCATTTGGGACAGTATTTAATTTCAATGACATTAATGAAATGTTCTTAGCTATGCGATCTCGGACTTAATGATTTCAGTTAATGAGCAAAAACAGTCGGTGTATATTTCCTGGATGTCATGATACTTTAAGTAAATAATTAAACTGAAATAAAGTTACATATATACAGTTAAAATATATAATAAAACAAGTTTCTGTTAACATTTTAAGCATCTTACAATATAAAACAGAGCAAATAAATGATATAAAGTCTAACAACGTCTATGCTTTGATCTAATAATCCCGAGATGCTTGCGCCCAATCAAAGTGTGCTTGGTTTAGGCTCTCGCTTTAAAAAATCAAATGAGGTTTAACGTCTTACTTGACTGGGTTAACGAAGACGGGCATACGTCATAAAGTGTCTTATGAGGGGGATTTTGTTCGGATAGCAACTCTACGGCCTACTTTCCAAATATCAATGGATCTTTTAAGTACATCTGTCTCTTGCCGGGCTCTAAGGCACTGGCGAGGAGGAACACGGAACCTCCACGTTAGCGAGATAATGTCTATTATGTTATGGACATTGAAAACGTATGACCAAGGCGAGTGATCACAAAACAATTTTATCCCTTGTTTGTATTGACTCTACAGGAAAGACATCATAGATGGATTGTGCCTGCAATTTACCAAAACCGTTGGCAGTGACATGATTTATGCAGGACCTAAAATTTTGATTTGGTATTAAATATTTTAATGACATTTCAATTATAGTACAATGGATAACGTCATTATACATACGTCTAATGTCGGTTTTGCTTATAGTACTTGACTGAGCTTCATTTTTATACGCTCATGTTATCATGTGGACGTATATTGTCGTCGCCCTTGTCCGCCCGGATCTCCGTATTACAAATCTGTATCCGATTTTGACGAAACTTGAAATTTACCCGGTTCCTTTCGACATTGGCATGTATCGGTATCGGACCATAAACTGTATGGATTACGGCATCTGATTGTACGAAAAATCACGTTTTTAGCTTGGACACTTTAGAGGTCACATATTCATCTGCTTTTGATGAAATTAGAAATACATGTTTATAATCCGCAGGTATTGATTCTTTTCGATATTTGCGCATAAGGGACAGTAACTTTCGAATTTTGGCCCTTGATTGTACGCAAAATCGCGTATTTAGCTTGTGGTCCCGCTAGAAGTCACAATTATTATGCGATTGAAAAGAAAAGTTCGAATATACATGTATCACCGTTACACCGTAATGTTGGCTTAATTCATGAAAATCGGATCAAAACTGCCGGACGCAAATAGTGTAAACATATGGTATATCAAGGTTGTTGATCCTCTAGAGATCACAATGTTGGCCCGGTGGTGATGAAACATGAAGTACATGTTGATAATCCAACGATCCTGGTTCCTGTCGATATTCGCACATATCGGATTGTAACTTTCTAAATTATTGACCTTGATTGAACGAAAAATCGCGTTTTAACTTGTCCCTCTAGACGCTACAATTTGTATCCGATTAAAAATAACCAACGTGTGAATATATATTATTAAAAAAAAGTAGGGGATATTTAATTTTTAACTGTTATTAAAGTCACCTAATGAAAATGACGAAAAAACAAATGACAAAATGAAATTAAGTCCACTTTCATCGATTTATTCCAAATGATCGTTAGACTAAGTAAGGCACAGACTGACCATTATAAGGGTAAAATTATACCCGGGGTCAAACAGCTAAGTTACCACAGCATCACAACAAAGTCAGTAACGGGTAAATCCTCCTCTGTTTGCCAAACAAGCATTGATCCGATGTGGCATACTCCTAATGAGACGTCTATGGTCATTTTGGTCCAGATTGTACCATTCCTGTTGCAACGCAGCAGCAAGTTCTTGGACATTGGCAGGACGTTGTTGACGTTGACGTAATCTCTGTCCAAGCATGTCCCAGACATGCTCGATGGGGGAGAGGTCGGGACTCAGTGCTGGTTAAAGTAATGTGGTGATGTTCTGTTGTTGGAGGTAACCTGTAACGATCCTGGCCCTGTGACATCTTGCGTTGTCATTCTGGAAGATGAAACGGCGGCCATGACGTCGTGCGAACGGCACAACATGGACTGCCAAGATGTTGTCCCAGTAGTACTGGCCTGTAACACGCCCTGCAACAACATGTTAAGCCGTTCTTCCAGCAACAGTGATGCCTCCCCACACTATAACAGAACCACCCCAAAATCGATCATGTCTGATGACGTTAACGTCTTGGAAGGGCTCGTTTCGACGACGCAACACCTTCCTACGTTTGTCCAAAAAATCTTGACTCATCTGAAAACAGCACATTGCTCCAGCGTCGATTATCCCAGTGTTGACGATCCCTACACCAACGACGTCTTGAATGTGATGATCTCTCAAACAAGGGATCACGCGAGGACGTCGGACGCGAAGGTGATCCCTATGCAGTCGATTCCGAATCGTCTGGCCACTCACTCTCACACCAGTGTCTGTTTGAAGACGAGCGCTGATCTGATTTGCTGTGATGACACGATTTCTCAAGGCCAAGGTACCCTTGGTCGACCTGAGCGTGGTCTGTTCTGTACAGATTGTGCAGCGCGATATCTGGACCATAGCCTGCTTATGACAGACTGAGAAACATTCATCGTCCGCGCCATAACCGCCTGTATTGTGCCGATAAGTAGCATGCTAAGGGCACGTAACCTTTCATTTTGGGTAAGCCGACGCATATCAAAGTTTGTTTTCTGGTCACTAAAACAAATAAACTTATGTGTCCACCCTGGAATTCAATGCCGCAATGACTGTAACATTCAAAGTCAGAGTCATGCAAATCTTGGGTTTGACCCCCATGATGATCCAAAGCATCACCTGGATTCCATGCGGTAGCCATTGGTGCGTTTGGGCGTCACATGTAACTGGAAATGTTTACTCTGTTAGACGAAAAATCGCTTTTGTTTTCAGTTTGCTCTCTATCCATCTCTTGCAAAATGTGGGCGTATATATCCTCGCAACCGCTGGCTTTACCGACCATATTTACCGACTAACGAAGATCTCCCAGCTTCAAAGTTTCTGTTAAGAGAAGGCAACACAGGATTTAAGAATACTATTAGTACTTAAATTTGTCTTTTAGTTCTTTCTTTTGGTCCAAATTACTGGTTAATTTTGTAATACTGACACGAATACAGCTCCTTTACTCTGACAGCATAGACAGGAAACATAAGAAAGCAACGCCCTTGTGATGCCAATAATTATGGAAAATTAGCCCGAAGGAAGAAGAATACAGCCCTTCAATTTAATGTGAGCATTTATTGTTATAGAACATTGTCTTAATTGGGAACCTACAAACATAACTCGCCCCCCTGCAGCAAATTAAATGTCTTAAATTCCAATTAGTATATATAATGGACATTGTATTTCAAGAATATAATCAAATTACCAGATTAAAGACTTTATATTCTGGAATAAAAGGGCAGATCTAAACATATTCAACTAGCATATCGACTCAACAATAATTTGAGCCTCGTGTAATCGTCTGAACGATTAGTCATGGTGGTATTTACCTATATACAACTGGCGGTAGTTTTCTCTTTGATGTGCATAGCAGTTATATCTCATAACAACCTATCATGATGACATCATAGGTTGATATTCTGTTCATATCAACCGTTTATGACGTCATCTCAGGTCGATGTATTCTTTTTTTAAACAATATTTTATTCAGGTTGTCTTAATGGGATTGGGGAACAGGCTTAGCCTGTGTAATACCCCTGAGTATTCGACTCATATCAACCGCTGATGATCGAAATAATAAAAAAACCCACAGAAATAAATTTTTATTCTTTTGACAATTAAAAATTATTATGGTACAGTTTGTAACATTCAAGGCAGAAATAGACGACGTACTTATTTAAATCGGTTATCCATACTCGACCATGTCTAAGATATCTTTCAGAATCTTCTTTCCGTCCACACTCTCTTAAGACTTGAAAGTATTTATCGCCCAAGATTTCCATTATAAAGTATTTTGGGTACAGTCTATTCACTTAAAACAGTCGGTCAAATCCTCCTGTCTATAAAACATAGCGAAAACCTTCAATCGTAGTTCACTGTCAGAATTATCCGGAATTATTGTCTTTTGGTCGATATTTTCTTTAGGGTTTGGATAGATTCTCATCAATAGTTGCATTCACGCCACTTCTATCGTCAGTATGTTGATTATTCGTCTCACTTCGTATTACTATCCATTTTGTTTTTGCGTGCAATTCTATTCTTCAAAACGGCGATGTGTAACAAAAACACCATCTCGTAATTGCACGTGATTAGTTCGGTAATGTTCGTTATTTGACGAAAACTACACAACCATTATCCAATCATTGTTGAATATTAATGGAAGAGTCCATTTAATTTAAAGGTGGGCGTTTTATATGTCAGATATAAACATATTGTCCCTCAGTTGATATGTTATAGAACCCTTGGGTTCTATAACATAACAGCCTTGGGTAGGTTAATATCCTATACAAATCTTCTTGTCATCTGAATCACTGACCTATTCTCGGGCCTTATATTTTGTAAATGTTAAGAATGGGCACAATGAAATCGGTAGCATATTTTAAACGTCAAATGAAATCCGGCTAATGAAGACAGCTATACGCCATGCATTGTGCTATGCGGTTAACTACTCGATAGCGGAGTTTTCGCCTACTCTTCCACTAAATTCCAACGCCAACGTGTACACGGAACCTTCGAAGATCTAACATTTGTCAAATTTTAATGTAAAGACTGATATCTACTTGAACCTAAATTGGGCTAGCTTGTATGGCTTTTAAACCACCAGTTCGAGTGGATTTGAGTATAACCATTGTTTTTTAGATTGGTTGGGAATTCAAACTAAATGAAATAAAATACATTGCTGCAATGACGTTCAAACTCTGCCCACTCGTTTTCTAAGAACTAAACCATATCCGACCAAATCATTTTGGTTGCTACGTCTTGAATGTAATTTTACATAAAGGGACCGAGTTAAAATCGTTGAGGCCCAGGTTTTTGGACAGCGCAAAACACCGCGAATGATCTTTACTGTTGTCTCAGTATAATAATACACCTTTACAGATTAAATGGGGTGAATATTAGTTTGTTAATTATATAACTTATGACATAGGTAATTATATTATAAGTTACGATTTATTGAGCGACACAGTAGATTGGCGTCGAAAGTACGTGTGTAGTAATCTTAATATCAATTTAAAAATGATGCAATAAAAAGTAATCTTTCCGGTTTCTAAAATAGATGTTTCAGATAATAAACAGACAAATCATACGACGAGTCGTACATAAAATATTCCCCTTTGTTATTCCTTATGAGTACTTGATCAAATTCGAATACAAAATTCAATAACTCATCTGTATATCCACGAGGTTGGCGCAGGTTAACGCAAAGAACTTATCAAGAAACACGGTCCACGTATCCAGCGTATGTTGTTACTTGATACACTTGCCTTGCTCTGCTACTGCGGTCCGGATTGAAACGCTTTATTGATACCGCTCGTGCGGCAGCCCGGGATGGGGGTGGTGGTGTGAATCTAGTTGAACAGTACTAATGTTCTCCTATGTGGTATCAGTGGTGGGGGACACCTAACAGAGCTATGTAAACGCGACACATTTGTAGTAGTGGGGTATCATTGACAAGAGTTATCTAATTTCGAGTCGTTGGGCGTGTCTGTTAGAAGTAGCCCATCGTACAAACTGTCTGGCAGTGGTCATTCATGATTCGTGTGGTGGTATTGAAGGACCCAAAGCTGTTTTAGGTGGTACAGATTTCAGGGATACTCCCCCACTACAAATGTCTGGAAAATGTTTGCAAAATCCAAATATCTTATATATCAAGAACAAATGTTGAGGGCCACTGGTCTAGGGATTGAGTCTCGCTTAAATATTTTTGTAAAATACTTTGAAACCTCGTATTATTTTCATATGTTACTCAAATGTCTTTCTCTCAACCCCGCTCGGGTAAGGTCTAACCAGCGTGGCTTTCTAAGAGTGAAATTGTCGTCTGATTATTCAAACCCTGGTTTTGTTGGTTTGCAAACCCCTGTTACATACGTCATAGACTGGTCACAATACTAGATTCCAAATAATAAGGGACATATGCACCATACCATGCATCCCGGTGGTCAACAAATATTATATATGTGTATGACCATGAAAAATGTAAATGACCAAAATGTTTATCATTTAAAGTAGCAAAATAACCCGCTATATTTCTTGATTATGAATTTAGAATCAGCTTTAATATTGTTACACAAAGAACCATGCATAATTCAGTACACAGATTAATCTAATTATATTTCACATGTTCTGCATTTTCACGCATAAAAAAAATGTGAGATTTTGTTTTAATATAGTCTGAGAAATAAAAATAAAATGTGTCTATATGGATATAGATGTATTATGTTTGGCGAAATATAATACGTGCCATGAAACTCCATCTGTTCATATAAAATATTAAAAGCTGTGCATTATACAGGAATTCAATCATTCGGGAAAATAAAATGGCTTGGTGCATTTTTACAGACAACGAACATGTGAAAAAAACTCAGATAATTTCCAGCATCTCCAAAACATCCATTATTATAATTTTTTTGTGCTTCCATGGAAACAAATTTGACTTAGTTTTTGGTGTATAATTTTGTTTCCGGAGCATATCTCAAAAACCGTTCAAGATATCTTTTTGAAACTTTGTACAGACATCTACCCATTACAGTAGTTGTGCCTTTTGCTATTTGCGAATTTCTGGGATTGGTTTTTTGAGTGTTTCCATGGAAACAAATTTGACTTAGTTTTTGGTGTACAATTTTGTTTCCGGGTCATATCTCATAAATCTTTCAAGATATCTTCTTGGCATTTATTTTGAATTTATCAGATTTGATCCTTTTATGTGTTTCCTTTAAAATAATTTTACATTCATCAACCCATCATTTTATTTTCTGAAATCCAACCTTCCGTCCTGATTTTGTTTCTGGAGCATATTTTATTATCTGTTCAAGAAATCTTTTTGAAACTTTGTACAAACATTAACCTATTATATATGGTATTCGTTTTCTGATTTATAAGTTTATTGTTTAACATACAGCAGCTGATTGAGGTAGGAAAAAGTTGTTGTGCAAAACTTTCAGGGATTAGCGACCCTGCCTTACCGAACTACTATGATCAGAGTATGAAATTCTGTGAATAATATTCCATGTGTCGGAATATGAGATTTGTCTACTGATGGTGCAACCCCGACATGCTCTGCTAAACAGGGCAAGACTTTTAGGACCAGTAACACCTTTTGCGAAATCTGATACATTTTTATATTGATTACCAATAGCATAAACAAGTTATTTTTCCTTATTTTTTTCCAAACATGTGCAAGGGCGTGGGATGTTGATGACTAGTCATGTGGTTCTTATTTCATATATCTATCTATCTAGTTTCTTCATGATGTAAACTTTACTTGAAGGATAAAAATAAATAAATAAAATATCAGATGTCCCATTTCCATGAAATGAGTGAATCAATCTGATTAAAACACAGATCCATTTCGTTTCGTTTTTAATAGTTCAAAATTTCGTTTTACTTGTCTTCACGTAGTGTAGGCCATCGAAAGTATAAAAACACGAAACAAAATATAGATCTACATTTCAATTAGGCTGTGAGTGAATTAAGTATCATTGAACTTTCTGAAAACCTACATATCGAATGATTTGCTATACATACCAATTCTCTCTACAGAACTAAGGGACATCATAGAACTTTGGAATACATTACACTCGTAAATACCAAAACGAGCATGTCCTTTATGGAAAGCCGGATGCCATGTACTCTATTCCGGAACTGTTCGGTTGGATCAATGATCTAAGTCAGGCTGATAATACTGAAGTCGATGAGCTGCTGGTGAATCTTTTATATTGAGTAGATGACTATTAAGCTCAGAGGTAGACTACCCTAGAAGTCTCCAAGAAATTAAAAGGGCTTGTAAAATATATCATATTTTATAAACACTATTCGTTTTTGCCTTTGAATACGACTTCACGAACACTACTGGGACGCACCACGACATGTAATCACAACACCCTTACCGATAATGTATCGATTTATCAACAATTCCATAGTCGCTGTGATTACAATTACTATACTTTTGATAAAACCATTTTATTTCGTAGAAATGACTTTACTACCGGACAACCCTTCCAAATCTCAAACTAACGTGACTTATGGTACGTAATGGTATACAGTTTGTAGTTTATTTCTATAGCATACAACATGAAATGTGTGAAATTAGGCATGTCAACCAACTCTTGTAATGTGTATGTACTATTGTAACATGCGTAAGAGTGAACCTCGCGTTTTTATTGGTCAATTAGAAACTGTCTTTTGGACAATAACACCCCTATGTTTCAGTAATTTCTTCTAAAATCCAAAATAGCATGTTAAAATGTTAATAAACATTACCTGTTTGGCAAAACAGGACGTGTTTGTCTCCTTAGTGCATGTACTATATTCACGCCAATTGCATGGATCAAGGCAATAACATGAATTGCACTGAAACAACAATTTAATGCCATTTTCATCTTGCACAATTCATCATCCCCCTCACCCTCATTCCCGCCCAAATAATCAATATTGGACCTTTTCTTATCTATTACCCACAGTTCCGTACACATATATACATAGCGTTTCATTTGATAAACCCTCACAGCATCCGGGACGCGGGTTGCATAACAACTCCTCCACATCCAAGCGCAGTATAGACAAATACAACGGAATTTTTAACTACATGTATAAAAAACGAAACTAAATGAGATCTGAGTTTTAATCAGATTGCCTCAATATTATGGGCTTCAATATATTATGATTTTGACCGATATTTTTTCGGTGACATATATTCGGACAGTCAACATTGACGTTAAAAATCAAACATTTGATATTTCCCGACTGTGTCTATTCCTGTCGGAAACAAATGGCCTTTAGCTTAAAAAATAGCCTTTGAGTTCAATTCGACGACGTTGAATGAAGTACAAAGGTACAGATTAATAATTTACAAAGATAATTATTGATTAATATAGTATAATTGCTGAAACTTACATTTTACTTTGTTGACCAATCTGATTAAAAAACAGATCATATTTCATTTTTTTTTTATAGTTCAAAATTTCGTTTTACTTGAGTTTACTACTCTAGGATCCAAAAGAGTTGTTATCTTTGACGTGTTCTGAGAGATTTGCCAATGAAACAGTCTGTTACGGCGACTTCTTGGCTTTTTGTTGCACGGGACTGTGGGGAGCCACTAGAAACGTCAACGCTGATTAATTAATCGGCTCTCATGTTTGATCCGACTTCCTTTTCTATTTACATCACTTTTACACCGAAAAACTACCGGTTAGCCGTCCTTATTGTGTCTACATGAAACTTCCTGCTTTCTATTACGGTTATGTTTAAAAATTCCACAAAAGCACTGACCTAGGTTGATGGAAAATTAGTTCGTGATATTTCTTAGTTTTATTAAAAATACATACAATACATTAAGTTTATATACAAAGGTATTTAACTTGTGGTGCTGGTGGCGATCATGGTCTTCCTAGGATGGTGTCTGGTATTTGTGTTTTTGAAAAAGGGAGAATAAATTTGGGGCTCTCGGGGGTGAGCCCCATTAGTGTGTATCATACAAGAATTGGATTTTGGGTTAGGATGGAGACTGACATTATTTAATCTAATTTACTATGTACTGATGCATTAGAGACTTCCCCCATTAAACCCCTTTGTTGGTATCGCCGAGTCGATGATACATTTGTGACCCTCAATCTAAACGACAACCCAGATACGCTACTCCAACATCTGAACAGTCGACAAACGAGGATAAAATTCACAATGGAAACAGAAACGGATGGCAGTCTCCCATTTCTTGATGTATTAGTGACTAAATCTGACAACAAATTCTCCACTGCTGTTTATAGGAAACCAACTCACACTGATCAATACATTCACTATAATTCAAATCATTCACATCATATTAAGAAATCAATCGTCACCATGCTAACCAAACGTGCCACCAATATATGTGATGAAGGAAGTTTACCCGCAGAATTAGAACTTTTAAGGAATGTCTTCACAAACAATAACAGTTACCCCAACCAACTTGTCAATGACATCATCACCACCACCATAGAGAACCAACACAGGCCAAGAACGCCAAATACTGACCACTCTGGCATCAGAATAACCATCCCGTTCCACGGCAAAATCTCCTACCAAATTAGAAGGTTGATGAAACAAGAAGTGGGTATAGACGTGACCTTCTCTAGCGACAGAACCATACAGAATTTACTGCAAGCCAATGGTAGATCAACACAAACCAAACCCCCACAGCCCAAAGGATGTATTTACGAGATAACTTGCTCATGCAATGAAAAGTACGTGGGGGAAACGAAGCACCCACTTGATCTAAGAATGAAAGAACACAAGTCACTTGCTTCCACCAATCCCTCAGCTGTATCAGAACATATTGTTAACAACAGAAATCATACAATCTTGTGGGACCAAACCAGAACCATTGCAGTACATCATCACCAGAAGAAAACCAGGAAACTCCTTGAGGCCATCAACATAAAACGTATCAAGCCCAAGCTAAACCGTGATGTTGGACTATTTATACCAAGGGCCTATGACCAACTCATACAATGATTCTAATAATTTATTTCTATTTCAGCACTTATCCGGTTTTCACAGTCCAATTTCACTTTGCCCATATCTTGACTTTCAGCACTTATCCAGTTTACGGCCTGAAGATATATTTCCCATTTATTGATTTCAGTTGACTGGAGCATTCTTATTTTTTTTACCTTTATACATAGTAATAATATATTTACGGTTTCTTTCTTCCATGTTTACACTAAAATAATAGGTTTTTTCCCTCCAGCACTTCCTACTAATTGATCCCACATTTTGTTTCTTTTTCAGTGCCTACCCAGGTCTCATAGTCTTATTATACATTTTCCATATCTTTTTTTTTCAGTACTTAAAACAAAAAGTTTTTTTACAGCGGGAGATATGTTTCACAATGCTCTATTTCATTTTTTCAGTCTAATAACACACATTTTTAAATATATCTTTCATGGTGTTCTGTTCATTGAATTAACATATTTTATAAACTTGTTTTTAATTTTTAATTATCAATATTTCCTTTACACCAGCATCAGTGATCACTCTTGCTTTATTGTTTATCAATAGCTCAGGTTAATTGGTTTTCCATTAATAGTGTTAATACACTGATCTTTATATATAACAGCATTTAACAAGAGATTTTCGTTGTGTAGGTTTAGTTCTTAATGGCCCCATAATCAAAGGTGTTAAGATCTAATTGGAGTGGATTATTGCCTTTGTTGCATTATTATTCTTTGTTGCATATTCTTTATATATTTGCCCACACTCATATATTTTGTATCATTTGCTTGATAAAGACGAGAGTATCCTCGTCGAAACGTCGCTTAGTATCAACTCAGTAATTGCGATCCATAAAATTGTACCTTGTGTTAAATGATATTAATGGCTTGAAACGGGGATGATTTATTATTGATAAAATCTCAAAGACATTGGAATTGGATTACCGTTTGATAAGATATCCTTTGTCTTATTTTACACTCAAGTGTACTGGCACCTGTTTTCTAACAAAACCGAAAATTTGGCATCTTCACGTTAAATTGTTTTTTTAAGAAGACATTAGTTTGATAAATTCTAAAATGCTAGACATTTTTAGCTCTATAAATGTATCAAATAATTTAATTCTCAAAATCTTTTCAGCATGAGCATGTCAAAAGCATGGTACACAAAACATTCATATATATCCGGGAATTGACACCTTGCGTTTTTATACGCCCACATATTTATGTGGACGTATATTGTCGTCGCCTCTGTTAATGACTGTGGACTCTGTACAGGTCAAAATTATCATCCGATTTTGACGAAATTTAAAATATAGGTTTATGTCCAAGATATCTCGGCTGCTCGAGGTATTGGCATGTATCGGATCGAATCTTCATGGATTATGGCCCCTGATTGTACGAAAAATCACGTTCAACCGATTTTAATGAAACTTGGCATGCATGTGTATAACCCAAAGACCTTGGTTCCTTTCGATATTTGCGAATATCGGATCGTTACTTCATGAATTATGGCCCATGATTGTGGTCCCTCTGGAGCTCATAATTATTATCCAATTTAGAAAACCGTATGGTTATATCACCGTTACACCATAATGGAGGTTGAGTTAGAATTTAGTGAAAATCGGACAGGAATTGTCAGACAAAATGGCCGCCGCTTGTACGCGAATAGTGTAAAAATATGGTATATCAAGGTTGTGGAGATCACAATGTTAATTGGTTTAAACAATATTTCATTCAAATAAGATACATATTGTACATACACTGACAAAAGTTGTACGAAAACTCGCCTTTATTAGCTTGTGGTTCCTAAAGAGGTCACAATTATTACCCGATTTAAACCAGTGGCTGCCAGGTACACATGTAGGATACGCCCACATACAAGAGCTTGGTAGAGGACAAGCTAAAAAGAAAGTGATTTTTCCTACAATAAAGGGCCATAATTCATTAAGCTACAAATCGATATGCGCACTTCACTAAATAACTAGAAAATTTCCCCATGGCGGCCATCTTGAATATTTAAATTTCCCCAAGGGTGCCAGGGTGGCATCACCCGGATTCTAAATCTACACATTTATTCCATCAAAAACATCAGGTGGACTATATTTCCAGGTTTGTCGGCCTGACGCTGGACCATTGGTTATCTCGCTAGCCACACAACATGCTGTTTAAAAAAAATGCGTCCCCGTCTTCTAAACGACTTAACCGACGCCATTGAAATCATAGGGTAACGCACAAATTTACGAACTCGTCCATATAAGCCATATTTTCCACAACGATTCAATAGGACGGTCCCTGAACGTACAGGGCCAGTGTAATGGCACCCACGTTCAGAGCTGAACGGGCAACTGGCTTTGAAACCGAGAGTTGAGGTGTCTTGGTGCAATCAAGCGAAAACACATTTTTCGGTAAAAAGCATGACCAGTCAAATTAATGACCCTACATTTAAAACCAATAATGAATTTCTTTTATCCTCACATAATGACAATAAAAACAAGTAAGGTTTCTGGAAACGAGCACGTTCAAATAAAACAATGATGAAAAAACGGCTCCGCGTTTCTTTTTTTGAAGAGTATATTTAATAATAATCGTCATTGATGTTTAAACTATTAACCCGGTTAGCGCAGATAAGTAGGACGGCAATTTTTTCTACAATCAGGCGGCATAATCCATTAAGTTACGATCCGATATGCGTGTATATCTATGTGATATAAACACTGTTAAAAATGTGACTTCGAGAATATCGAAATGAACCGAGATCTTTGGGTTATAAGCATACATTTCCATTGATGGTCCGATCCAGGCGCGGATCCAAGGGGGGGGGGCGCACGCCACCCCTTATTCCGGCTAAGTGTAAAAAAAAATTGTACCGATCCCTTCCTGATGATTTTGCAAGACCCCCCGCAGTTACTTAAATACGTTGGCTAAATGGTCATATTTGACCGATCATGGATATATACATTACCTCACATTTTCAACCTTCTTTCATAAATCACCACCTCCTTCAAACCACGTGCCTTTCCTTCAGTCGGAACTTTTTTCAGAAATGTTTCAGGCAGTAGGCTACCGATCTGCTCCTGATGATTTTGCAGACAAACACACTGAAAATAGGGTGGGGGTTGTGTTATATTTGAAGATCAGATGCCAGGAAATGGAGTCTTATCTCTAAAAAAAATGGGGGGGGGGGTGCGTCGCTCTTTAATCGGGATTAAAGTACGCCCCCCTTTCGTAATATCCTGGATCCACCCCTGCGATCAAACTTAATATCGAAAGGAACCGAGAACTTTTGAATATTAACCGATATTTAAAGTTTCGTCAAAATCGGATAATTGTGCCCACAAACAAAAGTTGTGGAAATTACATCCCCAGGGCACTAATGAAATAATATGGTAAAAGTGAACCATCTAGCAAAGGATTAATAAGCTAACAAATATACTGGACTACTGTCACTAGTGAGTCAGTGAGTACATTTTGAAAAAAAACCCATAAAGATCATTTTCTTGCTTAAAGCCAATGGTATAATATGTTACAAAAGATAGATCCATTAGTATTTGACACACGCCTTATCGAAGAGTTCTTCTTAACATACACTTTACCATATTCATACTGTTTTACATGGCATGGAACGCCCACAGACATATTCCGTTAGTCTGTCTTTACGATTGGTGTCGTCTCCACTTTACATTGGAAGATCCATCAAACATTGGCATTAATTATTTAGACCCTAAAGGCTAGACTTAATGGAGAAAAAAAAGAATTTCCAATCTAAGGAATTAAATTTGAAAGTGTGGTTAATAAAAGGAATCTCGTCTTTGCTACTTACACGGACCGTACAATATAAAAATATTTATTTTCGTCATTTGTCATAAAATTATAACATGTACAAATTTATGTTTATATCCATAAAATCTTGGTTCCATTCATTATTCGCGTATATCAAACCACAACTTCCTGGATTATGATCCTTGATTGTTTGAAAAGTCTCATTTTACCTGATTAAATATATCAATACACAAATAACACATACTTATGAAAAAAAACCCAGCTGCTAATTTGTTTGGGCGACGTTTCGAAGAGTATTCTCTGCCCGTTCACATTTTGTTTAAAATAAAAGTTTGCATCCCAAAGATCTTGGTTCCTTTTGGTATTGGCATGTATAGGACCGTAACTTCATGGATTGTACCCCTTGGTAGAACGAACATACCTCGGATTTAGCTCGAGGGCACTCAAGAGGTCACAATTCTTACCTCATGTTGATGAAACTGAACAATGGCACATGTCGGACGATAACTTCCTAGATTATGGCCCAACGAATCGCGTTTTTATCTTGTGTCTATAATCTTTTATCCGATTTTACAAACCGTTGAAATATATCACGTTACAACATAATGACGACTGAGTTCTGATTTCGTTAACTGGTTTGTTCCTTTAATCCTGTGTCACATCAGAATATATATCAAAGTCAAAATCATAATATGGGTGAGTAGTACCCTCCATTTTAACCACAGTACAAAGAATATCGACATCTAAATCATTTTCGTCCTTAACTCGGACAAAGAATGAAACCAGTATCCGAATGCTGAAAACAAATAGTGAATATGTGAAATGAGCGTGCACTTCCGGAAAGACGCATGACAAAAACTTGGCTTAAGGGGTTTATTGGTAGGCTAATTTCAAAAATTCATCGGCGTTTTCCGACGCGGTTTCACAGTGTCAGTAGTGCAGGACGGAGGGACTGACAAGAACAGCTATTTAGTTGTTCGTATGGAACGAATAACCAAGGTCCTGTGTACACATTGGCGTGCATGTAAAAGATCCCTTGAAATTGGAATTGATATAAGAGGCCGTAGTGTCGCTCTATATGGGCAAATGTTCCTCATAGCACACTGTATGTCCGCCTTCATTAGCCCAGTGCCCCAGTTCGGAGAATAACATTAGGACGTTCAACCCCATTTCATTTTTCATAATCGAGATGTGGTCAAAGCAAGTCAGCGCTATCTATATTCTTCGCTACAGTTGTTGATGGGCACATATTCAACCCCATTAAATGCGAACCTGGTGATTATATGTTCATTTTGTATTACTTAATTAACATTTTAAATAATAAATTTGGGTAAAATTCAGCGTGGATTCATTCGTGATTTTTTTTCTTCATATTTTCCAAAAACTATAAATAACGATCAGCGGCTTTAAAGGCACCATGTTCCAGACAAAAAGAAAGCAAATATAAACTTTCAAACCATACACAATACGAGTTGGATGTATGAGGAACACACAAACAGAATCCCACAAAACAAACATGGGACACCATACACTGACTGCAAGCAATAACCAATAAAAAATATATCTCAAATCACGTAGATGGACTGTTATGATTACAGACTTCACCAGGAATAAAATTAAACAATCCAGAAAAAGGGCGAATATTTCCCAAACGTATTATTTCAGTACAAGTCATATAATCGTCTGTATGTTCACAAGATATATAAATATAAAAACATTAAAGTACACGGTATTCACTATTCAGTCCACTGAAATGAGATAAGAAGCTAAATCCAAACACAAGGACTGAAAATATTATAAACGTTTGATATACCAATATAGGGTAATGACTATTATTAAGTTGTTCGCATTATGACTTTAATCAATGCATGCATATTTGACGTGTACGAGGTCAGTGTCTGAATAATTTTAAAAGCATTTATCATAAGACGAGAATCAGTGTCGACAGAAGTGAGAGGCTTGCCATTTATAAACGGTTCGCCATTTAAGAGGATTTATATATATATATATATATTAAACAGCAAAAAACAACAACCCCAACGGCAGTAAGATTTTAAAATCAGAGAGACAATTTAATCAAATCATTCTAGAAAACGACTTACTAATTAATGGATCAAAGCAATTTTTTGTGAACAGTACTTTGACACATTAGTGATTAATTCATCACAATTCCAAAACATTATGAGACGGTTTATAGTCTGTACACAGTCTATACATTAGTATCTGGTGTCTCCATCGCGAGTGTCAATAACAGCAGCGCAGCGTCTGTACATGTAGTGGACAAGACTATTGATGAACGCCATTGACACCTGGAACCACACTCTCAGAAAAGCCTGACGAAATCCATCGGCTGTGTTTGGTTTCGGTACGTTATAAAAGTCTCCTCTCCAAGGATGTTAAATCAGGTTTAAGTCCGGACTAAGGGCTGGCCAGTGTATAACATGTTGACACTGTTCTGCTGTAGAAAGCCCCCAGTAACTCTAGCGGTGTGGGCTAGAAAACATTATTTCGATTACGTGCGAAATGTGGTATGACGTGGGGTCTGAGAACTTGATCGATGTAACAAACTGCTGTATGCCGCTTCCTCTCCCGGGACCTACTCTCTGGTTCAGGCCGATTCCATCCCAAAAAACACCATATTATTATCTTGTTATCTGCAGTTGTTACGCAATACCGACTCTCATCTGAGAGGGGGTTGGGAACTTGGGAAGGCCTAGTTGTCTAGAGTGCCGCGCTTCGACCTCTAGCTGGCCGGCCACCTCTCGGTTGCGACTGTGGTTTCGAGCCCCGGTGTGAGCGTATGTGGCATGGAGATAGGGGCGCCTTCTCAACCTCGTGGGTTTCCTCTCACTCATAAAGACCCCTACGAGCAAGCGAATTATTAAAATAAAATTAAACCAAATGTTAGTCCGGAAATGACCTAGTTGTGTTGATTTTGACGTTAAACCCCATTTCTCCCTCTCTCTCATCTGAGAACAGAACAGTTCGCCATTGCCTGTGTCGACAATTCTAGTGTTGCGACGCACATCATGGCGGCCTTGTGGCAACCTTTGGTCTACCAGTTCGGGGGCGATCCTCCGTGGTGTTTGTAGCCCGAAAGCGATGCTGGAGCTTGTAGATGGTTCGAACATTGACCTGAAAATGATTGACAACGGCTTGGGCAGTGTGGCCAGCGTCGAGTCTTCCAAGCGCCCGGTTCCTCTGAGCTGCCGTGAGTCGTGGCACCAGGTATGGGGTGCATTTTATGGGGCTGAACACGTTGAGCTTGAGTTACATGGAGAACACATTACCATCTCAGAAGTCAGTTTGCGTTTTTGAGAACATTTCCTGAGTTCAATTCGGTGTTTGGGAAGGAGCCTTATTGCTGGAGCTGTCATTACATCATTTGGCAAGTCTTATGCAATACGTCTATTCACACTAACATTCCAATCTGACGTTTCTTTTTCTGCTTACTACTATATATCGACACTTCTACGAAATGGTTGATCTGTAAGGACTGATTTTAATGACCACCACCGTGCCATTCAAATCATACATAATGTCTTTATAAAATGAATATTTATGAAATAATATAATGGGGAGTGTGGCTGTCTGTTTCTTAACTTAATTTACAACAAGTCTTACAATTGTTCATGTCAGACGTGCCTTAATTAATTTAGTTAGGATTTCAAGACAATATACTGGTCATTATTATCTTTTTGCGATGTTATAAGCGGACGCTTTTCCAAAACGAGCGAATCATGTTAATAGGCAAGAATATGAATCCTTGTGTTAATGACGGATAATAACATATTTATATTATATTATACATATATACATTCTTAAATACATTATATTACTAAGCCTGTTAAATAAATTATATTAATAAGCATGTTAAATAAATTATATTAATAAGCGAGAAGTGGCGTTAGGCACCGACAATTATATCAACAGTCTGATATGACCACAGATCACCAATTAATTCCCCACCGGTTCTAACCAACATCTTAACTTCCGAATCCCCCCCGGCTCAAAATCGTCAATATTCACCAAAACTAAAATGACATTGGCCCTTACTTCCTGGAATAATTGGTGAGCTGTCATATTCAACAGGAGGGTTGATCTCTCTTTATAAAGTTAAAACTACGTACATCTTATCAACGCCTGCACGTAATACCCTCCATATTTCGGCACTAATATCGATTTGGTATACACCCAGCCTGGAAGCCTATCAGATTCCTCGATCATCCCGAATACTTAGTCTCGCGCTTTTAAGCTAAAATATCTACCTGTGATAATCGAGTTGCAAAGTGCAAGGTGCGTTCAATGTGGAGGTTTTCGCGGAGGTCACTATGCCACATCCTCTGATTAGACGCTACTGCTCACGTGTCCCCAGAAAACGTAAGTTCGGGAATTGTAAAGTAATCTAGCAACGTCCAGATGTCGCAAAACTCAGTTGTTGCTTCAGGTAATAAAACTACTACTACTACTAATAATAAGGAGTATTGTATTGCGATAAAATCCACAACAACAAAATTGGTATGCTCAAAGCGCCGATCACACAACGAACACACACTATCACACAACAACACAATTTCACTAATTATAACGTTTGAAGAGATAGGTGTTGAGGTTTGATTTAAACGAACTTAACGTTTTAGCACTCTTAATTTTAATGGCAAATTATTCCAAAGTGTTTCAGATGCGTATGAAAATGAAGTATCAAGTAGAAATTGACCAGTAGAGCGCAAACATCGTTAAAAAACAAATGGGTTTACAAGTTCTTGTAGAAAGGTTGGACCCATTTTGGACACTGATTGGTAGGTTAGGCACACGATTTTGAAATTGATTCTTTTTGAAATCCTAAGCCAGTGGAGGAATTCAAGAACAGGGGATATGTGACACCTTTGTTTATTTCTTGTTACAATTCTGGATCATTTATTCTGGATTTGCTGAAGTCTTTAAATTTATTGCTTGGAGATTCCTATAAAAAGACTGTTGCCATAGTCCAATCTAGAAATCACCATACACCAAACAAGTGTGGTAGCTGCATCCCTAGTGATAAGATGTCGAATGGATCCAATATTTCGTAGGTGATAATGAGATATTTGAAACAAGTAACTGACATGCGTTTTCATTGTTAACGAAGAGTCAATATGAATTCCGAGATTCTTAACAGATGAAGCGATATGGATGTTAGATTCATTTATATTTAGGTACTGTACATTATATTGTTTACGTCGAGATTGGGGACCAAAAAGAATTACTTCAGTTTTGTCAGAATTTTGTTTTAACATGTTATCGTCCATCCATTTCTGGGCATCATTTATACAATTTTCCAATTGATGACAGGCAGCAACTCGACTTGCATGTGATGGAAGGAAACTGTTAAAAAGTTGAATATCATCAGCATAAAAGAGATGTGTGATCAAGTACCGATTTAACAAGTCTAAAAGAGGTTAGGTGTAATGACACCAAGAACAGATCCCTAGGATACACCACATGTTAAAAGTTACGAGAGTTGGCACATATTGTCTAACAACAACAGCTTGTTATCTTTGAAACAAGTATGATGAGCACCAGTTTAACTGAGTGGAACTAATTCCATATTCAAACTCGAGACGCTGTAGAAGTTTCTAATTGTCTATGGTATCAAAGGCAGCTGATATATCTAGTAATGCCAAAATTGACACCTGACCTTTGTTGATAGATCCCTTAGCTACATTTAAAAAACAATTTAAGGCAGTTTCTGTACTGTGTGCAGTCCGATATGTAGATTGAAATTTGTCCCACAGATTATGTCTACCAAAATAGCTAACCAATTGCATTTTGATGACTTGTTTTTCAAGATTTTTGAAATGAAAGCTAGGCTTGAAACTGGGTGATAGTTTTTTTTAATAGTTTTGGGTTCAATGATGGCTTTTTGAGAAGAGGTTTTATAATTGCATGTTAAACGACTAAGGCACAATTCCAAGCTTCATGCTGGTATTGACTATTTTGGTTAATACTGTAAGGAGAACGTCTAAGACCTGGATGAAAAGACTGATTGGGTTGGGATATAATGCACATGATGTCGGTTTTGATTGCATAATAATATTTTTAAGTTCATCTTTTCTGACAGGATTGAAATATTGAAATCTTTCACAAAGTTGACAATGGTCTACTGTACGAGCATCAGATGCTACATTAGCCACGTTAAAACTAGTTAGGATTTTAGCAATCTTATCAATGAAATAGGTTTTAAAATTTGTGGCGTTATTAACAGCATCTAGGTAGTTTAAGGTTCCAAACAGTGCTTTAGGGTTATGTTCATTATCTTCTATCGTTCGATGTTACATCCAGCTTTTGATTTTTTTCACAGGATTCAATGTGGTGTTCCTGCACTCATTATACAACTGTCGATCGATTTCTAGCCTTGCCGTTCTCCACCTTCGCTCAGTCTTGCGCCTACGCAAGTATATTAGGAGTTATCCACGGTGCTTGTTTGATGATTCGCCCAGTTCTGACAGCTTCAATTCAATTTTCTGAATATTTGAGTCGTCTCTTATGACAACCCGGTCAATGATATGGTCTGATTTATGGGTGGGAAGTGGGACAAGTTAATGGAATCATATCCCTAACTTTTGACTCGTCACCATCTGATCTTAACCACGTTTCGGTAAGAAAGAGGACATCATATTCATACTTTAAAAAAGTACATTAATATCTGCTGTTATATTTTTGGCTTATTTGGCATTCCATAATCCAAACTTCAGAAGTGAAATCTGTTTAATAGGACTGGTGTCACAGTGAAGTGAGTTAGTTTTAAACTGATTAACAGACTTCTATTTTATCGTACCACCTCACTTTCCACGCTTGGTTTGTTTGTCTGTGTTCAGACCAAGTTGTTTGATCAAATTGAAAACTTGATTATCCAGTCTCGAGTGACATAGTTTTGAACAAGATATTTGAGTTAACTCATTAGACTGATATTTAACAATGTGTTGACCTGTGTTCATCTTTAAATCTAAACAGAGGGTTGCGTTGTCCATCAAACCTATAGGCGATAACAACTCACCACTAGACACATAATAAGAATTACTAATTTGCACAGAATACATAATTAAAAGTCAAAAACACTTTCAAACGTATCCAAATACAATCATGGGTACATTAATAATTCACGTGTAAATTTATAGAAAGTTAGTCCTAGGAATAAACTGATTCTTTGAAAAATTTGTCAGAACTCTCTCACACCATGTGCTGTCTGTCAGACTTATCCAACATTGAAAGGCTTTGAAATAACTCTGACCCTTACTTCGTGGGTAATGGTGTATGACTAATTATTGAACTGTGTCGGTGTGTATATTTTATAATCCCGACTATTGTACTGGATATATGATTTCCAATATTCGTGCCTGTGCTGTGATGACAGTCACACTTAGTTCCTGGTCCAAAGTACGCTTGTGTTAGTTAGGACCCTGAATAATGACAAACTGACCCTTTGGCGTCATGATACATATTTATTGTTAATAAAACACCCCAAAGACCTTCGAAAATTTCACTTCGGATTTCTTACCAATTCGAAGAAGAAGCATCAAGAAAGGGGAATTATGACAGGTTCGAAAACTGCTTGTTTGTAGTGGACTCTAAAGAATTCATCTCGCTGCGGCTGATTTGAAGCAAACTTTATATTTATTTGTAAATTAGTCGTAATAAAATTATGTCCAAATATATAATCAAATTACAGTTTATACCCAAGAAGGCATCTTTATAAAAAAAACTATAAAATTCAAAGGACTTTTCGCTCTAGCAAGTCTAGTTCCAGTTTCATATAATTGCATGAAAGTAATTGTGTATGCACTGAAAATAGAAACACTTAGTCCGGTGGCTGAAGGGAGGCAAGGGGGTCGCCACCCGAGCTGTGAATTTATGAGACCAAGTTTTTCCAGACCATTTTTTGTGTGTAGATTCTGCATCTGGGTGTTGATCAGGCGTTTGGGGGGGGGGGGGGGCGTTTTCGAGGGCTAAAATTTGCGGGAAATTAATTCCTGTTGATTTAAATGATGATTTTCTTAGAGCGTGGTAAAACATTACTGCATCTGGGTGTTGATCAGGCGTTTGGGGGGGGGGGGCGTTTTCGAGGGCTAAAATTTGCGGGAAATTAATTCCTGTTGATTTAAATGATGATTTTCTTAGAGCGTGGTAAAACATTACTTTTTAATTCCACAGCCCATCTCTAAATATGTGTATAAGATTACCATTGAATGGGTGGGGTGGGAGGTAAATATATTTAATCTAAACCAACTTTGTTAGAAAGTTGGGATTATCTTGAAAAAAATAATTTTGCGAGCTGCTGGCCAGCTACCATGAATTGATATATCTCGCTAATATGAACCAATGATTTTGAATCTTCTGATGAAGACAAAGAATAAATTAAAAACTAAACATGTCTCTGAGTTACCGTACTGTGTTTTTGATTTACAGTTCCAGATTTCTTGAAAAAAACACACACAATTTAATATTTTAAACGAAAATGCTAATGAGATGAGACCACTTTAAGTTCAAATTATGAATGAAATGATTTATGTCCACAAACATACATGTTGACACCCACTCTGGTGTCCACCCCGACACGATGGGATTTTATAAACATATTTAGAGATGTTTCATCAAACTCTTAGACAATCATCATTTAAATCAACGTAAATTCATTTCCTGCAATTTTATCCCCAACCACCCCACACCTGTCCAGGGGCATCATAAACACTTATTTTGAGATGGGCAGACCCACAAACTTATGCTTTACCCTCAAACGCCTGATCACCACCCAGATTCAGAATCTACACAAGAAACTGGTCTAGAAAAACTTGGTCTCATAAATTCACAGCTCGGGTTCAACCACCGGACTAACAATATATTATATACTGCAGCAAACGTCCAATGTACGTCAGACGAACAGGTTGTAATTGATATTCTGATAGAATAAGAATGACATGCCTCCTGTAATATCAGGTAGACTTTACGAGTGTGCTGTAATATCAGGTATAGTTTAAAAGTGTAATGATTAAAACGTCTAGAATTAATGATAAATAACGCCTTCGTTAAAATCTCCGCCTCCTATCCGTGCATTCTAACTGGGAAATATACACGGAAGTGAACACTTGTATTCGAAGTCACGAACAGTTATGTATAAATATTGGTGTTCTATATACTTTCAGTATTACCAAGAATGAGTAGTGGCCAACAGTGGTCATATGACATTGAAAGCGTGGATAATTATACAATGTTTGTTCATCAACACTGGCGAACTCAGAAACCACTGTCATGGGCTTATCAATATACTATAGGGATTTTTATATCTGTTGTTGGAGTGATAGCTGTCGTTGGGAACAGTATTGTTATATGGGCACACATCAGGTAAAGGCTATTATAATCTATTATAACACTGTTTCGTTCTTGTATTATGAAGGACTTTCATTAATTGTTGACTTAGGACGGCACTTACATCCTTGAACATTCTGCCATATAGGTCGCCAATTCGTTTTTTTTTTAAATATTTTTTTATGAAGGTTTATTCCAGCAGTTAGTGTGATAAGTACAGCTCCGTAACTTAAATGGGGCTGAAAGAAGGGGAGCCGATATCACAATATCCTTCCCCAAATTTATTCTTCGACGGATAATTTTCCCCCGTCTTTGGAAGAAAGCAGATGACTAATACAATGGACCTGTCCGTCCGTCACACTTTTTGGGATACAATAACTCTCCTTCTAATTGAGCAAGAATGTTCCAACTTATTGTAGGTGTCTAATACAGAAAGGCCTTAATGGAGTTTGAAGGTCAGCATGTTTTGGTTCGGGTAAACAGAGATAACCAATTTCATTGGTTGATGCTTTTGGACACGATAATCGTGGTTCTAATTATACATTAGAGTTAACCCTGTCTATATCACAGAAACTATTAGTAAACATTTATTAAGATGAAAAGAGCCGAATCAACTCTCCGTTATAAAGTAAATTAGAACGGTTCACCCATATTTTGATTTAATTTAAAAATGGGAATACTTAGCGACAAACAATCAGTAGGGTAGTTGCAATTAATACACACATCTCGTCAAGCCTTCAAAGAGTAAATTGGATGAAATTTCAATATATTTATTTTAAAGTATCTATTTCCGATAAATTATAGCAAAAATGGCTAGCTTTTTTTAAAATTTAAATTTCACATAATGTATCTTTGATCGAGAGTGATTTAACTTGAACTACGTTCAATTTTACAACATGAGTAAATTATCTATTTCCGATAAATTATAGCAAAAATGGCTAGCCTTTTTAAATCTAAATTTCAGATTATGTAACTTTGAATTGGGAGTGATTAAACTTGGACTACGTGCAATTTTACAACATTTGGGTAAAAGCATCTTTTCTTGCTACCTGTGCAAATCTGTGCACTTAGTATTTAACGTAGCTAAGTCGCTAACTCAATATCATCCAAAATATTCAACATTTCAGACAAAATAGAACTGATTTGAAATTAAGAGTAACAACGGAAACCATTAAATGTAAATCAGTTTATTTAAATTCATACTACAGTATTATATGCGTCAATTTCTAGTTCCCAAATATTAGCGATTAAGCTCCTTTAAAAGTTGCCGTTTAAAAAAAGCCTCTGCAATAGCGCCACGAACGTCTTTTGCATCCGGCAATGGTCCTTCACCTGCGAATTGAAGCTGCTCATGAACAGTGTCGTCACCTCTATTTAAATTCATACTACAGTATTATATGCGTCAATTTCTAGTTCCCAAATATTAGCGATTTAGCTCCTTTAAAAGTTGCCGTTTAAAAAAAGCCTCTGCAATAGCGCCACGAACGTCTTTTGCATCCGGCAATGGTCCTTCACCTGCGAATTGAAGCTGCTCATGAACAGTGTCGTCACCTCTATATCCATTGCACCCATCCTTATATGCCTCCCTGCACGACACTTTCACATATATTATGGAGAACTACGTAACAGCCAATCACCACACAAGCAAACTTTACACCAAGTCTCTTTTTAGACATCGCGAACGTTCCTTTAAGCGCCAAAATGAATTGTCTAAGCATATCCTTGTTCTGCATAGGAAATAGTTGAATGTATTCTGCTGGACTAAGATTGGCTCTGTTGGTGAATGGTTTTAAAAGTTATGTCTTTAAATATGGAAGGATCACGTTGCCAATATTATTTCATTGTCCATGGTGCATACTGCAAATTTCAGTAGTTCAAAATACGTATTTTAGTTTTACAATTTGCAATGCTCAACAATACCAATGTCACGGTGTTAAAATACAGAATACACCTTTCAATAATACAAAAAAATGTATAATAGTTATTTTGCACATAACACTTCTACATTATATATTCTGCATAATAGACACATGCATAATACAACATTGCATAGTCAGAGCCGTGTTAAGGCATGGGCAAAGTGGGCACCATCTTCAATAGAAGGCTTGATCTCGCCTTAACTACATACAGCTTATCAAGCCCTTCACTCAACACTCTACATTTTTCGGCACTAAATTTGATTGGGTACCGGCCCCAACCGTGATCCAATTAGATTCCTTCGTTAAATGAGTTACTAAAAATAAGACTACTTCTCATTTTATTTATCCTTCCTTAAAAAAATCGTCACGATTATCAAGTCTCGCGCTTCTAAATAAAATGTCTATGTGACAATCGACTCGAGATGCAAAGGTCAAGGTTCGATTAATGTCAAGGTCCTAAAACTGCTTCAATTGCCTTTTTTGGTTTTCTGTGAGTTTCTCAATTGAAAAAAAAACTTTCAACGGCTGTAAACTTGTCTTGTTCTTTTTCTGTGGAGGCTGCCATATTTGTTTACTACAGTCACGTGCTAAAATGTGAGTGTTATGTGCCACGACCTCTGATTGGACAATGATTTGAATGCTAATTAGTCACGTGTAAACACAACCAGCGTAAAATGTAAGGGATAGCCAAGTGTTGAAGCAAGGGTTAGATGTTGTTAAACTCGCGGCCGTTGCTTCAGGAAGATGAGTGGGCACGTGCCCAGGGCCCCGCGCTCTCAAGGGCCGCGCGCTTCGACCAACCACATTTTTTCTGACTTTTGTAGTACTGAGATACTTGTGGTTTAAGACTTGCGACAACTCGCACAATATCAATCAATCATACTTTGATTGTATTTCCTATGCTACTGTATTGGAACGCTGCGGCCGCATGGATACCGCGTGACCGGGTTCGGCCAATCATGACGCTAACACTGGCTGGTGGCAGAGAACAGCGACTACAGGTGCAGTGCTCGGCTGTGCTCGCTGGTCTGTATACGTCTGTGGTCGTTCAGTGGCCTATGCCAGTCGTTCCGTTCGCGTTAGAACTGCGAAACTCTAAGAATCAATCTAACGGTTACGACCAACTACGCGTATTCGTAACCGTACACGTGCAACTGCGAAACCTCTCTGTCTCGACTCTTATTACATCGCTCTGTGCAGCAGGTCGCGGTCCCAGCATTGACGCAGCGACATCCTCTGTAGTGTGAGTGTCTGTGATTTTTTTCGAAAGTTGTCTTTGCGAATACTTTGCCGCCTTGAAACTGTTCTTTATCCTTGTTGGAAAATGAGTGGTTGCAAACGGTTACGTGATGAGATTCGAGTATATAGGTCAGGTCATCAGAAAAGGATGAAGCAAGCGCACGTAAAAGCCGAAATAGAGAAGCAAAAAGGAGCTCTGAATAAATTCTTCCAGAAAACGGTGAGTCAAAATGAAACTGATCAGGATACTGATGGATCATCGCCGGAAACTTCACGGACAACTGCAGTCAAGACTTCAGAGGAAAACGTTGACAAGGAAGAAGGGCAGCACGATGACGATGACGGTGAGTGTGTGTGATTGCAGAAACACTGAAATGTCTAAAATACAGATACAGAGTGAAAACTCACCGGTGGAAACCCACAGTGCTGACTTCGTTTTCGATCCGGATCCTGCCACGTGGAAAGACGTGAATACCGAACTTCTCCGAAAGCAGCTAATTGGTCAGCCACCTTCTCAGAATTTCGGTGACGCGGAATTCAAAGCTTCAGCGCGTCAATATAATAGTCGTGACGAGAAAGGAAACGAGAAGTTAGTAACCAGGTACTGTAGTATGTCTTTGTTCAAAAAAAACCTGAAGAATGGAGAAACGGTTAAACGCTCGAATTTGGTGTACTCGGACTCAACTGGTAAAGTTTATTGCTACGTCTGTGTACTCTCCGCCACAAAGGAAACCAAGTTCACAAGTGGCTTCGATGATTGGAAACACGCTCACCAGTTGATCGAAAATCATGAAAGCAGTCCCGCAGAAGGTGGACATGGAGACGCCATTGTACGAATGAAAATTTTTGCTGATGCTAGAGTTCGCATTGATCGGCAACTTATTATACAGGAAGAAAACGAACGCGGCTACTGGAGGGCCGTTTTGCATAGAGTTGTGGAAGTCGTGAAATTTCTCACGGAGCGCGGTATGGCGTTTCGAGGAAGTGATCAGTGCTTAGGATCGCCACACAACGGTAATTTCCTCGGCATCATTGAACTGATTTCGAAATTCGATGTTTTTCTGGCAGATCTTCTCGCCCGATATGGATATAAAGGACGCGGGAATCCGTTTTACTTGTCAAACACAGTGTGCGACGAATTCGTTACATTGATGGGCGATGAAGTACTACACACTATTGCAGACGAAATGAAGCGAGCAAAGTATTTCTCAGAGAGTCTGGACTCTACGCCTGATATCAGTCATTGCGATCAAGGTGCTCTGACCTGCCGATATGTACTCTCTTCTCAAATCCAGGAGCGATTTCTTCGCTTCATTGAGCTGAAGAGTCACACTGGTGCTTACCTCGCCGAAACAATAATGACAGCATTTCGAGATATGGGAATAGAGATGAAAAACTGTGTTGGACAATGCTATGACAATGTCAGTAATTTGTCTGGGAAATATGCTGGATGTCAGGCGGTTATCAAAAAGAATAACCGCTATGCCGAGTATGTGCCATGCTCGGGACATACACTGAACTTGGTTGGTACCAATGCTGCTTCCAGTTGTGTGGCTGCGACCGATTTCTTCGGCTTTCTGCAAAAGTTCTTCAACCTTTGCTCTGCTTCAACTCATCGCTGGCAATCAGTTGTGCCCGGGATGACTTTATCTCCGAAAAATCTCAGCGAAACCAGGTGGGCCGCTCGAGCAGACGCCAGGAAAGCGCTCAAACAGAATTATGCAGGTATCAGAAGTAAAGGTAATATCTGATGACACAGAGGAATCACCGATGACCAGAACAGAAGCTCGTGGGTTGTGTCGCAAGTTGGGGAAATTTGAATGCGCTGTGCTGACTGTGTTTTGGAACACTATACTGGAGCGGTTCTCGAAGAATAGTGCCGCACTCCCAGTGAGAGGATGCACACTTTCAACGTGTGTCGTCATCTACTCTAGTCTGCAGCGTTGGGCTGCCAGTGACCTACGGGATCAGCTCGACCAATTCGAGATCCAGGCCCGGGAAATCCTTGATCTGAGAGACGATGAAACTGCTGAGTATAAAAAATTGAGGACCACAGCTGCCGTTGACGCTACTCCACGCGACATGTTCAGACGAACTACGTACATTCCAATACTCGACAGTTTGGCTGCTGAGTTGAGCCGTCGCAAAGCAACATTTGACGTGTTGCTTGTGCGATTCGGGATTTTGTTGGATTTCCAAGAACTTGACGCAACAGAAATACGACAGAAGGCACACGCACTCCAGAAGTATTATCAAGATGAACTTATAGACGACATTGCAGAAGAGTTCGTTCAGTACGCGCGATACGCACCTGATGAGAAGAACGGGCTTGAGCCACTCCAGGCTCTCCGGTGTCTCGAACAGTCTGAAATGAGAGCAGCGTTTCCTAATGTCTGGATATCTTACAGAATATTCCTGACCATGATGGTTGCGAATACAGAAGGAGAGAGGTCGTTCTCGATCATGAAACTCTTAAAAGGAGCTCGACGAGCATCACTCAAACAGGAAAAGTTGGACGCTCTCGTACGTTTGTGTATCAACCACGAAATTACTCGAACTCTATCATTCGAGAAACTGATAGACAAGTTCGCCATCCAAAAAGCGAGGAAAGCTCGTTTTTAAAAATGTGATATCAGGTGAATGCGATGAAAGTTCCAGTTTTAAGGTGAAATAAAGGCGTTATTATTTCATCTCGGCGTGGCGCACACTTTCCCATCGGTTCGACTGTTCGACGCTTTAGCGACTAGATTGTGTGGCAGACTTACGTGGCTGGATGATGTCTGCAGATTTCGAGCGGTACCTCAGGACACGAAAAAGGCCCCGCAAAGTCCGAGTGCCGAGGGCACCGCACTTTCTTAACACGGCTCTGTGCATAGTAGACAAACCTCATTGGCATACAGAAAAAAGTCAAGACTAACGTAATAAATGAAGCTCGCACACATATTCCTAGCGTCAATAAATTAGAAAATAACATTTTAAGACATATTATTGCAAAGTATATATTATGTAATAGACACCCCCATGAAAAAATATATACTATTACCGTAAACATGCTAAAATATCGCACACTAGGCTAACCGAGCACGCAGAAAAGGTGTACGTCCACGCTGCATCACAACGGACCGAAATTAGCTATGGTGACAAAATGTTTTTTATTTCACAGAATCAATTGATTAATAAACTTTCTAGACTGCAAAATTCGATAAACATCCTGTGTTGGCGTTCGAAATGTATTACAGTAAACGTACTAAAATATTGGAGGTTAGGGTAGGCTCACTGCGCACAAAACTGGACCGATGCGTAAGATGTTGGCGTATCGAATTATATCATGGCAAAGTTGTTGGCACCCGGATTCGAGCCGAGGATCATGGGTCCAATAAACAAAGGGTACATCCAAGCTGCATCACAAAATGTTTACGGTAATATATCGCCAAAAGCCAACATAGGAGGCTTCTGGGTTTATTTGTATTCTAGTAGTTTATTCATCCCTTGACTCTGTGAAATACAAAACATTTTGCCACCAAAGCCAGTTTGGAGTGCCTTTTGGTGCAGTGTGGGGTGTAACCCTTGTTTTTTGAACTTGCGGTGGTATTAGTCCGATCTTTAATTTAAATCCGTCTGCTTTTCGGGTAGAAATCTTATAAGCTTTTTTGTAGGTTTTGATGTTTGATGGCTAAAACCAAATGTTTACATTTTATTAATATTGGTAGGGTTCATGATTATATTTCAGATTGTTTTCCATAATTTCATGATGATATTTCCAAGATGGCGACCATTTTTGGCGGGAAATTTGGACGATGTGCTGATTTCGATTAAGTAGTAGTGTTTGGTGTCAATAAATATGTTTTCGGGTTCAAAGATTAACAACGTTGTAAAATGACTACATGTTCATATACTTAGCGTATTACCAAGATGACGGTCATTTTTGACGATGTATGTGCTTATTTTGATTAAGTAGTAGTGTTTGGTGTCAATATATATGTTTACATCGGCACAGACATTTACAACCTCGTGAAATGATCTCATGTTCACATATTTAGCATGATGGGTTGATTTCGATTGGTAGTTGGTCGTCAATTGGGCTCTGCTGTCTTACAACAGATACGAATTTTAAGCAGTGAAGACACATGGATACAGTTCCAAAGTAATGTAGAAAGATCTCAAGAATATGGTGGTATGGGATTAATAAGAAGAAAACATTCGTGTAGAAAGTTATTAGTTATTAAAGTTTTACACTTCACACAACAGGGTGTGAGATCAGGCTATTTCTATGTTTAGCACATGTTTACTGTGACTGACACTGACATACTTTCACTTCAAAGTTGTGAACTGAGAATAGTAATCTGGACTCATCTATAAAGTTGCATACTAGTAATCACGAGCAAGCCACAACAGTCATCTTGTAAACAAAGTTCTAAACGAGTACATATTATGTCGAGTTCATCTGGTGATGAAGTATTTAGTGGCGACCTTGCTCAAATAAATAAAACATAAGATCTTATTCAAAATCAACTAAAAGGTGTGGTAACAATCGCAAATCTGGACAATACCCTAAAAAGGGATGTGAAGCTATGAAAATTGCAAACAAATCAATTCAGATTCAACTCGCGAAATAGGCGAATTGTAAACGTCCCTAGCTGAAGAAAAAGAAAAGGTGCAGACATCAGTAGGCGAGAGAGACAAAATAAAATCGGAAATGTTACAAATTGTTTCAAAACAACAACTGCTAGAGGACGATTTAAGGGATTCAATCAAATTAGACAACAGAAACGAACAATATTCACGAAAGAAAAATATCAAAATGTTAGGAATAAAGGAGAAAATTGGAGAAAACATAAAAGTTGATTTTCAAAATATGGTTTCCAGTCTAACTGATATTCAATTAGAAGATAACCAAATAGTAGCCATACATAGGCTCCCGTCTAAGTACCTCGACCGCCCATGACCCATAATTTTGATTTTGTTTTAAAGCGAAATAAAAATCTCTTCATTGCGAAAGAAGCAGGTTTTCAGAGATAAAGGAATCTTATTGGTTTAAGATGTTACCAAACGAAACGCGCAACTAATCAACAGGCTTTTAAGTTTTTATTAAAAAAAAGGATGATATAGCGATTGCCTGGGTAAATAACGGGTCTGTTTTTGCTAAGGCTATATATAGAAGACGAACGGTTAAATTTTGACCTTTTTGATGACATCAGTAAATCAATAAAAACAGGAGACGCAACTAAGCTTGAAAATTTGAACGTATTTATGAACTAAAAAAAGGTATTCTAGCGGATAACCTCATATGCTCAGTCTAAATTCGGTATGCATGAAACCTAACCTAAATATAATATCTTAACTCATCTGTTAACAATACCCATTTCTGGATCTGGGTTTCGAGTTGATATTATAATCTGTGCGATAAATACGAAACGTAGGATAAATTGATATTATAAATTATCTGGTAACACTACCTAAACTAATATATTATACGAAAACAACCCTAGATTTGATATAACTTGCATGGTAACAGTACGTACATTTGTATATATGACACATCAACAGGTTTTGATATCATAACCTATCTAGTAACAATGACTTATTCTCTTTAAATTATTCTTCTTTTTGACTGGTATGAAATAATTATCTTATGTAAAAACATTAATCAAGTAGCATCTGCACCAAGGACAAATTATATATTACAATTTATTTTAACTCTCAGGTTTAACTCTCTATAACAATGGCAATCACTTATAAAATTGTTTCTATTAAAGACACATTATGTCAGATTTAGATAAAAAGCTGACAGTTCTCACTATAATAGTTTTAAAAAAAGATAATGTAAAGGTAATTCGTTGAAAATTTCAGTCAAATTGGTCCATTATGAACCGAGATATTAGCTTTGTGCATTTCCGTCTAGCCTCGTTCATCATTACTAAAATTAGTACGTTAAAAAGAATAGTCTCGATTATCCATTGTTTTGATTTAATTATCATTAAGCGTTTGCAGCATACAGGTTCCCAATCAAGTCGATATCGAAGGCTAGCCTTGACATCGAGAGTTGATTATGGTCCGGATAAGTTAATTAATCTCTAATTGATAATTTAGATAATATTATTATTTCAGACCTAAAGAAAGACATGCATAAGACAGATTTAGCTCTTGCATAATGCATGTTTAACATTCAAGTCCTCTAAGTCTAAGATAAAAATAAAAGAATGAATTTTTCATTTGGTTAAATTACAAAGCCTTCGATATTATACTGGTTCAAGAAACTCACAGTACTTCAAATTTAACTAACATCGACTCCGTTGAGCATAATAATGACAAAAATGCCTACTATAATATAGCACGAAGTAGCATAGAAGACAAATCATGCACAATTGTAAATACACACAGTCCAATAAATGACAAGAGATCAAAATGAATATTTCCAAATTTAACAGAACGAAATAAAACAAATAGTTAATAATAAAATTAAAACAGTTCTCATGGGAGAAGATTTTAATAACATTCTAGATAAAGAATTCGACCGAATGGGTGGAAATTATCGAATTAAAAAGAAAGGACGGAACAAATTTTCAAAATCATTAATAACTTTGATCTTATTGATATAGTCAGAAACCTTATCCCATTCGTCAAACAATTTACTTGGAAACAAAAACGACCCACTACCCACAGCCTAATCTAAGATAATTAAAATAATCTCCTCAATAGTCATCCCATGTACATTTATGCCTAGTTCACACTGACAGCGAATCTCGCGCTTTAAATCGGCGAGCATAGCGCCATCATTTTTGTTTACTTTTCCAAAAATATCACAATCTCCTAAGTAATCTTACGCTCTGATACGAATTGGTGACGCTTTGGGGGACATATTATTTCCCGGTTTGATAAGGCCTTGTTACGCTTTAAATCACGCTTTGGTAAGCTTTATTACGCTTTGATGCGATTATGACGCTTTAAATCACGCTCGGATACGATTATCAAGCTATGTTGTGCATTGTTGATACATCTGGCCACTAGGGACAACTACAAGTCACTGACATATGGATTCCGATGTGGAATCTTCACCATATCAGAGCTGATTCCGGAAGTGTGTAGGGCCATTGTACAGGCGTATAAAGATGAGGTCTTCAATCCACCTGACTCCCCTGAAGCACTGAGAAACCTTGCCCAGCAATTTGAACAGAGGTGACATGTCCCCCATGCAGTTGGTGCCTACCACAGTCTCTACCACAACTACAAGGGGTTCTTCTCCATACCAATAGTGGCCTTGGTAGATGCAGAGTACAAGTTCATCTGGATTGAGTTGGGAGGTAAAGGACCCATGTCTGACTCCCAGATACTTATAGACTCTGCGCTTATTGAATTCCTAGCAGATGGGTCCATAGGGCTGCCCCCATCATGCCATCTCCCTGGGGAAACTGAGCCAGATATTCCATACTTCATCCTGGCTGATGATGCTTTTGCCCTGAAGAGCTACATGATGAAGCCATACAGTAGAAGTGTGATGACAGATGACCAGAGAACCTGTAACTACATGATCTCAATGAGTAGAAGAGTGGTGGAGAGTGCCTTTGGCATCCTGGCCAACAGGTAGAGATGTCAGCTGGGAACACTGGAACAGAAGGTAGAGACTGTCAGACATTTGGTGGGGGAGCGTGAGAGAACGTGAGAGAGCTTGTCAAGCGTACCAAAGCCTAGCAAAGCGTATCAATCCCTGACCAAAGCGCCTCAATTCGTGGGGAAGCGTGACAAAGCGTGTCATATCTTCATGCCAAATTTTAGCAAATCTTGAGACATCTTAACAAAGCGTGTCAAGTGGTGACAGACCGTGAAGACTGGGGTCCCCGATTTGAACAATGCTCTGTTAAGCTTTCCTACGCTTTGGTTCAAGCTTTGTTGAACTGTTTTACGCTTTGTTAAGCTTTGATACGCTCTCGGCGCTTTAATCAATTCGTGACTGAGCGCCCTAAATTTTGAAACAGTCTTTAAGTTTGTTGGCGTTCTTGCCGAATGTCCCGCTTTGCTCCAAGCCTTCCAGCGATCTATTACGACCCTGACGCTTGAGTCAAGCTTTGTCACGCTCTGGTGCCGCTTTGCACACCGCTTTAAAGCGCCATTAAAGCGCGGTTGGTGTGAAAATAATATGTCAATTTATATAGCGCCAAATCCACAAATCGTGCTCGTAGTAATTATAACTATACAACAGTCCTTTGGCTCTAAGTTTTTGTCAATTTCCGTAGTGAATTTTGAAACGATCTTTGTCCGAGAGGTAGCAAGTTTCCACTTTAGTGCCACTAGCTTGCTAGGATTGTTTGAACGCAACTGTCTTTTTGGAATAAACTTTTGAATTAATTTGCAGAGGTAATCAGGAGCCTCCCCACTGACACACTGATATGTTAGGTAGAGTACTTTAAAGTCTTTCCCGGAACTGACTGGTAACCAATGAAGGGTTTGGAAAACTGGTGTTATTTGACACGTTTAGTCCCGAAATGACCTAGTTTGTGTCTAGTGGACGTAAAACCTCATTTCTTTCTCTCTCTCTTTATGTGACACTTATAATAGAGATCTTGTGACCATTCTTGCTGTAAGATTTTGGATTCATTGAAGACAATTTAGTTGATTTTGGGATAGGCCAGTGAGAAGACTATTACAAAGTATATTCGCGAAGGAATTAATGATCGTGCTAGAGCTGAAGCCGAATCTTGTGTGAGAACATGGTGGATCGAACTGATATTCTTCAGATGACAGTAACAATTGCTACACAGATCATCAACTTGTTTTATAAAAGTCAGACCACTATCCAATAATACGCCTAAATTTTTAACCACTGAAATTCCTTATCTCCCATGTCGAATTTTAAATTTGACAACACCAATACTCGAGTTTTTGAGCCGAAAAGGATTACTTCAGTTTTATCTGCATTTAATTTCAAGCGGTTTAAAACCCCAATAACACTCTTGTTGTAACTGAATAATATGTTCCAATCATTATTCTGGTCAACAATTTGTACTATTTTACAATATTTCAATTACAAAATGATACAAATTTCATCTTAACACACCTAATTTTAAAAATTGGAAAACTTCAACTACATGCCGTAACATGGTTTGAAAAGCCTTACGTAAGCACTTTCAAATGCAACTTGGATTTAAACATATTTTCGAACCCTCCGGACAAGTAAGATAGGTTGTAATGGATAGTTTACACAACAGGTAGGACACTTAAACATCTTGTAGTTAAAATAAGGCTAACTTTTTTTTTCTTGACCTGTCAAGCCAGCAAGAGTGTTATTGTCCCTTTAAGATGTTGCAAAATTAATAGAAAACGATGGAAATTAAGAGTATATGACAGAGTACAATTTACAACCATGAAGCAGAAGGGGAAATACCTGGGGCATAGTTACAATAATATTCAGAAGGTGACAAAAACACAACAGACACTTATCTCAACGTCAATAAACAGATTGAAAATAAACGATGATCTCATTCAAAATATTAATTAAATAATGGGTGGAATAGAAACATATTACAAAAATTCATATTCAGAAAAGGTTACAAAACTAAGTGGCATCAAGTTGGGTTATCAGGAGTGTCAAAAGGCAATAAACTCGTTTTATAATGGAACTTCACCTAAAAACGAAGGCTTGACTCCAGAGTTCTACTCCTGTTTTTGGCCAGAAATCAAACATCCTGTTCTCGACTCTCTGAACAAAGGATTTGAAAACGGCTGCTTTTCAGTATTCAACGGCAATCTATCATCTAGCTCCTGCCCAAACCCAATAAATGCAAATACGAGTTAAATAACTGGGGGCCCATTACCTTAATAAATGTTGATATAAATTAGCCAGCAAAGCGCCATGCATTAGATTGAGACCCTTTTTAGACAAACTAATTCATCCCAATCAAACGGCATTTGTGCCCGGAAGACATATTTATGACAATTTTAGAATTATAGACGACTACTGTTCCCTAGCTCAACAAAGGCGTATTATGGGGCTTTTTGTTCCCAGTGGATTTCAGTAAAACTTTCGATTCAATCTCCCATTCATATGTTTAAAGTATTACGCCATTTTGGCTTCAAAAGAAAATGCAACGTTGGATTAAGACTCTGTACACAAACATAGAATGTGCTGTAATAAACACTGGGTACACTACCAAATATTTTCCGATCTTAAGCGCTGTAAGGCAGGGGGGTCCGATGTCTGCGAATCTATTTAATTTAATTGTCGGGACGTCATGCGAAGGTATAAGAAACGACGGAAACATCACAGGGATACGTTTTCGAGAAAACAGTACTAAAATTGTTGCTTTCGCTGATGATCTTAACTGTTTGCTAAAGGACATTAAGTCGGGACTTCACCTTCGAGAAGTTTTAAATCAATCCAAGCTGATTTCTGGCAACTACTCTAAAACTGAAGCCTATAATCTAAATTCAAGCAGCAAAAAATTAAAAATTGACTGTAAATTCTACATCCATAAAATTATTAGGAATTTTCTTCTCATTTAATACAAACCTCCGAAACAAACTTAACTTTGACAATAAACTAGACATATAAACAATTGGTCTTTCAAAAAACTCTCATTAAGTGGTAAAATTATCATCCGGTAACAATTACTCTCTAATTCGAAGTCCTAAAAAAATGCACTTGATGAACAGGGTTTAATGGCTATGGAGTTGGAACCTTTCGCGTTCTTCTTTCTGGTATATTGGCTTTAAAGGTTGTTAAAATCGGGATAGTCCCTATAATCGTGCACCTAATACCCCGATAACTGTGATAGGACAAGGAAATGCTGCATCTTTTATTTCATTACTTTGTCGCTTAACAGCTTCTCGGAAGTTCATGAATGATTGTTTTTTTTAATATTACGATTCTGTTAGACTGATCGGAAGTATGATTACGTTTATATCATGGAGAAATACTTTATTAAAAATAGAATTGGACAATTATTCTATGTTTATTTCGATATCATGTTTCAGTAAACGTTGTCAGTTTGATGATTATTCGGATGGTTTGACTGGAAATTGATTGGTTAGTAAAGTTTCAAGCATAAAAAAAATTGTGGAACACCAACGCCGCCAAAACGCACATAACATGAATTCAAGTCGATAATCAGCTATCCACAATTTGGTTACTGACTGAATGTAGCAATAAACTGTAACATATGCATACATGTTTGCAAGAACAATTGCTTATTTATTTTAGCGATGTGTCGATGAGTGTTTTTTTCAAAGTTTTCAAGTTTCAACTCGCTGCATTAAATTAGTAATTGTTCTTTCATATGTATGTGTTATAGTTTATATCTTTTCCAATATTATCGTAACCGAGGAGCACTTATCTGTGCTGTAAAATTACATGGTCCACATTTCTTTGATGGGACTAGTTTATAAAAAGACGATTTAATTTTATAATGCAGTTTGCGGTATATACAAAAGTTACAAAGAGAAAAAAGATAAATTAGAGATGGTTTAAAACACCTCGCTTATACAACTACATCTGGCCAGGGTAGAACTGAAAAAATGGTCACAAAGATAACTGGTTAAAAAATTAATTAAGGGGGATCTGACCATATGGGCAATGTCAAGTGGACAGGGATTGCTAGATTAAGATCGACCGCTGTACTAATACAAATTATGTCGAAAACTATGATTAATGAGCCAACCTAGAAGGTGAAGGATGCCATGATTGGTTTTATGTCCCATTCTGCAATTAAAAATCTTTCTAAACACGTAAACTACAAATTATTTTATAAAAAAAATAAAATATAGAATCCTCTATCCTACACGAATTCGATTTTTAAAATAAATCCAAGCATTACGTATGTATTTCCAGTTAGATATAAATGTGTGAGAAGATTGGGAAGTTGATCCATGCAGGGCTTTTCAGTGTGGTGAAGGTTATGGTACCTGCAAAATATGCGACAAGAAAACCAACACAATTAACATTCTAATTTCGAATGAAAAATATATACATTAATTGTCCACTAGATTGGAAGGATCATGCAGTGTCGCTACTGAGGAAATGTCATTCTAACAGGCAAATGCACAACATGTTGGGTCATAGTGTTAACACTGCGTCGCCGAATCAACGATCAAGACAGCAAGAAATATGAAAAAAGCCTAAAAGTCATGCATAACCCATAAATCCCCATTTTTTCATTTTAAATGTAAAAACCAAACTCGAAATCGTATTAATTAAAACAAGCGGACAAAGCAAAAGTCAGTTAAACATAAATTATGCAAGAAGTAAATCTGCCTATTGCAGGTCTTTCTTTGGGCTTGAAATGTTTAATTAGATATTAAGTAACTTATCCAGACCATAATCAACTCTAGGTGTTACCGCTAGTCTACGACATTTCCTGGATTAGAATCCAATCTGCTGCTCATCGCTCATTGATGATTAAATCAAAAAATGGATAATCGAGATTTTTTTTTTTTTAATGTACCGACTTTAATACTGATCGTCAGGCCTAAAATTCAATCGATAAATTCTCGGTTCAGAGTGGTTCGTGGATCAATTTGACTGACATTTAATCAAAAGCACTTTACATTATCTAGTTTTTAACTATAATAGTGAGAACTGTCAGCCATTATCTAATCTCCCATTATGTATACCCCAAAGACGCAAGAGAGGGAGGGAGTGCTGCTTTGATTGTAGATTTTTCAAAGCAATTTTTCATTTTCACTTCACCACCCTCAACTACCGTATAAAAATTGACACAAAGGGCTCGCAACGGATATAATAATGTAATATAAATGTATATAAACTGATTTACATTCAACGGATCCCTTTTTACTCCAAACTTGCATGTTTGATAAATACGCCAGAGGTCTCAATCGAATAGCAATCTAGTTATCGATAGTATTTATTGTGCATGCTCTCCAGATTAGATTATGGTGTCACCGTTTGACATGACTTGTGGAATATGTGAAGCCTCGTTCTTCTAGACCCTTGTTACAAATGCGCTGAAACGCATTATGGTACACGATTCGTGTACAGATGGTAAAAGGTTTATTTTGTCTTAAATATTGGATATCAAAACCCCATCTTCTCCCGGTAAGACCACAACATCAAGGTTGATTTAAATTGACTAATAATTCGTGTTTTCAATGTAGACGACTTTAGATGATACGTATTTAGAGACTTAGCTACTTTAAGCCAATTTAATTTTTAAGTTAAACTTATATATATAATGAATATCCACAAGAATCTCGTAAACAATGTCTGTTTAAATTTCAAAATTAAAACAAATGGACGTATATACATGTATATAAGCTTCTGAGAAGATAAAAGGTTTGCTTTTAAATTCGCTTTGTTCCCAAAGAAAGAAGCTAAACTTTTAATAGGTTTTCCCGAAGTACAAAACAAAATTAAATACTTTTAATACTCTAAGTTTGTTTTTTGAATGAAAATTTGTCCTTGGTATTAAATGTTATTGTTGTATCACTCTATTGATTTATTCCAGCTCACTTATCAAATTGTCATTTTCCATGTTTTTTTTGTTTTTTCAGAATCAAAAGTTTAAGAACGTCTTCAAACATGTTAATATTAAATCTGAGTGTTGGGTGTCTTATTATGAGCTTGGTAGATCTCCCCCTTTATGCAGTATCTTCGTTTAGCAGGATATGGATTTTTGGTCAAATGCGTAAGTGTCGAGGTACATTTTTATTTATTTTTTATTAACGAAGAAACTTAACGTCATAGATGTCCGCACCAGTCAGGCAAATGCAGGTGGATATACAACATGCAGTGTGCTATGATGAAGCTATCCTAGGCTAGTTTACCTGCACGTCAAAGCTCAGTGAAAACAATATAAACTACTGCATGCCCCCCCCCCCCCCCCCAACACTGGCAGAGGGGATTCAGGCTAGACAATCCCGAGAATCTTACTCGCCAAAACCCAAATTGTACGCACGAACCCCTTGTTACTAAGCCAGTGTTGGATAGGCACCGAGCCCCTGTAACTCACTTTTCATCAAAAGCACCGCCCTTAATATCCACACATAGAGAAACAGCATCTTAATTTCGTATGATTCCGACCAATCAATATTGAAATTATTTCCATAACGACGGGCGTTTTGCAAGAAACATCATGATATGTTCTAGGTTAATAAACGAAATAAAATGGCGACTAACGTCCTACTTGTCTGCGCTCACCAGACAAGTGAACGGGGGGGGGGGGGAGATACGATTAGAGTATGCGATGTGGGAAACCTTGTTTATTTAATTTCCTCACTGGGGCGCCGTGGCTCACTGTAGATTAAGGCATAGGCAAGGGATATGGGTAGTCAAGTGGTCGGGACACTGGATTAAAATGTCCTGTGAAGTACTTAAAGGAATAATCAAGTCCGTCCTCAGCTTTTGTATTTGAACTCAATGAAGAACTGGCGGAAACATCGCTGGTCGGAGAAAATTCTGTGATGGGGATGTGATGGCCTAGTGGTCTAGAGTGCCGCGCTTCGACCTTTGGCTGGCCGGCCACCTCTGGCTTGCGGCTGTAGTTTCGAGCCTTGGTGTTAGCGTATGTTGTATGGAGAAAGGGGCGCCTTTTCAACCTCATTGGTTTCCTCTGGGCACTCTGGTTTCCTCCCACTGCTAAAACCCCTATGCGCAAGCGAATTATTGAAATGAAATTAAACCATATGTTAGTCCCGAAATGATCTGGTTGTGTTGAGTGGACGTTAAACCCCATGTCTCTCTCCCTCTCTCCAAACCATGAAAATAAATGACCGAAGTATTGTGTTGTTGAGACATTAATCCCCAATTTATTCAGTTGTAAACCAAGAAGAAAATGTAAAACTTAAGACAAGATGTCATTTGCCTCAATCAGATATTGTTTTCATTGCTGTGCTTGCCATATATGCTGTACATATTGATTTGTTCGTGGGCGTTGAAAATGATATCCATTTGATAATGTTTCTGTAATATTAATCAAATCCAAATGTATGTCTTCTTGCCAAAGGTGGGATAAATTTCCTTTAAGATAAATGGTGATGACTTATATTTCAGAAACACACGCGGCTTTTCTTATTGTTCAAATTCAAATGTTGTTGTTCAAATGTTAGATGAAAGATATATTTCCATAACTGTCAACTACATAAAAAAGCGATATAACCCATGAAAATATATTTATTACTAAAGCATTACAGCTTTCTATATATACAGCGGAAGCTTTTTGAATGATAGATACATTTGTATTTAGCCACAATACGCGGTACATTGCAAGACAATATAGATACTGAAAAGTGAACATATTTAAACTTTCATTCATATTACTGTCATCTGAGCAAAGTTATGACTATTTGAATAAACTATAAACTATTTATTTAATATAGCGCTAATTTTGATATGAAATCTTCAATAGCGATGTACAAGACAAAGCAAGATATGTACATACATAAAAATAAAAAGGGCTGATAAATATACACAGTATTGTGAAAAGTCAAAACTGAGAGAAGAGGTGAGATTTCATAGAATTTTTAAAGTGATGTACTTTGTCAATTCTCTTGATGTCATTTGGTAGGTTGTTCCACCAGATAGAGCCCTGCACATTAAATGAACGGTTGGCAAAGGTTTGCCGTCGCACATATGGTATCCTAAATTGACTGTTTGATCTCATATTTTCCCTTCGATCTTCAGCGAGTGTCAAGGGTGATCTGCTATACAACGGGGATGCATTTCCATATTATTTTAAGTACCTTATACTTTATGCGTAACCGATCCGGAAGCCAGTGTAGCGTCTTCAAGGCGGTTGTAGAGTACCTGTCTGTCTGCAGAACTAGCTTCGCAGCAAAATTCTGCAATCTTTGTAACTTTCGGATCTGTGTATCCGGAAATCCTATAAAGATTGAATAGCATAGTCCAAATGAGAAATTACTGTCCCTAGTACAAGAGTATGACAGACAACTTGGGAAGGGAGATGTCATATATTTCTTATTTTTTGAAGACCATACATTGCCTTTTTACATTAGGTGGTCATCAAGTTCTATGCCTAGATAGCGTACTTTGTGGACCCGAGGGATGACTCCTCCATTGATGGTGATGGTTTGGGATGTACACTTATTTAGCTGTTAGCGGGATCCCAAATAGATGAACTCCGTTTTTGTCGGGTTCATTTTGAGCCTATCCATGTCCATCCAGTGTTTAACCCCAACAGCGAGGTCTTGCTGCCGTTCCAGAGCCTGTTTCTCAGATCCTGGAATCCGTGGATCAAACGAATCCATGAAGGCATGGTCATTAGCATACCCGTATATTTAGGTGGGGATTTGCACAACCTCTTCGAGAGTACTCGAATATATCGAGTACAGAATTGGACCGAGACAAGAACCTTGTGGTACTGAAAACACGAGGGACCTGATCTTGGAATACATATCTCCAACATTTACCTTGAAAGTTCTAGGACGTAGGTATGTGTCGAACCAGTGAAGTACCGAGCCACAGATACATATACCGCACGTCGATTCATTACCGTAAAAATGGCCCTGGACAATCGAGACTTATCCCCAATTGTCTATTTTATTAATACAGGTACAATTGTATTGATACACACTTGGGTCACGGTGTGTAAGACACTGGCTCGCGAGCCTGAAGGTCGGGTATTCGATCCCTGCATTGGGCGAGAAAGTTCATCCAGATTTTCCTCCGTTAACGGCTTGACAATTGGAATTGGTTATAAGAGTAGGCCGTAATGCCACTGCTCGGGCAAAATTCCCCCCATAGCACAGTGTATGGCTTATGCCCGTCTTCATTTCATTTATTGATACACAGTCACTGAGGGTGTAATATTCTTGGGATAGATTAATATATTATATAATAGGCCATTGTTACTTACTGACTATTGCGTCGAACAATGCAGTTTTTTATTAAGCGACAAACATATATGAGTTTTTTTGTGCCACAATAGAATAAAATCAAGTACGAACAATCCAAACCAAATAAAATCAAGTACGAACAATCCAAACCATTAGACAAAATTCGGTGTCCTAAAAAAAAACGGTATAGGCAAAATAGTGTAATCTGGCAAAATAGTGTAATCAGCATATGGACTGTTCACCGTGTAAAAAACACACGACAAACAGTGGTAACAGGTGTCCGGAAGAGTAAGCTTACCCTGCTGGCATGCCACACCCGCCATAGCTGCATCCAATCTATTAGGCGAAATTTCAGTAAAATAGCGTGATTGGCCAATGAACTATCGATATGCAAAATGCACGTGGTGAACAGTGTTAACAACGCAGTAGAGTATACCCGTTAATTAAATATGTCTAGAATAATAGTCGAGAGAGACATGTTATATTTACCAAACGGCGATAACTTTTATTCAGAATAAAGTAATTTGACTGAAATTTCAAAATATTCTTCTTTCATCATCTATTTCGGAACTGCTATAACCAGAATGGTCATCTTTCTATAAAAAAAATATCCAATAATGTATCTTTAAGCATGTAAAATCTAGGACAATGATTTTATTCTTTCTTTATTGGGGTTTCAACTTTCGAGTGTATACCGTATTTCATTGCACTAAATCGTTTATTCGTAAACATATCAAGGTTATTTGAACAAATATTACGGTCGCCTACCGTTTTTAAAGAGGAATGCTAAAGTAACAAGCAACAATCAGCTGAAGCTAAATCAAGTGACATGACGTCATACGACACTCGTATAGCAGCCTATTTATTTTCTATATTATCCGATTATCGTCAGAAAGTGACAGCTTGTCAGACATTGATTTCGCTCTCAATGCGTGGTTCAGAACAGTCGCTTCAGACTACAGTTATTCGATTCTCGAAAATCTGTGCTTTCCTTTATTAGTGTTGACGTTTATCCGCGAAAATAACAACTTTTAATTGCTATATGGACCAGTTGGCACTAAAACATTTTAGAAGCCCAATTGTGGGATTCTATTTGAGATGATTATTGCTGTTTATGTTTTTGTTTCGTTCGATGCATCAATATAGGTTACATACCTGCCGTTACCTGTATAGTACGTGGGCCGATAATCGCTTCGTGGGCTGGTACATCGCCGATGCACTGATGCAAGCACGATAAAAACAATTGTAATTGGGTTTCCCCGCGCACTGAGCCTCCAGTCTAGTGGGATTTTAAAGGGCAATATTGGTGCCAGTCATTATCACATATGTGATAGAGCTGGCTAAACACATTCCAAATATACTTTTAACGCAGAGATCATTGCTACCATAGCTGAGTAATACACGTTTCCCGAATCCGCAGTGACGCAGCGAAAAGGAAAACACGGGCGACTGCTCTATATAACTGACTGAAGCGATGCTTGATAATAGATACACGGCCAAATTTCGGCTCACTAATAATTCATTCGAAGACCAACAGTTTTTATATCGGAGTGTAAGAGGATATCTGACAATTCAATAGAGTTATTGAATGTCATTAGATAAAGAGAACATACGAAAGAAAAACAGAACAAGTCCGTGCATTCCCATGTTTTGTAAGGTATAGAATGGATATAAACAAGGGAATGTACAGACTATTCTATTTTTACCTGTTCTCTTATCTAATAACATTCAATTACTCTATTGAATTATCAGATATCCTCTTACCATCCCATATAACAACTGTTGGTATTCGAAGGAATTATTAGTGAGCAGAATTTTGGTCGTATATCTGTTATTAAGCGTCGCTTCAGTCATTATATAGCGTAGTCGCTCGTGGTTTCCTTTTCGCTGCGTCACTGCTGATTCGGGTAACGTGTATTACTCAGCTATCGTAGCATTGATCTCCGCGTTAAGAATATTTTGGGAATGTGTTTAACCAGCTCTATCACATATGTGATAATGACTGGCACCAATATTGTCCTTCAAATAACTATCGCTTAAAATATAAGCGGAAGATTAATTAAAAGTGACATTTTCTTTTTTCCCCATTTCCTGGCAATCTGGTTTTTGTAGAAGTGAACATTTTGTTTTAAGTATCACGATTGCAATTACAAGAGAAGATAGCATTACCTCAAATTACGTAATAAAACCACAATTTAAAACAAAAAAATAGTCGTAATAAATCACTAATTTTTTTTTAAGCCAGTGCGTGCTATAGTTTCTCGCGACTTACAAACTGGCGTCTATGTTATTTGCAACTTACTTGGCTTGCAATATCTCACAAATCTTTGGGCTTTTTTAAAAATAAAAGAAGATAATTTTCTCGGTAGATTGGCTATTTTTCCAAACGAACGGCTATGTATTCGATTCTGTTAGCATCGTGGTTACCGCCAATCAATGGTACTAGGTGGTTTGGGCGGTGGAAATTATATTTTATAATACCATTAAGCTCGGGCTAACTATTATACCCAAACTTCTACTCAGATTTAAATAAGCAGTATAATCACATGCAGGGGGGGGGGGGGGGTAACTCAAAAACCCCGAAATAATATCACCACCATATTGTATTTTTGTCGCCATTTTGATCGTGCCTTCCTCTTAACACCGTCACCCTCTTTAACACCTTCGTTGGTTTAATGAGGGAACATCCTTGGATTAGGTTTTATCTATTTAATGTAGTGAAACTGTAAAAACCACAATGGCAACGTGACTTAACACACACGACGAACGACCAATAGCAAACATAAGCACTGCTGCAAACGGTAGAATTTGATCGCGATTTGTTTCCATATTATACAAAAGGGTGTTTAAGCAGAATGAACGGTTGAATCACCTGTAGCATAGGTATTGTGAAGTCACAATTTCTGCTTATATTGCCCAATTTCTGGTATCTTATTTCTTAAAACTACATTTGGGTTTTAGTTAATTAATGTATTGCTACCCCATGTGGTGGGTCATGGGCCCGGATAGGTCGTGCATTACAATGTGGGGGACCCTAGGACACGGATAAAAATTGTAAGAACACTAGGCCACGCCTAGAATTATGGGCAGTCTAGGTGGATAATGGGTCACGCAAAAAAATGTGGGACACGCTAGGCCACGCATTTTTTGGAAGGCATATCTTTAGCTGGCTAATCCTCTCTAAAATCTACTCAGATTCTTTAAGAAATGCAAGAGATTATCAAATGTTGGGAAATTTAATTTATGATCACACGGAAATGAACCATTTTTTAACTGATACTTCCTTTACAGATTCGGGAATCAACTTTTAAGTATTCAAATGTCAATTAGTGAAAAAAGCAAGCGGACTTCACAAGGGGAACACGCCAAAATATGTTACAGTAGTGGGTGTCCTTTATATCAGGGTCGGACGACAAAACTAGTTCAACATCTTATATAACTTTTATTCTTCTTCTAACATATTATTTACAAAACTTAATGCGGAAATTTCAAATTTTTAAGGTTATATTAAAATAAAGCCTTAAAATAGATGGTGTCCATAAACAGTCCTACCTTGTTAAAAATTCCAACGTTGGGAGTTTGCCATTCTCGTTGACAATAGGAAACAAGGGAGGTAATTGCGTTGTTATTTCCTGTGTCAATGATTTATAAGGTAGGTAAATAATGCCCATGGTCGTATAATAGTGAGTTGATAACCTATTGAGCAAAAGACATAGAAAAAAATATGTTTCGACTTTCTTAGAACATTTGAAATTCTCGCTTTAAAGACCCATAACTAACTTGTATTAAGGGAGCCAAGTCCGAGCTTAGCACATTTTGCCAACTCCCAGACGCCCTCTCTCTCTCGTTCTATCTCGGCTCGTACCAAGGTGCTCATGGCCCCCGCTCTTTCCTGGCCGGACCTGTCTGTCGATACGTTTGTTTTCTGGGTTTATAAACTCTTCCAGACAAAGAAATCTCATTAGACGTCTCGCTAATGTATCATATCAGGTTTAACATTCAGTACATTTTATCAGACAAACAGTGAAAAAAGACAATCCAACAACAAGTTAAAGTTAAATAATGACATAAGGAATGCTATGTTACAACCCCTATTGTAATAACAACCCCTATTGTAATAAATGTAATAAATGTAATAAAATTTCAATCAACCCCTATTGTAATATCAACCCCTATTGTAATAAATGTATATAGCCATACAATAAATTCGACATCTAAAAGAAAAAGTCTATGAAATTTGATAACCATCTGAGTATCAATATCTAGAAGTAATGGCATGCGTTTACACTGCATAGATATATCATTAAACACCACAACCGAAAACATGATTAAAGGCCGGAGAATTATTAAAATGGAATGTCCAATCCCTATTGCAATCAATGATATTTAAATAAACGTAAAGTTGACACTCCATTTGATTAACTCTCCAAACGGCTGGCTTTGAGACATGATTTCAGTGGGGTTTTTTATCATAATATTCTATACAGTATAAAGGCATACCAGTACTCATATATATTTATACGGAAATGGTGATCAAAATCCATAGACCTTTAAAGCCCCAATACCACTCTTGTTGTAAATGAATAATTTGTCCCAATCTTTATTCTGGTCACCAAATTGTACTATTTTACAATATTCCAATTAATAAATGATACAAATTTCATCTTAACACACCTAATTATAAAATTGAAAAATTTCAACTACATGCCGTAACATGGTTTGAAAAGCCTTACGTAAGCCTTTTCAAATGCAACCTGGATTTAAACATATTTTCGAACCCTCTGGACAAGTAAGATAGGTTATAATGGATAATTTACACAACAATGAATGAATGAAATGGGGTTTAACGTCCTACTGTTATGCACTTAACCTGAGCTAATTGAAGACGGGCATACACCATACAGTGTGCTATGAGGGACATTTTGCCCAGGCAGCGGCGCTACGGCCTACTCTTATATCGAATTCAAACTGCCAAGGGATCTTTTCCGTGCACTCCAATGTGTACACGGGACCTCGGTTTTTCGTCCCATCCGAACGGCTAGGCAGCTGTCCTTGTCAGGCCCTCCTTCTGTATCACTGACAAGGGGAAATCACGAATTTACACAACAGGTAGGACACTGAAACATCTAGTAGTTAGAATAAAGCTACGTTCACACTGCATGCGCATTGGATGCGAATTCCGGAGACCGGCCTCCGGAATTCGGATTGGTTTTTCCCGCATTAAAAGTGGTGCGTCACATTACAGTTTTTTCGGATTGAATTCACGTCATTGAGTACACGGAAAATCTGTCTTTCGTCTTATCTGAACGACTACAGCCATCAGGCCCCCCGCCTTTCAACAGCAGCACCGGTATGGGAAACCACGTTGACAGCGAATAAACCGTTCAGAATAATTGTTCCGGGTTGAATTCGGAAAAATATACGGATTCGTTAATTCAGATTCAGTTCGGTTATTATCGAATTCAGTGTGGCGCCAAAGTCCGGAATAAGACTTTATTCTGAATTCAATGCAGGTTAAAGCCCTAATGTGAACGCAGCTTAAGGCTATTTTTTTTTTCGGAACCTGTCAAGCCGGCAAGAGTGTTATTGTCCCTTTAAAGTTAGATGTCGATTTTATTGGCATGGCAAAACATATTTATTACATTTATTACAATGGGGGTTGACAGAAATTTTATTACAATAGGGTTTACGTCGTGTAACCCCTATTGTAATATCATCCCTTATTGTAATAAATGTGTCTAAGTGTAGAGAAGAATTTAAAAAATGCTATAAGGAGAATTATTTTATCCGATATGCATACGGAACATATGATAAAAATCCCCTGACGACCGATCTTTCAGAGATCATACTTTACGTTTATATAAATATCATTGATTGCAATAAGGGTTGGACCTTCTATTTTAATAATTTCTCCAAACTCCTTAACGCCTTTTAGTCATGTTTTCGGTTGTGGTGTTCCATAATATTTTATGCAGTGTAAACGCATGCCATTACTTCTAAATATTGATATTCAGATGGTTATCGAATTTCATATACTTTTTGATTTAGATGTCGAATTTATTGTATGGGAATATACATTTATTACAATAGGGGTTAAGTAAAATTTTATTACAATTATTACATTTATTACAATAGGGGTTGATATTACAATAGGGGTTGACTGAAATTTTATTACAATTATTACATTTATTACAATAGGGGGTGTTATTACAATAGGGGTTGTAACAATGCTACCAAGGTCGGACAGGTGAATATGTTTTGGAAATATGTATTATTTTTAGATATATAAAAGCCGCTGTCGGGGAGGGGGGAAATTAAACCAACCACCGGGTCAAACAGGCACCTAAATTAGTACATGTGTAGAGCTTTTAACATAATGTGTAAAGGAAATTGATTCTTTTATGGAAGTTGGACATAACCCATAAAATGTTGCCGACAGTGAGTGGTGATAGACGGTAATTGTGGTTTTTGTAGACACAACAGTAGATCAAGTCCCTATAAATAAATGTTTTTAACAATCAAGTTTGTCTTTTGAGAACGCTTTCTGTTAATACTGCAGTTCTTTTCAATCAATTAATGTCCATTACATCGAAGATTATTTTGTCCATGCTCTTGTTCAATTTGTCGGCTTGTCCCGATAGCTGTATATATATTTGTGAATTAGGGCATAGATGGGTCATCTGTCTATCTGGTAACCTTTTTGGTATGTTAAAGTTTCTAAACATCTAACTCCAAATTATCCGTAATTTTCAAAATTAAAAACATAATTTAGAATTCAATATTGGCCCATTTCAATCAATATTGGTGCTATCTTACCATGGAAATATCGGATTTGCATAACTGTTTGAGGCAGGGGGAATAATTTTAAAATCACTACACGAGTCGTGTATATTAGTTTACGGATAAAATGGACTCGGGTTCCATTTCAAATAAAAAAAACCCAAGTAATTAAAATTTGCGTGTTCGCAGAACAACTGTTGTTAAAATTTGAAATGTTTCCGTATTTCATCGAACGTCATTATTTAAAATTATATCATTTATTCTTTTGTAATTAAACGTTGTGAATCACTTTATATACACTCATATTGAAGATTTCAAAGATTAAAGCTAGACTTAGAACAGAGATTATGATGTTTCAGCTATATATGGACGGGCAGGAACTGTCAACATACATCGTGCGATCAGAGACAGTTCCCAAAGGTTCTAAGGTTTCATTAAAAGTGATGGACAATTAATAAGTTTGACGTCCCCACGCATTTTTCATCATACTTTGTTTCTTTTACAAAATAGTTAACAATAACTGTAAATGGTAGGTTAAAATATATTAGATGCGTGGGATTCATTAAGTACTTCTGCCAGATCCCCCCCCCCCAAAAGACTATCATTATTATTGCCTTGGTTAGCACTCAACCGACTTTAGCCTTAGTATTTCTGAAAATAGATTAATCTTATGATTTATCATCTGATACGGACGACGACAGAAACAAATTCGTCTTTATAAGCGTCAGTGTAAAGCATATTCCTGAAGCGATGGCCCGAGAAATCCCTCTCTACGGAGACTGAAAACTTAAGTTATTGACAGTGCCCATTGTCATCGTCGAATCAAATCTCCCCGGAGTACAGTAAAATAAAGGAAAATGTCATAACTGGCCGCTTAATAGGATTGATCTCTTTAAAAGACAATCCTAGTGTTTATACCGATTTCATACCAGTGGACGCATCGGAAACAGGGGGGGGGGGCTGTTTGGGTGGCCTAGAGTGCCGCGCTTCGACCTCTAGCTGGGCGGTCACCTCTGCCTCGCGGCTGTGGTTTCGAGCTCTAGTGTGAGCGTATGTGACATGGAGATAGGGGCGCCTTCTCAACCTTATGAGTTTCCTCCGGGTATTCCGGTTTCCTCCCACTGCTAAAAGACCCTAGCGAATTATTGAACAAAAAATATTGAAAACCATACGTTAATCCCAAAAGACCTAGTTTGTTCTGAATGGACGTTAAACCCCATTTCTCTCTCTCTCTCTCTCTCTCTCTTTCCCTCTCGAATTGGAAACAAACATCGATTCTTGCATCGGTAAATTTGGCCGCCGCTGAAACTCGCACTATGGGAACGAAATTATATAAACGGGTCTGTTTGTACGAATTAGCACTGCCTACCTTTAATTATTCGATAATAGTTGTCAATGTTTATGAAGAAAATCAATGAATTGTTTATTTATATTATCAAACAAGCACATGTCGTATTTCTATTCAGTTTGTTGAAACACAATACGTAATATGGCATCCCTTCTCTTTGGTCTGGGGTCTTTGGACAGTTGATTTATTTTGTTGCGTAGTAGTAATGTATTGGTTGTTGATAGGACAGGAATTTGCCGTGATTACGGCAGTGTTCGAGTGGGATTAGGTGTTATCAAAGGAGACATTGTGAGGAGTACGACGTAATGCGGCATTAGGTCAGATTAGATAAAAAAAAACTAACAGTACAAGTTATGATAGATAAGACAAGAACATCGCCAACGCCGCAATATACGTCCACATTCCTGCTTTGATTGGTATAGTACATTTTAAAATGAAGGATGTGAAATTGTTTTTCCAAATTTACAGACCAAATATTACCCCCCCCCCAAAAAAAAAGTGGGTGTGACCACGCCCGGTAAAATAAGAAATATATATGCAAAGTTCCATGATGATCCATTCAGAATTGCAGCCTGTAGACGATAAATACAAAATTGTGGTGGCTCTGTCCCTGGAGGATGGATATGGAACAATATAAATGGCTACCACCCTGTTAATGAAATCATCGATATGCTGAATTTGAACAAAATCTGTTAATTATAGCAACCTGTTGAGTATTTACGGACAGAATATTAACAACAAAAAGTATCTGCCCCTGGGTGTCAGCAATCACCAAAAAATAATAGAGATCATGCTTAGGGTATGAGGAATAACTATATAAAGAGTTCAAAAGGATCTGTTAAGAAATAGACGCAGCTGTCCCCAAAATAATAGAGATCTTCCCTAGGGTATAAGACGATCGATTAAGAATTCCTGCCTGTGGGCGACACACAAAAAGAAAATGGGCGTTGCTTTTTCTCTGGGGTTTTGAGCATGCACCACAACGTTAGGAATGTTCCTTGGGGTATAATGAATGAGTATGCAAAGTTTCAATTCGACACATTAAGAAATGCGGTCTGTAGACGACAAACAAAAAAATACCATACATGGGCTTGGTCCTGGCACTTCGTGACGGGCATGCAATAAAAACAATAGGGGTCATTTGTATGGTATAACGAATAAGTATGTAATTTTTCAAGACGATCCGTTAAGAAGAGCGACCTTTAAGCGATGCACTTGTAGACAGGGGGGACGGCTATATACACGGGAACGTATAGAAATATATACTGAAAAGAGACCATGCAGAAAATTTCAGTCAAATTACTTCACCCATAGCCAAGATAACGGCGATAAAATTACAGCCTAGCTTTGATTGCCATTACTATCATTACTATAATAAACAGTCTCGATTATCCATTTTTACGGTAACCGCATCGATCACACTACGTTTTTAAACCTATTTATATCGATCGCACCCATTCGATGGCATCGAGAGTTGATTATTGTCTTGGTAAGTTAAATAATAATTTACAATGGGCAGATTTAGCTCTGACATAGCGCCTGTTTGAGTTGGGAGAAAACTGCATAACATACAAAACAAATATACATAATTTCGATATAGTGTTCTTAATATTGCCTTTGTATACTATTCAGCAAAGTTCGATAAAAATCTCACCGAAACAAATTTTAAGGCAGTGCGCTGAAAATTTCTGATCATGAGTAGTGTTTCCACAAGAAATTCACAGACGGCGGACATTGGTGACGAAATATTGAATTTGAGCGCATAAAAATGAGTTTCCGATGAACATACATAGTTTCCGATGAACATACATAGTTAGACAATCGTGTCTAACATCCTTAAAGTAGCTAAGTCTTTAACGCAGTATCATCAAAAGTCTTTGTCAATAAAAACACGAATTATTTGTCAATTTAAATCAACATTGATGTTGTGATGTTACCGGGAACAATTGGGCTTCTAATATCCAATATTTATTACAACATACGACATTTTACCATTGGTACACATTCGTGTACCATAATCCGTTCCAGTCCCAAGGACTCGAAGAACGAGGTTAGACATATTCCACAAGCCAAGGTCATTTCTAAGTTCCAAATATTAACGATTTAGCTTTTTTAAAAGAACATTGTAGACTCGAATGTCTAACTAGTGAGAATGGCGAATGGTTGACAGAATGTAGAGTCAATGTTCAGGTTGATTCAACCTTCGTCTCTCAAAGAGTTACCGGGTATGACAAAAACAAGATGAGATTCCACTGGAGACCTTATAAATTCGGTGTTCTAGACGGAATGTGTCTAATACTGTACGACCTGTCACTCCCCTCATGCTATATTTGTACTTATTTGACACTTCCCTGTGTCCCGGCAACCAAAAAGACAACGTGAAACTATGCTTGGGACATTATCATTTAGGACTTTCTTCTAGGACTTCACGTTGCTTGATCAATTACTTCCATATTCAATTAAGTCTAAAACACCGTTTAAGTTGTTAACTAGTTTAATATATCGAATACAGCAAACTACAAGTTTAATATCCTCTCTAACCCAGACCTACCGGCTTAAACATAATGATCGATACAGGATGATGTCGTCACCCATAGCCTCTAAGCCCAGGAGGCTATTGGTATGTTCCCCTTTAGCACTGAATGATTGTCTGGGTTGAATCGAACCAAGCTCTATATTATATAGAAGTATAGGGCGCCGTTTTACGTCAACACTATTCTAGTTAAGTGTACTAATCCGTGCATGAGATGGCTGGACGACAGTCTCTACTTTCCAGAAATGGATTCTGACATAACTGGGGCGAGTTAGTCTTAGTCTAGACTCCAAGGTAGTATTTGGATAATTCAAGCTACTTCATTTCCCTAGTTTCCGTCACACATCATGTAGGTAGAGATTTCTATATTGAACAGAACACTTTTCGTGGGTCCTAAAATAGCCCTATAGTGTTATACTTACACGTCGAGAACTTCATTCATCCAGACGCAAAAGGGGGGTATTAGAAATGTTGGTGGATTCTTAAAAATTTATGTAGCGTATATCAATAACATATGGATTCTCATTTTTTGTCTTTGTAGTGTGTCAGACGTACGCAACGATTACCGGTACAGCGGGGTTATTGATAATGAACAGTTATTCCGCCATAGCCATCGACAGGTTTACATCAGTGACAAAATATAAAAATCCAAACTTTCCAAGATCAAAAAATTCTATCGTTGCTTATTCAGTGTTTGTGTGGTTTTATTCTTTGGTGTGGTCATTGGCTCCGGTGCTAGGATGGAGTCAGTACCAATTGGACGGATCAAGAACTACGTGTACATTTGACTATTTATCCCGGAATTGGAAGAACCGATCGTTTATTCTCTCGATTGCCGTGTTTAATTTTGTTCTTCCTCTGTGTTTTATTGTCTTCGCCTATTCCAAAATTTTACGTTTAATATCGTCACACAGACAAGAAATGAAATCCTACCAGACTTCAGTTGTTATATGTCAAGGCAGATTTTCCAGTCAAAGACGATTTCGAGGTGAAAGGAAAACAGCCATAACCTTGCTCATAACAGTTGGTGTATTTTGTATTTCGTGGGTGCCATACGTCATCATTGCTATGATTGGTCAGTTCGGTAACCAATCCTTGCTAACACCTCAATTATCTGTGGTGCCGCAGTTGGTGGCTAAAATGTCTACAGTGACTAATCCTATTTTGTATTCTTTAAGTCACCCAGTTGTAAGAAGGAAACTCTTTTTAAAACTTAAACATCGAATGAGAAATCAGATGTCTGAAACCGGAAGCTCTGCGAGAATAGAAGCTATTCCGATGTAAACGGCCCTTCTCAATAAAAAAATACCCCCCCCCCCCCAACCTCTGGCGTCGTGTTTTGATAATCGAAGGCAGTCGTACGACATTTCCAACGCCTACGTGTGTATTCGAAAACTGATTGGATTATTCAGGTCATAAAAACACTATAAGTTTAAACAAGTTGGATTATGCTGCATCAGTTACTACATCCTTAGTGTAGCAGATGTTGGATTGTGCTGCATCAGTTACTATATCCTTAGTGTAGCAGATGTTGGATTGTGCTGCATCAGTTAGTATATCCTTAGTGTAGCAGATGTTGGATTGTGCTGCATTAGTTAATATATCCTTAGTGTAGCAGATGTTTGATTGTGCTGCATTAGTTACTATATCCTTAGTGTAGCAGATGCTGGATTGTGCTGCATCAGTTACTATATCCTTAGTGTAGCAGATGTTGGATTGTGCTGCATCAGTTACTATATCCTTAGTGTAGCAGAATGTTGGATTGTGTTGCACCAGTTATTATATCCTTAGTGTAGCAGATATCTGCTAAAGTGTGGTCAGGGGTTAATGATGTGATAGCAAACCTTATAATGGTTATGAAACTTATTGATATAGAGGGTACCTCGATATAAATTATTTGTTCAATAACGATTGATGATACCTAAGTAACTTACAACCCAACTGGTAGATTAGTTTTTGCAGTACTCAATATCAGGCAGAACTTTTAGTAGTACTCAAAGTAAGGCAGAAAAGTAGTGTCAAAATAGCATAATCGCCTAAAGTTTGAGGAGACGGTAGTATCATTAATAGTCACCAGTTCTTTTTTTCTTGAGACAACCTAAAAATAACACCCATAATAAAAAGTTATAACGCGAAGTACACGGGTGTGGAAGGTACAGAATGAAATTAAATTTAGCGTCCCACTGTTCTGTTATCCACAGTAATGTTCCCAAAACTAAATGCCGTTGAAAGAATGTGTTCTGCTCGGACAGGGGTAACGAAGTAGGGTATACAACATTACAGCTCTGCTTATCATTGCGGTAGATCGTTTAAACTTTATGTAGTTGTTCATTATGTCTTGAGTTCAGTGATTTACATTACCCGCTAAATCTAAGCCATTACATTTGTCGATGCGTTGGGGCAAGGTAACTTTGATTTTAACTTACCGAGAGTGATGCAACTTGGTGTATAGTTTCACTACCGGGTACCTCAAATCCCTGACTGAGTTCGATCGTGAAAAAAGTCTGCTTAGACTAAATATAGGTAATTGGTTTGATTCAGTACAAACAGATAAATGTGAAATGAATTATTATATGTCAGTCTCACTGCTGGCGTGTTGTTATTACTATTACTACTAGTTCTTGAAACTCTATGCACAGTTTGGGGCCTCGTGAAATGGATCATACAATTGTAGCCTTCTTGAACCACAGCGCCTTTAACTATTCCTTGCCTCGGATCAGGCGTGGCCTATCGTTTGCCTTCAGTATGCCAAATATTCTTGCGACGTCAGGTGTTATAAATACTGATTAAACTAGTTTGCCTATACCGTTTTTTTTAGGACTTTGAATTTGTCTCATGGTTTGGATTGTTTGTACTTGGTTTTATTTTATTTATAATATTAAGATTAATTTAAGAAAACGTGTCAAATGTTCCAATGCACCATTTGGAAATACACAACTAGCTACTCGTGCTATGGGTTGGTTGCCACTGCCTTCAATGCACTGGGTTGTTAATGAATGGTAAAATCACCAAACTAGAGCTCTGCAATATTATAAAACTAGGCGCAGTTTGTTCTGTTAGGAATAAAATGGAAGTTTATAATTTTTTAGAATGTTGTAAACAAACACCAGTGGCGATCGTCCGATCTGCTTGAAATATATATTGTTCTCCTTTCTCACTTTAAAGAATCGAGTGACAAACGTGTTCCGCCAATCTAAATACATTATTCAGAAAAATGCAATTTTTGTTACTTACGGCCCACGCTCAATTTGTAGTTTTGTGTATGTTTTAACAGCAAATGCATAGTATCTAATGTTCAAATCATTCAACAAATAAATCTATACACTTGCAATAGTGTCTGATCATTACTTGAAGACATTGCCATTAATGGTACAATAACACTCTTCTTGGTTTGACTTAGTCCCAAAATGACCTAGTTTGTGTCGAGTGGACGTTAAACCCCATCTCTCTCTCTCTCTCTCTCTCTCTCTCTCTCTCTCTCTCTCCCTTGGTTTGACAGCCAAAGAAAAAAATATCCTTATTCTAAGTATCCTACCTGTTGTGTAAATTATCAATTACATCCTATTTTACTTGTTCAGAGCGTTCGAAAATATGTTTAAATCCAAGTCACATTTCAAAGGGTTTGCGTTAGGCTTTTTAAATCACTTAGTTTATTTTTTTTCCAATTTTGTATAATTAATTAATTGGAATATTGTAAAATAGTACAATTTCTACTCCAGAATAAAGATTGGGACATATTCTTCAGTGACAACAAGAGTGGTATTGAGCCTTAAATTATGTTAAAGAATATTGTCAATGTTTAATTATCGAGACATGTCAAAATAATTATGTATAATACAAGTCTTCCTCTTGTCAAAGGTCACGTTAGTTTTCATATAAACCATTGTGGGCTAATAGATTGTTCAATGGCTGACAAGGGTATGATTTTGTCTTATGTCCTTGAGATGCCTGCAATGAATCAAATAATTGAACGAGTTGAATGGAAATATGATTTCTAAAAGTGTGACTAAAGCGGCAGCGACACAAAACATTTTTTTCCGATTTAGATCTGTAAAAGGTAATGGGAATGGTAATTGCCTTCACCCCAATTTTCTTTTACAAATCTTTTGTCTTTGTATATTTACGTCTCTTTAAATGTATATGTAGTAATTGATCTCTGTTCTTAAATCGTTTCTTATTATCACTTTTTTGTTATATTCATATCGGGTAACATCTAAAAAAAAAAAACGAAATGGATAGTATTTTTTGACTATTTTGTTATGTAATGTTAATGTTGAGATTTTATATCATATCGGGTGTAAATATACCGATCGTTTTATCTTTTAAAAAATAAATTATAATTACGGATTTTGTTGAAGTTGTACTTATTATTGATAAGCTGTTCAATTGTTCCAAGTAGCTCAACAAAACGCCGATGGTCTTAAAACGCCATTAAAGTCATGATTCTTATTATCCTTAATATTGGACATTAATCACACAGGTTAAAATTCATTATTGAACTATTTCAATCAATATCGATGTTGTTATCTTGAGAAATTGTTCAGCTTACACTGGGACCTGCAGTTTAGTGACCCCCACCAAAAAATCATACAAACCCTGGTATAGTGGATAACTATGGAAGCCTATTGTGGCCATTTGATAATCTCGACTGAGAATAGTTTGTAAACTCAAGGTCTGGATTCGCGATGACGTTTTAGTGAGTGATTTTCAGTTCAGCGTGAACGCACTCGTTGCCCATTCAACCTATAAACCCTGTCCCGAATCCAGGCGCTTAGGACCTTTTGACGATATAACCCGATAATCCAATAAAGAAAGATCGTGAATTTGGCATGATCATATTTAAATTTATAAGTAATTGTGCGCGCGCAGTGAGAGCGGACGTACTCTTTGCTTATTCAACCCTAAACATTGCGATGATAAAATTCGATAATGCGGCAAAGAATGGTAATGAACTTCATATTTAAGTTTATAAGTAGTTGTGCGCGCGCAGCGAGAGCGGACATACCCTTTGCTTATTCAACCCTAAACATTGCGGTGGTAAAATTCGATAAAGCGACAAAGAATGGTAATGAACTTTGACATGATCATACCTTATTCATCTGTTAATTAGGTTTAAACATCTTAGAGACACGAAAGCCAGTGAGCCTACCTTAAAGCGAAAAATTCATTTACTATCTTAGAAATTCAAAACATAATTATTTCTTTGACTTTTGCTCGAGATCAATAGGTTATCAACTCTCTATTGTACGATCATGGGCATTATTTCCCACCCTTAAAAATCATTGACACAGGAAATAATAACACAATTACCTCCCTTGTTTTCTATGTCCTCCATGGAATAGCTATCTTCAAACGTTTGAATTTGAAGTTGAAATGATATTTTTGTCAATTTCTCAGCTGGCAATAGTCAATTATATAGGATTATTATTTAACAAGGTAGGAATGTTTATGAATACAATCAATTTTTTTTAAAGGGCTAATTAATACCGGTATTTGTTTTGGGAATAAAACTGCTTTATTTTGTGTTAAAATCCCTTAAAATATTCGAGTCAAGGGCCGAGCAACTACTTCAGTATTGATGATACGTTTTCAAACGACTTAAATCCGTCAGTCTTCATCTGGATTAAACCAAACATTTTTTTATAAAAATAATGTGTAGTTGAAATTTGCCTTTCTCTATCAAGTACGGAACATGGGGTTTTCACTGAATAACCCTCTCAAGTAACCGTAATCGGTTATAAAGTCACTCAACGAAACAATTGACCCGAAATCTTAAAAGGGTGGTTACGTGTCCGGATAAGTAGTTTTGGCGTTCACGTTCAAACGACTCAATATTTTGAGACAAGGTTGATACATAATTCCCCTATATTTTGGCGTTTTATTTTCATACATTCTCACACTGTTTTTTTTATCCCAAGTTTAATTCGGGATTGTCCCTTTAAAGATGCATTCCCGGGTACAAACTTTGTGATTTGAGGATATATTTGGACTAAACACATTTAAAGTAACCAATCTATCAAAAATTGGCTTCAATTCCCTTTCAAAACTCTGTTTTCGCCGGGGATACCTATAGCTGTAAGTAAGCTGTTGTTAAACGCAATGTCTGCCAACTTAACTTCATTGTGGGAGGGTCTATATTTCAAAATGTGTCTATCATTACTTACTTTAAATGTACCATATTATTGAGGCCTAAATAAATTCTTAATTATTTCTGTCAACTTCTTTTTACACCTTTAAATTGCAGAGTATTTTGTATGTTAACAACCCGCAATGTTCCCAAAACCGCCTAACCATTTGAGCAAGAAACAACAACTGCTCCCTGACCTAAGCTAGCAGACAATAAGCCAGCAAATTCTGTCGGGTTGACAGTTAGTGATTCCCTGACAATATTGCCAAGTCCTTGCCCCATGGGCGAATTTCGTATTTTTCTAGTAAGATTGGGTGTCTATACTTTTCATAAATGCCAAATTTGCCATACTTTTATTGGAAATAACCAGCCGATAAATACTTTGCTGGGAACCCATCTTTAAGGCTTTATTTTAATACATTTAAAAAAATGAAATTGCAGCGTTAACCTAATGTCCTCATATTTTTGTATGTTTATGTCGAGAACGCAGCATAGAAATGTCTTAAAAACATAATTTCTAATATAATTTTATCCAGTATTATATTGCTAAAAATATAGAGGGTTTTTTATTGACGCTATGAATATGTTTGCTAACTTATTTCAAAATGAAATGGGGTTTAACGTCTACTGTTATGTTCCTACCGGGCCAGTTTAACGGGGAAATGACACGCAGTATACTATGGGGTCCTATTCTAATTTGAATTCCACTTGTAAAGTGTTCTTTAACTTGTACGTAAATAAGTACACTGGAATTCCGTTTTGTCCCATCCGAATGGCTATACGGTGCCAGACCCCCCATCCAACACTTCTGACAAGAAGGAACCACAACGGAAATTCCCGATGAACTTTCTCTGGCAACTCAGTGATCAAAGAACATCCAGGTTAACACCCACACTCTACTCACGGAGCCATGGCTTCCGCTTCATTTAAAATCCGTGGGCTGGAATACGGGTGGAAAATCCCTCCATGAAGTCTGAATAAATTAATGATTCAATTGAAGACATAAAGTCGAATACAGAATACTATACTATTCGTACGCGAGCAGAATAAAAATGGTTAAACTTTCTAGAACCCAAAACAATCATGGTTATACGTTGCACATCAGAGACAAAACACAAGACTGTTACGATGAGAGAAATACTCTGAGGCGACCAGTCGAGGATTCAAAATCGACTTCTAGCTGTCGAGATGATCAAATCGCTACAATATCTTCCGCAGTTTACACTATTGAGAAGGTAATAATATGTTCATTTATAAATCTTAGAACGATGAAAAGTTGTTTACAAACGTAAACTGAAGAAATAAGTAAAGCCGTAATTCAAACACGCTGTCAGTAAAATGCGCAAATAGGCTGATATTTTGTGTACAAAGTAACATAACCAGCGGCTGCCAGGCAGGCTTCGCCCTCATACAAGAGTTGGATAGAGAACCAGCTAAAAAGAATGCGATTTTTCCTACAATCAAGGGCCATAATTCATGAAGATATAAATCGATATGCACTAATAATATGGAATGACACCAAGATCTTTGGGTTATAAACATGCATTTCAAGTTACATAAAAATCGGATTAAAATTGTGACCTCTGCAGTGTTCACAACCTTGATATACCATATTTTTTTTTACACTATTCGCATACAAGTGGCGACCATTTTGTCCCCTAGTGTTAGTCGGATTTTCCCGAAATCTGAACTCAACCTTCATTACGATGTAAAGGTGATATAATCAAACAGTTTTGTAAATCGGATAATAATTGTGAACTTCATAGGGACAACAAGCTAAAATTGCTGACTTTTCGTAATATCAGGTGCCATAATTCAGGGAGTTACGCTCCAATATGTGCAAATATCTACAGGAACCAAGATCTTTAGGTTATAAAAATGCATTTAAACTTTCATTGAAATCAGATTAAAATTGTGACCTCTACAGGGTCCACAATCTTGATATACCATATTTTTACACTATTCGCGTACAAGTTGCGGCCATTATGTTCTTCAGTTTTGGTCCGATTTTCCCAAAGTTCGAGATCAACGTTTCTTACGGCGTAACGGTAATATAATTAGACGTTTTATTTTAAATCGGATAATAATTGTGACCTCAAGAGGGACCACAAGCCTAAAAAAGGGCGATTTTTTTTCTCAGACAATCAGGGGCCATAATTCAGAAAGTTACGTTCCGATGAGAACAAATATCAAGAGGAACCAAATTCTTTGGGTTATAAGCATGCATTTCAAGTTTCATCAAAATCGAATTAAAATTGTGACCTCTACAGGGTCCATAACCTTGATATACCATATTTTAACAGTATTCGCGTACGAACGGCGGCCATTTTGTCGGTTCAAAAATCGTGACCTCTACACTGTTCACAAGCTTAAAACGTGATTTTTCGTACAATCAGGGGCCATAATCCACGAAGTTACGGTCCGAAAAATGCCAAAATCGACAGGAACCGAGATCTTATGGTGATAAATCTATATTTCAAGGTTCATTGAAATCGAATAAAAATTGTGATCTGTAGTGTGTTCACAAACAATTGTGGACGGACGTCCCGACAGGGGCGACGACAATATACGTCCATATGAACATGTGGGCGTATAAAAATACAATTATTCACAAAGAATTTTAGTATAATAAATGAGCAAACGGTAGAACAATAAATCACCAATACACGGAATCTTCCGCGGAATCAACCACTCATATGTCTGGGAAACAGCATCAGTCATGCAAATAATAGTTTGCATTGTTTGTTTTTAACGCCTAGAGCTATTATTGAAATATCTACTTACAATGATTAAAGAAATGTCTGTCCACAAGGTTCTTTGTAATTATTTATTATTATTATTATACACCAATTATATAGCACTATCTCCCACATATGTGCTCAGATGCGCTTTACAACAAATACATATAAAAATCAGTAAAAAATAATAATTATAGAAACAGTAAGAAGTTAAATACCTATAAAATTAGTACAAAAATAAATAAATCAAAACCTATAAAATGCATATGGTGGAGATTTAAAACCAAATAAAAGCCTCCTATAAACAAGTTTTAAGTTTAGATTTAAAAGTTGTTAAAGAGGTACAACTGAAAATACTAAATGGTCAGAAATTCCACTGCTCTGGGGCTTGAAACGAAAACGATCGCTCTCCATAACTTGAGAGGTTCTGGCTCTTTTTTCCGTTGATAAATAGTTGTCTTTGAATGACCGTAACGTTCGAGAGAGTTTATAAATATCGAGAATGCAGGACAGATAAAAGTGTGCCACACAATTAAGGCACTTAAAAACAATAGGCAACCAGTGTAGTTGAAATAAAACTGGGGTTATATGCTCATTATATCAGTCTAGATGCAGAATTATGATGTGCTTCCTGGAGTTTATCAATAATGCGAAATGGAAGGCCAGTCAATAAGGAGTTGCAACTGTCCAGTCTGGGGGTAATTACGGTACTTATAAGTGTTTGTATTGCGTCAGTGGAGAGGTTCTATCGAGTTTCACCAATGTTACGTTAGATGACAATAAGATAATTTACATACATTATTTACATGAGACTCTGTGTGATATGTCGTTTCAGGGGTTATGGGGACGAGAAACATGAATATGTCATTTCCAAGCTGATAGAACTTATTTAAAAGACGATGGCCTACAAAAGTTAAACATTTTCGCGACCAACATGTGTAATAATAACAACCATAAATTATTCCAGACATCCATGAATCTTATCCTGCATTTATTTTTGCTATCAAAATACATTATAATGCAATATATAATCATTTATTCCGCAGTATGACTCTCGAATATTAGAAAACATGTGCAGTGGGTCTCGGTATTTTGAGTCGGGTTCATCTATCGGACTTGCGCACTCAAATTGAGAAGTGTTGATATTTTGGGACTGACTGAGAAGTAGTTTTAAAGAAATAGAGCATTATTGGGTGTGCGTGATATAGAGAAACACTTGCTATTAACTACTTTCCAGCCATTCCAAAGTGGCGATGGTGGATTCCGGAGTATGTAATGCATCATAAAACTATCGCGATCTAGTGACCTACTGTAAATTGTATCCTTCCAAGTCATTCAATAGTTATTTTCTAATAATATAGTGTAAGCATCGGAATTAGAGCATTTGTAGTCTTTTAAGGGGTATAGGCTGTTGAAAAAGTCGTAAAGTTCAGTTGAAAAAAAACAATAATCATAAAGATGGCGCTAGTCGCACATGTTATATATTTAAAGCTAGCAGACAATACATAGCGGACAAAACAATACATCCAAAACATGGACTAGGATCTCAATGTCTAATAGTAAATAAAACGGAAATGGACGTCCAGCCACTTGTAACACAAATAATATGACAGTCGCTAAGAATGCAATATTTCTAAAACTCATCCTCAATCGCAAGCGAATTGTCAATTCACAGGCAAAATTCCGGCCATATTTCGAAGTTTACAAAATTGAATAAAATTTAGTTCTTTAGTAAACATATCTGCAATCATGTCTTCAGTTCTACAGTATTTCAATTCAATAATTCCATTGGATACTTGCTCACGAAGAAAATGGTACTTTATGTCGATGTGTTTCGATTTTCCATGAAATTGGGGGTTCTTGGACATACAAATGGTTGATTGATTATCTTCGTGTATCAGAGTTGCATTTACAGGCTTGTGTCTCAACTCTGTTAATAGTTGTCTTATCCAAATGGCTTCTCGTGCTGTGCTCGACAAAGCCTTATATTCTGCTTCTGCTGTTGATTACGCAACACAAGTTTGCTTCTTACTTCTCTAACTAATTGTTGCTCCACTCATTTGAAATATGTAGCCAGATGTAGATTTTCTGTCATCTAAATCTCCAGCCCAATCAGCATCAGAATATCCTTCCATTTGGTTTGTTTCAGTCTTGCTATACAGCAGACCTAATTCTCTTGTACCATTTAGATATCTTAATGTACGTTTTACTCCAGTCCAGTGTTGTGTGGTAGGTTCAGGACAACATTTAGCTACAGTGCTTACGATATAAGCAATATCCGGTCTCGTTCTGGTAGATAAGTAAAGTAAACTACCTACTGCAGACTGATATTGAGATGGGTCTGTCATCTCATCTTCTTCCACAGCTTTTCTCAATTTTATACTAACATCAACTGGTGTTCTCATCGGTTCGAATTCTCCATTCCAAATTTCTCTATAATATTGGCCATATATGTTGGTTGACCAATCCAGATTTGACATTTTTCTGGATTTTGAATAATTTTTACACCTAGGAAATGATGTAATTCTCCCATAGATTCTTGATTTCTTGAATTCTGGTGATATTTTCACAAGCTAAAAGTATGTCATCAACATATACTGCTATTATAAACATTTCACCAATTGTGGCTGTATAAATACAAGGATCTCCAGTAGTTTGAGTAAATCCCATTTTCTTTAACTTGTCATCTAATACTGTATTCCAGCATCTTGAAGATTGTTTTAAGCCATAAATACTTCTAATTAATTTACAAACTAGATGTTCTTCCCCTTCAACAGTAAAACCTATAGGCTGTTTCATATAAACCTCCTGCAGATTACCATTTAAGAAAGCAGTTGTAACATTCATTTGTTGTAATTTCATTCCATATTGGGAAGCCAACGCTATGACAGTTCTAATAGATTCAAATCTTACAACAGGGCAGAATGTTTCATCGTAGTCCAGACCAAATTTCTGAGAATAGCCTTGTGCTACCAATCGAGCCTTGTAACGTTCTATTGAACCATCTGTGTCGGTTTTAATTTTATAAACCCATTTACTGCCTATAGCTTTTCTGTCGTTTGGTAGTTAAACCAGATCCCACACATGATTATCATGCAGGGATTTTAACTCCTTTTCCATTGCTTCTTCCCATTTGGCTTTGTGTGGAAGAGATAATGCTTCAGTTAATGTTTTAGGCTCTATCAACTCAGATTTAGCCAGAGTTACCCATTCACCATACAACTGGGGCTGTTTGTTCTCTCTGGTTGATCTTCTTGGTTATTGATTTACAACCGGTACGTCTTTTTCTATTATTTCGTCTTCAGTTTGATCTAAATTATTTGTATAATCAAACTCATTGAGGCTTTGACTATTTCCTGTAGCCTCATGTTTTGTATTGGTTTCTTCAGTTCCTATCAAACCATGTATATTCTTTTCATTAAATTTAACATCACGGCTGTGAAAAACTCTTTGACGCTCAGGGTTATACAGCCTGTAACCTTTGGCTGCTGCTCCGTAACCAACGAAATACATTTTCAAGCTTTTGAGTCCAATTTCTTCCTTTCATCTTTGGGTACATGTGCATATTATGCTGTATTCCAAAATATACGTAAATGATTGACATCAGGTTTCTCGTCAAACCAGGCTTCATAAGGTGTCATATCCTTTACAACTTGTTGGACTTCTGTTTCTAAGGTGAACAGCTGTTGACAGCTAGTGCTTCAGCCCAAACTTTATGTGGCAGCCTTGCATCAACTAACATTGACCTCGTTATTTCTACTAGAGTTCTATTCATTCTCTCAGCTACACCATTTTGTTGTGGCGTCTTTGGTATAGTGAACTCTTGTCGTATACCTACGTTCTTCATGTAATGTTGAAATTCAGTAGATATGTATTCTCCTCCATTATCTGTGCGTAGGCATTTCAATTCTCTACCAGTGGATTGTTCTACCAAAGCCTTCCATTCTACAAATTTCTGGAATACTTCATCTTTATGTTTGAGAATATACACCCATACATATCTCGTTTTATCATCAATCAAAGTGAGAAAATATTCACCTCCACCCAGAGACTTCGTTCCCATTTTACCACAGACGTAACTATGTATCAAACCAAGTGGGTGATCAGATCGATTCCCTCCATCGTCTGGAAATTTACAGCGATGCAGTATGCGCTCAACACAAGACGTACAAAAACTTGTTTCTTCTGATGGATTAAAATCCATTCCATGTACCATGTTATCTTTAGCCAACTTCTTAAGGTTTTGTGTACCAAGATGACCGTAACGTCTATGCCAAATATCTTCTTTGGTCTCTTGTGTTTGTTTCTTGATCGCAGCATTTATCTCTAAACTTTCTATTCTTCTTGCAGTAGCAATTAACTTCCAGTTTACATCTCTAATTTGACATCCGGCGTCGTTAAATTCAATTGCACTTCCTGATTTTGTTGCTTTAGATACGCCAACTTTGGAACATAAAGTACATCACGAAGCTTGACTTTCTGCTGCTTGTCATTTTCAGTTGTGACCATTAATTTGACCGTTCCTTGTCCAGTTGATTCTACTGTGTATCCATCTCCCAGCGCGATTTCTATCGGCTCTTTCAAGGTACAAAATTTGACAAATAGGTTCCTGTCATTACTCATGTGGCAGGTTGCACCAGAATCCACGATCCAGCTATCCTTCTCATCTACGGAGATTGCAGATAACGCGTGACTAGCTACTAATCCTGCAGCACCCCCACTATTATCAGAACTACTATTGTCTCTTCGTTTCACTTGAGCTTTATTCGCTTTGTGCTTATGTGCATATTCTTTATGGTAGGAAAGTGTGTCATTCTTGCTTATCAGGTCTTTACAGTTTCGTCTTATACGACCAAAACGGCCGCGATGATGACATCTCGGACCCCGACCTTTACTTCGATGTTTGCCTGCCAAAGCCTTTGTGTCAGCTTCTTTGCCATTTGCAGCACGATCCTTGAGCTTGCTTTCTTCGTGTAATAAACGCTCTGTCACAATATCAATTTTTGGTACATCAGCATCAGCCTCTAGAGCTGTCACAAGCATATTATACGAGTCTGGTAGACTAGCGAGGAGATGTACAACTCGATCTTCCTATTTTACAGGATCACCAGCCGCTGCCAGGCCATCAAATATTTCAATCATCACCTTAACATGTTCCTGTACTGAATCTCCGTTTTTCAACCGTAAGGAGTACAACTTGCGTCTTAATGCCAATTTATTTGCCCAAGTTTTCTTTTGAAACTGATCAGCAAGCTTCTTCTAGACAGTAACTGGATCTTCTGGTTCCCCGAGTAGATATAACAGGCATGGATCCACAGATAATACAATCGTTGACAATGCCCTATCTCTTCTGGTGATAAAATTTGTGTACTTTTGTTGGTCAGCAGATTGATCTGGTTCAACTTCATCACTATTCACTAGGTTCCAGTTTCGATCTCTCATCCGTGCCATACGACATTGTATTTTGCACGTTGGATAATTTTTGCTGATGATTTTAATTCGGCCATATTCAAAGTTTTTTCAACCAGTTCAATTTTGTTAACTTCACCTCCGTATAATTTGCTTGCTAGGCCCATAACCTGTTGAAAAAGTCGTAAAGTTCAGTTGAAAAAACAACAATCATAACGATGGCGCTAGTCGCACATGTTATATATTTAAAGCTAGCAGACAATACATAGCGGACAAAACAATACGTCCAAAACATGGACTAGGATCTCAATGTCTAATAGTAATTAAAACGGAAATGGACGTCCAGCCACTTGTAACACAAATAATATGACATAGTCGCTAAGACTGCAATATTTCTAATAGTTAGTGCAGGGGGACTGCGCCACATATGATTTAAATAAAGGACAAATATAACGACAAGACATCATACTCCGAAATAGCAAACAAAACAAACAAAAAAACAATTCAAAAAAGAGTGAATGGATCCGGGGGCTAGCCGTAAGCGTCCACTGCGCTGTACAGTCCCGAAAAAGAAGTTAAATTATATAAAATCTGCTTCTTTTTCCTAATGACTGAATGAATTTTTCTGAAATGTGGTAGGAGACACCCTAACATGATAAGGATAAGAGTTTGTCTGAAAGTAATTGGATATATTTAATTGACACGTATACTATTACTATCTTCATGATAATGTATACTACATCGTTAACACAGTTCATCGCGTGCATTTTGCATACCGATAGTTTATTGGCCAATCGCGCTTTTTTACCGACATTCGCCTAATAGCTTGGATGCAGCTATGGCGGATAGAGCGCTTACTCTTCCGGACACCTGTTACCATTGTTTGTCGTGTATTTTGTACCAATGTCTGCCGCTAATCCAATACTCAATTACAGTATCAAGGTCTACTCCAGAGAAATTTGAGAAAGGAAACATTTCAATAATCTAAAATCAGATGAGATAACCTCTTACAGCAAAGGTGATTTGGTACTCCATACGAAAATACCTATACAGATTTGCCTGCATTATAGCAGGTTCATCCCGTTGTTCCACAAACCCACTTTCAAGGGTATGTATAGACATCTATACTAACAGCTGTTAAAGAGGGTATTCAAATATACTGTGACAAAGTATACTCTCGAAGTGGTGTAATTCAAATGTGGATATTAAAAATGTCCAAAGAATTACTTGATGGTTTGCAATCTAGATCCCTTGCTTCAGTCCCATCTTTTCAAACGTTTGACTTTTGAAGCCCGGTTGAAACACATCATTTTCGTCTAAATCGGGATCTGCTAGATATCAATATTTAGTTGTAAATTATAATTCTACATATTTCGTTAAGTATCACAGTGATTTTCAAGAACAAATACACGGCCATCAAGATAATTCAGATGTTGGATTTTATAATTGATAACATCTTTGTTAAATTTGGAGGGGAGATACATCAGGAAGTGGTTGTCATGCCAATAGGCACCAACTGTCCACATTTACTTGCTGATCTGTACACGACGCGGAGTACATACAGATGCTCATAAAAACAAATAAACGATCAGTCAGACTTTTTAATTTCACTTATCGATATATCGATGACGTTTTAGCCCTTAATAATCTTAAATTTAGTGATTATGTAGAATTTATATATCCTGATGAGCTCGAAATTAAAAATACCACTGACAGTGACAATTACGCTTCCTACTTGGATCTGCGTCTCGATTTTGACAATTGCCATAAACTGAGTGTTAAATTGTGTGATAAACGGGGTGACGTTGACTTTTCGATTGTTAACTTTCCATTTATTAGTAACATTCCAATATAACCAGCTGATGAAGTGTTTGTGTCTCAGCTAATTCGTTATGCGAGAGCTTGTTCCTTTTATTCTGATTTTTTTATTAGATCGAGGCATTTGTCATCTAAGCTTCAACTACAAGGATACTTGCGCACCAGACCTATTAAAACCTTTAAAAAGTTTTATGGCCGTCATATTGATTTGATTGGTAAATTTAACGTGTCTCTTTTGGCTATTATACTTGATATATTTAATTGACACGTATACTATTACTATCTCCCTGATAATGTATACTACATCGTTAAAACAGTTCATCGCGTGCATTTTGCATACTGATAGTTCATTGGCCAATCATGCTATTTTACCGACATTTCGTCTAATGGTTTGGATGCAGCTATGACTTGTGTGGCGCCAGGCAGAGTGTAAGCATACTCTTCCGGACACCTGTTACCACTGCTTGTCGTGTATTTTGTACACGAGGAGCAGTCCATTTGCTGATTACACTATTTTGCTTCAATACACTATTTTGCCTATAACGTTTTTAGGACTTCGAATTCTGTCTTATGGTTTGGATTGTTCGTACTTGTTTTTTACTTTATTTCAAATGTCAACAAACCTAATTGAGCGGTTAGTATTTATGTTGTTCCATATCCACCCCAGTGGCAGAGCCACGCCAAATTCTTGTATTTATCGTCAACAGGAGGCATTTTCGAATAGATTATCATGGAACTTGGCCTATTTATTCCTTATACCCCCCGGAACAGTGTCACACCCACTTTTTGTTAATATTTTATCTGAAAATTTGACAAACCAAACCTAATGCCTAACATTATTTGCCTCTTATCATATTACGGCCATTTCATATTTCATTCTCTTCATTTTAAAAAGTTACGTATCAATCAAAGCAGGAATGTGGACGTATATTGTTGCAGTGTTAGCGATGCTCTAGTTCCTTCTTTGGATCATAATAAGAGTATATAGGCCTACATAATGAAACAGTGCCAATAATAAAGGTGAATGCTGATCACACGAATTATATGGATTCGATCAGTTGCCATTTGTACGTAGGTCGGTCTTTTTGTTTTAGAGAGAATCTGGGTACAACTTTGTTTGCGGAAATATAGAAAACGAGCAAGTGGCCTGAAATGATAGTACATCGCCATAAACTGGCGACTAATCGTAGCCTCTCAATTGTGGGCAATATTTGTCTCCAGTTGCAAGTGACAATATACGACGGGCTTTAGAACCAGGAATTTGTTTTAATTTAAATAAATAAGGCCATGAAACACCACTTTAATACCATATTTAATAAAGGAAGGTATGAATCTGATGCAGGTTACGCCGGGTCTAATATTGCTAATCAACAAAATCAATTTAGGTTCATTTCTAATAATTACCCAAAACTATTCGAAATCACATATCGTTTGTTGGAATTGAAGTCAAGCAGGTCACATTAGTCGTTATTGTCACGAACACGGCGTTTCAACTAATTAGCTCTTTGATGTTGAAGCTCATAAAAAGAGCTCATAAAAATGCCTCTATTTAATAAACACAAATACATAATATGGAACACAATTACTATTTTAATTAAAGCGACGTTTCGTTGAGGGTTCTCTCAACGTTTTCAGGTAGATGATAATGAAAATAATGTACCGAAGGTTTATATACAAAAACAAGTAGCGGTTAATTAATCATATTAATAGGGAAGCCATTATGTCAATCGCCGATATAGGAAATAAGAGCTTATGAAACCATATACATAAAATATAAAACTAATTAAAGCTCTTATTTCCTATATCGGACATTGACCTAATATATAATGGGAGTCTATTCCTGGGTTGTTGGGTTTTGTTTGGGGGGGGGGGGATAACACATTAAGATTATTAAAAATGATGGCACAAATCAGATGATCTTGATGTCTATCATGAGGTTTGTGGGAGCAGGTCACTGAGATGTTCAATCACTACGAAATTGAATCCATGACCTCCAGCTCTCCACCCCTAATGCACAAACACCCCTGTCCATAGAATAAGTTTCAGCGCATTCAGTTTTGAGTGTTATACTCTCCCCCCCCCCCCATCAGTATCGACCACTTGAGTGTTGTTTGAATTGCCACAGTTTTTAGTTTGATAAGGGTCACACACAGCAGTGTAGGGGAGTTCATAACGTCTTCAGCTGCATCGACAGGATTTGCATCCCCGAACAGTTGCAATGGATAAATTGAAAGACTTCGCCAGGCGCAGCATTGTTTTGGGTCATAATTGGAATTAACTGGTCATTTTCTGCTTCTGTCCCTATTCAGTTGGGTTCATTTTATTTGCCATCCCCGTCCATGCCATAATTTGTAAGTACACACATTTGCTATGCCATCTTGTTTCGGGTGATGTTGGCAGAAACCGTAAAGGAATGTCAGATGCTTAAGCATGGCACAGTGGCATGGTAAAAGTGATATGGCACAGTGATGATGGCGTATCATTCGCTTGTCACCAAAGAGATTAACCATCAGGTCTTTGCCAAGATCTGATATGTTCTGAAGGGTGGATGCACTAGCACGGGACTTCATGACAGGATCAGATTTCACTAATCTCCGATGCCTAAAATCCTAGAAATTGAATTACAGCCTGCGTAGATATGTACAAAAACAGGTTAATCTTATACACTTTGTGTTCTTTTAACTTAACTGCTTGTTTGAACGGGAGTAGATGATCTCATTTTCTGTTCTGGAGTAATGAAGGATCAAGATCAGCAAGTCTGTGAAAATTCAAACAACACTCAAGACGTCGATACTGAGGAGGAGGATGACACTCAAAATGTAACGCTCTGAACCGTATTCTATGATAGTGGACAGCTGAAGGTCATTAATTAAATTTCATGATTCAACAGCTCACTGATATCAAAAGAGTTCTCTTAATGTGTTCCGTCTCCCCAAAAAACCAGGGGATAGACATCACAATCATCAAATTTGAGTCAATAGTTATGGACTTCCGGTCATTTGGAGGTATTGGCGGCCATTTTTGACGTAATAAGCCTGGTTGTGAAGTCTTGTCTAAGTACCTTGTTGCAAGTGAACTTCTTGCCTTCGTAGTGACAGTGATAACTTCCAAGTTTCTTGCAGACAGCACGCAGTGTGAGCACAATTAAACGGCCCATGGGGCACATTTTCAATTACGCAATATTCCTATTGATATTTGATTAGAATTACCTGGCTTCCTTGGCCAGACTAATTTGCATATACCCATGATACAACAATTTATGGGTTAATAATAGCTTCCTTGATTTCTTGGATACACTGATAACATATTTGGTTACTTATTAGCATATTCAACTCCTCGTCTCCTAATGCGATTTTAATATGGTATTTATTAGATCAATCCTGAACAATGACCGGTAGAATTATTTCGTTTGAAAGATTCCATTTAACATATACAAATGAAACGTTTATCAAGCAGAGATTAAAATATTAATGCTTGGTCAGTTGGGAACATCTCACTGTGCCCCCTGCTATTGTTCTCATAGGGGGATTAATCGTTTTGTTTTTTAACTCCTTGGTTTAAACTAATTAACAAATTTATTCACAAAAAATTACATAAAAGTTACCACAAATACATGTATTAAACATAAATCAAAACACTATTTAATTGCACTTTTTACTTGTATATTTTTTCGCCTTTTAGGTGGCAATCGTCCCCCGTTATCTAATTGAACTATCGTATTTTTAGTCTGCTCTTTCGACACAATTAAATAAATTTAAATATATTTGGGTGGTTTGTTTCGGTTCCTCAACGCCCGTGAACTATATGTGATTCCACATAGCCTTTCATCGCTCTCTACCCATTGCTTGGGAACATAATCTGCAAACGTTAAAATATTGTCATCCTCCAAATCGACTTCTTCTAAGGCATTCAACCAAACGTTGTCCAATATTCGATTGATTTATGAGTACTGTCTGATAAAATGTAGGTGAATACTATTCAAGATATTCGTTAACCGATGACACGTAAACTTAACTTATATATTTTAATCATTAAAATAATTAAATCTTCATAAGATGAATAGTAATAATAAGGATACGGTCTATGGTAAACCCAGTCTATAATCCTTTGTTTACTTAAATTCTCACATCCCTACCCTATAACACCAGTTGATTGGGGGCCACAGTGAGATTAAACCGATCAGTTTCACCTGTGTTTATTTGATAACTAATAATGATTGGGTTGTCACTACATATTTCACTCCAGTTATCAACTGTTATGTCACGCCCTTTATTACTGTAGGTCCGGAGGTCGGGTGTTCGATCCCTGCATTGGCCAAGAAAGTTCATCTCGATTTTCCGGCGTGGTTTCCCCTTGTCAGTGATGCAGGAGGGCCTGACAAGGACAGCTGCCTAGTCGTTCGGATGGGACGGAAAACCGAGGTCCCTTGTACACATTGGTGTGCACGTTAAAGATTCCTTGGCAGTTGGAATTCGATATAAGAGTAGGCCGTAGCGCCGCTGCTCGGGCAAATTTTCCATCATAGCACACTGTATGGTGTATGCACGTCTGCCATTAGCCCAGGTTAGGTGCATAATAGTAGGACGTTAATCCCCATTTCATTCATTCTTTATTACTGTAGTGAAACAATCTGTTTGTCGTGTATTTTGTACATGGTGAGCAGTCCATATGCTGATTACACTATTTTGCACGATTACACTATTTTACCTATTGCTTGTTCGTACTTGGTTTTATTTTATCCACACTAGTTCAGTGAGTGTCAAGAGTTCGTATTTAATGTCTTAATGAATTAAAAATTGGTATAATACACCTATTGCTCTCAATATTCTAGTCCGAATTAAATTAAATCTTTTATATTGAAAAATAGATTTCTAGTTCTATTTATTGATCCCCAAATTTGAATATATAATTTAAAAAACATACTTTACATGTATATTATTTCATCTCGTTAAAAATCAGAAATGTACATCATGATTAACTGGATGAAAAATAAACTTAATTATATATTCCTATTTGAGCAATTGTTACTGCATATTAATATTTTAGTTACTTAAGGAACTGGCCAACAATGAGGCTACCCCCCCCCCCCAGAAAACCCCAACAGATAACACATACAACTGTGTTGCACATTTATCTTTTTCAAAGGTATCGAGTGATTGCACATTTATATTTTCAATGGTATCGAGTAATCAAACTGATTATCAATGCTAGTCGAAGCATTAATGTTCACTATCAAACTCAGGTTTTGAAGTACCTGGTAGTGAGTGAAACTATACACTAAGTTCATCACCCTCCATCAGTTAAAATCATAGTTATCTTGTCCCAAAGCATGGATCAAAGAAATTGCTTAGCATTAAAAGGAAATATTAATCAAGTCAAGACATTCGCCTAATGAACATACATGTACCCCAATAAACAGAATTGTTGTTCCAAAATCTTGACCAATCAAATTGCTTATCGCTGCGCCGCCTAAGCAGAAAATTCTCATCATCGAATTTAGTCATTGTATTGAAATAATGAATTTATTGTCAGTTGTATCGCTCTCATCCACTAAGAACCCAAGTTATCATGTTCCAAAGTTCCATCCAATCAATTTGCTCATTTCGGCTACGTAGTCAAATAAAGAAAAAAGAATATTGCCGATCGGTTAGATTTAATAAAAGACACTTTGTCTGTCACCTCTGATTGTCAATGTTTCTTTTCTTTTTGTGTTCATTTGACTCTAATTACAAAGTATGAAACAATTCAGACAAATCCCAACTTAAATTCTCTTGGAATCTAATTTTGGTTGAAAACTGCAAATAATAGAATAACTAACACATATAAGCGAATATTTAATGAATTTAGTGAATAGAAGACATGTCTTTAAGTGCCATTTAAAATATACGCCCTCTCGTATTATCAGAAAATGACATTTCTTCGTTTCGCTGTGAATTTCTCGGTAGTTTAAATTTTTACAGCAGAATAAAAAAATACGCGGGAAATAATTGAATCCCGGTAATCAAGTCGCATTAACCCTATTTTTTGGCGTTCGCCATTCGTCGTCAGATTTTAGGGACAAAGCAGATCAAAATATAATGCAGTTTTTTTGTTCAACCTTATCATCTGATCGACTGCCACCATGTAATGGATAACTGAAATGTTGAAACCCGATTGACGGAAAATAATTCTATAAACAGTCTCATGTGTCCGATGAACTTCAATTATAATTTATTTAAAGATACATTATGTAAGAGCTTAATCTTATTACTGCAAGTCTTAATTTAGGCTTCAGATGTTATAGAAATTATAAATAAGATCGGCTACAGCTTCGATTTAAAAATGATTTCACTGATTGATTAGATCAGATATGGCGCACGGTGGTAACCTTTTTACTGTTATGTTTACGTCATTAGTTAGATTGAGACTAAATGATAGAGTATACTTAGCGTGGCCGCTTTTTTAGGGATTCCGCATGTAATTGTAAACTTTACTAGATAATCGAGATTATATAGGTGGCGTTATCGCCTGTCAATCAAACGATCGGCGAAGGTGAAGACCATTTTCACTACCATTTCTATAGTCAAATATTACAACGATGACAACTATATTTCAGAATAAAGTAATTTGACTGAAATTTTCAATATATTATTTTCTTCTCTTATCATCTTCTTTTGAACTGTTATAGCAAGAATGATCAACTCTCTATAAAACTCTCCCATAATATATCTTTATAAAAAAATGTGTAACAGAAGCACAAGTTAAAAAGTATATCACGATAATTGCATTAATTACAACGTGTCGGTCGGAGTTGGTGTGTTACGCTTCAGGTTGGGTGTGTCGTCACATTTCACTGACAGGGTAGGTGCGTTATGTCCGGGTTCGTTAAGAGTGTGCATTTACATGTGATCACCAATCGCTAAAATGACAATAACATGTCGGCGGACTAGTGTACAAGCACGTGACAGCTCCAATTCCGCCATGATAGTGACCAGATACCATCCAATCTTTGAATTTATATCAAGTAACCGGAAGATATGGATGTAGTGAAACGGCGCTCCGATTCCACCACGATAGGATCCAGATACCGCTTGTCGCCTAATCACTAGTTTATCCTCCCAGGGAGGAAAGTGTCCGACGAACGGAGTGCGTGAATCACAGTAAAAGAATATTATCGCGGCGTTGAACCTATGTATACAAAAACATTGGTAGTATTTCAATAACGTGCATGTACCTTGTTTTGGTGAAATTTGAAACCAAACGGATAAGTAGAAGTATTGTTTTACTATTTATTTGATTTATGGAATTCCTTTAATGTGAAGTCGCCATGTTCGCCCTGTAAACCCAGGAAGATAATCGCAGCTTATCAAAAGAATGCAGACCACCATTAATTTCCGCCATTGACTTCAATGTTAATTCTGGCCTCTTCGCCACCTCCAATTTTTCCCTAAATTTTCGTTGGGCTGAATGCTTTTTACTACAGATAGCTAAACAAATGGTCATGTCTTTGCACTAAAATGTGTTTAAGGTTGACCACCAAAATGTTGAGATACACCAACTTGACGAAGCATACTAAAAACCTGTAACGAGCCAACCTGATAACCACAAATCTCAACAACCAGCGTCTGTCCGGCAGGATACGCCCACAATTTCGAGAGATGGATAGATAACAGGCTAAAAAGAACGTGATTTTCCTAAAAGGGGCATAATTAATTTATTAAGTTACAATTCGAAATGCGCAAATATCGAAAGGAACCAAGATCTTTGGGTTATAAACATGCATGTCAGGTTTTATCAAAATCGGATTTCCAACGGCTGCCAGGCAGGATACGCTCACATTTTCGAGAGGGTTAGCGAACAAGCTAAATGGAAAGTGATTCGCGGTAATATAGTAAATTTGTGTACCCATGATTAATAGAATAAAAAGTTAAAGGTTAACAAAAAAAAACTAGTGAGATAAGAAAGAATAATAGTGGTAGGAGGATAAGGCGACAGTCGACCAGGGTTTGATCTACGTTGATGGGCATGAGTACATTGAGGCTGAGGCTCCGTTGATGGTTGTAGTTGTTGAGAGTAAGTCTTTCAATTCAGCGGTGTTGTCGATGCTGGGGGTGTCAGGACTATTGAAACTCGTGCCGTATTTCGCTGGACATAAACTGATTTGAAATTAAAGTCAAAACGGAAACAATTAAATGTTGTAGCTCCTTTAATTAGAACCAATCCACATCGGCACCTGAAAAAGATCATAACTACATCACTCAAAAAATCAAAGAATAACGTCCCCACAGACCGCTCCCTAAATCGATTTGCGGCAAACACTTCCCCACCATGTGTCCCGGTAAAACCTTGTAAATGGGTTCCGTCATTTGACGCTAGAGAATCCATGACGATCGTCAATAGACATTTCTAGTGTAAGATATAGCCTTACCGTTTGACAGGAGATGTAGAACATGTCTAGCCTCGTTCTTTTTGGTCACTTGTAACAAGTGGTATAAGATTCGTGTATCTTTGGACAATGTAACTATAACAAAGGAAAATCGTTTTGTCAAAAATTAAAAGATGACTAAATATCCTTTTACGAAGATGACTCAAATAGTAGAATGTGTTCTGTAATAAATGAAACTGTTAAGATGGAGAGAAGATAAAACATCAAAAACGTCTTGTTATGTCGAACCTGAAGGAGCTTCATGGAAGGACAACTTTCCTGATAAAAATGTTGGTTTTTCTACGTTTGCTGCTCTCAGACCAAAGATGGTGTGTTCTGCCTGGCGCGTCAGGTACACATTTCGTTTGTGTTTGTAAATATCACCAGAATTTAAAACTGGTGGCGGAAGCTTGTCTGAATGTAGATCTCAATGACCTTTGTTCCATTGAAAAAGAAAGCTGCATGATGGGATACTGCAAATATTGTCCTGATCAAAATAGAATCGTGAGACATCTTAATGAATGTGATGAACTTTGTTGAAGATATTAGTTATAAGCAATGCATTAGTACTGATAGAACTACGATGTTGTCTATAACTGAACCGCTGATGTTTATAACTGAACCGAAATAAGACTTTATTGGTAACTTAGTAACCCAGATAGTTAAATTAACGAGACACAGCTATGCTGCTAAATCTCAAATTTATTACATGGAATAATTAAAAACAACCATGAAATCTGTAGTGAATACCCCTGTGTGAATCCAAGCCCTGAATCCCGTCATTTTGACTAACTCGCAGAATAGACATGGTCAATTGCAATGACCAACTTTAACGCACGCGTATTCTCTAGCCCATAATAAGGTACAACATATACTTATATCACTTTCTTTTAACAATGGGTGTGGCTGATATGTCTAATTTGCATATTCTATATTATGCAATACCACTGTTTTGCCCTAGTATTTTTTGGCACCCTTGACCCGTAAATTACAGCATTTTAATGGTGTCATGAAGCTAAGTCAAACAGTTTCAGAGTTAGGGGGGAATACGTTTTTCACTAATGGCGGCTGTTAATTAGCATATTGTGAAGTATGTAATAAAGTGTTTATATTATAAATGTGTTTATTTGCATCCCAGGTCACGAAGACATGGATTCAGACACAATTTCCACCAAATTTGAACATTCAATATAATCTTCAATAGCCAAATTATAGCATTAAATCAATTTTTGAAACATGAAATCATCCTAATTAACATATTACGCAATTTGACCCCTTTCCACCAAAAATATTTTGGAACATGGAATAATTAAAAACAACCATGAAATCTGTAGTGAATACCCCTGTGTGAATCTAAGCCCTGAATCACGTCATTTTGACTAACTCGCAGAATAGACATGGTCAATTGCAATGACCAACTTTAACGCACGCGTATTCTCTAGCCCATAATAAGGTACAACATATACTTATATCACTTTCTTTTAACAATGGGTGTGGCTGATATGTCTAATTTGCATATTCTATATTATGCAATACCACTGTTTTGCCCTAGTATTTTTCGGCACCCTTGACCCGTAAATTACAGCATTTTAATGGTGTCATGAAGCTAAGTCAAACAGTTTCAGAGTTAGGGGGGAATACGTTTTTCACTAATGGCGGCTGTTAATTAGCATATTGTGAAGTATGTAATAAAGTGTTTATATTATAAATGTGTTTATTTGCATCCCAGGTCACGAAGACATGGATTCAGACACAATTTCCACCAAATTTGAACATTCAATATAATCTTCTATAGCCAAATTATAGCATTAAATCAATTTTTGAAACATGAAATCATCCTAATTAACATATAACGCAATTTGACCCCTTTCCACCAAAAATATTTTGGAACATTTTTGGGATACTATACTGAAATGCATTCCAGTGAAATTAATTCTGCCGCAATTTGTTTTGGGTCTAACCCCAGATTCACTGGACTATAAAAAGAGATCCGGAGAAGAATGAAAGATATTTGCAAAAAGTATGAAAGATATTTGCAAAAAGATAGAGAAAGATACAGATAGAGAAAAGAAGCTGGGAAATTAAAATCAAATGATGTCCTGCAGCGTTCCCAAAGAGAGAAATGGAATGTTACAAATAAAAAATACCGAGAAAGAAATAAAAGAGACAAAGATACAAAACAAATCGATGCAAAGATCACAGGAAACTCGAAATGTTAAAAGAAGAGATGAAGAAAAAGAAAGAACAATACAGAAAACGCCTTAGTCGACTGAATTTAACCTCCTAATGCAAACCAGATAGCCCCTGCTCAAAAACAACAAGCCAACAGTGAGGCTGATGTCCCCCGCCGAAATCCCAAAATAATAAGATGACACATATTAATAAATCGAACATTTATTTTTTTCAAAATATTAGCTTTAGCTTAAAATATTAATTATTGACTTTGTCAAGACATTCGCCTAATGATCATCTACATCAAGTTGAAAATTCTACCTCAATTAAAAGCAGTTATGTTCCATAGTCTTGACCAATAAAAGTGCTTATCGTTCCTTAGTCTTAAGCAGAAAATTTGCACCATTGAACTTAGTCAAGGTAATGGAAAAATGAATCTATACTCTGAGTTACATTGCTATCACTTCATTACAACTAAAGTTATCGTGCCCCAAAGAATCAACCAATCAGATTGTTTATCGTTCTGCTTACCCTCAGCAGAAAAGGTTGATTATCGAGCTTGGTCAATATATCGATGTAATAAAGCTAAAGTGTCCTCACTCTCACTTAATCAGAACTTAATAAGCATCAACCAATCAAATTGTTTATCTCTGCTTACCCTAAGCAGAAAATGCTCACCTTCGAACCCCATCAAGGTATTCACCTAATAGACACCTATGCCAAGTGTGAACATTCTAACTCAATTAGAATGAGAGTTATTGTGTTCCAAAATCTCGACCAATCAAATTGCTTATCAGCCATCTTACAAAAAGCAGAACATGCTCATTATCAAACTCAGTCAAGGTATTGATGTAATGAAACTACACACCCAAGTTTGTTTATTTCACTTAATTAGAATTAACGTTATCGTGCCCCAAAGCACCAACCAATTATTCGCTTGCCTCTGCTTGAACTAAGCAGAAAATGCTCATCTTCAAATTCCATCAAGACATTGACCTAATAAACACTCACACTAAGTTTGAACATTCTAACTCAATTAGAATGAGAGTTATTCAGTTCCAAAGTCTCGACCAATCAAATTGCTTATCGCTCTGCTTACCCTGAGCAGAAAATGCTCATTATCGAACTTAGTCAAGGTATTGATGTAATAAAACTATACACCAAGTTTCATCACTCTCACTTAATTAGAACTAAAGTCTTAGTTATCGTGTCCCAAAGCATCAATCAATCAAATTACTTATCTCTGCTTATCCTAAGCGGAAAATGCTCATCTTCGAACTCCATCAAGGTATTGCCATAATAAACACCTACACTAAGTTTGAACATTCTAGCTCAAATAGAACGAGAGTTATTGTGTCCCAAAAAGTGTGACAGACGGACGGACAGACGTCCAGACGGACGGACGGACCCATTTCAATAGTCCCCTGCTTTCTTCGAAAGGCGGGGGACAAAAGAGTTACTATCGGATACAGATACGTAAGCAAATTATGCATATTTTACTTCGTGATAAAATGATGAAGAAGTACAAATTAAACAAATTTGCAGGTGAATTCGGCATCAAATTGACAGGGGCAAAACACATAAAGATGGCTTTAAAAAAACGGCAATTAGATTGTCAAGGTGTGTGAAAGAATTTCTAGAACGAGACAATAATAGTGGGTTGATTGCCGGCAAGAAGTCCACAGCTACAAGAAACAAGGTCAAAATGCAGAAGATATTTTGTATCTGATACTCAGATTAATTTACAAAGGAATTAATAGTTTTTATCGGAGAATTCAACTCAAGACATTTCCTATTCTCTGTTTTGTCGGTCCAGGCCGTTCTACATTATTGCGCCGAAAATATCAGATCGCAAAACATGTCTGTGTCAGGACCGGATTAACCTTGTGGGGGCCCCGGGACATACCAACTGTGCGGGCCCCCATTTCAAATTGTTCGTACTGGCCGCGGATCGTACTAGTATGCACTCCACCCCCTTGAGTGTCTGAGTTGTTTTCCTCCATGATTTTTTGTTTAAAGTAAAGATTAATTTTAGTGCATCTGAGACAATTTAGGCAGCGACTTCATTGACGTTTGGAACTCGTTGAAAATTTGAGTATTTTAAACCTTTATCTCATGATGTTTTCATTTACTTTATTTTAGTTAAATTATTTTAGATGACATGTAACATTAAACTCTGTTGTCTGAACTACTATAGTCGAGGAGGCTGACTCCATATGGCCTGCTTAGCGGGACAAAATTCCCCCTAAAATGATTCTTGATTTTTCTGAAACTATAGGATAGGTAGTCTTCCAGAAAAATTCCCCCCGTTAATCGGCCTTGGGGAAAAATATTTACAGCCATTTTTAGGTTTGGTATGTATACTCGCCTTCATAAACAATGTATACATTGTCAACATTATAAATGCAACATTATTTAACAGATGGACACAATGTGATTTATGATAAAGTTGACACACAGAAGTATAATCTAGTTCCGTTAAGTAAGCTATATGCTATGCATATTACTTATAATTGCATGCTATATATATATTCAAATCCAGCTATTTCAATAAAGGGAGGTAATAATACTCCACAATATTTGGACAATGTATTATGGTACATTTCCAACAAAAACAAATATACATTAGGGATATAAACTCACTAATAGTATGCTAAATAACAAGACATTTGCTTTATTAAGTTATAAAATTAAACATAATATATGGCAGATAGCAATATTATTATTAACTTAGAAAGAATCTGTCAACATGCTATTCATACAGTGATCAAATATCAAGTCCCTCACTATATATAACTACAGTGAGCTATATCCAAAATTATAGCTGTTATTAGTCTCGAATCTCGACTATTTAGGCGTCTACAGACTATAAATAAAAAAATACTAACAAAATGAAACTAGCTTTGCCACAAAACCAACGCCCCCGGTTAAATGCTGCTGATTATAGAATATCTGAGAAAAGCTTGGATTCACTGGTACAGGTAATTGTATTTGCTTCAACTGTGTCACTCATACCTTTTAAACGATCAGTATGGATGTTTAGAGTTACTGTAACATCTGTCATCTTTTCTAGAACTAGGTACGGACCTTTCCAGCGAAACTTAATTTTTCTAGGAATAGTGGTTCTCGCTACAGGTGTAAACATGAACACCCAATCACCCTTGTTAAACTTATTTTAGTAGAATTCAAATCATCGATGTGTCTTTGGTGTGTTGCTTGTTTCTTCTGTTTATCAAATTTGTAACCTACCTGAAATTTTGTCCTGCGATTTGCTTCATAAGTATGTAGCTTATCCTGTGTCTCTGATGAGCTATGGTATGCTCCTTTATTTGTACCTTTCCTCTTTGCTTTATTTCGCTTACACCTTCCAATGTGTCTGACAAAAGCACTATCCGTGTTGGATTTTCGTTCTAGCTGTGGTTCGTTCCGTTTGTCTTTCCTTTTAGGTGGACATTTAACAGAAAGCTGACGACCCATTCTCTTGCTTTTCTGACAGTTACTAGGTGGTTTAGGTTTTCCTTTGGCATCCAGTCGTTTCAGTAATTCATTTACTGTTTTGGTCTGTTTCAATACATGATCCTTTGAATCCTGTAGATCATCAGATTTAGGTATCTCCCGAACTGATCTGGCATACTTTTAGCTGTTTCTCTTGATGTCCATGGCGCATTGATGTGACTCGAATTCAATGGCTACTTTAACAGCATCTTCTAAACCCCCTGGCCTTGTTTGTTGAACTTCCCATACCAGAGTCTTGTAGAGAATTGAGAAATGCGTCCCTTGCAAGAATATCCTGTAGATCTGGTTCAGCAGTAGGGTATGCGAGGATAACGAGTCGTTTTATTGACTGGCCTAAATCTGTTAGCTTTTCATTAATCCTTCTACGCCTATTCTTTAGTTCACATCTATACATCTCTGTCTGATTCCTAGGTTAAAATCTTCTTTCCAAAGCTTTCTTCAAACTAGTATAGTTGTATCGGAAGAGAACTCAGTACTTGCTGAACTGGACTCATCAAACCTCCAGCTAAATGTAACCCTCTCTCGACTCTAGCCCAGCCATTAATGATATAACAAGTTTCAAAATAAGCTTTATAATCCATTAATGGTGTGCGTCCATCATATTTCTTCCGCCGGCAATACATTGGTTTTCTGTAAGTCTGTCTTTGCTGTTGTAACTGTAATGGAGCTCTGGACTGTTGAAATCTGTGCGAGGTATAGATTGATTTCGAGGAATAAATTGGATTCGAGTATTTTTTGTATTTTTATTTTGTAATTTGGCCTATGTAATCTTCCAGTGGTAGTAGGTCCATATTAGTGTCTTGGCTATTCAATAACTAGATTCCACTCTACTAGTTTTGGGCCAAATTAAGGCAAATATGTGCTACTGGGCCATCTTATCTACAGAATACCCTTCAAATCGGACTCAGTACCCCTAAAAACCTATATTTTGACAACCACATGTACTACAAAATAATAATGAAAAAATCACAAAAAGTTTTGGGCCAAATTAAGGCAAACATGCGCTATTGGGCCATCTTATCTACAGAATACCCTTCGAATCTGACTCAGCACCACTAAAAACCTATATTTTGACACCCACGTGTACTACAAAATAATTATGAAAAAAATCGGATACCAAACCTGAAAATATGGTTACCATGGTAACCGTACGACAAAATTAACGCCATTTCCGCATTCACCGACCCCAAAACCTATATATCGACACCATACAAAGTACCATTGATCAATCAGGGGCTCAAAAACTGAAATTTTACAAAAGTTCGGATACCAAACCTAAAAATGGCTGTAAATTTTTTTCCCCGAGACCGATTAATGGGGGGAATTTTTCTGGAAGACTACCCATCAAATAGTTTCAGAAAAATCAGGAATCATTTTAGAGGAAATTTTTTCCCACAAAATATGCCATTCTCTCCAACTTCTATACTATGATTACAATAGTTTCCCAGGACTGGTTGGGCCCCAGCAATCACATTGGATGTGGTCCCCGGAATTGGTTAGGATCTATTGATTGATAGAACCTCTAAATTATGTAATTTAGTTAATTTTAGGGCCTAACTGATCTCTGGTCCCCAATATGCCTTACTGCCAAGGGCCCCAATCTTTACCCCCCCCCCCCAGCCCAGGTACTGGATAGCTCTGCCCGTTATAAAATATTAGTATGACCAAGATTGTGGGGGGCCCGGGACATTTGTCCCACTTTGCCTCCCCTAGATCCGGCGCTGGTCTGTGTATTGTACTTGTGGATGAAGTCAATCAAGATTTAGAAAGATTCTGTAGACACATGTTTAATATCCCTCGCCAGTACAGATAAATCGGACGACTGAGATATATTATAATGGATAACAAAGATTGTTTAGTCCATAATGATTTTTCTGGAAACTATGTATGCCAGTTTCACGATGGTTTTTTGCCAATCCTCATCATAAGACACCTCTACCTCCTGGTCATCTACGTCAATAATTTGACGGGGATAGAATCGGTTTTCGTAGACGACAATGCACCATTTACTTAACAACGACTGATCTATATCAAAAATAAAGGAGTCAATTTGGGTTTTTTTTATTTTCGGATGTTTGCAGAAACATCTGATATCGCGGTAAAAAATCAAAAGTGGCGAATTTACTACCACCTGGTGTATTTTCATCGAACCTGAAATGACCCGGCTCAGATTAAATCAGATTTCAAATAGGCTATCATTTCTGTCCGCCCACAGCAAAATGAAGCCGGCTTATAACTTTGGCCATTGCTCAGAATATAAATTATTGAATGACTTAGACCTCATCGCCGAATAAATTTATGTTGTTCGTGGGGACCCTGTAAATAGACAATTAAATTTGGCTCTAATTCGCTCTCAAAACACTGCTGTTCACAGGAAATATCAGAAGCTGTACAAAATCTATTTTAAAAGTCCATGTTTGTGACCTGATTGGACGTTACTGAAGGGAAGCAAGCCGAGGGAGAATTCGTTGAATGTATAAAAGACGATGTATCGCTGTCTGGACTGTTACCTGTTACATTGGGCACTCCCTCTTACAATGACCTCATACAACCTGCTCGCGCATCCCTTGATGTCACGCATGGGTGTTTCACTAATCGCCGGGTTGTTAATTTGGGATACCCTGACATTTTTGCCAAGTGCTTGCCCCATGGGTGTTTTTTTAAGGGATCCAGTATTTTTCTCGTAAGATTGGATGTTTCTCCTTTCCATATATTTATCTGGGAACCCATCTTTAAGTTTCCTTATTATAAAATATAATTTCAACCGCGAGTCTCCATCAAAACAAACGAACAATAAAAGAAGCAACCCATAAAATAAGGGAATATTTATTAAATGTTTCATGGTGTGAGTCATGATCAGCTTTGTGCTGCAAGAAATCTCAATGTAAGCACATTAAATGAAATGCAGTAAAAAGCAAAGTTAAATAAAATATTGAAAAACACAAACACAATTTATGGATAACAATCACTAGCAACTTTAATAGTGCAACGTTTCAACAAGTATCCTCTTGTCGTTATCAAGCACAAAGTAAACGATAATATGATACAATAAATCTGGGAGTGAACATTTAAGTATGAAAATTTAAAAGAAACCACAAAGACAAGAAATAATATCCTTTTAAAATATATGAAAAGATCAAAGGAGAATAGGGGTTGTGATTACAAACTAAACATTAATCAACCATATACTTAGATAATTAGGAAGCCATTACACATAGTAACAGATATTCTGTTTAAATATATAAAAAGATCAAAGACTGATAGAGTTGTGATTACAGGTATAACATTGATAAAAATAACTATGAATATAAAGTCCATCATCACGGTTTAATTGACATCAATCCTTTCCAATGTTGGCATTATATCAGCCCACACCACAGATCGTGAATCATTTTTTCAAAGGAATTATTGTGAAAATGTCATTATTATACGCCCACATTTTGGGGACAGGTGCATGGGGACAGGAAGGCAATTTAAATTATTAATATGTTACACCTGATCTACTCAAATTTTTTGAAAAATCACATATTTATTTAATTTCTTCATTTTTCAAAAATTGTTATCTTATTTTTCTCTATATTTAATGCTTAATGATATGATATTTACTATCAAACATGTAATTCCTATTTTAAAAAAAATACCCTCTGATGTATTAATAAGAGAGAAAGGTAAGACACTCTTCTGTTGACGTTTTTTTCCCCGAGAGGTACCTCTGTCGCTATTAACTTCAAAATCGTGAATAAAATTGGCTTACCATACAAATTGGCCATCCAGTCCCTTTCTATATATATTTCTTTGGATAAAAACACACATTTCAGATTTTATTAAAACAATGTTAAGTCAGTTTATTTGACATTTATCGCTCGAGTTTTTTTTACATTTCCTTGATATTTTTAACAAGTTGAGTAGAAATGACGGAAGAAGTAATAAGGGAGACAACTGTGTCAACCGGCCCCAATGAACGTCTAGTATAGACGTCATTGACTGGCCCGAATTAATCGGCATTCGACGAAGGTGGCCCGAATAAAAAATAAGGGAAAATCACAGGTGCATGCGAAAAGGGATATTGTAAAACATTATGGCAATAACTATCTGTGGGGGGAAAATAAATGAATGTCAAACAAATGCGTTTAATTACGTGTCAAATGGACACAACTTGGGCAATTTTCATTCGGAACACATATTCGTAATGCCGATCGATTCGGGCCAGTTGCCACAGTTGTATCCCTTATTACTACTTCCGTCATTTCTACTCAACATGTTCCAAATGTGGATGAATTGTAAAAAAAAACTTGAGTGATTATGGCAAATAAACTGACTTAGAATTTTTTTTTAAATTTGAAATATGTGTTTTTGTCGAAAGGAATATATATGGAAAGGAACCAAGTGGTTGATTTATAAGCATTAAATATAGAGAAAATTAAGAGTAAATAATTTGAAAATATGAAGAAAAAAAAAGAAACTCCACAATTTTGAAAAATCACATAGTACATAGGTGTAACATATTAATGATTCAAATTGCCTTCCTGTCCCCATGCACCTGTGGGATTATGGTCCCTGATTATACGAAAAATCACGATATTATACATTTATGCAAGTTGATGCTGTGCGAAAGATGCTATGTAGAAAGCGTGAAAGACAATGGGATGTGACAGAGCGCAAATGTAAAAAATGTAATGAGAGAAATGTAAAATGTAGACACGTCAATAAAACATTTGTCATTTAACACCAAATTTTGATATTTTACATTTAACTCTTGCCTTCGAAGTATTTTTACTTTACCATTACCGGTATTAGGACTTTATACATTGTACCTTGCACATATGATCAACGGAAAATACATTTTAGCAGAGCATTTAATATTGGCAGCGATACTTTTCCATAAACGTGAACTATTGGGGCTGTCGGAAGACGAAACATATTGAAAGTTAGTGTTCTTCGACGTTCCGTACCAGACTTTTCTGTCTTGTCAAAAGCAATGCAAATTCATTGAAAGCTATAGTTCTTAACAGACTCCTTTCAAATTTAACAGAAAGCATCAGGGCCACGACAGGTCGAAACCGTTCGATATCCAGCGCTCTTCAATATGGCATTCTTGAGCTCCCGCTTGCCGAAAATTTAAGAGTATTTTAACAGATTATTTTCAAGTACTATTACAGGACAAAACCTATCGATATTCAGAATTCTGCAACTTCCATTTCCAAGGTTATCATCTGTGTCCTTTAGGACAAAAGAGAGAAAGAAATGGGATTAAACGTCAACTCAACCCAAACTAGGTAATTTCCGGACTAACAAATGATTCAATTTTATTTCAATAATTCGCTTGCGCGTAGGGATCCTTTTGAGCACACCGTTTTCGAGCCATTGCCGTTGTGTGGGCGTATTCAAATATTATTATTCAAGGCAAATTAATCGGGCTCTAGTTAGCGGTTACCTCCCTTTAGTAGCTAAGAGAGATTGAATCTAGGTACTGTTAGGCGACTAGCTAAGGGCGGTTCTGTTCCGAGAGAGAGAGAGAGAGAGAGGGGGGGGGGGCTGGGTCATTTAGGGACTAACATATGGTTCAGTTGTAATGCATTTAGTCCAAATATTTATTTTTACATGGGGGCGGCTGGTTCATTTAATACTAACATATGGTTCAGTTGTATTTAGTCCAAATATTTATTTTTACATGTGAACCTGGGTGCTAACTACCTCCACATTTCCCTCCCCTTTCACTTTTACACGATACCTCTGTTACATCATACGAACCAGTAATATTTATCGGCTATTTTTGCGTTTACATTTATAAGAATCTAGTAACATCTCAACTTTCTTATCAAACTATGCAAAATGATGGCCGACGAAGCAAAATACAACTGTTTTTGAGTAGGCTGGCACAACAATGCAACTCTCCCAGCACTATATATATCACCGTGAAAAATGGTCGAAAGACATTGTGGTTTAGTATATTTGCACTTGCCAGTGTTGCTGAAAAGGGTCTGGCAGAGTACAGCACGTAGTCCTTGCGATGGTACGATAGACCACTCGATGGCCAGTGTATACACTGGCATGGCAGCACGTTAAAGATTCCCTGGTAGATGTAAATTCAAAAATGAGTAGGCCTTAACGCGATAAGTCTGTACAGGGAGGGCGTCTAATCGTTCTAATAGGACAAAAACTGAGGTCCGGGTATACCATTAGCAGCACGTTAAAGATTCACTGGGGTTTATTTATTTTTTAACCAACGAGGAGATCCTGTCATGGATTTGGTCATGTGTTTTGCTGGGAATGATCCTGGTCAATTTCCTCTGAGGTTTTCCCTAGTCATTGATATAGAAAGAGGTTTTGGTAACGAGCAACGTTGAGTCGGACAAGTCAAATAACCGTTGATTATTGTGGTCAAAATGTCACTCATAGCACACTGCCACAAAAAGTAGAACGTTAAACCCCATTTAATTTATATAATATTATAATTATATTGTTAGTTCAATTCGGGGCGGACACCAGGGGTACATCTTGACCCCTCTTAAGTAACTGGTATCTCCCCCACCCCCCATCACGACGAAGACTACCTCACAAGACGAGAATACGACTTTCCCGTACCCCAGTTTTCTCCTTTGATGTAGCTCATTATATTTTTCAGTGTATATCATGATGATAATATATATCCCCCTGACCTCCCTGGCGACCCCCCACCCCCACCCCGGCCGCGATTTTTTTTAAAATTCTTGTCCAACAAAGCCATTGCACTTGCTATTCGGCCTCTGATTGGCTGTAAATTTATCTTCATATTCATATTAACGCCATATTTATATTGACGTCATAAGATGAGCATTGATCGTGAAAATTAAAAAGTAATGTATAGATAATCAATTTGATTGCTCAATAGGCTACTTTCATAGTAAAAAATCAATGTATTTAGATTTTTATACGCCCACATTTTCATGTGGACGTATTATGTCGTCGCCCCTGTCCGTCTGTCCGTCCGTCCGGATGTCCGGACGTCCGTCCACAATTGTTTGTGGACTCTCTACAGGTCACAATTCTTGTCGGATTTTGACGAAACTTGAAATATAGGTTTATCCCCAAAAGATCTCGGCTGCTTTCGATATTGGCATGTATCGGATCAAAACTTCATGGATTATGGCCCCTGATTGTACGAAAAATCACGTTTTTAGCTTGTGGACCCTATAGAGGTCACCATTTTGAACCGATTTTGATGAAACTTGACATGCATGTTTATAACCCAAAGATCTTGGTTCCTTTCGATATTTGCGCCTATCGGAACTTAATTTCCTGAATTATGGCCCCTGATTGTCCGAAAAATCACCTATTTTAGCGCGTGGTACCTCTGGAGGTCACAATTATTATCCGATTTGAAAAACCGTTCGATTATATCACCGTTACACCCTAAGGAAGGTTGAGTTCAAATTTCGGAAAAAAACGGACCAAAATTACCATACAAAATGGCCGCCGTTCGTACGCGAATACTGTTAAAAAATGGTATATCAAGGTTGTGGACCCTGTAGAGATCACAATTTTAATCGATTTAAGATGAAACTTGAAATGCATGGTTATAACCCAAAGATCTTGGTTCCTTTCGATATTTGCGCATATCGGATCGTAACTTTCTGAATTATGGCCCCTGATTATACGCAAAATCGCCTTTGTTTAGCTTGTGGTCCCTCTGGAGGTCACAATTATTTGATTAAAAAAATCGTTTGATTAAATCACCGTTACGCCCTAAGGAAGGTTGAGTTCGAATTTCGGAAAAATGGGACCAAAATTGTCATACAAAATGGCCGCCATTCGTACGCGAATACTGTTTAAAAAATGGTATATCAAGGTTGTGGACCCAGTAGAGGTCACAATTTTAATTTTAGATTTTGATGAAACTTGAAATGCATGGTTATAACCCAAAGATCTTGGTTCCTTTCGATATTTGCGCATATCGGATTGTAACTTCCTGAATTATGGCCCCTGATTATACGCAAAATTGTCTTTGTTTAGCTTGTGGTCCCTCTGGAGGTCACAATTATTATCCGATTTAAAAAATCGTTTGATTATATCACCGTTACACCCTAAGGTTCGAATTTCGGTAAAATTCGGAACAAAATTGCCATACAAAATGGCCGCCGTGTGTACGCGAATACTGTTATAAAATGGTATATCAAGGTTGTGGACCCAGTATAGGTCACAATTTTGATTCAATTTTGATGAAACTTGAAATGCATGGTTATAACCCAAAGATCTTGGTTCCTTTCGTTATTTGCACATATCAGATCATAACTTCCTGAATTATAGCCCCTGATTGTCCGAAAATCGCCCATGGTCCCTCTGGAGGTCACGATTATTATCCGATTTAAAAAAAACGCTGGACTCTTTCACCGTTACACCATACGGAAGGTTGAGTTTGAATTTTAAGGAAATCGGACCATAATTGCCAGACAAAATGGCCGCCGTTTGTACCCTAATAGTGTTAAAATATGGTATATCAAGGTTGTGGACCCAGTATAGGTCACAATTTTAATTCGATTTTGTTGAAAGTTGAAGTGCATGTTTATAACCTAAAGATCTTGATTCTTTTCGATATTTGCGCATATCAAATTGTAATTTAATGAATTATAGCCTTTGATTGTAGGAAATATCACTTTCGGTTTTGCTTGTTCTCTATCCATGTCTCGAAAATGTTGGCGTATCCTGCCTGGCAGTGCCAGCTTACTATCTTTTTTTCTTAAAATAAGAAAATAGAGTATATTTTTTTTAAATGTCAAAAGATTAACTTTAATCAAGGAATGTATATATACCCAATTACGGTCTGTCTTTAGGCCAAGACCATAATCAATGTTTTAATTTAAAAATGGAGAAGCAGGGCCAAGACTCAAATGACCAGTACAGTGGTTGCAATCAATGCACACATCTTGGCAAAACTACAATCATTGACTCGTGGAAGCTGTCAATCGGTTAAGAAAAACTTGCCCGGGATTTCATTTCATGAGCTTCGGTCTATGAAAAAAGGGTCCGGGACAAAACTGACCAATCAAAGTGTGAAATTAAACCTTGTTGTGCAAGCTTCATTTGGAATTTGAATATGTTTATTTCATCTGTTCTGACATATTAAATGCACTCCTTTCTCACATATATAAATTGGAATCAGGGTTTTAATCGTGAAGTAACACGTGGTGGTCCTGGCTATCAGGTCTTATATATCTTGAGGTCAATCGCAGCAATCGTGTTGATCGTATTGAAACGTATCCGAACGTATCTGCACGTACCAGATCGTGGACTTAATAGGGACAATCATATCGTGAAACGCATCGCAGTGGTGAGATAGCATTAGGGCATATAATTAACCAGTTGTCCCTGGCACCACCAAACCTCTGCAGTGACCGGTATATCAATCCAATAAGCAATTACCAGACCTATTCTTTCCGTTTAATCCAGAGGATAGAATGTTGTCAATAACAGGCACCAGCTTTTACGTCTAAACTGTTACAAACGCTGGCGGTTAGAAGGTATGATAACTAACACGTCGATAATCACTTACTTCGCAATTAACGCCAATTAATCGCGATTAACCGGGATTCGGAATTCCTTGTCTAATCGAATGGTTTAAATTACCTATCCTAAATTATCACCATATTTGAGAAAATCTAGATTAAGTGTGATCAATATGTTAAGAACTGTCCGAAGTGCTATAGGCATTCATTTACGAGACTACCACCTGGCGATTTTGGATAAGGCCTTAATCCTAAATAACTGCTTCTTTGTTACGGTTATCGACCTTCAGGTATTTGTTACTAATTTAGATCTGCGTTCCATCTGTACGGTGCATAATAATATAAAAATGAAATTTTGTTTTATTTTAGCATATCTGGTGTATTATTTATTGTTTCTTTTAATAAAATTAAAAAAAGAAATAAATTTCAAATCAATAATAATAAAAAAATCTTATTGCACTTGTTTCAGATTTATTAAAGCCATAAATGACAAAATAGTATATAAAAAAATAGAATTCTTATTTGTCTTTTTGCATTTGCTTAAGTCCATATATGACAGCATGATTTACATATATTTAAAATTTTATAGGTCTTTTTTTTTTACATTCTATCAAACCCATAAAACAATTTATATTTATAAAAAATCTCATAAATGCCATTCTGACACATAATTGGCCTCTCTTTTTTTTTTTTATCAATATCAGAAATACGTTTGCTTTTCTTAATTTATTTATTTACAAAGACAGCACACTTTATTTAATACTCTATTATGACCGGGGCTTCTTCTTGTTAAAGTGTTGGAAATTACATAAATTTTCTGTGGTCAAACACGACCCCATATAGTTTTATATTTATTTTACCACCCGTCCAGTTTCCCCCTTGAGTTATCTACCCTTGAGCTGTGTGAAGAAAAGGTGGCGCCGCGACAAGTACCTGCCATGTATGGAGTGGACGTACAGTGAATGAGTATAACGCGACTGTTGGTTGTATTGAGCGTGTGGGCATGTTCGACTCAAACTTGTACACAGACAGACAAGAATGGATTTATTTTACCGTTTTACTAACCAACAGTTACCCAAGTAGAACATGCATGATAGTGAGGAAGGATTAACTTGTGTTTTGAATTCAGGTGGTGTCATTACGTTATAAATTAGTTGACACAGACAAGTTCTTGAAGTTGTATGTCCGGATGCGTAGGCTTACTTTTATGTATATGGGTCAGTCTGTCCAGTAAAAGATAATATGTAGGTACGTAAGAGACTGCACCTTAGTTAATGAAGCCACTCCAGTTAGTTTAGCTTCCCACAAGCCACAACCTTTCGCCGGTGAATGAAGTTCAACAATAGGCCTAATTTTTTCACGGAATAATTGTTATGGAATTTACGTGGTGAATTGGAGGATTATACCAGCATACCTGAGGAAAGAGACTCTTTCATTAACTTTAAGACCGCCATTTGTTTACTTATTTGAGGAATTATCTTTGATTTTTTTAAGGCAAGATTTTGTCTCAGGTAAATGTACTGTACCTATGTAGGCCATGGGGAGTAGTGCATCTATACAAATAGTTATGGTTGGTCTAGACACCACAGGTAAAACGACAATCTTGTATCGACTGAAATTTGGACAGTATATGAATGCCATTCCTACTGTTGGCTTCAACTGTGAAAAAATTGAAGGTAAAGTAGGGAAAGTGAAGGGGGTTTCATTTACAATATGGGATATTGGTGGTAAAGACAATATGAGACCCTTGTGGAAATCCTATCTTAGATCTGCAGATGGAATAATATTTGTTATTGATAGCAGTGATAAAGAGCGAATGGAGGAGGCTAAAATTGAACTCAATAAATTTGTGAAATCACATAACACATCTAAATTACCGACATTAGTGATAGCCAATAAGCAGGACTTACAGGAGGCATTGGACCCGGAGGAAATCGAAAAAATGTTGTCAATTCAGGAAATCAGCATGTCTCATCCGTTACATTTTCTTCCAGCATGTGCGGTAACAGGTGAAGGACTATCAGAAGCCATGGACATAATGTATGAAATGATTAAAAAGTGGAAAAAAAGTAAACATGCGAAAATTTCAAGGTGATACAAAGTGTGATCTCTATAGGATTATATTAAATCGATATTCATCATCACAGACATATTACACAGCTGCATTTCAGTATTTTATACATGTGAGACTTCAAACTGTGTTCAGAACATTTGTCATTGACAGTCTGCTTGTGGTTTAGTTCTCTGTTTCTTCATGATCATACATGTTTTATGTCATTACTCAATTTATTCCATGTAATATTAATCACTATGAATCATTCAATTACTGCCAGTATAATTTATTACCATTACCATGTAACCAGCACAAAAAAGCTTGGAACTTCAAAGAACTTACAAATGAAAATAATTGTTAATGATATTTGGCTTTTAATTAAAAGTATCATTTTAATTCTTTTTTGTCATGGGTCATGTACATGTAGGTTACATGCTGGTATTGTCAAGTTGATTCTCTGATTGATTACAAGCTGACAAGTATTAATAAATAATTTTGAATGATTCTTTACTGGTTTCTTAAATTACATATTTATCTCAAAATACTTCATAATTACACAACTTAAAATTATATTAAATTGGATTGGTAGTATTATGTACATGTACATGTACCGTACCTGCATGTACACCATACTTGTTTTTGTAGGTTTGTGTTTGAGTGAAGACAAAAACCAATCCAGATTTATTGTAAATTGATCCACTTTTCAATTTATTTCGATTAAGTTAGATTCTGATATTATCTCAAAATACATCACATACAACTTGCATTTAAATTATATTGGTATTATTGAATATCTACATGTGGTTGTGTGGTTAGGTGAAGCAAAACCAAGTGCAATAACTTTATCAAATATTAAAGTTTTTTTGACCAAGTAAAAAAAAAAGCACTCTTCTAAAACACCAATTATTGAAATATTTGGATGCATATACATGTAGGCCTACTGTACATCACATGAATAACTGTACATGTACCTTGAATAAGAAAGTTTCTTCGCTTTATATTTTGGTATACATTTTAGAAGGAATGTTGATACATGTATGTTGCACAGGAGCATCTGCTCAAATACAATCCCGATTTGAACAGAGTCTCAAAAATAAAAGTTTGAGTTTGTGTAAAATTTAAGCACCAAAATATAAAGGATTGGTATTTTTACATGTACATGTACCTTGTCTCAAAATTTCAGCTCAAAATACTGAGTCGTTTGGGCGACAACATCAAAACTGCTTATCCGGACACGTACATATACATGTAACCCCTTTAAGATTGAGGGTCAATTTTTGCCTTGGGTGACCTGATATTCGGTTCCCGTTCTTTAAGAGATCTATACAATGAATGATCTATATGCTGTACTTGGTAACGAAAGGTAAATTTTGCCTACATGTACATATATTTTTATAAAATAAATGTTTTATCCAGACACTGCATAATACAGCTTGAGACCCTGGTCTTGATTTCCAGATGAAGACTGAGTGGTTTAGGTTGTCTGAAAACATATGACATATTAATTATATGTTTATTCTTCAAAATATTATCGGGATTGACCCTTTAAATCTACTGGCAAGATGTACCTGAACAATGTACATGTATACTAAAAGTATGGATACTGTGAATGTGTGGTATCATCAATAAAACCAATTAACTTACTTTTTTTGGTTTAGCTTTAGGATATTGATATCAATCAATATTTGATCACTTCTTACACCTACATGTACACCAGATAATTACTTGCATAAATATATCATCTCTACCTCATGTTTAAGTAGTATTATTACATGTATTACATAGATCTGTTTAATCTATTATTGTTCATATTTCCTAGACCAGTACATGATGTACATTTATTTAGTACAGTTTAATTACTAATTTTGAAAGGAAGCTAGCAATTTATTTACAATAATCATTGGGCAATATCTGTACAGCTTTTATTGCAGAATATTTCATATTATTGTAATACAGATTACTACTTACACATGTACATGTACTCTATAAATTAAAGCATCTTGTTATGTGTGTGTGTGTGGGGGGGGGGGTGGAATAACATTCACCTAAAAAATGAACATGTACATGTAGCCAGTTCTACATGAGTTAGATTACTAAAACAAACACAGTGGTACATTTTGTTATCATAATTGGTAGTTATCATTAAAGATGCTTTATGAACCAGTAGCAAACGAGCTACATCTGCTTACATTGTGTAGTGCAGGCCTTCCACAGTGGAAGCGGATGTTAAATAAAGCTATTTCACACACTAATTAACAGGTACACAAGAAAAACCATAATGTGCAATCAGCTACAGATTTCATATAATTTATCAATCAGGTTTTCTGTAGTAAATCCAATTTATGTCTGTTATCTTAATCTTATATCTGTTATCATAATATTGTCAACAATTGAGTACATCTTCATTAGCCTGGTTGGTGGAGAAAAGTAGGACCACATTTCATTCATCAGAGTATCTTTAACTTTATTGGGGTGTTAATGTAGATGTTGTACAAGATATTCATAACATGTGTAACTGTGTAGTTATTTAAAACATTGTGATCAAGTGTAGGTTTACTGTTTGACTCATGGTATTATTAGCCCCCCTACTACTTGCATTATAATGTGATGAAGGCTTTGTACTTGAAAACATAAATAATGTATGTATTACATTACATGTATTACAGTTTAGATAAATTCAATACTGTTTAATTAAGGTTGTTACATACTACATGTACATTGGTACATCATACCATTATATTGTGTATATCATGTATCATATTATGTATTCATTTGTCTATAGTTATTTATTCATATTCATTCATCTGTGTATAATTCATGGTTGTGTTCATTTGTGATGAAAGAAAAAATGTTCATAATAATATTTTAATGTGCATGCTGATGATGTACATGGATATTAAACATGTACATGTATAAAAGATAATTTACAATATTTTCATATCTGGTCTTCTCTGTACAATGAATAGTTCTATACACTACTTCGAATACTGTACAGTATTATTAGGAGTAATCTGCTGACGCTTTGCTACTCAGTGATTTATGTAATACATGCTGAAGGTTGTGAGTTTTTAAACTGCTTTATTTATAACAGACTGCAGACTGCTGTGACCAATAGTCTTCCCCTGCTGTTGGCAGTATCAAACAATTTATATTTGAATAACATTACATCATAACTTTTGTAGTTTTAAGTTTACATACATGTACGTGGTGCTTGATTGCAAAACGAGATACATGTAGATGTCGCCCTGACCTTTTATTTCAAAGCCATCTGTTTGATTTACATTGAGGATAACAAATGGACTATTGACTGTACAGCAAATCTTGATACAGCAAATGTGCACCGTGGTCTCGGAGATTTGGTATGGCTCTGTCTCTGAGATTTGTTATACTAGTTTGTATACACACATGTCTCGTATATGTACATGTACCACTCGGCAAACCTCGGCAGATTCCGGAACCCTAAATCTAGCTGTAGGGTACTGGAATCTGCTAAGGTTTGCCGAGTGATGCATGTACATGTACAGTACATGTACGTCTATATACATGTACATGTATACTTATGTGAAATGAAAGTTATTGTTTTATACCTTCATGTACGCGTATGAAATTCATAGACGAAAATTGGTAGCCTACCTTATTCATTTGATAACGAAAGTAAATATTGTTTGATATTCCTGTAAACTTGTCGATTTTACACACAAATTTGAACTGACTTGGATGATAATTCCTGTACATATACGTGTATCTCGTTTTGCAAACAAGCTGTCGTGTAGACAGTGAATTGAACATGTATTCATATTATACGTGTACAATAATTGAAATGGATATATGCTAATTTTGTTGTTATTTTGATGCTATTCGATATTGGGCAATGATATTCTGTGTTTATTTGACTAAGTGCTATTGTATAATTTTGTCAAAGACAAAGAAAAGATTGTATTACTGAGATCCAAAAAACCCCTACAAAGAAAATGGCATTCCTTGATAATATTGTTCTACTGTCGATCAGTATAAATGCTGATATTGTTTTATGTTCTATAATAATGATAATATAAAATATTTAACATATTAACGTCTTGACTGTTTTTATTTAATTGGTTAGATTTCGTCGGATTTTGGTTTTTTTTTCTGAACTACACGTATTTTGTTTAATCGTGAGTTTATGGGATGTACTTTTTATATATCATTCAAGTTCCTAGCATGGGGACAGATACATGTACCATGTGTGGATTATTTTAGACGATCCCTTCTTACACCAACGTCATCACTGGAGATTCAATGTTCCACGAAATATTGCAGCAATTTATTGTATATTTTGTAAGGGGTTAATTATTCGCAGGACGAAAAATATGTTAAAGGAATGCTTAGACAGGATAAATAATTACTGTTTGGCATAGATTGAACCATCAGAACCACACTTATTTGATTCCAACAAGCCCCCCCCCCCCAACCACCACCACGAATGTTGCAGTGTGGCTTGTTCCTTCTCAAATGATCTTTTGTGCCTAATTGGGGATTTATAGACATAATTGTGTCTACATATGATATATAATATTATTAATAGTAGAACTGTCATATCTACTGTGTCGTCATAGTTTGAAATAGGAATTTATCTTATCGTAAGATTAAACAAGGGATAGTTAAACGTTATAGAATTATAACTGATAAAAGGACACACCTATACATATACATACATACATACATACAGTCACGGTATAATTACAAATAGATAGAGTTTTCTATAGGGAACTATACCACCTTCTATAAAATGACGAATACCACCTACCCTGACTATAATTATGTTTCATATCATAAAAAATGTCCATAAGACTTAATTATATATGATTAGAGGCGCGGTCACGACACCGATGAAAATATACCTAGTTGTTCGGAAGGTACGGACATCCGTGTTCGCTTTGACATGCGGGTAAAATAAACCTAGAAGATGAGAATCGAAAGCGTAGGCGGATACGACGCTACCCAGGTAAAAATTATAATACCCTCGCATTGTACAGGTGATAATAAATATAAACCATGTTAGTCTCAATATTATGTGCGACATGACATATATATAGAGAGTGTTGACGAAACATTACATCCCATTCAATAACTATAGCTAGTTTAAAGTGGTGCTAACTCGAAAAAAATACCGTTACAGTCAACAGTGATAGTTTCCGGGGAGGACCCCCAGACCCCTCCATCCGGGAGGAGAGACCCCCCCCCCTCTCCTGCCTAAAATGTTCACCGCAACCAGCCTTCTGGCTATGGGTCTGGTGCTAAGACCAACAATTTAGAAAAACTTAGTTGATATATTTGTTCAGGTTAATGTAATGATAATGATGTCATGTAATAGCTGTTTACAAAGTCAACAAGTGAAATTTGAGATCTCCTTATTATGTTGGTGACGTAATATAAGTAATATTTGTTTGTCCAGCCATCTTAGCTTTACCTCAGATGTTTAACCAATATGTGTATTTGTTTTACCAGTGAGACGTGACACGGTTACCCGCGAGACAAACAACTTGATTATTTCCATATTCAGCTGCTCTATATGTGGAGTATTTTAAACCCCTATTGTTTATGTTTCATGTTTTGATATAAAGGCCGATTGGGCGTTGCTGTATAATAATATATGGAAAGATGTATATATTTTATTTCACGATTTACCACAGATCAATTCTCGCAAACACAAAAGAAAAACCGACCTGGCAGAATAGGAATGTTATTTTATAAAATGTAGCTTTGTTCAAAGGCTAGGGATTGTCTACGATGGAAGTGAACGTTAAACTCCGGAAACGAACGAAAGGCTTAGGTCAGTACAACAAAACACCTAAAAAAGACGCAACGATATGCTACGAGGTCCATGGCACCACGGTGTGACTGGGTACTGCTAGAGATGGACACACACGTGACTGATTTTTTTTACCCCTTATGCCGACATAGGTTCCATTTTAAAGGGCATATATGACTTTGTTCTTTGGCACTTTCAATTAGACGAAATTGGTCTTAAAGTACATTATTAACGTAATATGAATGTATAATAAAAGTTATTTATATTCAGTTTTTAAAAAAAGAAATGTAAAATACGTGAACGGTCAAAATTGAAAGACCGTGCTTAGTCAATTCTACGCGGTTTTTTAAAATGATTATATTGGTGTTTGTGAATCAGTCATTATTAATTACATCCGGATTGTTTTGTAGGATATGTTTTTCTTTCTTCATTACAAAAGGTGCCCAAAACCATGGAATACTCAACTCATGTAATATAGTATAGAATGTTCAGTATGTCTAAAATATGAATCTCAAACTTGAAATGGACCAATATTGGTCTCTAATTCGTGTTTTTAATTTCGAATGTAATGGAAATTATTGGGGTAGAGGTTTAGCTCGTATTAAAAAGTTGTTAAGACCCCCAGAAACTGCTGTTGAATTTGTGTGTGCCGGTAAATATCCAGCCTAAAATCCTGCAAAAAATCCCATTTCAGCTACATTATTTTTCGCCAGTCCGCACTTCGTATCAACTTGGTAGTGCTTTTAGCAGCAATTACGTTATCGGGAATAAGCTTCTTATAGAGTTGAAAAGCATTTTCTATCTCGTTCTCCGTTATATTGTGAAAAGGTAAATCGGCGAAAGAAACCTTCGTTAATGAAACGCTCTCGTATTAAGATCTCATTTACACCAAGTTGTTTATCTTTCCCCAGCACTTATTAACTTCGGACTCGGGCTTTACCCTACACATAATCTACAAATTATTATGAATAATTTCACTGTGAGTTCGTGGGGGGCTGGATTATTGGATGGCCGAATGGTTAGCACGTGCGTGCTGTACCATAGAGACTGTCATTGAGTCAACTTGTGTGGTTTAGAATCTCCGAGTCCTCCGGTTTTCTCCCACTGCTATTAAAGACCCCTACGCGAATTATTGAAATAAAATTAAACCATGATATAATAATAATATGTTAGTCCCGAAATGACCTAGTTTGTGTCGAGTTGACGTTAAACCCACTATCTCTCTCTCTCTCTCTCTCTCTCTCTCTCTCTCTCTCTCAATGTATTGTCGTTATGTGTTGATTAGTAAGAGTATTCTTCAATGAACTGTAAATGGATTATCAAAGGGACAATATATAGGTCTATAATTAAGAGGACATATTTATTGATCGGTTGCAGCTAATAACAGCTCATGGGCACATGACAATAATGTACCCCTAATCAGGTCATCAGAACACAGCGCAAGAACAGTTATAGGCCTTGACAGTCTTACATAGGTGTTACAATAATTTTATTACCCACTGTTTTGGTGTGATATTTGATTGACACGTGTCAACTGTCAAGGTCAGATGGAAGACAAGTACTGTACATTTCATACCTTCAACCGTTAAAGAGAAAGTTAAGAATAACGGTAACGTGTAGTTGTGACTTATGACATAATGATAAGAAAAAAGAAAATAAATTCCGCGAGCGTAAATATTAAGTTAATCGCCTCTCGGTTACTATCTATATATATAATTTACATTTCCGCTTATCTGTATATATAATGGTACGTAATGTAGAGGTCAGTCACCTGCTAAGGTATTACAACACATTAGCAAATATGTGATAATTTATTGAAGATGAGTTACAAAGGAAACATGGATACAATCATGATAAATCAGGGGCTTTGTATGCGATATCACCCAAGGTTGAAGTGGACGCTATCCCCAGGTTGCGAGAGCGAGACAGGAACGACAGTCGTTCAGGAAGAAGACGCCATCCTTCGGAGAGATTTTAGAATTTGTCAACCAATTTGACACACCACCAACTCGACCTAATTGTAGTTTAGTTATTATCTAGGCATCTTACTAGGTTGCATTAGGAAGGATAAAACACTCAGCATCTTTCAGTGAGACTTTTAGAATTTGTCAACCGATTTGTAAAACTATAAGTTTGCCTGTATTCCACCTATTCATTTGTAGTGGTGCAGCCCAAATGATCTTAATTTGCATGGACGACTTTTCTTAGAATGGTGACAGTTTTTATCTTGGAATTAAGCCCCACAACTTATATTCCATCGGTGATTGCATTTCAAGTTTGCTCAGAAAAAAACAGGTCAGATTCTATCAAACACTCATGAAGAAATGAAAATTTTAAATAAAAACAATAAGGCTTTGTCAATGATTATGTTTCTCCGCAAACTAATTAAATAATTATTAGTGAATACAGCTGAAAGTCCCGAATATACACAAAGCAGATGACAGGTTACTTTCGTTGTCCCACTTTAAAAGGAAGAGGCGTCTCTTATTAATGAGTCTATGATTAAAATATTTCTACGTATTAGTACGTCACTATGCAGTTAGTACAGCGCGTGATTGGGATTTGGTTGACATTTAATGCTATATTTTATAATTTGTTGACATTTAATTTGTATGACCCTACAAATTAAAACATAATTATGATCAAACTAAAACCAATTGGTTAATTTGCGTTATAGGCCTATGTGGAATTCGTGTGTGTACATTAGCTTGCTAGGAAATACTAAATAACAGTTATTATGAAGATATTTTGGAACTTTAAAACTGAATAATGCTACGTTTAGTAAACTTGTGTCTTGATATGCAAGCATTTTGAACAGTCTAATATAAACACCTCGATGTAACTGTATGCAGTCAGATAGTGGCAAACCAAGATTTCCTTTTAAATCGATCGACGTCGGTCTATACAAAACGCTGATGCCTCGCGAAATTAACACTATGTATTTTTATGTACTGTTTGCTACATGTATTTGTCTCTGAGCACTGTCCAACCTTGTGGTCATTCGGTTTCCGCCCACTGCTAAAGACCCCTACGCCCAAGCGAATTATTGAAATAAAATTAAAAAACATATGTTAGTACCGAAATGACCTAGTTTGTGTCGAGTTGACGTTAAACCCCATTTCTCTCTCTCTCTCTCTCTCTCTTGTCTCTGAGCAGTTGGCATGTGTTAACTATAAATTCCATGGGATTTTTCTGGCGTGTTTCCAGATGTCACCGGTGCATGACGCTGGTCTGACAAGGAAAAACTTCTAATCATTCAGAACACACGAAAAATCGAGGTCCCACGTACACGTTGGCGTGCACGTACAATAACCCTTGACATAAGAGTATAATATATACGCGAAGCGCCCAATGCAAATTTTCCTCATATAGGGTATGTCGTATGTCCGTCTTCATTAGCCCTTTGCAGTCGGTGCTGACAAGTAAGATCTAAACCCTATTTCATTTGCGTTTTGTTTCCACCACGTAATACTTTAAAAATCTGACAGAAAGGAACCAAGACAACGGTTATACAGCAAGAAATGATTTTTTAACAATCACACATCTCAGCATTCGTAGAATCATTTCTATTATTTTTAACAGATATATTTCGCAATTGAAACCAAATTAAAGATTGAACGGATTTCTTGACTTCAAAATCAATACTTCTCAGACATTGGAGCTGGTTTTGTGATGGCTTCCATCATCCTATTTACAGGTTGGGTGTCGTATTTCAATTTATCTTCCAGACTGTAGAGAATATATTTAACAACTAGATTTGAGACCTACGTCAAAAATTGAATTATACAAAAACAGGAGACATAATAATTCAGTTTGTACAGGATTTCTGCTGTTGGATCGAAATAAAATTACAAAAATATATAAAAACATGCAACAATGGTATTTCTTAGTGTGATTCGATCATTGTTCTGAATCTATTCATATCTTGGGGGAGGGGGTGTCCTAGTGGTCAAGAGTGCCGCGCTTAGACCTCTGGCTGGCCGGTCACCTCTGGCTTGCGGCTGTGGTTTCGAGCCCTGCATGGTGTGAGCGTATGTGGAGATAGGGGCGCCTTCTCAACCTCGTGGGTTTCCTCCGGGCTCTCCGGTTTCCTCCCACTGCTAAAGACCCCTACGCGCAAGCGAATTATTGAAATGAAATTAAACCATATGTTAGTCCCGAAATGACCTAATTGTGTTGAGTGGACTTTAAACCCCATCTCTCTCTCTTTTCATATCTGTCGACAATTCCGAATTCGGTGAACATTTCGCTATATTTTTCGGACCCAACAATAGAATGATAACAATAATACGTATAATATGTATACGCCATGGCTTTATTAATTTGTACAATTTTTTTATTCAAAAGTTATGATCAAAAAAAGTAACTAGTTGGATGTGTACGCGTGTCGCTTATGTTAGCAAAGTTCCATCGTGTAGCCAGGCTATGGACCTCAGCCACATTGTCGAGTCATTTATGATAAGCGGGTTCGAACTATCGGAATTTTCCGGATGGTTTACCCTTGTCAGTTATGTAGGGCGGAGGGCCCGACAAGGTACGAAAAACCGAGGTCTCGTGTACATATAGGCGTGTAATTTGGAAGTTGTAATTCGATATAAGAGTAGGGGGTAGGCCGTAGCACCGCTGTCCAAAAAAGAATTCTCTCATAACACACTGCATGACATACGCCCGTTTTCATTAACCCATTCGTGGCAGAACAGTTTGTCTGCGATATCACTTCGGCGAAAGCGGACGTTAAATTAAGCAGTTTCACGCACAGAACAGTTAGGACGTTAAACCCATTTCATTTCATTTGCGATAAAGGCAAAAACAGAAATAATACAACTGCCATGCTTCAACGGATTATTATTGGTTTTTGTTCCAGATATCATATTAATTTGTTAAAATACAGCGGTAATTAGATATTCACTTAAATAAGACAATTTTCTGAAGATCTCGTAGCGGATACATGACTTATATTTTATTACGGCTACGTTTTATAAACATTTCATTTTTTTCTGGAAACAATATAAAAAAAAACTATCATGTGGCTACATCTCGAGATATAAAAAAACAAACTCTATAAACATGCTAAGTGCATATGTGCGCGGTCAATTCCAGAAATATATGGAATGATTATATTTTTATAGACCAGGTGTATGGAATCAGTGATAAGTCAATTACAGAGGGACAAGCTGATCATTTACCATATCCAAGATTCCACTGTCTGTATGCTGCCATCGTGAATTAAAAATAATAAAGAACTACACAGGTGAAATCAGAAAGCTAAGTAAAGGCCTATCAAGATATCATTAAAAGATAATAATATACGCTGACCTACAGGTGAGGGGTCATGTGTCCATTCATATGGTTTGTTTTTAGATAAAACACACACGATGTATATACTTCTTACCCTTTGTCCTCGGTATATGTTCAAGTGGGTAGGGTCAGGTGGACCAAAATGGACAATACGTTTTACGGTGTGGTAGTGACCCGACGATGCTGTCGATCGGATTTCGATGAAATAGTTGACCTGTCCGTCACGGGTCATGGCGCGGTTTATGTATATACTCATCAAATACCGGTTAAAGCTCAACTCGATGTTACAAGTGTATGTTAAAGATGCTAGTATCTATTTAAAGCTTACAAATCATATCAACAATAGAGGACTTGTATTCGTGTTGTTTTTAGGTACTTGTTGAGTTGTCACCGTCTATAGTTGACCTGCGTTTATAGATGATATAAAATGCAGATAAACCTATGGTGGACAACGGGTTGTCTGGGGACAATAGGTTCGCCACAGAAAACAATACACTTTCTTCTTAAACATACTTTGCCGCGTACAAACTGTGTGATTTGATGATATATTTTGACTAAAGCACATTCAAACAAATTAAAAATTAGTCAAAAATTGGCTTCAAATCCCCCTCAAAACTTTTATTTTGCGTGGAAATACCCCAATCAATGTTTGTCACCTAGCTTAATTGAGGGATGATCCCTTTTTCAGAATATATGTGTCATTACTTACTGTCCATTTGCCTTAAATATTGAGCCTAATTACATTTTTGAATTATTATCTGCCAACTTCTTTTCCCGATATACGTTTACATCTCTCAATGTTCATCAAACCGCCTAGCCATTCGATGAAGAAAAAAACCGTACTCCCTAAGTCAAGTTAGCATACAAGCCGTCGGGTTCCCAGTTAGTGATGTCCTGGCAGTTTTGGACAGTGCTTTCCCGATGGGTGTTTAAAACCCATGCCATATGTATTGCGATCAAATCTTGGTGGCTCATAGACCGGTAAAATCATCCAAGTCATGATTCCAGTAAATTTGCCAGGGGGCACGTTAACAAAGACCTATTCCATTATTACAATGTCACCAGAATAGAGACTTTTCTCATTCTCATAACAGAACAGAACAGAGTAGAATTTTATTTACAACTAAGATCAAATACATGACATATGAGTGATAGGTTATTTACATATTTACAAAAATGAAATGAAGTGAGGTTTAGCGTGCTACTGTTCTGCTCCGACTGGGCTAATGAATGTGGGCATACACCGCCAAACGGTGTGTATGAGGGACATAATTGGCTATGACCTACTCTTATATTGACTTCCAACTGTCAAGGGATCTTTTACGTACAGGCCAATGTGTACACGGGGCCTCGTTTTTTTGGTCCCATCCGAATAACAAGGGGTGCACCAAGTCGGAAAATCTTACTCACTTAACCACCGTTACTACCACATATTAACAAGATGGAGGATTTTAATTCCTTAGCCAAGGGACATACATTTGTTAAGCATTATCTGAATATACTATCTTTATATATTTATTGATGGTTTGCTTGTATTTAAAAGTTTTTGGTCTTGTATAACAATATCTGGATATATAGTTTTCTCGTTCTGTAATAAAATAACTACAGTTGAATAATTAGTGTTTTAATTCTTTGTTCAAAACCTACCTTCATCCATCTTTCGACTCTGAGTTTACAGTTACATGTTCTATATCTTATAAAATAATATTCATAAATATTTGGCGATACGATAAGGGTATGTTGAGTCATTAGCCATGATTTACACCATACCAATGATGAAGTTTCCATACATACATCGTTTTTCGTTGGTTTACATTTTATTATATCTACTGCTACCGTCTTTGAAACTTTTAAAATTGAGAAATAAAAATGCATAGAGAACCCGTAGTATTTAGATTTTTTAATACATTAGGGTACAGATAGAACCAGTTATTTCGTGGTATATTTACCTATTGTTATACGTATAAATATAAAAATGCAGTTAGAACCCGTTACGAGGTACTTTCCGGTTCACCAAATATAGTCATGATTTTACTGTTATACAAATGATAGCCAAACAAACAAATAAATAAACAGATACGATTAAAAATTACCCAAGTGTAACAGATGCGTGTTTAGTTAACCTGTTGAGGAACTGTTCATCACGAATAAAGTTACATTTTTATTTGAATCATTGCACAATTTTGAAGGGGTAGTTTAAATCTATCTTTGATTCACATACACTGATACGAGTTTTGTGAAAGCAGAAGTGTAACTCCAAAACTGGAAGAGACAGTGCGACACACAAAGCTTAGTTCACTTTTTTCCTTAGTCTGGATTCGCTTGATCAGTGGTGTAGTAAGAACTTAGAAGGGTCTGTCATGAAAAAATGTCTAGTCCTTCGAATGACATAAAGTAAGTAGCCCATCTACCAGTGCACAGTTTGTATCGTAACACACTAAACGCATAAACCTGTAGCTAGTGCAGAAAAGTAAGGTGGTAAACCCCATTTAATTCATTTTTTCCCTAAACAATATTTTATTGAATATTAGGATTAGGAAACAGACAAAGCCTGTATAACCCCTCTATAATCTATATAATTCATTGCTCATGGTTATTTTATTATGACTAAACATGTCTTACAGTTTTCTGGATGATTACACCACCATTGTAACTTGTTCCCAGCTCTGAATTTATATAATGCACTGCACCAAGTAGTGATGCTAATAAAATAGTTATCTTGACTTTCTATAAGCAAAATATGTTTATTTATCAACTTTAGAATTTTATCTACATACCGACGCATATATTTTAAAGATAGTTTTCTTGTTTTAAGGGTTAATCGGTATATACAAAACGCAGGTGAGATTTCTCACCGTTTTTTGTCGCATCATAGTTTATCGTATAATTCACTATTGTAGCTATACTTATATCGTACTAAATAAAGTGACCCTTTTTCACTCCAGGGCTCTGTTTTCTGAGGAATTATATAGTGCAATGGTGTAAGGAAATGAAATGAAGTGTTGTTGAACATCCCACTTTTCTGCACCGACTGGGATAATGGTTTGGCATTTCGAAATTTAGACATTTAATTATGAATGATTTGAACTCTTAGGAAATTTGATATAGTACATAACCTTTAACCCCTAGCTGGGATCAATTTGATGTTGTTGAACATCCCACTTTTCTGCACCGACTGGGATAATGGTTTGGCATTTCGAAATTTAGACATTTAATTATGAATGATTTGAACTCTTAGGAAATTTGATATAGTACATAACCTTTAACCCCTAGCTGGGATCAATTTGATGTTGCGGCTCGGTGTAGTAATTTGGATTATACCGCAATTGTCACCCTAATCCTAAAATGCCATTTAGATGTACAGGAAAGTCCTTTAGTCATGTTAACATTTCCTGGTATAATTTCATATAATGTATTAAAGATGCCTACCGGGTACAAACTTTGTGAATTGACGATATATGTGGACTAAAAACATATTCAAAGTAACCAATCTATCAAAAATTTGGTTCAATTCCCTTTCAAAACTTTGCTTTCGTCGTGGATACCCATAGCTATAAGTAAGCTGTTGTTAGACGCAATGTCTGCCAACTAAACTTCATTGTGGGAGGGTCCATTTTTCAGAATGTGTCCTTTATACTTACTGTAAATTTGCCATACTTACTGAGGCCTAAGTAAATTCTTAGTTGTTTCTGTCTACTTCTTTTTAGACCCTTTAATCGCAGAATCTTTTGTACGTTGACAACACTCAATGTCCCCCAAACCACCTAACTATTTGAGCAAGAAATAACAACAGCTCCCTGACCTTAGCTAGCAGACAATAAGCCAGCAGAACCTGTTGGGTTGCTAGTTAGTGATTCCCTGACAATATTGCCCAGTGCTTGCCCCATGGGCGTTTTTCGTGTAATCCAGTATTTTTCTAGTAAGATTGGGTGTCTATACTTTCCATATATACCAAATTTGACATACTTTTTTTGGAAATAACCACCCGATAAATACTTTGCTGGGAACCCAACTTTAAAGTCAATTCATGTACAAATAAAAGGAATGTGTTATACGGTGGCAATCAGATTATACAATTAAATAATCTTATTATATTATTCTATGTATGAGTTAGATTTGTCATACAGGAGGCATGATAGCCGTTCTAGAACACCTGATGCAAACGTTATTGTTTTACTTTGGTGTCATAAATTAAATGTCCACGCTTTTAACAGTGTATAGAAGACGACCATAAATCACCATTACCTCGACGGCTTTATAAATATAGTCATTGGTTTAATAACCAGGAGGTCCCCGGTTCGATCCGAAAAACTAGGGAAGTTCCTTGGTATTTTCCAGCCTGGTTTGTCTATATCAGTTGTACAAGAAGGAGTGTGTAAGGTGTTCGCAGGTTCTGTCTATACCGCTATAGATCACCTGGAATCGAAATAAGAGTAGATCGTAGCGTCACTTCTTGGGAAAATTTCCCTCGCAACACATTGTTTGGCATATACTTATCTCTGTTAGCCAAGATGGTACTGAAAAGTAAATAGTTCTATCGAATTTCATTCCATTTTGTTTCATTTCTGCTCATAATGAAACCAGATGCAGTGAATGTTTGCTTTACCAGAATATCAGCCTTGTCTTTTGGTACTTTATATAGACGTATGGGAAATCATTTATTTTTTAACCAAATCTACAAACCATTATTATGACAATTAATATCGTTCACAGTCTACAAAATGTCAAATAAATCACTGATATTATATCATTTCTTTACATAATTACTATACTAAATTACCTGACAATGAACAAGCCATAAATAAAAGAAGTTGAAAAGCTGATTTTGTAGACGATGTGTTTTACACCTACTGATGCTATATTTAAAGCATATTAATGTTGTATAATCGTTATAATGTACTTACAGACACACTATTTAAAAACAAATCATTTCATGGTTACCGTTATTTTATTATCAGGCATCAAGGTTCCATCGTTTACTGTCAGATATTTCAGGTAGGTCTTAAACAAGTTCTTATCTTTAGTTCGACAAAAAGCCAAAACTAAACACATCGTGTACTTTAACTGCACAGGTTTACAGTTAGACAAGTATTCGTATACACAGTAAAATGGGATGAACTTTAACGTCTGGTCGATATACCTACCGTCTAATACAGTTTCAGACGAACGTGCGATTATCTATATTTACTTTAGATGCACGTAGGCAAAGCAAACAGTGCCTTGTCGGTAGGATGGGTCAAAAAACGAGGTCCTCCCGTGTACACACTGACAGAATTCGGCGGAAACACCGATGTTTGGGCAACCTCCTCCTCCTATCTCCAATGCATACTTTTGCCATTTTGCTGTTTCTAGTTCCTTTCGTCCTGATTATTATAATTAGTTCCTATAAACCAGCACGGGAGCCATTTTGACTAAGGGAGTAAGACGTTCGCTATGTCTGGAAGCTATTCCTGTGTTGGCCAAGAAAGTTCATGGGGGTTTCCCCTTGTTATTTGTGCAGGATTGAGTTTCCGTGTACACACAGGTGTTCAAATAAAAGTACCCTTCGATATAAGAGTAGGCCATCTATAGCGCCGATATCCGGGTAAAATTTCCCTCATAGCACAATGTATGATGTATGGCCGTCTTCATTAGCCCAGTCGGAGCAGGCAGGTGGGATTTTTAACCGATAATATAAATTCAAACACTGTAAATATCACGAAAGTTTATTTTAGAGTGTGTGATGTTTCGTCATTAGTAAGGAGTTGATGAGTGGTAAATAGCAACCATCTAGATAAATAGATTTATTTCTACTGTAATTAAGTAAAACAAGAGACTGAGTGAGGAGAACTGTCTGTAGAAGATAAAATGATGGCTAAACAATAAACCCCAGACACGACATCCTATACTTTATTCATGATATTCCTGTAATACATCACGCTATTTTAGTTACAGAAAACTAACGCTAATCTTAACCTTCAGGTGTGTCAACGAAGTCCCAAGAAAGATACACTAATGTAGTAAATTAAGATAAAGAGCTGTCCGTTTTTAATTAGGAAAAAAAATAATATTGGAAGTGTTGTGTGAAGTTTTGATAAAATATAGCGTAGACTTGTGACAGAGCGAGAGAATGGGGTTTAATTTAACGCCCACTCAACACAAACTAGATCATTTAGGGACTAACATGTAGCCCCCCCCCTCACACCACACTGATTTGTAATCAGTGTTGTGTTGGTTGATACAATTAGATAATATTGTGTGCCAAATGGCCAACAGCTACCACCTTTGATTACACATTCACAAACGGCACCTAAAACAGAATGGAACTTGGATAAAAATAGGTCTCTCTGGTATTATAATGCCAGCTAGCTTGGACATAAGGAACATTTTGAGGAAAAAAGTGTGTGTTGGTGGGTGGGCCGAATTTAAATGGCACATTTTATATATCGTATATATCATAATGAAATGGATGTTCTATATTAAATTCCTATAAATAATCCGTTATTATTAAAATACTGCGAATCTAATCTCAGATAGATATTGATTAAATAACGTTTCCCATATATGATTGCTAAGAAATGTCTTTAGAATAGAAATTACACGATCTGATTATTAGAGATTCTACGATACACGAAGTATATTGATTTATTTTTCAGAATATCTTACTTTACTATATGGAGCGGAATGCACGACATACTACTAAAGTGTAACTCATAATGCGTTGCTAGTATGCTTACGTACAATTTCTTAATTGGCTTTTTACACAAATAAAATTTTAATCTACATGGGTTATTTCTAAATATATTGAAGTATATATATGCTAGTAAAAGTATTATTACTAGCTTCGGGGTTAGGATTATTTTGTGTATTTTGTGCCATACCATATATAGTAATTATTATTGTATACCTTGAACTTGATGTGATTAACTACCTACGTATATATGTATGTAATATATATACCTAATGGCTACATATATATAGTATTTACGTATACATAGTAATCAATCTTGGTATCATTGATTCATAACTTATTAAGTATACTATAGCACATCTGTGAGAGTAAATACATCCTCATAGAAAATTTATATGTCTCATTTCTGTATTTCGTCCGAGTTCTTGTTAACATTCAGTGGAATGATTAAGCGGCGTATTTAGTTCCTCGAATAGGCAAAACGATGGGGGTTCCCCCTTATAGATTGACATAATATTATATAAATATTTATTGACAGATTCATTATGACGTAGGTTATAGGCAACATGCTCCCTATTGGAGCCTGTTTCATAGTAAACATACATATTAGTCCAGTTATTTGCTTCTTTTCTAAACCGATTTAAAAGAATAGAAATAGAAAATGGCAGTTCTGATTAGTATAAAATATATAACAGACGTCAAAATTGCATGAATGCAGAGAGAGACTGGTTGTACCGATATGAACCATTCGCTAACAGTTTTTAAAAAATAACGAGACGAAAAAAGTTTTAAAACAAATAAAGTACAAGATGTTTAGTATTTGTTTTAAATGCTAATTCATGCCTCTCAACTATAGAAGTTTAGCAAGGTCTTTGTCTACTAGTAACAGGTAACGTTTATTTACTTCATTGTTTATGCAATATGAAAACCTAAGTAGAACTCTTGTTAAATCGAATAGAACTAGGCTACACTAACACAATATTTCTTGTCGCTGCCTTGGTCAATATATTAGGGGTTTTATTTGGTAAAAATCTGGTGTTCAATAAAAGCACCCTGCGTATTTTCTCTGTAATTAATAAATAGTTTAACAATGCCTCTTTAACGTCCACTCTATCTATACAAGTTATGTCATTTACCGACTAACATAAGGTTTATTATTTTTGCAATAATTCGCTTTTTCGTATTGTCTTTAACAGTGGGAGATAACTTGACGACAAGGGCGTAAATGTGGGGTGGGGGTGGGGTTGCAAAATCAGTGCAGCCGTCGCAAAATAAGCGCAGTCGGTATCAAAATAAGTGTTACTGCATACGTCACGCTACTCAAGCAAAACTTTAGTATAAAATAACCTTACCAACTTATCATGTTTTTTTTTTTAAATGTTGTGTTTCTCTCTCATTTTGTGGTAGTATGTTGGTTTCAGAACAAAATTTCTCCCAGTCGGTCTCACAATAAGACTTAGTGAAGTCACTGCAGTTGATCTCAAAATTATGCATTGGCGACTTAATAAATTCGTCCTTAATGAGGTAAACAAACAATGCCAAAATAGATCCCAAATACTATGTATTTGTGTGAAACTGTAAGCCTAAATTGCATACGTCACACAAAACTATAGTATAAAATAACCGTGTCTGTTTGTCATGTTTGGTAAAATGTTTGTCACTTTTATTCTGTTGTGAGTATGTTGTTCAATGAAATGTTTTTCCCCCATGGCAAAGCAATAGTCGACCTAAAAAAAAGTACTCGCCGCAGGCAGTCGGTCTCAGCTCAGACTAAATGAATTAATGAGATAAACAAACAAGTACAAAACAGACGAAATTGACAGATATAGGCAAAGAGATTCAGTCCCATTTCTTATCCTCTCGTTAACGAGAATTTGGTTCCATTTGCCATGACATTGACTAAAATTTTAAGGCCCAGTCCCGAAAATTAAAAGCTCGGTTACATTATCTGAAATTTTTTCGCTCGATTCAGTTATAACATCTTTCGTCTATTCCTCTGTTTTCTTATAGTGTCTCAGTACTATCATATTCACGGTTTATACTGGTGTGTGGGTCGTAGGATGTCAGACTATACAAATTATATTATGTCAACTTTTTCAAAACAGGCGGAATTGACAGGAGCAGATCTCGAGATCCTGTCCCATTGACTCACATGTCTGGTCCTCTCGTTCAACTTTCTCCTAGCAATGACCTCAAAGGCTAGGTAGGATATTGATATTTTCAATATTTTCTCAAGTTGCTCAGTGGTATAGGTAGGCACAAACATCACATATGAAATAAACTTTATGTCAACTTAAATAATCTGCTTTCCGGCGAGACAACTACATAATTATACAATACTATCTATTTTCTTCTGGGACGCCTAATAGCCAGTATTGTGTTGACATTCATTATGGGGTGCGATTGTGGATGGTGCCCTAGATTTGGAACCGCCCCATCCCACCCCGTATTCCAAGTTTCTAGATCCGCGCGGGTTCTGACTGTGTCACTCGTACTGGGGGCTATGTGCATGAATCAATCGGTTGCAATATTGCTAAATATACACCCCAAACAAAATCGTCATGTTCGCCCCTGCCGGAGAACAAGCTAGGTGTTACTCCTATAATTGATATGCACTTGTTTTAATGGTAAACGTGTAACTGTTTAATATTTTGTTTTAAAGAGATGAACTAAAAATAGATTTTATGTGTCAGAGAAACGTGTCACCAGTTCGTCTAATAAACCGACTCTCATTTCCGGCATCGGTTGATTTTTCACACGAATGTCAGCTTTTGAGCACGGCTGCACTTTTAAATTAAAGAATTTCCTGGTTCATCAAATTTTGAGTCCTGATGACCATCTGGGTAACCACATGTCGTGCGCATGGTTGCATACCATTTCGATTTTAAAGAACTAATTCACAGAATCGGGGAATACCGAAAAAAATCATTCCACCGAACTATAAAATGCAGTGTTGCCGTAATGATTTCTGAATTTGAGCGGGGGACGGGGTGATTTGGGAAGGGGAATGGGAGTAAATAGAAGCTAAAATGAGACGGACTTCGGACCGGGCCAAGCAGTATAATTTTATTTTACAGAAATAGTTTTATTGTTGAATATGACCAAGAGACATTTCCTTAAATTAATGAAAAACATGTATTTCCACCTAAAACTGTTACAGTACGAGCGTTTAAAATATCGTTAAATGGTATAAAATATTCTTTCTCTGCAACACACAGTATAAAGCTAATATAAAATGGGCCGATTGGAAGCTCGGAAATGTTTTAGACGAAGAAAAGATTCCCGTGTCAAGAAAATAAACGAAAAGATTTCCGTGTCGAAAGAGTCTATGTGCGCTTGAATGAACAGCTGTTGTATTAACTGAAACTAACTCAAACCAGAAATGAAAAGTGACCCACGCGCTCACTACAAACAATGCATTCTTTCTTTTATATACTTACATACTTACATCGTGCTTATGTAGAATATAAATAAACCTTGACGGTGTATATATAGGTCACGAGTCATTACCTATACTGTCGTTCAGCATAGTCTTACAAAACATCAAACAAACGTAAGTATACGTTTGTAGGTAATTTAAGACCTTGAACAATAGAAGTATACCCGTGATTTAAAATAAACAGATTTAAGTATCTTGTTTTATTTAAGGAAAGAATATACCCAGCAAGAAAAACGGGTTGATCCTGCCCCGAAGGAAGTCAAGTTCCCATAAGACTGACTTCATTTTCGTCATACAATTATCCACATGAAGCAATGGGTCGTTCTTATCCATTGTTACAGTGGTCCTTATTGATTTGCCCTTTACACCTGATTAAATGTCGAGCTCGGAATAAACTTCTCTTATTCAATCAACCTTTAAGAGATCAAAGCTTACAGGTATATTTTGGACATACCTCAAGACTTGATACAATGGACGATTGTAGGTATACTTAATTTGTGGAATTGACCTCGCTTTGTTGTAATGACAAAATTTCTAATAAGGGTATTAACTAAGACTTATATAAAAGAATAATACAATATGCTATTTCGAGAGATATTTTGGCTCGATTTTGACTCAGACGAAAAGCTTTTGTGATAACAAGATCATATCGCGTTTTACAAGAAACGTTATTGATAATTGTTTAGGGTTCTTGAGAACGAAGTTCGTACTGACTGACTACATTTCAAATGCGTGGACTTTTAGGCTGTACCACGATGGGGGTTAACGTCCTACTTTTTCTGTACCTGGGCTAATAAAGACCGACATAACGCATAACGTGTGCCATGAGGACAATTTTGCATACCTTTCACCAAATCCCAACTACTCAAATTTTTCGTCCCACCCTAAGGATTAGACGCCTTTCCGTTGTTCGTTCTACAATAGTCATATTACAGTTCAATAGTTCCCGCGTTTACAATATCCTACATAAAACACATCATTTATTATTCTGATGGACAAATTGTTCGACATTAGTTATTGGTTGTTGATCCAAAGGGTCATAAATTGAACCATGGGGAACTATGAAGCATCCCTTAATGACCCAAGATAGAGAAAGGGAGAGAAAAAAAATGGGATCTAACGCCCCCTCGACACAAACTTGGTAATTTCGGGACTGACACATGGTTCAATTTTGTTTCAATAATTCGCTTGCACGTGACCCAAGATAGAATGAATAACAAAACAAATATCAAACATCGTTAATATTGAAACACACAGGGAATTATCACATTAAGGTAATCTTTTGACATAAACGCATTAATGGCTATTATATTCCAAATGCTCGAATACAGGGATTTCGATCAATCGAAACACCGTCTTCATAAACCCGTGAACATAAAGTATATCGAACCGAATTCGAGCTTCAGCAGGAAAAATAGTTATTTGATAAAATCATGGTGTGATTTAACTTGTATGTATTCACAAAACGTTCACATGAATGCGGAAACGGGTTAACCCTGAACACATAGTTGAATAACAATAGCATATGAAAGATGTTTACAGCGAAAGAGGTCAAACCTCAGCTTTTAAAATAGATGTATGTTTTTAAGGTGAAATAGGTCAGGTACAGGTAAAATAGAAAACATATTGATTATAATAACACCTGTAGTAATCTATTGTTATAATATAATATATATTATAGTAGATATATTTATATTATCGTCAACAGGTATGTTATTTACACATACCTATTGTTATCATTATCTTTATATAAACGTTATCCAGGTGACCCCTACCCCCTGCTTCACCCCTATCAGTACAAACTGAATGTAGTTTGGTAACTATGATTCATTTTGAAGTCAACTTACTGTTGTTGACAATACCCCCCTCCCACCGCTATTTATAGAACGGGTCCACCATCGACAAGGAGTGTCCCTCTGTCATATCCAGCGACAAGAATGTTGGGAGATGCTAATTGTAGGCCGGTTGGGGAGGTTCTGGAATTTCCGGAGTCCAAAATGGCCGGCTTTATATAAATTTGTATTTTTGGGAATACTAACCCAGACCCTAACCCTTTTCAGAGGGGTAAAGGGTAAATTAGAATCAAGTTCAGTCTTCTAAAAAGGGTTGGGATTAGGGTTAGTATTCGCAAGAATTATCATTTATATAATACGTCCATTTTGGACTCCGGAAACACCCGAACATCCTCAATCGGTCTACAATTAGCTTCTCCCAAGAATGTTAGTTACCCTTTGCAATATATCGAATAGACTAATTAGCGACAAGAATTTGAATTGAACTGACCTACCAGCGACAAGAATTTTGTCCCTCTCTGTTATTTATTAAACCGTCTCACCGTCGGTAAGAATTGTATAGAAAGGAACAAATCAACAGTATAAAGAAGACATTGATATGTCTACTCTTCCTCCGACTTGTAGCAAATAGCATCTTGTGATGGGGTATTTAAGTAAATGTATCGGATGGTTCCAACTGACTTTCACCCAGTCAAGAACAGCAAACTAAAAGATCGAAATCTCTTTCGGCATGGTTTGGCGATTGATTCAATTTACCGTAATGTTCATTTTTACGGTAGCCATTCGTTAATTTATACCCATTTCGAGTAATTTACCTCAAATGAGAAAGATTCCCTTTGCAATACAATGACCGAGTTTTTCTCAACGAAAACTATGTTATTCTTTTATGCTGAAAACATTTCACCCAATGCGAAAGAAATATCAGGCCACCCCTGTTTCAGTTTAACCTTCACATGTATTCGGTAAGCGTGTTGTAACATCAAACACACTTAACAATTATACTAAACCTGTGAATAGAAGCCCAAACCTTGACAGTTTAAATTTGAATTTTAAATGTTACGAAATGTGTGTATATATATAGGCCATACCTATTGGTGTAAACAAGCGTCGTGCAGCTTTTTAAGTGATAAGGTAAAGTAAGTAAATAGTAGGTAATGGTAAACAATATGTAGCCATCTGTCTCACCGTGAAGAAACGATATTAGTCATAAAAGGCTCCAGGTGGTAGGTCTTATTTTATATACAATAAAGGCTCAATATATATGTCAAACGACAAAAGAAACACCGCGCGATATATTTAGCTTCATCCAGCCAAATCTGTTTATTGAGAAATCACGAAAGTGGGAAATAAGGCGACATTAAGACTTTCGTCTTATACGTACATTATAAAGATTTGCAAAAACGCAAGCCAAGAATATCACACCACTGCTTGTCGTTTATTTTGTACGCACGGTGAACAGAACAGTCCATACATATGCTGATTACACTATTTGCCTATTAACCTACACTATTTTGTCTATACCGTTTTTGTCTAATGGTTTGGATTGCTCGTACTTTGTTTTATTTTATTATTACAAGATCATGCTGCCTGGTATATCTCTTTACATATCGACTTATTCTGAAAGGGGAACTCCCTGTATGTATATGTATATTAAAACATGTCGTCGATCTGAAAGGATACATTAAACGAAATTGGGAACAAGACTTCCTGAAATGGAATGGAAAGTAAAATTGATTAAACGTGCAAAAATTGTTGGCATTCAGAACGATAACAATATTTCGGGAGATAAACAGGGGGCGTAAATCTTACATTGTTTGACAGATATCCGTAAAACTCTTCCTTTAGATCAAGAAAGACAAGATTTACATTTTACAAATCAGATAAAGGTAAAGCTAGGTAGATAATATTTACCAACTCAAGAAAATGCAAGCAACAAACGACCACACGTCAACGTCGTTATGTGGACACCAAAGTCTTTAGCATTTCATATAAGTAGCATTTGATATAATACAGAAATAACATGTGGTTTATACTCCTACTCTTTTGCACCAACGGAGATACCGAAGACGGGCTTACTCCACAAGATTTAACGTCCTACTGTTCTGTCACGACTTGGCATACGCCAAACAGTGTGCTATGCTGAAAATTATGGCCGGACAGGCGAACTTATGGCTTACATTTTTTTCGAATTCCTTCTGTAAAGGATTCTTTCACGTGTACACCAATGTGAACATGGGGCCAAGGCGTTTTGCTTGCTCAGCGGCGTTTGCGCGTTCTTAATATAATTCCAGCTACCGAGGGTACTCTAATGCGTACGACACGACGAGATTCCTTATCTTCTAGAAGCATGTTCTTGGTCAACACCGGGATCGAACCGGGGCATCGTAGTTGGTCAGCCAGCACCATGTAGCAAGGTCACACTGCAATAATCTCTCCGTTGAAATCATAACGTGTAGGGCGTTTCTTTTGCCAGTTGCTGAATAAATCGAAACGAGATTGATGGCGAGGCGCCTAGTAGCTACACATTTAACACAAAGATAACAGTAGAGTTTTACCTATCAGATTTATAAATGTTTTACTTCCAACAAGACTATACATAATTTATCAATGATTCTTGTTTTTAGACGCCGCGAGGATTTTGCTATTGGCAAGAATTCTGTTTGTTTAAGGAACACTGGTTATTTCTGAGAGTGTAGAAGTTCATTCATCTCAATAGATCATCTCGTGCTCTGGTTTAATAAGCCGAATCATTTATAACATCTGTACTGTTGTAACGAACATGTCTGAGCTTTGTTTTAAACGTCATTGTGATTGAATGGTCTGTCAAGAAAAGGAAACAGAGCAAGCAATTACCCTTTTCAAATATTCGGAAAAAACAATGTTAAATACTCAACAATTGTTCTTTGGTATCTTAATATTAAAGAAGACAGGAAATATTTATAGTGGTTAATGCTCTGTGAGAACCTTAAAGCTAACGAAAAGGGGTTAACGCCTCTTTAACAAAATATTCATAATGGGCTTACTTGCTAAGTTTCTTTAAAGAACAATTTAATTTCGTAAGCGTTGCGTTTGACGCACTGGACATATAATGGACGTTTTTCTCGGGAATGGCAGGGGTTCAATGGGTAGGACGCTGGCTCATATACAAGGAGGTTTCGCATTCGTTCCCGTTATTGGCCGAGAACGCCCCTCGGGATTTCTGGTGAAGTTTCCCAATGTCAGGTGTGCATTATCTAGTCGTTCGGACGTGCACACGTTGGCGTGCATTCGAATTCGATCATTATCCCAGTAGGTGCGGAAAAGTGGGACGTTCATCCCATTTCATTTCATTTGTTTGTCCAGGGTATGTTCAGATTCGCAGTAATTTCGTTCACCATATTCGTGCCCTTTCATTTTTAGCCTTTTACAGCGAAATGCGTAGCTTCTACAGTTTCACGAACAAATACATTTTCCAGTTTGTTGGCCTGTACAGCGCAGTGGACGCTTACGGCTGGCCCCCGGCTCCATTCACTTGATTTGATAATTATTTGTTTTTGCAATGTCTGTTTTCTGTCTTGTCCACAGGTTTATCTTGTATTTTTTTGTTTTGCGTGTGGTGCGGTCCTCCTGCACTTACTATATAAGGTTTATTACGCCAGAAGGCTTTCAGAGGAAAATACGTTTACATAAACCAAAACTTAAAGAACACATTTCATAGATCCATTTGATTAACAGACTCTGTTTTCAAGTAAATAACCTTTTATAATTATAGACCGCCTTCGTTAGCCCAATTTATGCAGGGAAGTCGGACGTTAAACCCCCATCTCATTTCCTTAGTTATATTTCCAACCTCGTGGGTTTTCTCCAGGTCCTCCGCGCAATAAAATAAAATTAAACCATTTGTTAGTCCCGAAATGACCTAGTTTGTGTCGAGTGGACGTTAAGTCCCATTTCTATGTCTCTTTCCTTAGTTATATACATTGTAGATCTACGATTACTTGAGCCGTGTGAAAGTTTTTCAGTTTCAGTAACGAAAATATCATAATTGATCTCAATTCACCTTTGAGAATGGTCTACATTTTTATATTTATTTTTTTGTGGTCTGTCGCTTTACATCCCGCAAAACCAGCTATTGTAACCTAATCTAAGTACATAATTGTATATACAAATTAGTCAAACTTTAGTAGACGATAAGTAGGTGATTTTAGTAGGTAATTCAATACAGTGACAGATACTTCTAAAGTTTTTGACTCTCTATATAAGTAAACTTTATGTATAAATTATGTATCGTTGTATCTCTTCACCCTCCCACAACACAAATACAACAATAACCATCACCGCGCCACCACATAATTTCTTGTTAGTGTTAAAAGTAACTGTTGACTACAATAAACCGATAATCATACCCATGGACAGAAATCGGCTAACTGATTACTTCGGTATGGAAAACATTTACTGGTGAAAAAACACAACTAGGTCAACAACCTTCTTTATTTACATTGACGTAAGTGATTAATACGTCATTAGATTTGGAGCAAAATTTGTAGCCTCGCGGCAAATAGTTTTTTTTTATCATTTCTAACAAAGTTAAACATTGTAGAAATGGTGAACGGCTTTATGTTATGGCACAAACTGAAACCGAGAACGGCATGAATTATTCAGAGCCCGCGTACTAATTATCAGTTTTGATGAAATTGTCCTGTTTGGTTAACAGAAAATTGGGTGGAAATGAAGAGAGCTGTCGCCAGGTTTTTTGACGTTTTCATTAATAAAACGCTTTAGTTTTATGAGACTATGTTGGAAAGTTGTCGTTTAATAAAACAGACTTCATAATTTGCATTGTGTTATAAGGGGGTGGCGATGGGGGCAGAAAATCTTCTAACTTCAAATTTAACATAAATTGTCATTAAAATCATGATTTGAATTTAGTTATAGCAAGATGTAAAATCAAGAGAGAGAGAGAGAGAGAGATGGGGGTTTAACGTCCACTCAGCACAACTAGGTCATTTCAGGACTAACATATGGTTTTAATTTTATTTCAATAATTCGCATAGGGGTCTTTAGCAGTGGGAGGAAACCGGAGTGCTGGGAGGAAACCCACGAGGTTGAGAAGGCGCCCCTATCTCCATGCCACATACGCTCACACCAGGGGTCGAAACCACAGCCGCAAGCCAGAGATGGCCGGCCAGCTAGAGGTCGAAGCGCGGCACTCTAGACCACTAGGCCATCCCACCCCATCCCCCAGATGTAAAATCAAGATAATGTTCAAGATCATGCTTCGGTTTGGATGTATGAAAGGAAAAAAAATAGAATGGAATTGAGATTAACATTCTACTTTTCTGCATCACACCAGGGGTCGAAACCACAGCCGCAAGCCAGAGATGGCCGGCCAGCTAGAGGTCGAAGCGCGGCACTCTAGACCACTAGGCCATCCCACCCCATCCCCCAGATGTAAAATCAAGATAATGTTCAAGATCATGCTTCGGTTTGGATGTATGAAAGGAAAAAAAATAGAATGGAATTGAGATTAACATTCTACTTTTCTGCATCACCTTGGCTAATGAAGTCGGACATACACTATTGAGATTGGGAAATTCTGTCCGGAAAGTGGTGTTTCCCCCTGTCGAGGTGTGTACACTGAACCTCGTATCTTTCGTACCATTCGAACAACTGGACGCTGTTCCTGGACAGGTCCTCTTTTCTACAGGTTACCTGCTAGAAAATCCCCAGAATTGGTTCTTGGACGCCACCGTGATCCGTCGCAGAACAGTAGGACGTTAAACCCCATTTCATTTCACCACCAGGATCGAGCAGGAACCACCTGGTAAGTGAGCCGGCGTTTCGGCTATTTGAAAAGTAGGATGATTGTTTGGAAGGATGGAAGTGATAGGAATGTCACTGGGAATCTAGCTAGCTGTGAACCATGGTTCCCAACTTAATCTTTTTCTGTTTAAATTGTGAAGATAATAAATCGGTTTTATATACATAGTGTTTTTTGTGTGTAGATTTGTGGTAAATATTTACAGTTAATCATCTTCTGTTTCTGACTGATAAGGTTTTGCTTTCCTTGGTTGTAAATAGCCTAGTTTAGTTTTATCAAAATTATTATATTGATTGAAATGTTTTGTTTTTTTAAAAGATGAAAAGGGAACACACGAAGGAAAAAACTAACAACTTTGGACATAATGAACAATAATTATTGTTTACAAGAGAGGAAAGTGGGAGTTCATGATTACGTTAATGATGAAAGGCATCGCAACTTATCTGTTATATACAATTTCAAAATAGTAATCATTCTAAATCCACACAAGCGTCACAATCTTAACAAATCACTCAAATTAGCTATCAGGGCGATCTCTTAAACCCCCCAAAAGACCATCAGCCCAGCATCTTCCAGCCACCGGCTACCCTAATTAGTGAGCCATTTAAGACTTTATCACTGAGATGGAATTGTAATTAGTCTTGACTTTCAACTTGAAAGAAATCATTGCTTTGAAACAAAGAAAACGAGAACCAGAGCATTATTAATAATCAATCAAGTGAAGAGAGCCAGAGAAAGGCTGGTCCTAGAAACAGTAAATTATGGATTATTCCACTAGTAATAACAAATTCTGCTGTAAAATACTTTAAACTCTAAATTATTAACCCTTTAAGCAGTCAATTTAAAACGTAGATATGGCCAAAAGCAAACACACGGTTGAAAAGGACGGAAGGCATCCCGTGGTTAAAATCGGGTCAACTTAAGGCCACCCGATCGTAATTACCGCTATTTTTTCTAGCTTCAAACGATTATTGAAATCGAGCGTGTGTTTTTTCCCTCAGTTTATATGCTAATATATCAATTTTAGAATTACAGTGTAATCGAGCAGAAGGGTGTATATAAACATAAATAAATAATTTATGGTATGACTAAGTTTGATTTTGACTTCATTATTCGGCTGACCCCCATCATATATAGCCATGATAAACCGCATCATCATTGAAATAAAATGTTGCTTTCCTTATGAATTACTACTTAAATTAAGTTGATTTCTTTTCGAATGACTATAGAATTCATTAAGTTGATTCCTTACATATATGTTGATTTCTTTATGAATTACTATAGAATTCATTAAGTTGATTCCTTTTATATATGTTGATTTCTTTATAAATTACTATATAATTCAATAGGTTGATTTCTTTAAGATTTACTATATCATTCATTAAGTTTGTTCCTATTCTATATGTTGATTCTTTAAGAATTACTATAGAATTCTATAAGTTGATTCTTATTCTATATGTTAATTGATTTCTTTATGATTATTACTAAAACATTAAATACATTGATTCCTTTTAGAGTTACTACATAAAAACATAGGTTGATTTCTTTATTACTTAGTACATACTTAAATAGGTTTATTTAATGATATTGTTATTGCATTAACACATAATAGAAATTTTAATAACAACAGGACAAGAAAATACAATGTCCGCATAATTAATATTTTCTCATACAAAGACTTCTAGAGGGTTGCTTTAAATAGACAATTCACGAAGACCATTATTCGTTGCTTCCTTGAATTGTCTTTTAATATAATGTACGTGATGCCATACACATAACATATGTGAAGATCATTACTCATTGATTTCTGGGAAGGACTTTGATGTTTTTACGTGATGGCATAAAATATTAACAAATGCATAGAGCTAGTCAGATCAAAAGGAACGTTGAAGTCTACTTTCAATTTGTGTAAACTTTATCAAACAGTGATGACATTATCTGTGTATGAAGTTTCACAAAGACTGTCCATTATAGCTGAATTATGTAATGTTATGAAATGTGTTATAATTTCCGGTTTCCTGGTCATTTTGAGCAGATCAAACACCAAAAGAATCATGTTTCCCTCGATTTGTCATGAACGAAATATGTTACAGAGCTATCCCAGGACACGGGGTTATCGTCACGTTTAATTAGTCCATCGATTCACTGTGGAAAAACTCCAAGCTTGAAACGGGTAATAAAGTTTAACGACAAACAATTTGGTTCCAGAATTTGGTGAGTTTTACATGCTAATGATGTTAGTGTCTTGGGAATTGTGTTTTTTCTTTGCCCTTCTCTCATAAATTTGAACGTTGATCCAATCTTTTCTCGATTTAATTGTTCTCTCTTTTTAAGTTTGATGTTCAAGACACCAGCCAGATTTCTTTGTCAGGACACGACACCATGATGCATTGTGACGTAATGCCCCTTAATTAACATAGCATTACACACGCGTAATCTAATCATTGTTACCAACTCTTGCAAAATATCTTCAATCTTTTGGAAGAAATTATCGTCTGTGGAATTGCAAATGGAAAGAGACAAGATTAAAAGAATTCATAATTATATGAACTGGATTAGATCAATTTACCGTTTTTCATTTAAATAAATCAAAACTGTTTTGTTTTTTTCAATTCAATGGACATTGAAAACCAAAAATTCGGTATTCGATCCAAATTGAGATATTCACAGCAATTATCATCTGTATAATCTAAGGACCACGGTGTCTCGGTGAATATGACAGTGTTTCATAGCCAGGAGATCCCGCTTTCGGTTCCAGTATCGGTCGAATTTACTCAAAATTGCCACTTTTCGCCCTTTCAAAACACGAAAGTCGAAAATAGGAAATTAGGGAAAACGAGTCATTTCTTTATTTCCTAATTACGACTTTTCGAGTTTTGTCTCTGCTTTCCAGATCACATTTGAATAAGCACGATTCCCGTTAACAAAAATACTACATTCAGAAACTATGTGTATAGTTTTGTGTTTTCTGGATCAAATAAAATAAAAAACCAAGCACGAACAACCAAAACCATAAGACAGAATTCGAAGTCCTTAAAACGTTATAGGCAAAATAGTGTATTCAAGCAAAATAGTGTAATCAGCAAAGATAATACTCATACACAGAGATTGAAAATTGAGTAAATTCTTAACTTAAGTTTGGTAATGCTTTGTGAACTGGGCCTAGGCTTTTCAAAATAAAATTACAATATATCACGTTTAATGATACGGTTTCAAAGTGACCCCTCCTTTATACACGACGTAAATCACATCTTATCACCAAATTTCACCATATCCTTACTGAACATATTAAAGCTGGACCCAATATATAGATATATCTTTCAAACATTAGATAACAAAATGACGTATACTGGCCATCATATTCAAACTTAATCAGCAATGTTGACTATTTTATCAAGCATAAGGATGGATATGTATCGAGAAATATGTCGACCATAATACAAGACGTACCCTCAATAATAAAGGGAATTGACGCCAATAACTCTCACTGTTGTAAATATGTAGATGAAGCGGACGCGGTTTTCACGGCAGCATCTTTTGGAAGTTACCATGAGGGAGAGAGAGAGAGATGGAGAGAGAGAGTGGGCTTAACGTTCACACGACACAAATTAGGTCATTTCGGGACTAACATATGGTTCAATTTTTTTCAATAACTAGCCTGGGCGTAGTGGTCTTAGCAGCGGGAGGGAACTCCCGCGGTTGGTCATGCGACCCTACTCCTTGTCACGTATAACCGGGGAATGAAATCATGTAAGTTGACTCAATGAAAGATGTTATGATAACTTCTAGTCGTTCGGATGGGACAAAACATCGATGTCCTGTTTGTCTGTCGTGCTTGTAAAAGAACCCCTGACAATTGGAATTATAAATAAATATATGCCATAGTTTTGTTGTACTTCAAGATTTTTCCCACATCACACTCAATGCGTAGCGTATGACCGTCTTCTATCGCCCAGTTGGTGCAAAGAGATCATGCGTTAAACCCCATGTGTTCATCTCTAGGAAACTATACATAATACACAAAAATGTGTAGCCTACACATTGGAGATATATAGAAACAAAACATTGATTTATTGCACAGAATTACATACAATATGCTTTTAACATATATCTTAAGGGAAATTTTCCATTGTATCTGACAGCGTGAAATAACCTCTCTTTGTGTGAAGGCACATGTTTCTTAATCCATTAGCTTCTAGTGTTCATCTGATCTGTCTTCAAAAACAGAAACCTCACAGTATATTATAATATATTGTGTATCTATCTGATTTACAGGGCGTTCTATCAAACTCTGTTCATGATGACTTAAGGAGATTAAGCAGAGCTTATCTGATTTTAAGAGATAAAACAAACACCATCATATTTCAGTGCTATATTTCCTTCTTATATACACTGATTTATATTTCTGTGTGTGTCTGATGTTAATGATGTATATGACATGTCGACTGGTGCAATTATATGAAGTACCATATCTACTACACCTGTTTAACATCAAAACAATATGAGAGGTCTTGGTGTGGGGATGGGGATTTGGAAGTTTTATCCTGTATATTATTATTATGTTATGTTTTCATCTGTCCAAACTATCTCTCCTTCCACTTATACTGAAATGAGATGTCGTGTTGTTATCAAAAAGTCTAATTGAGATGCAAAACGCAATGCACTTTTGGGGTAATTTTACCCGGAAAACAACATATTCATCCCACCCTTCCCTGAATTCCAACTATCAATGCATCACACCGTAAACGCTGAACCCAAACAGACACACTTTTCATTGCAAGCTTTCCGTGCCGCACAAAAGATACGGGATACCACACTGGAAAATCCCGCGGAACTTTCTCAGCCAATCTAATCTGGGACTCTCTGTTTGTGACCCCCCCCCCCGCACCATCTATACATTTATTTTTTGCGGGAACTCAAACAGGATTGTAAACAATTAATTTATTAAACGGTCTAAGAAAATTGTTACAATACCGAATTAACATTTTTAATTATTTAGAGCGCATTTATTGATGACGTAATAAACAGCTGGTGTGTCACGTGCTACGTCTAATTTTGGTATGACCGGTCACCACAGGGGTTATTGCATATTAATTAAATGCGTTTAATTATTTAGATTAGCGTACAAGTTGACTGGATTTAGAAGGCTTAATTTGTAACATTGGGTCACGCGTCCATGTTGTTTGATTATTCCATTAATTGAATTGTTAATAATGAAAACTCATTTAGCTTTGGAGTCACGATTGGGTACAATGGGACATGGGGAACAGACTACAAACCCTTTGATTTCGATGTACAATAAAAATAAAATGTTGTTTAAAAGAGTTTTGCTGTTTGGGTCTGCATCAACACCTACTGTATAAAGTCTTATCTTTGCATGCATCTTAAAAGTCAAAACTATTATAACTATAATGAAAAGACTGTTGTTATTATGTAATTGGTAAGCGAGAGAGAAAGAGAAATGGGGCTTAACGTCCATTCGACACAAACAAGCTCATTTCGGGACTAGCATATGGTTAAATTTTATTTTACCGATTCGCTTGCGCGTAGAGGTCTTTAGCCGTGGGAGGAAACCGGAGGACCCAGAGAAAACCCGCGAGGATGTACAGGCGACCCTATATCTTGTCACGTACAACCGTGATTCGAATCGACGCCAGTTGAATCAATGGCAGGCCGTATGATACAGCACGCACATGCTAACCATTCGGCCATCCAACTCCCGTAATTGGTAAGCATATCCGTGTATAAAAAAAACGTAATGACAGTTGGAGTGGCTTTTAAGAAGAAAACAAATAGAGCGTGCTCCACCGAAAATAACACGTAAAATCAATTTATTTTCAGATTTTATTTGATCTAAATCAAAGGGGTCACAAGTCTTTCATTCGATGGGTAAACCTTCAATCATACATCAATCAAGTTAGTACGATTTTTCTACGACTAAAAGAGTTTATACCTAACTATTTCTCTAAATAAACATTCACTCCCAGCATTGACAGACATAGCTTAATAAAACTGAGACAGCTTACTTTTCTTGCTAACCAACAATGTCTTGGAGATTCATGGAGAATAACAGTAAGGGTTGTTAAAGGAGATTTCTCCATTTGCTGTTTATTTCTCGCAATGTCTGTGTAGTTTGTTTTGTACAAATGTTTTTGTTTTGCGTGTAGTGGGATATTTTTTAAACTTACTATTGAGATGGGTTTGGTTTTGGTTTTGTTCGGACGGGGCAAAAACAACTGTGTCCAATGAAGAGATTATTGGTGCACTGAAAGGCTCTCTCACAAGGTTTGCAGACATTATTATTTATTTCTAGAAAATAAAACACAGTTTAGTATAATGCCTTATTCAAAACAATTGAGTTAATGTTTCCATTATGTAAAATGAGGAATGGTGTAAAGTTTTCGGAAAAAAATAACCATCGTATATATGTATCTGAACGAAATCTGCGAATGTGAAATAAAGTTTTGACTTGGAATTCAGAATACAGAGTACCGGTAACCTAGGGGTAAGGGCTACGAACAGAAACAATTGCTTTTAATTGTTAAAGTACGACATAATTCGCAAATCAATGAACATTGCTTTTCTGGAATGCGTAGACGTATTTTATGACACGTTTACACAATAGTCACGTTTATTTCATTCAAACATATAGGTTCCTTGACAAGTTACATACACAATTCAATCATCGGAGTTCTTGCACAGTGAAATAAAATGAGAATTGGGTTTGAAATCCTACTTTTCTGCACAAACTAGGCTAATGAATGGAGGTATACGCCTTGCTGTGTGCTTATTTCGAAATGAAATGGAATGGGGTTTAACGTCCTACTGTTCTGCTCCGAATTGGGCTAATAAACGCTGGCATACGCCATCCAGTGTGCTACGGCCTACTCTTGCATCGAATTCCAACTGCAAAAGGATCTTTTACTTGCACGCCAATGTGTACACGGGACCTCGGTTTTTCGTCCCATCCGAACGACAAGACAGCTGTAATTTTAAGGCCCCCATCCTGCATCACTGACAAGGGGGAACCACGCTGGGAAATCAGGGTGAACTTTCTCGCCAATGCAGGGATCGAACAACAGACCTCCAGACTAACAGGTCAGCATCTTCTCGCTCAAAACGTTGCTCCTGTTTGAGCAGGCACTAAACCCTTCAACGATCACGAACAATTTAGGAATTATTCAAGTATTATTTCTGTAGCAAGAAATCGCCTTAGTGTCCTTGGTTTGTCTGTCCTCGTATGATAGGCACTTTATTTCATTCAACCCGATTTAATCGCCTTTCCTCTGACAAGTCATTTTGATAAATCCCTGATAATAAGCTTTTCTTGATTGAGAATATGGCTGGGTTTTATCGTTTGTCAATAATGTCCAATGGTAGGATCTCCCATGCAATCTAGATGCCTGGTTTTATTTCGTTCTCTAAGATACGATAGGTCCAGAGTTTGTATTTGTCCTTGTTTTTAAGAATAATTCACAATCTATTGATCATTAAGTTCTTTTCAAATTAAATTGCAAAACAAAATGTTGAGGGCAACATCATAGTCCCTCGCTAAGTAGATCTTCAATGATAATAGGAATGGGCGCACTAAAGGATGACGCTTCGGTGGAAGCGGGCGTTAAATACTTATAGTAACGCTATTTTACACACGACATCGCTACACCGTTTCAGGATTTTACAACATATATTTCAGCACCATGACAAGATAAAGATGGTAGTAGGATTAATTGTTTCTAATATCAGTAACCTCACTTTCATTTAAACTATTCAAGTCCATGGATTTAAATCATACCGAGCAAGGATAATTAAAACTAGCATACAACGATTGTTTCAATTTGTCATATGCAGTGGTGGGTATCGTTCACGATGCAGATCGAGCTTATTATTTTCAATAATTCAATAATTTTTAATGATACTTTAGTGCGTAGGGGTCTTTAGCAGTGGAAGGAAACCGGGGCACCCGGGGAAACTAACGAGGCTGGACAGGCGACCCTACAGGCGATCGGGCAATCGAAACCACGCCGCTTGACTCAATGACAGACTTTATGATGAAACACGCCTTCCCCTATTCGCCGTCCCCCAAGTAGAAATAAGTTTCCATTGACAGGTGTAGGGAATGGTTTAATTACATTTTTCTTCTGACCCGGAATAGCCTTACCGAAGAAGATAACACTGGTTACCCAGACCTCCTTGCTGGTTGCCGGAAAAATAGATGCGTCACTTGATGAGAGTAGATGTTACAATAAAGAATATACATTTCATTATTATACGTCAATAACAAACATATTATTTTGATCTTGATAACCCATTTCATAGACTCAATTTATGTTATCGTTATCTATTGTTTATAATCTACCAAAACATATTTATGTTATCTTTAATTATTGTTTACATTATACAATATATAATACTTAACTTTATCTACAGGTATAGGTCAAGAATGTTGCCGTTATTAATTCATAACCTATTTTCTTCTACTCTATATCTATAATTAGTTGATTTATACTTATATGGAGTATATAATAGTGCAAATAGACGGGGTATAAATAAATAAGTAGCATAAAATATATATAAATGAACAACCGGTTTTTACAACGCTGTAGACATGTATATATTATGACCTTTTTGACTGGACGTAAAAAAAACATTAATAAAAAGTGTCTCTAGGGTGTCTAAGCTCCTTGGGTCAATTTCCTTTATTTCTGTGGATTGTGTTCTTCATTCAGGACATCCTGCAATTCGCGTATTTCGCTTGGAATTGTTCGTGTAAAATCCCCCTCATAATAGCACACTATTATATACATAGTGTATGCCCGTCTTTATCAGCCGACGCGGTGTAGAAAAGAAGGACCTTAAACCGCATTCGTTTCATTTCATTTCCTCAGGAATTTCTAAAAATGTAAAGACGACGCTAATGCCCTTTCCGCCTAATAACAAACTATTAAATGATATAATATATTTACATGTAGCTTCAAAAATTTCTCACGTTTTATTTACATAAAGTATTCACTTAAATGTATTTTATTCGGGACAGCTACAGACTCTTTGCTACACAAACATCACTATGGGCGTCCATAAAATTACAAGACCCGATCTCTGACCGTCTTTCATCTATATTTGTCACAAATATTGAGAATTTACCACCTACAACGATAATAACGGACAGATTCTTAGAACCCTATAATACAAAGTTCACGCCCCTAATTTTCAATTGAGAGTGTTTATTGTATAACGTTGCCTCTGTAATGATAATAAACTCCGAGTTCACCTTTAATATACAACCATACACAAAAAACTAAAGATAACCCCGGCACTTATGTGTCAACAATTTTCGTATCAAAGATCTTCGTACAATAGATGATTACACTTGTAAGCCTCGATCTTGACCTCTTCTGTTATCTCAACCAAAGCAATTCTTCTATTTACCACGTTTCACATGACTACCATCTTTTGACGTATCAAACATAAACAACGGGGAGTTTAGTTTCAGCACATGGTAACGATTACCAGCATTCTGTTACCAGAATCTGCCTGATATCCACACTTCAACAACAGACCATACTGCATCAGGCGTGGTCTCTAAACACAGGTTTTTATGATCAGACTCTCGCTCGTCACTTTAATCTGAAAAGTTCAAAAGTCAAATACGAGTAGCTTATTAGAGTATTATCATATAGAATCCAGAAATTCTGACTCACAGCTGCATCAATTTTAACATCAAAAGCAAATAATCAATGATTCAATTACATGTATTAATTTTGCTTTTAACATAAATGTTGTTATTTCATTAATGTTGAGGCCCAGGTCCAGGATTCCGAAAGGCCACCATGACGAGAAGATATGATCAAAATCCGATACGAAACTAATCATTTGGGCGACCCACTGGTAGATCTACTTATGGATTTTAGTCCATCAACCAAAACTCATCTAAGAATTGACGTGGATATATATGATGGAGAGTCCTTAAGGACATATGCAAATATAAAATGATATAAATTATGAAAATTATTTAGATAATATAGAAATTTTAAAATGCTTAGGAACTTGTGTATACCATTCATTCATGTCTTTGTGAAGTTATGTATCTTGGTATATTTATGTCCATGTATGTATCCTTTCTTTAATGTATATTTCTAATAATTCGACTGTAGGAGACCACGGAAGGATATCGTAATGTAAAGCTTTCTGTATCAAAGACCAAAGAGCACGACAGAATGAGCGTTAATAAAAACAACTTATAGATCCTTGTATTCTTATAAGAACACAAACTCGAACCAGCCAAACACAATCCCCCACCGGACCATAGTGAGTTAAAAGCAAATGCTTCTAAAAGTAGACTGGTGCTTATATTTGATAGTATACCTACACATTCATTCCGGGCGGATGATGTCTCTGACTATTTTGGTTGCAAAAAAAATAGCTATCTCAAACACTCGACAGTGAAGTTGAAATGCATGAAAGTGTCATTCGGCCACGAACACGTGAATAAAATGATGCAATATACAACGAGCTGTGTGTACAATGACCAGAAGAATGATGCATTGACGGTTCCCCAAGCTTATAAATAGGATCCTCGAATATAGGGCGTAAGAGGTTGCGAACAGAAGCTACGGAGAACGAATTACCAAGCATACATTATGATCCACTGTGACACGGATCCGTATCCAGCTTATATAATGTGGAGGGGCTACGGAATTTTTTGGAGGGGGGGGGGCTATGCCACGCGTCCCCACAAGAAACGGAAAGGGAATTGAAAAAATGAAAATGTTTGCCAGTGTAATACAAAACCCCTGCTTGCCTGTGCGCACGAGTGACCTAATAGCTGCAAGACAAGGATCATTACCGTTAAATGATACGGATGAAAGTGAAGAATCAGACAGCTGCACTGATTTCAAGTTTCCAGTGATTCAAGGGAGGATGAGTACAAAAGTCTTTACATTGTCCCAACCGAGTCCATGATCTGGTACGTGCAGATACGTTTAGACACGATCGGCACGATTGCTACTACTGACCTCCATATATGACCGGACCTGATAGGATTACTGCGTTTACTCCAAGATTAAAATCACGATATAGCACGAATCGTGATAGTGAAAACCTAGCATAAGAGCTACCTACTACACGATGCTAAAGGAAAGCAGGGCACACTGTTGAATATTTGTAGAAACTTTTAAGACAGTGTAGAAAAATTGAAATATCGATTCGTGTCTTGCGTATTGTTTTGTACACAGCTTTTATAAAAATAACTATGGACTATTAATTCGATCACGGTATAATAGCAACGTACAACGACATCTTGTTAGAAAATTTAACTATATACCACAAAAAAGCCTATGATAACTGCAAATAAGTATACCAGTAGCGAAATCCAAACCTTCGGTGGTTTGGTAAATATAAAAAGCATCAAACATCACGATACCCATTAACCGGGTAAGACAAAAGGTCGAATCCGTCGGACTAGTGTGAGTTTGAATTATAACTTAAAAGAAAGTGATCCTTAATCACATTATCTTTGATAATTAATCGATTGTTTTCATTGACCTTTACATAATCTAATATACGTTATTGTATTATATATTGACAACTAAATATTTTTTCTGTTTGAAACAATAGTGATGGTTAAGCGTCCTGCAGCGTGTAGTGCGGGACATTTTACCCGGAGATCCTTATATGTCGAATTTCAGTATGTGTACGTCAATGTGAAAACAGGTAGACCTAAGTTGACCGACTAGATCCTTATTTTATTTCCCAAAGGCTTGTATTCTGACCACTGACTGATAAGGGAAATCAGGTTAGTGCACTTGCGCACCAAGCCACATTGGCCCCAACTGTACCTCTTAAATGTGAAATAAACAGTAACTATTTTTTCACGTTAATGGCAAATTCTACACGGAATACAAAAAGTTATGAATTAAGCTTCCAGCAGAGGCTTTTGTAGCTTATCTAAATGTCAATTCAAAATTGTTGCAATTTTTATCCATGAAACATAATTTTTCACAAGGATGTTTCAATGAGAAAATTGATTTTAACGTCATAATGATGTGACCTGAGTGAACCCTGGTATGCGATACTTCGAGATGTTAAGGTCATTGGTAAACAGCAATAACATTCTAAATGTCACCTATAAATGACAGCAACTTAACATACACTCGACACAAATTAAAAAAACCCACAGATATAGAACCATAAAATATGACAAAAATCCAAGTGCATGTAACACAAACATTATTGCTGCACCTTTAAAATGGTTATTCAAGAATGTGCGTTAAGAACAATGCTAGTGTAACGGTCTCCTAAGGGTTATTCCAGAATGTGCGTTAAGGAAAAAGATAGGGTAACGGTCTTCCAAGAGTTATTTAGGAATGTGCGTTGAGGGCAACAATAGGGTAACCGTCTCCCAAGAGATAACCGAAAGAATATTAATCTTTACACCGTTTTTTTTCTTTTTAATTGAGAAACTGCATCCTGTTTTAGTTTTAGGTAATGTTGAAGATTACGATTCCAATCACTAATCTCCGTAGCTTTCAACGATAGTGATTGATAGTAATGGCCCTCGGAAGACACGCGATTTCTCGATGGTATTTTAGTTTTCCTGATTTTGTTTTCTTTTTAGAATATATGTCGATTGCGTATTGGTGGAGGGAATAACGATAAGATCATATTGCCATTTATTACCGGATAGCCATTTCTCGGAAGTTTTATATCTTGCAGTTCAAGTCAAAGGGACACTTACTTTTCTTTATATCTTAGTTTTATATATAGTCGCCACCTTGCCAGCTGCTACAACCATTCTGTCCTCAAATTAAAGCCAGTTCTTGTAAATGTGTTTAATATATCGTCTACAATATATACATACCAAAGTTAAGTGTCTTTGATGAAGAACATATGTTTATATCAATAAAATTTAGAACGACACGTTAATAGAACACATGTCGTTTGACCAGTGCTCTCTCGGCCAATATCTTTCATCGTTCATCCATGATCTGTAATGCATTAAATAGCTCTTAGCCTTGAACTGATAGTCAAATATACAAACAATTTATTTATCGAATGCTTTGTAGCAGTTCTGATACGCTTATGATTTCCCTGCTCCAGAGGGAACCGTAGTTGTCGTGCGGTAAGGTTACTTGGATCTTGACTAGAGTAGCGCACACTACAGAAAGTAGTGCCTAGTCATTCGGGTAAAACAATAAAAAAAAGAGGTGCATGCGTGATCTTATTGAAGTGTAAGCTAACGAATGAAATCTAATTATATAAGTATAGGTTACTGGGATCTTGACTAGGGTGCGCTACAGAAAGTAGTGCCTAGTCGTTCGGATGAAACATTTTTTAAAAACAGAGGTTCATACGTGTACTTATTGAAGTGTAAGCTAACGAATGGAATCCAATTCAATAAGAATTGTGTTCTAACTTTCACCCCGGGGTATCCATGTATGCCTAACGCATGGTAAAAACCAAAATACCATTGATGGCATAAGCAACAATATATATGCTAGGTCAAGGTATTTATCTAGGTTTCAAAATTAATGATCCGTGCTTACAGAGAATGGCTGGGATCTGGGCAGATGACTTGGATAGGAAGAGTGCGTTTGGACGAATGAATGAAATGGGATTTAACGTCCTACTATTATATTCCATGTATACATCTATATAGAGTCCCTGGCAGTTATAAATCGAAATAACAATAGGTCTTAGTATCGTTGCCAGGGCACAAATTCCCCCATAACACACTGCATGTGATATAGTACAGGGGCCGGTTGCTCAAAGCTCCGTTATCTTTTAACGATCCGTTAACTTTAACGAAGAGAAAGTTTGTTGCTGGAAATAAAGACCCCGAACATTCCGTGATGCAAATTTTCCCTTCATATTTATGCTAACATTTCTAAAGTAAAAAATATATTCTATAGTGTTTCTATAGTAAATTTACCAAGATATGTCCGTTACCAAGATAAGTCCATTAGAGTTTAACGGATCGTTAAAATAACTTAGTTTTGAGCAACCGACCCCTGGACGTTAAAACTCAATTTTATTTTCTCCACGCCATTGTCGGTTAAAGCGTCGATCATTGACTCAAACTCAACTGAACTGACTATAAGCTTACTACAAAGTATTTCATCTTTGCCATATGTAGAGTTTATTAAAGGAGCTAAATGGCTAATATTTTGGACCTAGAAATTGGCATAAATAGGTCGCTACACATGATTATGAAATAAGTAATTTATATAAACCGATTGACATTTAATCGTTTCCGAAATACGCCAGGGGTCTCAACCGAAAGTCAGCTTCTAGCGTCTGGTCATTCCAGTCAACGCCGCTAGTATTTATTTGGCATGCTCTTCAAAAAAAGAATATTGCATTATCGTTTGACATGACTTATAGAATATTCCTGCATGGCCTCATTCTTTGAGCACCTTGTTACAGATGACGCTGAAACGCATTATATTAAAATGTTTATTTTGTCTTAAATATTGGATATCAAAAGCCTATCTTTTCCAGGTAAGATCACAACACCCTGCTGATTTAAATTGCAAAAAAATCATGTGTTCAATGTCGAAGATTTGGGATGATGTTAAGTTACGGACTAAGCTACTTTAAATAACAGCTAGAACTCACGTTATGTCTGCTATCTCCATGACTTGACATCATTTAAAAGAATTAGATCATATCTGGTGTAAATATACAAACCTAATCAGCAATGACAGCTCATTATTTATCTTAAACCCTTTACTGTATCTATAACTGCACTCGTGATTTATCAAGATAGCTAAACCCGAAAAAAATAACATCAAATCTAAACAATTATAATTTGAAATGATAAGAACGGTTAGATGTATGTAATTGTTCTAAAGACGGGTAACCTTCTCAGCATCTTATCTTCTCTGGCATAATTTATCGTAGTCTACTTTAGTTCTAAATATAGAATAATTCGTAAATAAATGAAATGAAAAAAGCAATTACAACAACGATAATGATAACATTACCGAACTCAGTAGTTCACGACGAAAGTATAAACGTATCCAAACTGTGAAATATTTTCTTTAACAGCAGCGACAGTGAAAAACATTTTCAACAGCAACGGCAGTGAATACGTTTACATACGTTTACAATAGCAACGACAGTGAAAACATTTGCTGAATCCTTTACAATGGCGACAGTTTATATGTATATATTTGTATACAAATAAAAGTTAAATAAAATTATCTACAGTGATATAATCCTTTACAACGACACCCTTTGAACATGTTTTGAATTGCAACAATAGTGAAAACGCTTACAACGACGACCGTGAAAATGTACAAAGACAACACTAGCATAACCTGCCCCCGGTGGCCGTAAAAAATGCTTTGGATTTTGGAATCGAAAGAAGTAGCCACCCACCCCCATCATTGTGCACACATAACCATTAAAATGAAATTACATGCTAGTCTCAAAATGAACGACGTATGTCATTAACAAAATAAAAAGCAACCAAATGATAACATTTTTTAGGACTTCGAATTTTGTCTAACGGTTTGGATTGTTCGTACTTGGTTTTATTTTATTCTTAGTCTCAAAATGTCTGATTTACTCATATCAGAATAGCCGCATTTATTGCATATGGTTGGGGTAAGGAATTTCACACGAAAAATACACACCCCTCCCCCCCCCCCCAAAATACCCAACCCAGGCTTTTACAGTCAGACCATAATTGCGAGATATACAATATCGAATCTCACAGATTAAGATACTGTGTCACGTTTTCATATATCCATGTTAACACTTGTCACTGCACCTATACTAATCCGCCATGTTTATTTAATTCACGTGCTAAAATAAGCCGTAGCCTAGAGATACGCCTGTTTCGATCTTGAATCTGGTCCAACAGTAACATTATTCTAAGGACCTAGTTTCGTAATCTCAATTGTAACACAAACAACTGTTGCGAAATGGGATATAGCTGGGAACGGTTGTTTTTTTATGAAACAGACCTTGGGTTTGTTTGTATGTAATTGCGATCCGATCTTCATTAATCTATCGAGGTATTCAGTCTCACGAACTGACTTTTAAAACAAATTTAGTCCGATGATAGGGGTTTATTTACTAATTGTAGAACGGTAATCTGTCTGGAGACGGCTGCTATCTCGAATCCAGCCTGCCAACCGTCTCATGTATATAATTCATTTAAGTACACGGCTCATTATCAGAACAATTTAAATGACTGTAATGTAAATAAAATTGTAACGTGATGCGATGCTGCAGATGTGACGTCGAGTTACTAATGATAAAGGTCAAGTTGCTATTAAAAGAAAAAGAAAGTACATGTCTGCTGATCAAGGAGGTTGGTGAAACATCCAAAGAACACGTTGGTAAAAGTACTATTTCGTTTGTGGGAAACTGGATCTGGACGAAACAGTAATGGTTTCTGCTAAACCAACGATTGTGGTATAAGAACAATCCTTTATATTACAATCACTGGGGTGAAGGGTCGGGGATTAGTGGGCGGGGAGGATTGTTTAACTCGTGTGAGTAAGATCACAAGGTCTGTTATTAATGTTTAGATTCCAGCCTCGTGGGTTTTCTCCGGGTCCACTGGTTTCCTACCACAGCCAAAGTCCCCTGCACGCAAGCGAATTATTGAAATAAAATTGAACTATATGTGAGATCCGAAATTGCCATGCCTATATAAATCCTATGTACCTCTCACACAGACTTTGGTGTATTGTTTTCTAATTTAGTTTTAGTTATATCAGTCATTCATACTTCAAATGGTTATAAGCTCTCACCCAAGAAGACTCATTCGATTTAAACTTTAGATAATTCACCACAATACCCATTCCTGTTTACCAATACACATGATTTATTTGGAAACAATTAATGTGAACTTGGTCAAAACACCAGCTGTAATAAAAAGTTACACGTCAAAATAAAACCATCGTAATCATATTATATATTTATAGCATTCGGGGGATTAACGGATTTCATACAGAAACTAATGTCCATTAGCATTACTCTGATAAGAAGACAATTTAAATGATATAGATCCGTATCCATTAACTCAAAAAAACACAGCAGATGTGCCTAATTTAACTCGTTGTGCCTTTACTTATTGTTCAAAAATGAAGTTAGATACATAATGATGACGAGAGTAGTAGATTTATTTGAGTACATTTTTTCGAGAGCAGTAGAAATGTGGTGAAATGCTACTTTAAATTATTGTAATAATAAACAATGTATATATAAGAGAACACGTGATCTTGTCATCACCTGTATAAACAAGCTTTATAATTACATCTCATTATCTATCTGTATATTAAACATTGTCCATGAACGTTAACCCTTGCAAAAAATATCGTTTTTAAACCCATGTTAAAGAAACGTAGGCTAACAGTATAATGTTGTGACGACATTATAATGTCCCTTTAAATCATATACAGTGCCGTGCAGAGTTTTGGTGGTGCCCGGAACGTAACTCCATGACTGTATGCTAATTCAAGGCCCAGAAAAAAAGTCACAAACACCAAAATCAAGGCGATCATTTCAACTTTCAGTTTTCTATCTTCGATTTAATTCCTCTAATATTAATGCCAGGGTCCACCGTTCTTTATAAAGTGTTTCTCATACAAAAGTAATTTCTCCCGAGAGGACTGGATTAAAATACATTCGCTATCTTATAAATCATGACAGATCAAACGGGGGTCTTATTCCAGATCAAATTTGTCCACAAACCACTTAACGTGACAAAAATTAAATATTAATACCGTATAATATAAGCAACGATTGTACTATTACGTAATTATTTCGGAGGTCTCGGTACACGTATTCTAACTTTGACAATATCATTAGCAGCAAAGTAGGACGTTAAACCCCATTTCATTTTGCTATTGTGCAGACTAACTAGTAAACAACAATAAAACAACACACTACTAAAAAGATGAAAATTTTAATGGTGTTCGTTCACAAAGCTAAATCGCCAGCTTGATGAAAAATTGTTTACTCAATTAATAATTGATAAAATCGGGAGTCACGGTGGATCAGTGAGTAGTTTGTTCTTTTCATTGATGTAGGACATAAGCCCTGACAAGAGACAACATACATGTATAGTTGTTCGGATGATACGAAAACCCCAGGTCCCGTGTAGACATTGGCGTGTACGTCAAAGAATCCTTGGGTAGTTGGTATTCGATTTAATAGTTGGTCGTAGCGCCACTGCACGTGCAAAAAAATCCCCCATAACACACTGTATGGCATATACATGTACCCGTGTTCATTAGCCAGTTGGAGAAGAAAAGCAGGACGGTAAGCACCCTTTCAATGTCATATCATGCATAATACCAACACGCACCACAAGCATTTACAAATATCAATCCGACATAAAAAAAATTTATGTGGCAACATTTTAACGGTCGTTATCATGGAGAATTTTTTCTCCTATCAGCAATTGATATGGTGGATTGATTGAGAAAGTACTTCCGTTAGAAATAATGATTTATCACTTTCGTATTGACTTGGGAAATGTGGAGTTGGCCATATTTTTTCTGGTTAGGATATCTTCATCAAACCATAAATATACTAGTAATATATCATCTACTTCATTTATCATCAAGTTCCTGGCTTTTAGTATTCCAAAATAAATCTATATGAATATAGCGTATGGCCAGACATTCTTACATTTGGCAATACTTGACCTGTTGCCTTTTGACTTATTTATGGTGGGAAAATATTCCGGCCATTGGTGTCAGAAGTGTCTGGTTAATTCTACCTTAGGGACATGGCTCTCAGACGAGCGAAGTAGATTTCCAGACAGATCTGACCATCGGTTATATAAATATAATGTCAACCTCGCGTCTATTACAAGCAATGCAAACAAACACCATTGTGGAAATAGACAAAATAAAGACTTATAAACGCAATGTAGGCCTATATGACGTTAGGCCAAAAAAAACCCATGTACCTGTGGCCGCCTGTGGTATAGGTTAGGCTACTCTATTTTATGGAGCCAATATATCGTCACCCGAAACGTTTTCTCTCCGTTTCCCACGTCTTATAAATCGATCGGGGTGTCGATTGCTCAGACAAACTCAAACTCACAGCCGTTCGAATTAGCATTACCTTCCGGAATCGTAATAGGAAATGAAACTAGAAATGCTAAGAAAACATATCAAACATTTTACTTCTTTAAAATTGTCCATCACATGAACATGAAAAGATCATAATGCTTCTAAATATTCTCCGACCGATCCCAAAATGTTTTGGTCAAGTAACTGTAAACATAGGTATTATTCTATTAGGCCTTATATATTTGTTGGATTTTGTTTTCCTGGTTAAGTCTCAGTAGGAATCATACAAATATAGAATTAACTGAAATAACGAACTTCTATTTTCGGCAATGGCAAGCTCAGCATCGTGATTTTCTCTTTCTATTATTTCCTTCGGCTAATTGGCCTTTCCAATTAGTATAAATAAACCCCCCAGAATAAACATAATTGATAAACAGCGAAAACAACGCATAATGTATCAACATATTATTTTGTTCTTAAGACAATAATAGCACCATAGCGTTCCAAACATTACAACAGGGATGGATGCAGGCCACAAACAAATTTAGTATGGAGCTCCTTATTGAGCGCCCTCTCGCTCTCCCTGTCTCTCTCTCTTTCTCCCTATCGGGGGGGGGGGGCGACTGGTTAGCAGTTAGCACATGCGTGTTGTATCATAAAGACTGTCATTGAGTCAACTGGCGTTGTTTCAAATACCCGGTTGTACATGACAAGGAGTAGGGTCGCATGTCCAGCCTCGTGGGTTTCTTTTTCGGGTCCCACGGTTTCCTTCCTCCACTGCTAAAGACCCCTACGCGCAAGCGAATTGTTGAAATAAAATTAAACCCTATGTTAGTCCCGAAAGTTGTGTCGAGTGGACGTTAAACCCCATCTCTCTCTCTCCCTCTCTATCTCCCTCTCTCCCTTTCTGGAAGTCTGATTCCACGCTATAAGTTTTCACACTGATAAACATTCCCTGTACATGATGCATGCAATGATATTTAATGAAAATATAACATGTGAAAATGTGCATACTCAATACACCCAGCCCCTGCCTTACCCATCGAATCGTCCAGCGTCGAACCAATTGGCGTCTCCCTTTGGAATATTACGGTCGAGATAAGATTAAATAACGATTTCTTCTGTTTTCTTGAATTACCCTAAAAGAAATCAATCTAGATGCATGTAAACTAGAAATCTATAGCTAATAACAAGACAAAAAACATACTCGCGAAATATTCGTCTGGTAACAATACCATGTTGTTAATTTTTGACATTCTGAAAGTGTTCTATTACTGAATTAGATTAACACACGTCTGCAAGCATTGAACGAACGACTTTTTCAATCAGCATTTCTATAAAAAGGTTTATTACTTAGTAAATATCAATCTGATTAAAATACAGATCATATTTCGCTTCGTTTTTTTATAGTTCAAAATTTCGATCTAGGATTGTTACATAACCCTCGTTCTGGATGATGTGACGGATTAGCCAATAAAACCGTCTGTTACATGTTACTGTGGGTAAACAACCAGAAACATCAGCGTTGATTGGTTAATCAAATGTCTAGCGTCATAGGATCAAAAGCCGTGCGTATAACACCGGAAGTATACAAAAAGCGAAACGAAAAATAGATCTGTATTTTAATACATTTATTTCTGAATAAAGAATGCAGTTTGATTCTGAATATATAATGCTGTACGTTAAAGATCTGCTTGAAATTGGAAGTCGGGCTAAGAGTATGTCCTGGCGCAGCAGTCATGGTAAAATGGAGTTTAACGTCCACTCGATACAAACTAGGTCATTTCGGGACTAGAATATGGTTTACATTTAATTTCAATAAATTCTCTTGTGCGTAGGGGTCTTTAGCAGTGGCAGAAAACCGGAGGACTCGGAGAAAACACACGAGGTTGGACAGGCGACCCTACTCCTTGCTCAGTTAGTATAGAAACGTAATGCGTTAAACGTTACTACTTTTATTTTCTCGAATGTAGATTTGAGAATATCGTGAAAGTGACCGAGCCTATGGTGTAACGTATTTAGTAGATCGCGATACGCCCATGATTGGTCTATAGTTTATATTTGGTAGACGCCCACCATACACCACATGTGACTATATAAATTCAATATAACTAAAAGATTATTACTATTTTCACACTTCAACAGATTGTAAACTATAAACATACATAATACTATAAAAGTTAATTGCTTTGAAGCAAATCTATTATTTGGCGTGTCAGGTCGAGTAGAAAGAGCTTTTATTTTGAACTGCGCAAATAGTCCATATCAAAAATACGCCCAAGTGGGAATGAATGAAATGGGGTTTAACGTCCTACGCTTAAGCATCTAACCTAGGCCAATTGAAGACGGGCATACTCCATACAGTGTGCTATGAGGGAAAATTTTTTGCCCATGCAGCGGCGCTACGGCCTACTCTTGTATCGAATTCCAACTGCCAAGGGATCTTTTACGTGCACTCCAATTTGTACACGGGACCTCGGTTTTTCGTCCCATCCGAACGACTAGGCAGCTGTTCTTGTCAGGCCCTCCTTCTGCATCACTGACAAGGGGAAATCACGCCGGAAAATCGAGATGAACTTCCTCGGCCAATGCAGGGATCGAACACTCAACCTCCAGGCTAGCGAACCAGCGCCTTATCCACTTAGCCACCGTGATTCCCCGCCCAAGTGGGATATGGATTCGGTTGCAGATAGAAGATGTGGTGTAAGCCTATTTTATGATGGATATCACCGTTTTATTCGTATATTTTCAATGTATTTTAAAATACAGTGTGCTACTAGGGGAATTTTGCCCGGGCAGTGGTCTTACGACCTACTTCCAAATGTCAAGGGTTCTTTTACGTACAAATCAACATCCTTATATATAAGAACAACCATGGTTGTATTAGTATCAAACACCAATTAAAACTTGGTAAGATATTATTACACTTCTATGAACCCTTGGATGGTCTTAAATATCAGCTTGTCTTCAGTCAACGTACCAAAGTGTTGATATGCATTTTACCCTTATACACTTGCGGTCAGTATAATTCTCTTTGCACCTAAACTAATGAATTTTAATTCCATGCACTCTGGAATTTGTTTCAGTCGCCTTTGAAATTTTTACAAGCATTAACAGCTGTTTAACACGTGATAAAATGTTTGAATAAATTCAAATTATGGCGAAGGTTTGGCATAGTGTTGACCAGATGGCATTTACAATTCCCACGACTAAAGATGGACGAACCGAGTTTGAATTCAGGATATTTTGTAATTGTGACTGAAAAGGGAATGATTATGAAATAGGCGGACACATGTTTTATTTGAAAATTCAAAAAATCCACAAGGCGTACCAATCCACTGTCCATATTAACACGTATATCTGGCTCGAAGTTTACTTTTCATATTATTTCCAGATGGTGGGCCTTGTTGATTGTGTTGTTGTTAAAATTCAATGCCGGCGTAGGCCAAGTTAATTTTTCGAGTTCTACAAGGAAAGGGGTTCTAGTTGTTCGGGTCGGATGAATCTGATTGTTTTCATTGTTAATAAAGAGCATTGCGATGAAACCATACCACATCCTTTCACGATGGTAGGCAGTAGTGTGATTTTGTTTTTGAAATCTTTTGTCAAGCCAAATATTTTACTGTTATAAAAATCACACTGTTATTTGAAATATTAATATTGTAATATATATAGTTCTGCACGGAACAAACGACTAGAATCCAGGCGTGATCGAGAGGAAACATTTGAGATTTCCAACCCGGTACTGGCTGTCGGGTTGCCTATCTGTGTGGTAGGACGCAAAACCTAGGCCCATGGACTCTCCGGGCAAATTCTTCTCAGTAACAATTAACACGGGGTTATAATTTTGATGGGAATCGCGTTTTTGTACCATCTGAAGTACACGACAGGTTGTTAGTTATGGTTATTAGTTTTAGTTATGGTTATTAGTTATGTAATAGTTATTAGTTATGGTTATTAGTTATGGTCTATATTTAACTTGGCCTGTATCTACAGTGTACATAAATAGTATATTAATATAAGTTATAATGTTGAAATGATATGTTACTTATGCAGTGTTTTTGTAAGGTCTTACATACGATATCAAGTAAAGGCTTGGGACAGTCTAGTCGTTCGAAAGGGACACAAATTTGTGCCAAGGGCCAAATTTGAAAAAGGCCTCAGGCCTAATTTGCTACCCTTGTAAAATGACGTGATTATTATTATTATTAAATGATGTCCCGTTTACACGTTGAGGTGTCACAAAAGAACCGTTTTGACAGTCGGATTTGGCGGAAACGTCAATGTCCGGGCAAATATTCCCTCCTATTATATCACGCGACATGACGTATGCCTATCTTCCTTTATCCCAGTTGGTGCAGAAAGGTAGGACGTTAGACCTCGTTATATTTCATTTCCTAACAGGTTTAGAAATTGTCCTAATCGCACGATCGCATTGAACGATTAAAAGGATAAATCTGATTGTTTTCATTGTTAATAAAGAGCAAACCGATTTACAAAAAAACTCACGCACAGCAGCGTCTGAATTACGGTAAAGACACATAACGAGTTTTCAGGCAACAATGGAGAACGAGGAAATATAAAATTCTGCGCGGATGTTTATTTTTGAATTAAACAAATTGCAGGAAAGTTTGTTGATTATGAAATATGATATTATAAACTGATGTATCCGGTTTCCTGCTGACATTTACATTTATATCTCTACAGATACGAGGCATTCGATAAAATGCGGTAAAATTTCGATCGACATACCGAAAAGGATCTTAATATAGAAAATGCACATAACGACTATTTATTGAAATTATTCATCAAAATGATACTTTCATATCTCTACAGATACGAGGCATTCGATAAAATGCGGTAAAATTTCGATCGACATACCGAAAAGGATCTTAATATAGAAAATGCACATAACGACTATTTATTGAAATTATTCATCAAAATGATACTTTCATATCTCTACAGATACGAGGCATTCGATAAAATGCGGTAAAATTTCGATCGACATACCGAAAAGGATCTTAATATAGAAAATGCACATAACGACTATTTATTGAAATTATTCATCAAAATGATACTTTCATATCTCTACAGATACGAGGCATTCGATAAAATGCGGTAAAATTTCGATCGACATACCGATTATGTAGGAGCTATAGATCTACCTATTGCCTATCTTTTATTTGGCCTAAAATGGTTTATAAGCTATTAAATAGACATTTATTCACACGACAAGCCCGTAATCAGCTTTCTATGAATGGTTGGAATATTTAATGGGATGAAACACGATCGCCATTTAATAATTTAATTTAAAAATGGATAATCGAGACTCTGCTAATCATCCTTAGAAAGGTAACAATGAAAATAGAGATTATAATATAAATGTACGGTACGCTATTCGTCGAACAGTCATAACTCAGGGTGAAGTAATTTGGCTGACATTTGCAATATAATCCTTTTCATTATCTATCTTAAAACTATTAACCTATAGCGAGAAATGTCAGCCCTTTATCTAAATCTTGCATAATGCATCTTTAATGCGAGCAAACCTATCACCACTATTTATTTAAATTATATATCATAAGATATGATATCATATTTATCCATTTTCCCAGGAATACAATTAATTATGCATGTAAATGGATTTAGAACCTATAAGCGTCTACACGGGGAACATAATATAGACTCGGTAAAACAAATATTGGTTTCCAGCTATATCCATGAGAACACGGGTGTTAGAGTAGCTTAATAGGACTTAACTGTTTCTAATCAAACTTAGATTTTAATTAATCGTTTTTGGCTTTGAAACTTGCGTATACAAAGCAATTTCAAAAAAAACATTTTTTATTCGAAATCGTTAAATCACCCTATGTGGGCTAAAAGTGATTTTTATTGTTCTCACATAGACCATTGTGTAAATAAACTAATAGTGTCATAAATATTTCTATGTATAGTGTATTAAAATTATGACGTAGACAATCTCGACTCGTCATTGCATTATGACGTCAAAGCAGCAAGGATAGGCCGCAACGAAACTTAAACTTACGGGATAGAAAGTTTCTCCAATTTCCAGCCAAGAAAATGTCACAAAGTTCAATTGACGCGCTAATATTAGGAATGGGAGAAAGCCCACAGCAGAAATCTAAAACTTTAAAACTAGATTTAACCAAAGACACCGAAAAAGATACAAGGGTGCCGAAGATACATCCTGACACTCCAAATAGTCCAAAAATTACACGAAAAGTTAAAAATGAAATTTTGGATGTGAGTGCTGGTGCCAATGAAGAAGGTTGTAAACCGAAGTCGGAGGTTCTCAAGGGCGAACCAGGTGCAGATAAGGTCAAAGAAGAAGAGTTGGAGCCATCCATAGCTAAATTAGCAGGAATTAAAATCAATGGACCGGATAATAAACAACCCTCATCAGCCGAGTGTTTAAAAAGTTGGATGGAAAGAAGATTAAAAGAAGATTAAAAGAAGATAACTAGTGAACTAAGGGAGAGAGAAAGAGAGAGAGAAAAAAAAATATCCATAACTATCAGTTGTCAAATAGACAAATATTATGTATAATTATATCGAATAAGAATATTCAAAATGCCACTTACATAATATACAATACAAAGTTATTTCGAAGTGTTTCTAAATAAATAAAGATAAAAAAAACCTTAGTGTACTCGTTCTCTTTTTATTTAGGTGATAATTTTACTTGGTATCGGAGTAAAGAATTTCTTTTCAAGCATGAACCATTCTTTTACTTGCTATATCATAGCTTTAGTATTTCAGCGAAGCGGCTGATAGCTGTTACATAAATTGTAACAGAATCTTACAGTTTTTGCGTGTCTATCTAATCCCTCGAGGTTGTATTCCGAATCTTTTAGTGTGGGGCCATTTTCTTTGATGTAAAATATTTGAACACATGAATGCGATTAATGGGGCGTAGCGTTGTGGAATCTTTGAGGTAGAAACATTTTATTTTTGGAAAACTAACAATTTTGATGAGTGCATTGACATTTCAAACAGCAACTAAAACAATAACCAGGCCGTCGATCTGCCATCTGACAGATAATTACGTCACATCTGTGCGTTATTGATTGTAGCAGACAATGATATGCAGCAGGGCGGAGACCTCTCGGCAAAAAAACAATGGAGTACTCTGACCTGTCAGGAAATGCACCCATCAAACACACGAGAAAATTCAAATTGTCGTCCACTTTAATTATGATAATTGGAAATTTTCCTTCCTGAATCTGCAGAGAAAAAGACAGTTTCTATTATGCCATCAAAGCCTTCAAGTCCCCATATATTTGCTATTTCCTCAGATATTTGCTCATTTATGGTTATTGAAATGGTAGTATTTGATGCAATTAAACAAGAAGAATAATGCCCCTTAGTCAAACAGTACATTAACCAGAATGTTGTTTTTTTTTTTAAATAAATCTTTCCGATTTTCCTCTTTGTAATTCTGAGACTTAAGTAATATGGGGCTTAGTTCAAATCATCCAAAAGAGATCTATATTTTTAAGATGTAAATTTAGAAAGCCAAGGCCAATCATATATTTAAATTTGGAAAAAAATCAATAATAAGGGTTAAAAATAGACCGTATACATTTAAAACAACCTTTCTTTACCCACCCATCCCCCACCCCACCACCGTCTCCATTTTGGTCAAATAATTATTGGGTAGCCGAATGGTGTAAAGGGTGCGCGGTAAATGGCATGGTCTGTTATTATATCAGGTAGTGCGGTTTCGAGTCCCTGTTTGTACGTGACAAGGAGTAGGGTTGCCTGAAAATAAAATTGAATATTATGGTAGTGCCGAAATGACCTAGTTTGTCTCCAGTGGTTGTTACCCCCCCCCCCCCCTCTCTCTCTCTTTCTATCTCTCTCTCTCTCCATTAAATCAATGGATGTCTTTGATTCGATGTGTTCTGTCTTGAACATTTTGATCTAGATTATCGTGTGACTAATTTTAAAATTGACCATACGTTAGTTTAGCAATGGGGGTGGTGGGGGTGTATTTTGCCTGGATAGCGGTGATGTGCCCCATGCTCTTATTTCGAATCTCAACGGTCAATGGTTCCTTTACATGCACGCTCACGTTTGACCAGGGCCTCGGATTTCCACCTCATCTTGCCATGCTTTCAGACTTGCATCACTGGCAAAAGGTAACCACGACTTTGAATTTCCAAATATTTTCTTGGCCAAAACCAGGAACGAACCCAAGAACTCATTCCATTTCACTTTATGTCATTTACGTAGATTACATGAACTTATAGAATATTAATATGCTGGCCATGTCAAACCGCAAGAGGTAAACACATTTTCAAGCATGCCTATAGCAGTTGTCTCCCTTTCATTTTCCGTAGACAAAGTTATCCTGTATATTATTCATTTATTCCTTTCGTGAACAACAGATAAAGCAAACCCACTTTAGCCAAATATAATATCTAGGAGTGATATCGTGACATTTTGACATTTTATTATCGACCCTATACGTGTATTCACAAAGAGTCACCATTATTAATTCTCGATACGAAATGCAGTAAGCGTTATTAATAATTCTACCACCGCCCCCCCCCCCTCTCTCTCCTGGTGATTTACTTTTTATTTATGTTTTGATTTTCTGGTCTAGAGTTGGTGAAAATGGTTTGAAGTTTTTGGTGAATTAGTGATTTTGAGTCGAAAGTTCCAGGAATTAAAATACTTTCTGAACCATCGTAAATTTTAAACGGATGTCTTCGATTATGAACAAACTACTTAACTTTGGTTATTATAAACTTACCTGTGTGTTTGAAATCAACTCCCGTTAAATGAAATCCATTGCACAACTAATTTTGAATTTTTTTGTGACTATTTATTTCGATCGTATGAGTTTGGGCGACGAAAATTATCAATTGAAGGCAGTCCTCCTGCACTTACTAATATAGGAGATTTATATTGAAACCATTGATTGCTAGTCTATCAATTTTATTCACAATGAAAATATCACTGATTGCACTGATACTTGTAAAGATATAGCCATATATAAACTACGAATATCCTATCTTCTAAGGATCTTGGAGCCATCTCCGAAGTCTCTGAGTGTATTGTTAATTTGATCGCAGTCTTTCGACCAACTAATAACTAATAACCGCTCCAGTAACAGCTTTAAGCGGGTTGCGACAGCCCCCAAGGTGTCTATATTGGTTGGGTATATAATGCCAATAAGCCCGTATTAAGCGGAACATTAATTCCGATTCGACAGTTTTGACCAAAGTGTGAAAAGGCCCGTAAAACGAATGTAGTTGTCTTTGTGCCGCACGCGTGTTCAAAAAATAATTATCCCATCAGAGTCGCTAATAAAATAATTAAAACAAAATATTTCAAAAGGTAAAGCTATAAAATTTGCAGAGATTTTACTAGAATGTAAAAAGGAGGTAACAAAAAAAAAAGGAATGCGGGTAATTATGTGTGCAAACCAATGACGTATAGGCTCAACCCCAATGCCAATTGAATTGTCGTAAAAGTACCAACAAGCGTTTCGATTTCCAATGCTGCAACCCTGATTTCCAACACACAGGTAAGTTTATAATATCGAAAGTTAAGTAGGTTTTTTTTATACTCGAAGAAATCCGTTTATAATTTACCACGACTCAGACTGTTGTTAATTTAGTAAAGTAACTAGTATTATAAACAAACTTCAATTCCACAAGAAAATAATTAGTAGCCCTACTCCACAATAATTCAATCTTAGTTATCTCCCTTTCGAAGATGGCGACCTCCATTGTGTGTGTATTTTGATAAATGTCCAAAACTTTTAATTTACAAGCCTAATGTGTGAGACAACTTGATTTAGTTGAAGATCAGAATAGTTATAACATTTTCCTATCGGAAGCCAACATGCGTATAAGATATGTTGGACGAATAGCCCACTTCAAAGGGAAAACTCTGTATGAAATTGCGTGCAACCTGAAAAATTTTGGAGAAGGTCGTGTTGTCACAAGATTAAACTTTCTGAACAGATATCCAGAGAAAAGTTATTATAGACTTACTAAAGTGCATCCAGACCTAACAGATCTAGTAAGTAACTAATCACATTGTATAAGTCACAATGACAATGTATCACAACTCAGCCCATTATCTATCGGAAAAGAGGTAGCACGTCATTTCGGACTCGCGTCATTTCGGACTCAACACAAACGTCGTTTCGGACTCAATCAGACGACCTTTCGGACTCGGAGTGGTGACGTTTCGGACTCAGTATGGCGACCTTTCGGACTCGGAAAATTATATGTATATATTTGTAATAACAGTTTTTTCTTTCGTTTTAGGTGAGGCTGAAAACAGGCCATTCACGATAATAAAGAAATTAAACATTGATAGTTGTGTTTTATTTAACTCTTACAGGCACTCATTTTATTTATAGAAAAGAATAACTTTTTTTCGATGAAGAACCAATTCCACTTGAACCCGAACTCAATGGTAAACTGTTAACTTGTATATGTTGTCATTCTCGTGCAGATTTCTTTGAATAACAGAATTGTCCCGTGTATCAAAGATCAAAGAATATAAACGCACGTAGCCATTCTTTGGTGTTTTAATGCGAACTCACTCTATCTAAAAGCGGCTCCGGCGCTATTTAAGAGATTATGTTTGACCCAATATTAACCATCGCCAATTTTTTTAAATCATGGGATAAAGTCAATTAACAAACAATACGGGTCTTACCGTCTACATGTACTTGTGTACATACAACATGTACGTAATTTTACTCAATCAGTGAAATTACTTTTAATCTTTGTTGATCACCTCGTCTTGTATCTACTGTTAAATTTACTCAATCCGCTAAAATCACACCAGTATTATTTGCTGTTAATCAAAATATAAATCGCGTAATGACACGTGGTGTGTATTTGTTTTGTTTTTGAACTTTATAAACAACAACTTGTGCGATAAGTAATAATGCAGCAGATATTAATATATGATCAGTAGTGTGGTTTATAATACCATTGTTTAAGTATGGCGCCATTGTGGTGGGTTGGGAGAACAATGTCTCGAGAAAATCGTGCAGTCGGCTATATTTACATTTGTAATACCGACAGTTCAAAGAAGCATTGACAACTTAAGGTCCTTGGAAGCCAATCATATACAAATTACATGATTGTGTTGTGTACTAACAACACTCTTAGTAATGTAAATTATATGAGGTGATATTATTAATCATCGCCGAATATTTTAGATCATGAGATGTTTGCTTGTGGACGAGTTTACGGACACCTGTTCAATATATGAATGCAACATACAAACATCTGACCGTATTCATGCAATAGACCATAATTATCGATTTTTACCGTAAAACAGTAATCAGTAATTGGCGTTAATGTTGTATAATTTTATGTTCTATACCCGAGTCCGAAACGTCATCTACCCGAGTCCGAAACGTCATCTACCCGAGTCCGAAATGTCGAGGACAATTTTTTTAGAGTCCGAAATGACGTAAGTCCGAAATGACGCGAGACCGAAGTGACATGTAATCGGAAAAGAGAGGAGGAAGTGTATTGTCAGTATTGATTGAGTTGGTTTGGAGGAATGAATGATTAAAGGACAATATTGGTGTCAGTCATTATCACATATGTGATAGAGCGGGTTAAACACATTCCAAATATACTTTTAACACAGAGCGCATTGCTCAATAGCAGAGTATACGCTAACTGAATCGGCAGTGACGTAACGACAGTGAAAACATGAGCGAGTGGTCTATATAAGTGACTGAAGCGGCGAGCAATAACAGACAGACGGCTCAATTTCTGCTCACTCATAATTCCTTCGAAGACCAACATTTGTTACATGTATATGGGACTGCAAAAGAATATCTGACAATTCAATAAAGTAATTGAATGTCATTAGATAAGAGAACACCAAAGAAAAACAGAAAAAGTCAGTGTATTACCATGTTTTATAAGGCAAAGAGTGAATATAAACAAGGGAATGTGTAGACTATTTCTATTTTTTTTGTGTTCTCTTATCTAATGACATTCAATTTAATTCAATTACTTTATTATATTGTCAGATTCTTTTAAGAACTACCAATTATGACAACAAATGTACCGTATCCATTTATAGTTTGACACCAATTGTGTGTCAAATATAGCCCATCTTTAAAGCCCTTTTTGTCCTACCAAATAAAGTTAACATTAAGCCTATATGCGACTGGACATGCCGCATTCTTTGTTCCAAGTAGGATTTGGAAGTTTATGCGGATACTGAAAATTTGACATTGACAGCAGTAGTTTATGGAGAGAAAATAAACAAAAATGAGTCCATACGACAGTATTGACTGTTGAAATATAACAACAAAAGAAGATTCACCTGGCTCATCAGAGATAGAAATGTAGCCTGGAGTGTAGTCACCTTATATTTATGAATCAGACACATCTTTTAGTGCTTTTCAATGTTGAAAAAAAATACAATACTTGCTTGGACTCTTTAAGGTTATTTTGAATAATAATTTTATACACTAGGTAAAAGTGATAATGCCTGATTAATATTATAATATGTTAAATGAAACAAATATTTATAAGATTAAGTTTGAGATAATATTATATATAATACATGTACCTTATATTTTACAGAAGTTAAGAGAAGGTGTAGCATGGGGTGAGAAAACATTCAGGGGAGACAACTTAGGTGTGAGAAAAATTGAAACTGGTCAAAAAACGGACTGGAAACTAATTCCTAAAGAGGAAGAAACAGATTTTTGTAAACTAACAGAAAAGGATAAACGGGAAGAAAGAATAGTAGCTGCAACAGTGCCATTTCCTCCTTTTTTAGAAGCTTGGTTAAAACAGGATCTGCGGAGAAAAGGCAAAGATGACTCTGCGTCTTTTGTTTTAAAATTGAGAATAGAACAATCATATACAAATAGAGCAAAGCTGTCATCAGAACAGTAGACTTTTAATAGAAAATATGTATTTGTAATTCGTGTGTTTGAATTGGATGTGTAAATCAGTAAGTTTTATTGACGAATTTTGTGTATCCTATTGAAGAGGTTTATAATAATGATAATAAATATGAACATATAATGTATATGGCCTTTATCTAGCAGTGAGCATTAACGTCTCGGAAATGCAATGCCTTTGAGATGAATATATTTTAATTTTAGTTTCAATACCAGGAACCATGGTGGCTATAGAAGTGAGTTTGGTGCTGGTTTGACACTTACCTTAAAATTCCTTGGAAAGATTTGGTCTGGTTTCCTTTTGTCAGTTGTGGAGGGCAGAGGACCTGGAAATAAAAAGTGTCTAGTCGTTGAAATGGGAAAAAAACTGATGTATCATGTTAACCACAGGCTGCATGTTAGATATTCCGTTACGTACACAGACTTGAAAATTGAAATATGTGTAGGCTGTAGCCGAGTTCGTGCAAAAAATTAAGATGTTAATCCCTATTTCATTTCAGGTTCATTCAATACATTTCAATGTTAGGGAGCAAGTTTTGTTTGATTCCTACTGCTCAAACTGGTTTTTTTCATCACCAAAGTATTCATGGAACACCATTTTTTTTGTCTAAAATATACCTAGAAAATAATTTACTTAGTCTTGCACTAACTACCCCAGATATATGAAAACTATTCTTAAGAAGTCCGAAAAATTCTTCTCAGCCTTCATTAACCCTTTTAGGGGGATATTTTTTCCAACTGCTCAACCACTGTGGGGGATTTAATTGGCTGAAAGTTTGACGTCATATTCATTTTGACGTCATAAGACTTAACCCTTTTACGATAAAACGACATTTATGTCGCTATCCCCGTAAAGCGTGTGTGTCGGAAAACGACATTAATGTCGTTATCCCCGTAAAAGGGTTAAGTCATATTTAATAATCTTGACTTTTTGGCAGTGAAATTGATGAATGACTGGAGAAATTACCTTTTTGCGTCATGAATGCAGCTATTTCAAAAAAATTAACCTTAAAATATATTAAATTTTAATTTTTTATGTGTGAATGCATATCAAAATTGAATTATAAATTCAGATAACATTAAAAATTGTGAAATCTTTCTAATCTGAGATATAAAACAAAATACACATACTGGTTGGCCTACAGGTAGAACCCTTGAGTATGAGAATTTGACAAAGAGAAGGCAGAAACTCTGATGTCCATTTCATTGATTGAGTTGTCAGTATACAATATAAATATATATTGTTGTTTGGGCAATATTAGAATTGGATGTGGATAAATTTATGAGAAACCTTTGACCGTTTCCACAGAAATTATAGTTTTATCTTGGATACTTTAGACTAGGTGTATAATTGTTATTTTATGTAATTGTGTTATTTATATGAGAACGGCTAGAGTCATTTTTATATGAAAAACAAAATTTTGTTATACGTAGAAGCAAGCTAAAATAATTTGAAATAAAATTCTTTTACCTGCCCCTGTAAAAGAGAGTTACCTCCCATGGTTAGTTACACATCCTTCATGATATATTCTTGTACTAAGATTATGTGAAGTACATGTAGGTAGGTGATTAAGCAGTGATTTTATTATTAGAAAACAATACTATTTTTTTTAAAACAGTAGTCAGTAGGTAGGAAGAAGCTAACTTTTCTGACAACTGTTGAATCTGTTTTTATATTTAAAGTAAAAGACATCATCACGTGTCGAATTTTATATTACGCCCACGTAGTTTCATTTATATGCTGATAACACACATCCCATGAGTGTAATATATTTTTTTAAAATTCAATAAAGAAAAAACATAATATTTACTTGCTAAACTGCTTAAATCAAGACAATTTTTTATTATCAATTTATTCATGTTGCTACTAGCTAGTGCAACCTTATGACGTGTCAGTTTCCGCCAGAAATATTGATGTCAGTCGAGTGAATAAGGGGGTTTGGTGGCTGAATGGTTTAACGCTGGGGTTTTAGACCATAAGGTTTGCCATTGAGTCAAGTACCACTGTTTCGGTTCACCGCCAGTACTTGGCAAGGACAAGGATTATAGAGTCGCCCGTCTAGCCTTGCCCCCCCCCCCCCAAAAAAAAAAAACTGCCGAAGACCCCACGCGCAAGCGAAATATTGATATACAATTGAACCATATGTTAGTCCCGAAATCACATAGTTTGTGTCGAGTGGCCGCTAACACCATCCCTCTCCCAATCTCTAAGGGAATAATATGTAAAGCTGGTTATTACATGTTTTATTATTGTTATCTATGAAGCTCGTAAATACATAACATCAAATCAAATTAAATATCTCCCAAATCGACTAATTTGCAAGTTTAAAACATTACAGTATTCCTCTGCTAGACATATAATGACTACTTATTTCTAAGCATTAACATATAAAACCCATTCTTTTTAATCTTAACTGGCTGCCTGTCTATTTTACTATTAATTCTAAAACTTTATTCTTGTATATTAAATGTCTTAAAGATGCATTATGTAAGATGTAGATAAAGACATGTCTACACTACAGATAGGAATATCATTGAACATGTCCGTCAATTTACTTTATTCTGAGCGAAATTATGAATGTTTGTAGCTTTGACAAGAATGGTGTAGTATTGAATGGTCTCCATTTTCCATTATAGCGTTAGTCGATTAAATGGCACATGTCTTCTTAGCCATCCGTTGGATTAGGGAGTTGATTAGGCAACGAAATAGGGTTTAACGCCCGACTGTTCTGCTAATGAAGACGAGAATACGCCATGCATTGTGCTATGAGATAATTTTTTTCGCGGGCAGCGACGCTACGGTCTACTCTTATATCGAATTCCAACTACCAAGGGATCTTTTACGTGCACGCCAATGTGTACACGAGACCTCGGTTTTTCTTCCCATCCGAACGACTAGACAGATGTGCTTGCCACCCCCTTCCTGCATCACTGACAAGTCGAAATCACGCCGGAAAATCTGGATGAATTTTCTCGGCCAATGCAGGGATCGAACACCCGACTTCCAAGCTAGCGAGCCAGCGTATTACCCAGCTAGCCACGTGGTCCCCGGAGTTGATTTTAGGCTTGCCATATGAATGCATATCTAGAAAACAGTTAATAGAACATTTGAAGCCAGATTAAAGATCGGCAACAGCCAGATTTAGCTCTTACATAATGCACCTTCATTCAAAATAGCACCATCTTATTGATGTGCCATCAGATTTGTTACTGCCTCGTCAACCTTAAGTTAGGGTGGTCTATATTGAAATTGATAACAGATCTAAATAATAATTTTGGTAAGGTATTGTATAGTAATTATCAAATAGATACTTAACCATACTTCCAGATATAAATCCATACGATATATATTTCCTATACGCTACTCAATATGGGTAGAGATACATATATTTATATTTTCCCATACAGTGGACTCTGTCAAATCCGACATCATACGGGGTTGTTTTTCAAAAACCGGAAATATTGTAACCCGATGTATTATTATAACGTTACTTCGAATCACCAGAATGTATCACATTACATTAAATGAATGAAATGAGGTTTAACGTCCTACGCTTCTGTACCTAACCTGGGCTATTTGAAGACAGGACATTTTGAATAGGTTAAGTCTGTCGTTAATTTATCTTCTTCGCCTTCTTCATTTAATCGCACTATTGTCTTTGCTATCACATGCTCATTGATAATGGGCGTACTGGATTGATCGTTCCGGAAATCATGTTGGATTTCACAGTGTCGGAGAGATCAGAGGTCCGATGTGACAAGAGTGTACTGTATTTAGCTGAAGATTCTGATAGGCTGTTTTTGTTACTACTGCAACTAGTTGAACTCACCCCTTCTTCTAAATGTATATTCCATACAGACTTTTTATATAAACGTTTAATTATGGGTGTAATTTGTATTGTAAAACGACATTTTATGCTCACACACACAAGCGACGCGCTACGAAACATGAACAAGGTATGTGCCCCATACATCATGTAATGTCTGGGTTGACCATGTACTCAGGGGCCGCGGAGCCGGGGGGCTAGGGGGGGGCTTTTAGCCCCGGAAATAATTTTTTATAGTGAAAATAAAATGTCACCAAAAGCTCAAAAAAGCGAAAAAAGGTTAGGGGGGGGGGGGGGGGGTATGGTCAGTAGCCCCCCACCCCCCGAAATCGGGGCCGCTCCGCGGTCCTTGCCTGTACTAATATTAGACCAGATACGAAATTGCTTTCCAGTAGCGATTAAAACTACACGATATATTTGTAATTTATATAAGCGTTGCCGAAACGTCGGGAACGAGGAAAGTATGATGTACGGTTAATTCAATGGGACTAGACATTTAATTTCTTGATGAACGGAATGAAGTACGACCCACGCGTACTTTTAACGTCGATGAACTCAACATATTCTTTGTTTTTTCATTTTGGATTGAAATCGTTAAATCGCTCCAAACGCGTATCTTATAAATGTCACGAAACCTTTTTGTATATAATAGCTTACTTGAAATAACACCCGCAGTCGATGAATTATAGATACTTTTCTTGTCAGGCAAACTTTTATCCCGGAGGGGAATTAGTACAAATCAATTGAAACAAAACATTGTCACATCAACGCCGGGTAGACACTTGAACACACTTGCAGCTTGTCCTGGTACTACCCATAACAGTGGGCCCAATCCAAATAATAGTAGATGTAAAAATGAAATGAAATGAGGTTTAACGTCCTGCTATTATGCACCTAACCTGGGCTAATGGAAGACGGGCATACGACATACAGTGTGCTATGAGGGAAATATCGAATTCCAACTGACACGGAACATCTGTTTCACTTGCTACATCACTCATTTGTTGAATAAATATTGTTTTGTCGTGTAGCTAATGGGACCTACGATAGCTAAATGAAAACTCTGGATCATTAACTAGGAAGTCTCGACCGGGTTCGACCCCGGTGTTTGTTGGTTAAGAAAGGTCCTCGGGATTTTCCAGCGTCTATTCCCTTTATCGCGAAGCCTGGTAAGTAACAGTGTACATTAGTCGTTCGGATGGGACCAAAAATCGAGGCCTTATGCACATCCTGGTATGCACTTAAAATAATCTTTGGCAGTTTGAAAAAGAGTAGATGGAAACAACGCCATCGAGGCAAAAACACACTGCGCTGTGTATGCCCGTGTCTATTTTAGAGCAAAGCATTAAACTTTACTTCATTTCAATTTGAGCAGCTAATGACTTGATTTACATTGGAATATAGTTTTTGTGGTTTAGGGAACAAATAGTACGTTTACACCCCGAGAGATAAACAAAATTAAAATCCACCGGTTAGGCTAAAGGGGACTATATCGGTTATATTTAAATCCGGATTTACGACGTAGAAGGATTTCCATCTCCAAAAACAAAATTAATCAATACATACAATTCAATGAAATAGAGACTTTTATTTTTTAAATAGGAATCGTCTTACGCATTCAATTTCAATTTATTTATTTGTTGAAATTCTACACAATTTTACAGTATCAGAATTTCGTATTATTTTTTACACGATCCAATATCATTACCGGGTAATAATAATCTAAGAAATCGGCTTATAAGGAGGTAAACAGCATCACATGATTACCGTTCGGTACATATGACCCCTATCATGGGGACAATCAGATCAACAGTTCACAAGACCCTAACCCTAACGAAACATAGTCCCACCACACACACACGTAAGGTTTAAATCAAGGGACAGTCTCGATAACTCTACAAAAATATAAAAAATATTTCAATATAATATTATGAATAACCGAACTTAAAACACAATCATTATATCAGGCATAATATATGCATATTATTGAAATAACCGAATGATTAGCACGTGCGTGTTGTATCATAAAGCCTGGCATTGAGTCATCTGGCGCGGTTTTGAATCATCGGCTGTACGTGACAAGGAGTAGGGTCGCCTGTCCAGCCTCGTGGGTTTTCTCCGGGTCCTCCGATTCCTTCCACTGGTAAAGACCTCTACGCGCAATCGAATTATTAAAATAAAAAAAACCATATCTTAGTCCCGAAATGACCTAGTTTTGTCAAGTGGACGTTAATCCCCATTTCTCTCTCTTTTAAGTCCATATTACCGAGGTCATAAATTTACCATCGGTAAAAACGGGTTGTAGTTGCACCTCTGTTATGTCAATATATTTTGTTATTCCAGACAGTATTAATATTAATCACGCTTTTGATTAAGGCAGTATATAAAACAATTTTAACCAGACTTGGTTCCCTCGAGTCATTTTGCGTTAAAGCTACTAATCCAAAAATTAAACATTATAAATAATATTATTAATTCAATATTGGCCCATTTAAATCAATGTTGATTTGTTATCGTAGCATAAAAACATGGGATCCTCAATTCCAATATTTATTACACAAATTTTTTTTTAAAATCAGTACACGAGGTCGTTTAATCTATGGTTTCGAGCGCAATTAGCAATGGACAAAGAAATAAAAACATATCCAATAAGACAAAGCAAAAATAATAAAAAATGCCTGATCCACAGACGACAAAATAATTACAGAAAAACTAAAAGCATTATCCCCTATAAGAACCAATTCACACTGAAATAGCTATTGTTTTCTTTTTTTTATAAACATTGTTTTTATTTAATCGTTGTCTAGTCCATTATATTATTTATCAGTACAAACCGATTACAAAACCCGAGAACAGAAACCTGATAAAGAATCAAAGCTGTAATCCCAGTGAAATTAAAGCAGTACAATCAATTTAAGAAAAATCGTTTAAAGACGCACTTATCTATCGAGTTCAATCAACATTTTCCTTACCTAAAGATACATTATGTAAAATTTAGATACAGAACTAGACATTCTTGCTATAATAGTTCGAAAGTAGATGATGTAAAATGAATAATTTGAAAATTCCATTCAAATTACTCTATTGCAAGTGAAGATATTGGCCTTTGAAGGTTTGGCAGACGTGTACAATAATTCAAACCACGGTCCTGGTTCATTGAAGCTAAGTCTCCGTCCGTCTGGCTCCGCCATATTTGATTAAATCAAAGTATCCCTGAACCGTTTTAATCCGTTTAATATCGTTGAAATCCGATGCCATCGAGATTTGATTAAGGCCTGGAACAGTTATTTAATGTCTAATTAATACTTTAGAAAAGAATTCAGGCCCAAAGAAAGACCTGCGATAGGCAGATTTAGCTCTTGCACTTCTGGGGTTCTCCCTCCGAAAATTTTGAAAAATAACGATGCGGGAATCACGTTTTTCTGCCACTCGGGTGATATCTGAGTGGCAATTTTGTTTTTTATATGGCGGCAGATTATTTTGGAGAGGCGTTTGCTTCTGGTTTCCGCACCTTGGATTCGCGCCTGTGGTGGCGCCCGATAGCCTCCACATAAGAGATATAAGAAAGTTTGAATTAGGTGAAGGTGCCATTAAAACCGACCGACCCATCAGCTCCTTAAGAGCATCACTGTGTGATCATAATCAAGTGTATTTTTTATAATTGAAAGGTTGTTAATTTTCTCGGGGTGCCTTATTTCTCTGGGGGTGCAATATACCCCCTGCACCCACGCTAGATACGGCCCTAGTCTGGGGGATCCCCCCCCCCCATTTAAATTTTCAGATATTGGAGTCCGGAAACGTGATTTCCTGGCATTTCAAGCACTTGTGCTATGAAATGATGGCATTTCTAGAGGACGGGGCTGGACGTAACTGAGATTTTTTTTGAGAGGGGGGGGGGGGCTGGGGCTTGTGCCCCATGGTGCCCCATGGTTTATCCGGCCCTGGTTACATTCCTATCATAAATATATCTTACCATGCAAGTTTCCCTTTAATGTTCTTATTTTGGTGGTTATTTAGTACGTGTATAGTTACCAAGGGCAATGTGTAGAGGTTCCCAAAGAGCTGATCGAACGTTTAGCAAGAAAAAATGGCGACCAGCTGCTATAACAGCCCTGTGATTTAAGTACCCTCTTGACTTCAGTAGATAAAGCAAAAAGTATTTTCTTATTACGTAATCATACCGAACATTGTCCTGCCCACTTCAAGTAAATGTAAACTTCCCAAAAATAACTAAGATAAGATTGCCAACAGCAAACTATTTCATGATAACGCCTCACTTACTTAATGTGCAATAACAATTTTTTTCAAAGATATCTAATTATTTTCCACAGTTTTGTAATGAGTTAAATCCACATAAGCGAAATCAATTTCTTAACAAATTAACACATTGATTTCCCACCTAGAATTAAAATTGATGTATGCTCACAATAACATGTCATTTGGAATAAAATAAAACCAAGTACGAACGATCCAAACCATTAGACAAAATTCTAAATCCTAAAAAAAACCGGTATAGGCAAAATAGTGTAATCTGGCAAAAAGTGTAATCAGCAAATGGACTGTTTACCGTGTACAAAATACAAGACAATCATAGAAAAATATATTAGAATGAATAAATGACATAAAATTGAACCATGTTAGTCCCACAATAAAATAGGCTGTATCAAGTGAACGTTAAACCCCATTTCTTTGTATCTCGAGCTCTTCGAAAGACTAGATGACCAACACCGGAATCATAGCCTACCTGGGACCACCTGGTTAGTGAGCCAGCACGTTACTCACCGAGCCAAATTGGTTTCAAGCATTAGTATATTATTTAATTCTTAGAAATTGTAATACGTCGCTGTAATTCATAATAATCCAACACTATTTTCATGTAGAATATAGCGATTCAAAAACAGAAACAAGATGAACCAGCCAATATTCCAAATTTAGAAATGGAATGCTACCGGAAAAGAAAATTCTTGATGTACTTCAATCAACGGACACAACTGTCAATATTGATACCGCTAAAGTTTATTTATTCAACGTACATAAACAATTATTACATCAATGTTGATTTAAATTGACAAAAAAATCGTATTTTCGATGTCGAAGATTTTGGAGAATTGTGATTTGCGGACTTAGGTCCTATAAAGGACCCAGAAATTGACCATAATGGGTCGCAACGCATATAAAAATATAATCTGATTGTATATAAACTGATTTACATTGAATTGTTTCCGTTTCGACTCTTAATTTCAAATCAGTTATGTTCAGCGAAATACGGCATGGGTCTCAACCAAATAGAAATTTATAGTTTCTGGTTATTCCAGTCTACAGCGCATGCCCACCAGACATTATGTGGCCTCAAGGTTTGACAGGAGTTCTGGAATATGTCTAGCCTCGTTCTTTTTGGTCACTTGTTACAAGTGACGCTGAAGCACACTATGGTACACGATTCGTGTACCAATGGTAAAATATGTATTTTGTTTTAAATATTGAATATCAGAGGCTAACCGTTTCCAGGTAAGATCACAATATCAATGTTGATTTAAATTGACCAATAATTCGTGTTTTCGATGTCGAAGACTTTGGACTTAGGTCCTTTAAGATAATGCACCTGCTTCTGAAACACCTGTGTGGTTCAACATAATACAAGAAAAATACATTTTGTATTACAATTGGTCCAAAAACACATACACAATTAATATCTACTCAATTTATGTGTTTATTTCAGTTAAGACCGGATACATATTTAAGACCTCCAAAATTTTAAGTGACCAACATTTGTGAATTTTCTTCCCAGGTTTATGTTTACTTTTGGTAATGTTAATTCAGTAACGGGCATATATCTTAAGACTTCCAGAATCGACTTAAAATTTGAAAATAAATTTGTAATTTTTATCTCCAATTTTCATTCATCGTCTGGGATGTGTGCCTCATTTAACATTTGCTGACATTTATAGTTTACGTTGTCTTTTATTTCAAGAAAGCCATTTCACATGTCTAATGCGCTGTCGCGAAAATATGGCCAACTTTGAATTAGACTGCCTACGGGTATGAGTTTTCCCACCAGACACCTTCCCACCCTCATCAATACTAATCTTCCAGACTCAAATTAATCTTTCCGGAAAAAAACACGAGAAGTTTTTTTCGGCCATTTAACTCTATATTCGTTTGATTAACAGTTCAGTGATTCCGCAAACGAAATTTATCGAGCTGATGATTACATTACCTGAGGATTAGTTGGATTAAATCAGACTGCAAAAACTTAACAAGTAAAAGAGAATTGGTATAAGATATACAGACACAGCTCACCAAATAGTTCTAAGCCGTTACATTTTGAGAAAAAAATCACCAGTGATCTATAATAATAACTAATAACAACCCACTACTTGTAAAAAAAAATCACCTCATCTGTGCTGTTTCAGTATAAGTATTTTGTTTCGTGTATAAACTAGTAATCTAAAAGGAATTTTAGAGACTAAAAACTTGAGAAACTTGGAGAGAAAGATACAATGCAACAACGAGCCGACAGCCATCGTTAATTACTCAATACGCGCGTATGCAGTTCCCCGATTTCACCTTGAATAGTTATGCTTTTGAAGAAGGTTTCCGTCTTTCAACAACTTTCAACAACTTTGCTGTTCTTTGAAAAACACGAAAGATAAATTCGCTGTGATTAATTCATTCTTTGAAATACAATAACTTTACTTTTGGTAAATGGATTTTGATATATCATTTTTTTAAAAACTGTTTGGATGTCAGTGAAATTAGTGATGTTAGCGGGGTGCTGCTTATTTCAGATTTGTTAAATTAATGAGGTGGCGCACGGAGATAGGGAAAAGAAACCTTGGTTGAATGGATTTCACCCCAATCTGGTAGGGTAACCTTTATTGAATGGATACCACTCCAATCTAGTACCTTGGTTGAATGGATTTCACTCAAATCTGGCAGGGACACCTTTATTGAATGGATTTCACTCCAATCTAATTGGGTATCTTGGATGTATGGATTTCACTCCAATCTGGTAAGGTAACGTTGGTTGAATGGATTTTAGGTACCTTGGTTGAATGGATTTCACTCCAATCTGGTTGGGTACCTTGGTTGAATTGATTTCACTCTTAATCTGGTAGGGAAACCCTTATTGAATGGATTTCACTCCAATCTGGTAGGGAAACCTTCATTGAATGGGTTTACTCCAATCTGTTTGGATACCTTGGTTGGGCACCTTGGTTGAATGGATTTCACCCCAATCTGGTTGGGTACCTTGGTTGAATTGATTTTACTCTAATCGGGTAGGGTAACCTTGGTTGAATTGATTTCACCTCAATCTGGTAGGGTACCTTGGTTGAATTGATTTCACCCCAATCTGGTAGGGTACCTTGGTTGAATTGATTTTACTCTAATCGGGTAGGGTAACCTTGGTTGAATTGATTTCACCTCAATCTGGTAGGGTACCTTGGTTGAATTGATTTCACCCCAATCTGGTTGGGTACCTTGGTTGAATTGATTTTACTCTAATCGGGTAGGGTAACCTTGGTTGAATTGATTTCACCTCAATCTGGTAGGGTACCTTGGTTGAATTGATTTCACCCCAATCTGGTAGGGTACCTTGGTTGAAAAGACTTCACTTTAATCTGGTAGGGAAACCTTTATTGAATGGACTTTACTTCAGTCTGGTAGATAACCTTTGTTGATATGGATTTAAATTCAATTTGGAAGGAATCATCATTAATTAATCAAGATAATTTTTTTATTAAAATAAAACAGCTGGACACCAAAGGGACAATGGCGCGACATAATATCGCTGGATTGGGTCAATTGGTAGATTTCAATTAAACGTGGTAGCTGATTTGGTGAAGCTATACACAAGAAGGAAAGCAGATGATAACCCGAGCAGTAATTAGACCACGTATGGTGCAATGCAACAGTGGCTATTATAATGTTTGTTACACCTTAATTTTTAAAATTGAAACAGTTTTATTCCAACCAGGTCGATCCGGTTTAATGTATTTGTTCATTAGCAACTGTATTGAGATGTGTGAGGAAGGATGTTTGGATATTTATAAAAAGATTCAGGCAGCTTTTTTTTAGAAAGATGATTATCACAGGATACTTAAGGTGTATTTAAGGTGTGTCCTAGGGTTTATATGGATACAAACTGCTAATGTAGGCACAGCCACCCTTGGAAAGCAATGGAGTTCGAATCCCGGCATTTGCCTAGAAGAACCTTTCAAGTTTGGTTTCCTGTTCTCAGCGGTGGTGCCTCTAGCAAAATATAACTGTACAGGTTGAAAGATATGAAATTTACTGCATTAGTAACCATATACAAGTAACAATTAAATATGTCCCGTATTTTGTCTCTAAGACGAATACTGTACATCCACATAAATTTAAAAGGCCACGGTTAAATACATATTAATAGTTTATCCAGACTTTTATTTAGGCTGTATACGCCTATTGGACTCGTCATCCCCGAAAACCCGTTGAAAGACATATGTCTACAGCATGCGACAACAAAATGTTTTTAAAAAATCCATTTTGAGCCAATATGACCACCATTGGCGTCAACATATTGGATCCAAGACGATCGCAGTTGCTCGAAACGCATTGGAGTATACTTGTGTGAACTCGGCATACTCAAAAACATATTAAAAGACATATTGGACAACATATCTACCGCATGCGTCAAGTCAACAACATTTAAAAAAAAAAATCCATTTTGGGCGGCCATATTGGATCCAAGATGGCCGCCATTGTTCTAAACACGTTAGAGTCTAATTTTTATACCTAGGCATGAAAACCTATTAAATAACCTATTGGAACACATATCTGGCCCATTCGAGGACAAAACTCGTGAAACATACATTTTGAGCCGCCATTCTGGCCGCCATTTTGAAAAATGACAATTACCCTACCCCAAAAATCGAGATGGAACCATTTTTTTTTTTCAAAAATCGTTTTTTTTTTAAAAATCAATTTCGCCGAAGAAACACCCCTGCAGATATCTTTTTTTACCTTGACCCACCCCTAATTGAACACATAGCCATAGAAATGACGGTACTTTTTGTCACCGCTGCCGAGCACTTGAAAATGTGTCTTAATGGTATGATGTAATATAGAAATAACAATTCATTTACAAATATCTATTAAAGCGACTCAAGGATTATTTTGTATTGGAATTTGTAGGCGCTTCATGGCAGAAAATGGGGTTGTCTTTTTAATTTCTATGAAAATGGTTTTATTTATAAAGTCATAAAGTAATGGGTAATAGTAATTAATTACTTTCACTGTAATGGGTAATGGTAATTAATTACAGTACTAAAAATGAGAAATTAGTTGTAATGATTACATTTAAAAAGTAAAGGTAATATAATTAATTACATTGGCAGTGTAGTGACCCCGTCCTGGGTAGTATTTTGTGATAAGACATTAAACCGCATTGTATTCCCAGGTACCCATCTTCATTAGCCTACTCGGATCAGAAAAGTAGGACGCTGAAGCTAAGTCCATTCATCCGATGTACTGCTGATTTCTGTCAAAGTCAGTGTCGAGATTCGAATCGTGTTTGCAGTCCACTGTTATCATCTACCAATTAACATTGACTAAATGTTAAACCAATCAGTGTATTTATTTGAGTGTATACAGAACACTGGTGTATTTCTTCTAGCCATATACAACCAATCAATAATAAGCCTTTGTCATATTTATATATACATGTAGGTAGTTGCTTCTCGCCATGTATTACTACTCGCTTTAACTCTTTGCTAGAACCGGCACACACGTGGTATAACATGATAATATATTTCTTGCTATTTAAACATTCATTCTAACTCTTCCATCAGAAAAGGCGCGAGTATCCACCGAGTGTCGTCTGCTAGTACCTAACCAGCAGCATCAGATGCGATGGTGATGGCGAATGGTAGAGTTGTGTGTCTTTTACTTGTTTTATTTTGTGAATCCATCATCAGTTTTCCGACAGAAAATAAGGTAGTTAACTTTCTATTTTTTTCAAATTTTATTAAATGTCTTTCATTCCTGTTGATTAGACTTCTGATTACTATACATGAAATGAAATGAAATGGAGTTTAACATCCTACTATTTCTGATTTATATTTTCTGGGTTTTTCGGATCCTTTAAAAAAAAGAAATCTCATAAAATACACAAATTTATTAAACCAATTGCAGGTGTATAAAGCATATCATCATCCCTAATGTTTGGTACAAACTGTCGAATCTTAATAGAAACTCTTGGCGAAAATCGTTTAACATTCATCTGAAAAAATATGCGAATGATTTTATTTTCTATTCATGCGAAATCGTAACAAGATTTGTTGATTTAAATCCATGTATGTTTACTTAATGGCGCAGTGGCCAGGCACTGGCGCATAACCAGGTGGTCGAAATGATCACCAAGAATTGTTCAGCTTTGTTTCCCCTTGCCATTGGGTGTAGAACGGATACCCTGGCTTAGATACCGTCTAGTCGTAAGGATGGGACGAAAATTCCATGTTGGCGTGCACGTAAAAGAACCCCTACGGTTAACTGTATGACGTATGCCGGTCCTTATTTAACCAGCGTAAATGTATTGAATTTACTGAAACCATAATGTGTTGACACAGGGTAAACAAATTTGAAAAACTGTAAAACTATGGCGTTAATGTGCAACTGACAGCATGGTTGACCCTTTTTTCAATTATAACTGAATATCCAATGTAAGGTTCAATATTGTCTAGGTTTTCTAACGTAATTTATTTATTTTATAACTCAAAATCAAGATAGATATCATGAAATAAATGACATCACTGAAGTTTGAGAGAGAGAGTGAGAGAGAGAGGGAGAGAGAGAGAGAGAGGGAGAAATGAGAGAAATGGGGTTTAACGTCCACTCGACACACACTAGGTCATTTCGGGAATAAAATATGGTTTTAATTTTATTTCAATAATTAGCTTGCGCCTAGGGGTCTTTAGCAGTGGGAGGAAACCGGAGTTCCCGGAGTTCCCGGAGAAAACCCACGAGGTTGGAAGGTGACTCTACTCCTTGCCACGTACAACCGGGGATTGGAAACCACACCAGTTGACTCAATAACAGGCTTAATGATACAGCGCGCACGTGCTAACAATTCGCTCCCCCCACTGAAGTTTCAAGTGGCATACATATAACAAAGTGTGTGTTTTAAATAAAAATTATATTTGTGTACACTGTCAGTGTCATGTTTCGAATTGCATATAGCTTTAAACCGTTTCCAAGAAAGGGTTTTGGGGTGATGATAGGGTGAATGTGCGTGGGGGGTCAACGCCCATTAATTATGTCATGAGTTTAATGGGGAGTTTCTACCCGACAAATATACCGCTCAAATTTGTCACAAATGAACCATATTAGGTTAGTCAAGAAATGATTTTTCCCCCTCCCTCTATCTCTTATACCATTCTCTGCGTTTCTTCTCGATTTAATATTGAAGAAAACATCGCACAAAGCCTCCTGTGTAGAGTACGGACGACTTAAATGATTCCATTTACACAGCTTACAAAGGTTCCTGTTGGCAGAACATAAATGTGATTAGTTGTAATGCATTCTCACAGTTAGGTTAATCTTTTGTGTTAGCCATCATTCATACAGTAGGTTGTTAATGGTGTACAGGATACTGCGAATCGGAAAGCAACATGTACATTAGAGCATGTTTGTTTCGATTCTAATATACATGTATAATTGATGACAAATACAATTGTATTGTTAATCACATACACACGTGTACTCCCCGTTAGATATATTTCCACCTAATGTCCCATAAGTGTTCTTGGGGTCATAAAGAAACTTTAATAGCTGGTGAGGTGCTATAGGCCACAACATTTTAAATCTGTTAATAAACGGCCTGTTTCCAATTTCTTCAGGAAAAAAAATAGCCTTAAAATAAAAGTACTTAGTTGTTCTTCATAATAGCTTTTAGTTACAAATATTTCAGTTCTGAAATTTGAACAAAACATCACACACAAGTATTGACTGTATTATTTATTCAACAAGACTTACAAGAAATAAATTGCGTTGGCCTTAAGAAGACGCAGGTGATATGGAATGTTACTAAGTTTTCAGACAAATAAAAAAGGTCACGAGACGCCTTTACATCCCTACCTGACCTTTGGATCCGTCTCTTCATAATGATGCCATTAATTACTCCATTCCACCAAGGAGGTGATTAGATTAATACGATTTCGTAAATATATGAATTAGTCCATCCAATTTGACAAACACAATTTCGTCTAGAATAATTTCGTAAATGTGAGAATTCGTTATATCCGAATACTTCTAGAAAGTCTTCTTAAATGTATCATTATTGCCGGATCAAAAATATATGTTTTTAAATTTATTGTGCCGCCATTTGACCAAGGGCCGTTTGTCGCCGCCATTGTGAGCTGAGAGCTGCCATTATTATTTCTATAGGCCTAGCTATTACTTTCCATCGCTTTAAGAAATAAATTATCTGGTTTTTGTTCTCATTTTAACCTGACGCGATTTAACTATGTACATCACAAACATGTTTATATTACATTGTGTCTTAGATTGGGATAAATGTGGCAATCCATATAACGGTTTAAAGATTCAATTTCATATTAGGCCTGGGCAAATAGTTTTCCGGTTAAATTTCCCAAAAAACACACCGCATGACGCGTGACAGTCATCATTTACCTGAATGGTGCAGGAAAATAGGACGTTAAACTCGATTTCATTTCTTTAAACCAAAAGAAAAAAAGTATGTGACCGTGAAAAAGAGATATGGGGAGAGAGAGAGAGACGGGGAATCTAAACCACGCCAGTTTACTCAATTATAGACCTCATGATACAACGCACACGTGCTAACTATTTGGCCACCAAACCCCCCCTTGTCACCGTGACAATGTTTAACCACCCTTGATGACTTAACGTGTAAAACGTATGAGACAGATGAAGTGTAAGGAGATTTTTTTAATCTCAATTATATATCATGACTTATTATGTTGCAATAATATTTGGAATTTTTTGAATGGAAGAAACAAGGAATTCGCAACTAACGGATATTATGATTGATGATTACCACCATGAGATCCACAAGAGACTATAATTCCGATGTATTTGCCATTTTTATCAATTCCACGTGATGTGATGTCATTCTCTGTATATTTTTATACCTCGTTTACTCCAATCTTACGTAACCAATGGTCACTGTTGATAACAGTTTGAAGATAAACTGCGAAATTTATATTTACCGATGAACTTAAAGTATTAGAATATTATTGCGAATACAAAAAATCTGGACAAAGAGATGTCCTTTCTTGCTCTACTAGTTCAAACATAGATAATGAAAAATGAAAATATTATAAAAAAATTTAAATTAATTTCTTCTGTGTGAAGTTATGAATGTTTGAAGTTTTGACAAAATGTATCGTAGATTCTTGTTGGCATAGCAGCTATACTTGATAATCGAGTCTAAGCTGGATTATCTATCATTTTAACGTCAAACATTAAAATATCGGAGACACCCAAAGGTTTAAAAATTTCATGTCAGATAAAGCTTCCTATAGGCAGATTTAGCTCTAATCCACCTTTAAATATAATAGTGTTTGTGTAATTTTTGAAGACGGTAATGTCTTCGGATTCTACGCCACGATTTCATGAAAACTGTGTGTCATTATTTTAAGCAAAATATAATAGATGCCAATCAATATGACTAAGAGAATTCTTATGTATAGTTTTTATCGCCACCATTTTAGAGTTTTACCAACCGACATTCGAGGCAATATCATAGAGAGCATCCCACCCGATCCCACTTGCCTAACCTTTGATCTAGCGTTTACGTTGGTATGTCCAACCATTATCCTTTGGGCCATAGCTTATGGATCACACCCTTTGTGCATTAAAGTAAACGTCCACTCGTCACAGAATAGAGCATCTTTCTTACCCCACACTGGATCAAACCATAGGTCTTTTAGACCTATTGCATTCACGGAATCGCAGATTAACTCAAAAATCTCATAGATAGAACATATTAAGAAGGACCACCTTATGTAAGGATAACATAATAAGGCTCTTGGCCAAGAATAGGCGGCCAATTAAAAGTCTCGTTAATCAAAACCGTTATAAAGTATTCACGGTTTTTTTTCTGTATCATGGGTTTTAATTGGAATAATAAGACTAAAGAAACATGCGCATAAGGTAATATTGTAAAGACTTTTCTGAATTGGTGTAAACAACTGGAGAAGAAATTATAGTTCGCATTTAATTGAACTGTTGTCGTTAGTTACGGGCTTTATTTGTAAAAAGAAGTGATTTCCCTAGTGGTTTCATTATTACTCAAGGAAAGCTAATCCACAGGCTGGCCCATATGATCCCGGTATACTTCATAACATTACTGTGGCCAAGACCTTCACAAAAACTAACCATCCGGGCTAACGAAGACGGGCATACGCCATTCATGGTGCAATGAGGTAAATGTCGGCGTGCACGTTAACGTGTACACACGATCTCGGGTTTTCGTCCCATCCGAACGACTAGACGCCGTTCATTGTAGAGCAGCCGCGTCATCCTTAATAAGTATCCGTTCTGCACCACTGATATAGAGAAACCAGCCCTCATTTGCTCTTCAGGGATTATTAAATTCCAACTGCCAATTAAGTTAGTGTTCTTTTACATTTTTGCCAACGTGTATGCGGGGCCTGATAAAGGGAGACCAAGCTGAAAAATTTGAGAAATTTTCTCGGTGCCTTGGAATATCGTGCAAAAATGGCTTTAGAGTTTGTGCCTCTCTCCACCCCCCCCCCCATTCGATCTACATGAACATTGTATTATGCATATATCTAAATAACCAAAAACTATACAGGATTTTAGATTTAGTACGTACTCTATAGAGTTAAACGTCCCATTGTTCTGCTCCAGCTTGGCCTGTGAAGCAGACATACGCCAAATTGTGCCCAGACAACCATGCTATTGCCTACTTTTATATCCATTCCAAACTGCCAAGGGTTCTTTAACTGAACCTCGGGTTTTGGTGCTCTCCATACTGCACCACTGACAATGAATTTTCTCGGTCAACACAGGGATAACCCGAGGGACTTCCAGGTTAGCAAGCAAATGACTTAATCACTGAGCTACCATAGCTCACTTTTTAAGACAGCAGAATAACATACTGTATAGGTTACAAAAATGCGTTTGTTGTTTTATGTATTTTTTTCCTTTTTTTAAATTTTATAGTTTTTTTTTCATACAGTAATAATGCCAAGTGAGATAGTAGGTTACGAGAGCTTGTTTTATACTTGACAATTATAGATATAATTTGGCCAAATTCCACTAATAGCTAGAGATTTGTCGATTCAATTCAGTGATTAGGTTAATTGACTTGATTACGATACAACTTTAATACCACTGATATATAAGTATTCCTGATAATAATGGACGTGATCTGTCGAAATGCCAAGAACAGCGCCCCTTAACACTTCCACTTATCTATGGGTTTTTTTCTCCTCTCATCATCTGAAATTGTTTCAATCGTTCAGTTATTTCTGACGTCTTTTTTTATTTCTAAGCATTTAAAAAAATCGTAAGTCAATTTATTTCTCTGACGCAGAATAAACTATTAAACCAATTTCCTCCTTAATGCATATCACAATATTACGTTTCTTTTAAATTTATAGATATTTTGCTGAGTCGTTGGGATCATTTTCATTTCATTTTTTTTCAAATTTTTATTTTGCGCAGTTTTATGGCCTATATAGGTCTATATAATTGTGTTCCATTAAAATGTAATTGAAAACGTGTGTAAAATATATAATATTAAAAATAATGTAACAATTTAAAAGCGGTCATTTGTTAGATTTTGTGCATTTAGTTCGTTTCAAATGACCTTTCTAATCGCTGGAAAAATATTGAATTATGATTAAGATAAATTGTATTGCCCGAATTACTTACAATTTTTTTTACAGAATGACGTCAGCTGGATTAAGTCACGTAGAATTTATTAAATCATATACCCCTGGGTCTTTCAAAGATTATTTTGGTAAAATTGTATTTCTTTTACCATTAATGTCAAAACAAAAAATGATACATGACCAATATTAAAGATGCATTATGTAAGAGCTTAACCTGCATATTGGCTTCAAATGTTATATAGATTATTTTTTAGATATTTACCTGTATTTACATGACCAGATCATAATCGACTATCTAGATCATCAGGTTCTCTCGATTTTTCATGAAAAAAATCTTAATTTAATGAATTAAATAAAACATAAATCGAGACTTTATTTACTATCGTAACAACGGAAGCAATGATAATCGAGACCCCATCATCCACCAAACAGTCATAACTTCGCTCAGAATTACAGTGGCTGGGAAATGACATCCCATAATGTTATCTTTCCCGAATTAACTCGATCGGTCGACTTAGTATCTGGATTGATCGGCTGAAGTATCTCGACGTTTTATACAATGGTCTCTGACACCACCCTTTCCCTCAAACCAGCGACTCAAGGTAGTCTCGAGCTGCAGGAAACGCACTTCCTAGTCTTCATTCCACCGCTATGTACAGCGACTTGCTCGGCCCAGGACTGTTCTAGCATGGTGGTCGTGGGAGTATAGACCGTTGATACTCTCGTCCATGGGAGGGCTGGAAGTGCGTCCGAGTAACCGCCTTGGGGCCAGCTGCCGGCCCAGAGGACCGTGAAGTGCCAGTCACAAAATTTGAGTGAGAGAGATCGGTAGAAGAGACAACGGTTCTACCAGACCCTTGGACAATAATATTTTCGAACTACTACACAGTGTTGACGGGTTTCACGTTGTACCCTTTCTGTGGAACATAGTGTTCTAGCTGTATGTTTTAAAGATATTTTACATTACGCTTCCAATGCTATTTCTGTAATATATCAATCAATGGCAGTGTGAAGTTGGGTCGTTTTTCGTTATTCGTTATTCGTTATTCACCAATAACGAATAACGAATAACGAGGTGAATCACCTCGTTATTCGCCAATAACGAGACAAGCTACCTCGTTATTCGTTATTCGTTATTCACCAATAACGAATAACGAGGTGGATCACCTCGTTATTCGCCAATAACGAGACAAGCTACCTCGTTATTCGTTATTCGTTATTCAACTTTTTATTCGGGATTCAGACATAAACCTAGCCATGACTAGAATAATGGATGTCAAGTATCCCCCAGTAGTATAAAACACAGCAAAACGACTTTTAGGCGAAAACAGTCCACATTGTTATTCAAGCAGCGAATAACGAGCAGTTTGTTATTCGTTTTCCACCTCGTTATTCGTGATTCAGATATGAACGTGTTTATGTATCTTTAATGAAAATATTTCAAGATTTAATTCAAAACCATCGCTAGATAACAATAGAATAATGGTTTGCAAAGTATTCCCTAGCAGTAGAAAACTCATTAAATGGCGTATAGTCGGTAAATATACCAGATTGTTATTCAAGCGGTGAATAACGAATAACGAATAACGAGATGGATCACCTCGTTATTCGCCAATAACGAGACAAGCTACCTCGTTATTCGTTATTCGTTATTCGTTATTCAACTTTTTATTCGGGATTGAGATATAAACCTAGCCATGACTAGAATGTTGGATGCCAAATATCCCTCAGTAGTATAAAACACAGCAAAAATGGTCTGCAAAGTATTCCCTAGCAGTAGAAAACTCATAAAATGACGTATAGTCGGTACATAAACCAGATTGTTATTCAAGCGGTGAATAACGAATAACGAATAACGAGGTGGGTTTCCTCGTTATTCATTATTCAACTTTTTATTTTTGATTCAGTTATAAACCTAGCCATGACTAGAATGATGGATGCCAAGTATCCCCCAGTAGTGTAAAACACAGCAAAACGACTTTTAGGCGAAAACAGTCCACATTGTTATTCAAGCAGCGAATAACGAGCAGTTTGTTATTCTTTTTTCACCTCGTTATTCGTGATTCAGATATGAACGTGTTTATGTATCTTTAATGGAAATATTTCAAGATTTAATTCAAAACCATCACTAGATAACAATATAATAATTCGTTATTCGTGATTCACCGCTTGAATAACAATCTGGTATATTTACCGACTGTACGCCATTTAATGAGTTTTCTACTGCTAGGGAATACTTTGCAAACCATTATTTTGCTGTGTTTTATACTACTGGGGGATACTTGGCATCCATCATTCTAGTCATGGCTAGGTTTATATCTCAATCCCGAATAAAAAGTTGATTAACGAATAACGAATAACGAGGTAGCTTGTCTCGTTATTGGCGAATAACGAGGTGATCCATCTCGTTATTCGTTATTCACCGCTTGAATAACAATCTGGTATATTTACCGACTATACGCCATTTAATGAGTTTTCTACTGCCAGGGAATACTTTGCAAACCATTTTTCTATTGTTATCTAGTGATGGTTTTGAATTAAATCTTGAAATATTCTCATTATTGTTACATAAACAAGTTTATATCTGAATCACGAATAACGATGTGAAAAACGAATAGCAAACTGCTCGTTATTTGCTGCTTGAATAACAATGTGGACTGTTTCGCCTAAAAGTCGTTTTGCTGTGTTTTATACTACTGGGGGATACTTGACATCCATTATTCTAGTCATGGCTTGGTTTATGTCTGAATCCCGAATAAAAAGTTGAATAACGAATAACGAATAACGAGGAAGCTTGTCTCGTTATTGGCGAATAACGAGATAATCCACCTCGTTATTCGTTATTCGTTATTGGTGAATAACGAATAACGAAAAACGAGGTAGCTTGTCTCGTTATTGGCGAATAACGAGGTGATTCACCTCGTTATTCGTTATTCGTTATTGGTGAATAACGAATAACGAATAACGAAAAACGACCCAACTTCACACTGCCTCAATCAATCGACTTCATGCAGAGTTTGGTTTTCTTCTCCGGGCTATTAATGGCTATCCCCGTTTGGCTTGCCTTTTGGATTTCATTCTAATGCCGGGCGGGTGATGCTTGAATGTAGATTGGGTGGGTGGGTAACATACATTCTTTAATGGATTCAATTACGACTTTCTGGTTTATTTTTTACTGCAGTACCTGGTTCGATAAAACATCTGGCCCTTTTATAAACAGGATGCACCTGAGTCAAGTGTTAATGAATACTTATATGAATACTTATATACTATCAATATCCCTGCTTTTCCTACAATCGGTAAAACTGTTATAAACAGCGACATTGCGTAGTTCAGTTTCAGTATAAATATAGAGTTATCTGTACATATATAAGGGACCTTTCGCATCGGTACGAAAACGAATACGAAAATGAAAACGTCATCGATTCGAGTGTATTTGTGAGGTCAATCTGTAATGAAAAACGTTTCACGTATGGAGCTGGAGTTACGTAGGTATGCAAACGGATATCTTTCTTGTCTCATATATCGAATTTCTCCACCCTTTTTCGAGGCCTTGTGTATATTGTTGATTGTGTATAGTTTTCAGAATATGCGTAAAAGCAATATTCTTCTTAATTGTAAACTTTGCCTTGACCGAGAAGTTCATTATCGCTCGTGGGATTGCGAAATCACGGGAAAGAGGATACGTTATGCTCGTTTTCCTGTTCGTTTTCGTACCGATGCGAAAGGTTTCTATTCATGAATCGAACTAAATTAAATTATAGCTACATAATTTGCGAAAAAGTATGGATTTGTATAATTCTATTTAGACAATTTGTTTGAGCGTAGAGTCTTAAGCAGTGGGAGGCAACCAGAGGACCCAAAGAAAACCCAGAACTTAAAGACCGTATGATTTAAAGCGGATGCTTTAGACGATTCGACCACCCAACCTCTTCGTGAAACCTGATTTTCACTTGTCAGAATATGTTTCCTATATTACACACCTCGTTTTTTGCGTTTTTCATATCGATTTTGAAGTCATGAGTCACCAATATGTTCGCATCGTAAAATTTCAATATCTTAAATTATCTCAAATAATGGTTTTTAAGTGGCGGAATAGTTCACGAGGGTGCCTTACATCTTAAGGTCTGTCATTGAAGCAAGTGGCGTGGTTCCGATTTCCCGCTTGTACGTGACAAGCAGTAGGGTCGCCTTCCAACCTCGTGGGTTTTCTCCTGGTCCCTCGATTATCTCTTACTGCTAAAGTCCCCTACGCGCAAGCGAATTAATGAAATAAAATTGAACCACATTTTAGTTTCGAAATGACCTAGTTTGTGTCAAGTGAACGTACAACCTTATATTTCTCTAGAAAATATATCATGGCCTTTAAGATCTAATTGCTGTCTAAATGAATATGTGGTGACTTGGTGAATATTTTTTTTTTGTTTCATACGCGCGTTCTAACATACCCTAATGGTCGATCGTTTTAATCTTGCACGAAAAAATGAGAACATAATTAGTCTAAATAAAATACCACTGGAATCAATCGCCTCGTTTTTTCATGTTTGAAATCAACCAGTTTTATTAGTAGCAACAAACCGTCGTTAGAGCATAGCTAACAAACGTGTTAATGTGGTTAATGTGCGTAGAATTTAACATCTCCTCAATAGAAGCAATTTGATGAGATAATATCTAAGTACACAATATGCCCCATTGCATGTGTTTATATTTAGTTCCACTTTATTATTTCTGGTGTCATATGAATGTCAACAGTATTTGATATGTGTAATTAAGATCGCAGGTCACCTGATTTATTACGACCTAAAGCGTCTAAATGTCATCATCTGGAATAAATATAACTATTTCAACCAATTGATCGTCATGTAGATCTAATATCAACTGTAGTTAATGGCAACACGTACAGAGTTTTATAAATTTATTTCAAATCAAAGAATCGAACACTAGCGTGGGTCGGCTGAAAAGTACGAAACGATATCCGTGACAAAGGTAGAGGCTGTGGCGGTCTTTTAGTCTCCCCCACCGCTAAAAAATACAACACATTACCTATCTACGATACTTGTCGTTGGGATTTCTTTGAATACGCGAAATGAAATGAAATGGGATTTAACGCCCCACATTTTTTGTTTTGCTCCGACAGGACTATTAAAGACGGGTCTACGCAATACAGTGTGCTGTAAAGAAAAATATGCCCGGACAGCGGGGCTACTGCCCCACATTTTTTTTGCTCCGACTGGACTATTAAAGACGGGTCTACGTAATACAGTGTGCTGTAAAGAAAAATGTGCCTGGACAGCGGGGCTATTACTCCTAAATCGAATCGAACTGCCAAGGGAGCCATTGTGTACACGGGACCTCGGGTTGCCATTCAATCCGAACGACTAGAAAACTGTCCTTGTCACCCCCCCCCCCCTGTCCTGCACCACTGACATTGACAAGGGGGAAAACCACATCGGAAAATACCGATGGACTTTCTCGACCAACACCGAACCCGCGACCTACAAGAAAACCTATTATTCCACTTTTTCTAGAGTTTTAATTGTCAAGGAATCCATTACGTCAATTAACAGTTTGTATACCATCAGTTCCCTTAGTGCTCGATTTGTCGACGGAATTGTATCAGACAACAGTCATTCTCTCACGAATAACTGCATGAAAATTGTGTTACACACCCATTTGCTCAGACTGTAGATAGGATATCGATAAACCAGTATCGAGATGTAGAAAGATAATTAGTAAATTTGGGAAGTTTGGTGGTAACGTGCCGATACCTAATACCTGTAGAATCAGACGTTAAACCCACCTTCGAAGAGATTCAGAGGCGACCATTCCTTATTGATTTCTAGACAAATTCCAAACGTTTCGGCGAGTTTAAACCGCGCAAAGCGATATTCTAGTCTTTTTAAGGCTGTAATCAGGTGGCCAATTTCGTCAACAGTTCCTTCAAATTACTTGCAGATTTGACTCAATTATCTGAACATCTTCTTAATGTGATGAAGTTACATTTCCCGCGACCGTATAATCCGTGACTGTGTTGACTTCATTTAAAAGGCAGATGACTTGTCGTGTCTTTATATTGGTTAACTATTGTGCTAATTTACAAGTTGATGTCATGTGTTATTAACACACCAGCTGTTTGCTTTGACTTTAATGCGAACTAAGACCGACTGCTACATAAAAGTCGTATAATATAAATTTACCATTTCTGATCAATTGTTACAAATGTATAGTAAAATCCTGAATGGAATGGGACATGTTTGGATGGCCGAAAGGTTAATGCGTGCGTGTTGTATCATAAGGTCTGTCAACTGGCTTGGTTTTGATTCGTTGGTTGACGTGACAAGGAGTATGATCGCCTGTTCAACCTCGTGAGTTTTTTTCCGGGTCCTCCGGGTTCCCCCTACTGGTAAAGAACTTTACGCAAGCGATTTATTGAAATAGAATTGAACCATGTGTTGGTCCCGAAATAACCTATATTATGTCAAGTGGACGTTACGGTACCCCCCCCCCCCATCTATCTCTGAATTGAATGTAAGTCATATACAACAACATAATTATATATACCGGTATATATATATATCCCGTGATACGTTCTAGAAGAGCAATGGTATAATTAGCCTAATTTCTTCTGAGAAATCAAACCACAATATTCCCACGAGAGATTAAACAACGCAATATAAATTGGCACCGGTTTCATGATTCTTGCTTATCTCTTATTTGTAAACTTCGATATTGGAGAACTTTTGTTTTTCTACTTTTCTGCTTATTTAGATTTTGATTTAGAGCGTGCAGTGACGTAGAAGAAATATAATATGCCCATACAATGATGTTTATACTTTGTCAGAAATTGTTTTAAAATATATTCCTTAATTACTTTACCGGTACCCTACGTTGGAGAATACTGGTAAACACGACGGAAGAAAGAGACTTGAATATTAATAAGAATTCGATAAATAACGGAATGAATGAAATGAGGTTTGACGTCCAACGTTTCTGCACCAACAGAAAAGTCGGGCATATACGCCATGCGCTTCGAATATCGAATATTAAAATTACTTGAACGCCAACGGGTCGCGATTGGATCTTCGCTTTTTTTTTCTCACGCGAAAGACTTGATTCATTTTTCTTTGCCATGCAGGTCGTCGGTCGTACACCATTGAAAAGGGAATAGCCGACTGGAAAATCTCGAAGAATTAATAAATGAATGAAATGGGGTTGAACGTCCTACGCTTCTGCACCTAACCTGGGCTAATTGAAGACGGACATACGCCATACAATGTGCTATGAGGGAATTTTTTGCAGCAACGGGACCTCGGTTTTTCATCCCATCCGAACGACTAGGCAGCGAACCTTGCCAGCCCCCCCCCCGTCTTTATCACTGACAAGGGGAAAGCACGCCGGAAAATCGAGATGAACTTTCTCGGCCAATGCAAGGATCGAACACCCGAGTCAGCACCTAACCCACTTAGCCACATGATCCCCCCAAAAAATCTCTAGGGAGAAGAAGGATAACTTATTGGCTTGGTTATCTCATAGAGAGAGAAAGGGAGTTTCAACGTCTTATTGACAGGAACTTGGTCATTTCCGGACAGATTTTATGTTTACCCCCCCCCCCCCACCACGACCACCACCCCCATACTTGTGAAGACCCCGACCATTGAGTTTTACATCTGACCGTTGCTGGTTTACTTCATAATTCCCAAAATTATAGCTACTTTATCTGCAGACATGTCAACAGTAGCATCCAATCAGAGATTGGGCCATAGCGACCTCCACGGAAACCTTGACATTGGACGAACCTTGAACTTTGGAACTCGATTATCCCAGGTAGACATTTTAGCTTGAAAGCGCGAGACTTGGTATTCGCAGCGACTAATGAATCTGATCGAAATATGAAGAGTGTTACGTGAAGAGATTGATAAGATGTACGCAGTTAAAGCGAGATTAAGCCTTCTATTGGAGATGTCATTTATACAACTATATTATAACACCCCGTTGTCCTATTTGCATTACAAAACACCAAAACAATGTCCACTAGATAAAGAGACACAGTGGGATATTAGATAAAGACTTGTCTGTTCTCGCTATAATAGTTAAAAAATAGATAACGTAAATAGAATATGTTAAAAATTTCAGTCAAATTGTTTCACTCTGAACTTAGATATTAACTTTTTAGTTTTAAGCCTAGCCTTGATCACAATTACTTATGTCGGTACGATAAAAACATAGTCTCGATTATCCATTTTTATATTTAATCATGAATGAGCGTTGAGAAGCAGATTGGATTCAAATCTACTGAAAATCACACCGAGTGTTGATTATGGTTTGGATAAGTTAAATAATGTCTAATTAATAGTTTATATATTTAGCCCCGTTTATCGAGTTACTTCTTTACAACTGGCACTCGAAAGCATTCTGGCACACGATTTGTGTGCATATTTCAATTTTTTATTTTGTCTGAAATATTCAATATTAGAAGTCCATCTTTTCACGGTAAGATAACAACATCAATGTTGATTTAAATTGACCAACGAGTCGTGTTTGCGTTGTCGATATAAAGTTTGCGAGCTGCCTCCATTAAATGATGGGGATCGCGGTGGCTAAGTGGATAAGGCGCTGGTTCGCCTGGAGGTCGGGTGTTCGATCCCTGCATTGGCCGAGAAAGTTCATCTCGATTTTCCGACGTGATTTCCCCTTGTCAGTGATGCAGAAGGAGGGCCTGACAAGGACAGCTGCCTAGTCGTTCGGATGGGACGAAAAACCGAGGTCCCGTGTACACATTGGAATGCACGTAAAAGATCCCTTGGCAGTTGGAATTCGATATAAAAGTAGGCCGTAGCGCCGCTTCCCGAGCAAAATTTCCCTCATAGCACACTGTATGGCGTATGTACGTCTTCAATTAGCTCAGGTTAAGTGCATAACAGTAGGACGTTAAACCCCATTTCATTCATTCATTCCATTAAATGATGTATTCGTTCCCAAACATTACAGCTAATTAGTTACGGTAGAATCGTTCTATAAATCTAATTGAACCAGTTGATTTATATTGTATACTATTACCATACATGTATGTTGAGTTGATTTCAGTTCAAATGTGTTCTGTTGAGTTGAGTTGGGTTTTGTTGAGTTTTGATTCACTAGAACTATATTATTACATTAATAGCACGACTGGAGTCAGACCACCACTAATTTAGCTATTATACCAAGAAACCGTGTCACTGTTTAACTTCGCGTTATTTATTTCTTACATTCGCTTCGCTATGGGCCCATGGCCGGAAATCGAAAACAAAGAAGCAACGAAGACAAGAATCCTCGACGGGGAAGATTGGGACCATTTGTTGCGGATTATTAATCTCACTTCGCACTTAGTTAACATCATGGAATTAACTTTCAGTGACAAAAACAAATGGAAGGAAAAGCAATCGAGTTCAACATCCTACTTTTCTGCACCGACTAGGATAATAAAGTGTGTAACGAGGGAAATGTTGTCATGACGCGGCGGCCTACACGTATCTCGAACTCAAACTGTACCATCAAGCAAAAAAAGGTACATGGTGAGCAGTGAGCCCCCCCCCCCCCACACACACACACACTCCGCGACTAGCACCCACTGACTAGGGGACATCCTGACCCCCCGGTTAGTAAGCCACCAATGTAAGGATTCTATAACATCAACAAAAAAGTATTTTTGGAATATTTAGGAGAAATACAAGTAAGGTAATCTCCATTAGTTGACACGCATTTACTCGACAAAGAAGCTATCTTTAGAAAACTTAAAGGAACCAAATAGAAAGTAAAATCTAGTTCAAGGGGACAGTAAGCAATGACGTCGACTGTTCTTATTTTAGATGTAAATGAAACTTCGATCAATGCCATGGTGTGATTTCCTCATCTACAAACAAGTAGAAAGAACATTATTAGCTTTGTCTGGTCTATAATTAAAAAAAGATCTTACTTTTGTTTCCCTTTTCGTTTTTATCGATGTTAAGAATCCTCTATTCAGTTGACCTGGTATGATCTTTCAGACGCAACTATTACCTTTAATCAGTAGCAGTAACTGGTGTTAGAATTGGATCGCCATGTCGGTTGTTTGGTGTGCATGATACCGGCTCCCTATAAATTATGACCTACCGCATTTCATCCAAATTCTTCGGGGGGAATGCCCCTGTAGTCTAGAGTGCCGCGCTTCGACCTCTAGCTGACCGGTCACCTCTGGCTTGCGGCTGTGGTTTCGACCCTAGTGGGAGCGTATGTGACATGGAGATAGGGGCGCCTTCTCAACCTCGTGGGTTTCCTTCCACTGCTAAAGACTCCTACGCGTAAGCGAATTATTGAAATAAATGAAAACCATAAGTTAGTCCTAAAATGACCTAGTTTGTGTCGAGTGGACGTTAAACCCCATTTCTCTCTCTCGCCCTCCAAATTCTTCGGGATTGTACAGTCTTGTTTAAGCTTGGATGGCGTGAGCGTAAAATAAATTATGACTAGGCGAAGATTAGGCGGAGGCGGACACACCAGCAAAATTTCAATGAGAGAAAGAGAAAACCCACGACGATGATTAGGAGACCGTACTCCATATCACATATAAGTGGGGAGTCAAAACCACGTCACCTGACTCAATGACAGACCTTATGATGCAACTTTAAACCATTTGACCACCCAACCCCTCTAGAATGTGCTTGGAAATGAAAAATCCGTACTTCGAAACTAAGAAAACCGTGCTCTGAAAACAATTGTGTCGTGCTCTGAATAAATTGTAAAGTAGCGATGCCTCCTGACCCCTACTGAGTATTTTCTCTTATGCTTGCATAGATTAGGTCAGATCAATTGGTGTTCGATCAGGTTTTTCAGTACGCTCCGATTCACTGCGTCATTGACCGTCATTTCAGTGAACATTCTCATCAAGTGCCCCCGTTGTCTGAATGGGGAGGCAACCCGAGGCTCTTTAGCAGGCATGGTTCAACGGAGTTTTTCCGGAGGCCAAATAGAAGAACTTCGCCTGTTTCGAGTCTCGACCTCTAAAATTCACACCCTAAAGAAACTTTAAAAGACAATTATCAGATTTTGTTTTGTACCCTTGTGACTAATAGAATTTGGTGTGTTATCTTTCTTGTACGGAGTTTTCAAGCGGAAAATAGGCACATAAACACCTATTTAAACTGCATCAGAATAGTTCAGCCCTGAATATTCAAAATGTTTTTGGGGAGGCCCCGTGAGCTCGCAAACCAGGAGGTTTCATGTTGGCCGAGAAAGTTTATCGGTATTTTCTAATCTTGTACCCACTTATATATCCGTGGTACGCATGGATAATCTTGCAAGGGGAAGGCGTATAGTCGTTCGAATGGGACAAGAAACCGGGTATTTTTCACAGCTCTACATGGAGTATACTCCGAATAATTAGCCCAGTTGATGCAGAAAAGTAACACAAAGTACAATTTTATGGATACACTAAGTTTGATCAAGTCAGTTATTGAGTATCCATAAAATTGTACCTTATGTTAATATATGTCCAATTACTAAATGCCAACCAAAGAACAGAAAAGAAACGTTAAACCTCCTTTCATTTCATTTCAGTATTTTATGGCAAATAACGTTTTGTATTTTCCAGCTAGGGTGTGGCGAGTAATAAATAATCGTGCCTACGTAATGTTACTCTTCCCGTTCATTGGAAATTAAAAGCACTGGCAAATTAATGTTTCCGTTCATTAGAAATATGAAACCCCATTAAAGTATTTTTAGATTAGTTTCTCTGCTTTTTTCAGTTTCCGCTGATTTGAATGTGTCATTAAGTTTAGAATAAAATACTGTTATGTGTTATTTGATATCATTCTAGTATATCATAAGGTCAAGCGCCATTATATTTATATACAGCTATTATTCATAATAAATGGAATATGGTCTAATTTCTCACAAAATAATACTTCGTTAATTTTGAGACTAAATAACAAATGGTAATGTTTATTTCTAGAAAGAAGAATTTTGCCCGGACAGCGGCATTTCTGACTACTCTTTTTCGAATTCCAACGGGCCAGTATATCTTTTTTTATAGAAACAATGTGTTCAGAGATGAATATTGATTTATCGTCTCATCCGAAACATAAGGCTCACTTTTCTTGAACATCTTAAAGGTTCTTCTCAGACCACGCTTGGATTTGAAACAGCAGCACCCTTGTTAAGTGTACTAACTGTACGGCTACCACAACTCCTGCAATTCCTCATAGATTTATCTACATGCGCCGTCAACAATTTATCGTTACATTTAAACACCATTGCATTAAATTTACCTACTAATAACGGTTATGTACACGGAGCAGACATAACCATATCTACTTGGCAAGTAACAATTGATAAGAACAAATAAAGTTAACTTGATTTAAAATCTCAGCTGTTGAATTATTGTCCATGTATTAATAACAATGTCTTGCGACGGCATATAGTTCTAGCGTTAACGTCACACTTCTATGCACCGACTGGGCTAATGTTGACTGGCATACACTACACACTATGCGTTGGGGTCAAATTTGCCCGGACAGCCGCGCTATGGCCTTCTTTTATTTCGGATTCCAACTTCAATGGTTCTTTTACGAGCATACCAACGTGTAAATAGGACCTCTGTTTTTGTCCAATCCAAAAGACCATCACAGTCTAGGGACGAAAGGCGTGCACGTAACTAAACCGTTGACAGGTTGAATAAAAAAAGAGTAGGCTGTAACGCCGCGTTGGCCATTTTTCATTAGCGCCATATTCCTGAAGCAATGGCCTGAGTAATCACTTTCAGGACTTTGCTGGATTCGCTTCTGATACTTAAGCTTTTTCGAGGGAGTTTGTTTATTCTTCCCACTCAATCAAATCTATCCAAAGTACAACAAATTGACAACCTTTCGGTTATTCTGGGGTATTTTCTAAAACATTGAACAGTGATTTAAGGTATTATAGACACTGTGAAAGTATGTTCGTCTCCAAACAGTATTTTTTACATTGTATCCGTGTTGATAGCATCGTTGGTCATTCACAATTAGTTGTTCTGCAATATTGTGCTATGCACTGGTTTATTGGGCATAATAAAATCGCGAGTCATGACATAACGTTATATAAACAAATTTGTCCAATTTGTTACGCAGTTAGCTATTGGTTGTTAATCGAAATATTGACCAGTCATAATTTGGAACGGAAACGTACTTCCCTTACAACAGTGCTAAGTAGGATTAGCTTTAATCAAACGAAACACTGCGAGGAGTATTCATTAGCCCAGTAGGACTTTAAAACTAGCTTTATTCCATGCAAAAGCCCTATGATTTGCACGAATCCGGACATCAAAGGGTGGTTATCATTACTAAACCCATACGTTACAATAACATCTAACTTAATAAAACAGTGTGGGCGAAATGACTGGAGACGAACGTTTCAATAAATTAGACATTTTACGCTTAAGAAGTCATATTCAGATGTAGCGGAAATTGTCATGGCCGGGGCTTGGACGCGATTTCAACATAACCGTGATGAATCGACATACCAATACATGTAACATGAAAAGGTGATACTACTGATACATAATTGTAAGAACTTGTGATCCATGCCAAAAACAATTCTTAGAAGCAAAACGAGAACAAGTCTCAGACCTTTTTTTTAAAAAGTTAATTTAACGTGAAAGTTATCTCCGTGAAAACTAACATGAAAACAGGGTTTAAACCTCTTTTGATTTAAATTAATCTGGAAACTTAGGACTATATGGACAACTCTATCTCATTCAAGATCGCTCGATTTCCTTATCCATTATTTGTGAAATTGTTAACTGCCAAACTTCTAGACACATATGTTATAGGTAATATTTACTTACATATATCTAATAAAACATACTACCCTGTTATCAAAAGCACAACCTTTCTTCAATTCAGATTGAAATCTTGACAAAATTTTAATGGCTTTCAAATGGGTTTATTGATTGTGTTTTTCGATTTTCTTCTGAATTTCAAATTCAATCCTGTCTCTGATGGTCGATTTATTTGTGTACATGAATAATTCAGTAATGAACTTTTTACTTTTAAATAGGCGATAAACTTAAGGAGAAAAAGATTGTCGCAGACGCTGTTAAGAGGATCGTTTTAAAGTTCCCGTCAATACTATAAATAATCAAAGAGGATATAATATACATGATAAAAACAATCCCGCAAAACAAGATATCTTTTTATCTACTACTTTGAAAAAGATTACATGTAACTATTTTTTTTTAAAATGAACACTTTCTTTATTTAGAATGTGGAATGCTTTATCTGAAAAGATTAGAAATTGAATGGGGTTTAACGTCCTGCAGGCTATAAAAACGACCCGCATACGTCGTGTCGGATCTGTTTCTGTCGTGGAATTCCAACCATTAAAGGTTCTTTTTCACTATTCGAAGGTCTAGACGTGTACTACGAGAAACGACACTGAACATTTCGAGGATCTTTTCCAGACATACCTTCTTTGAGAGAGAGAGAGAGAGAGAGAGGAAGAGCGGGAGCGAGAGAGAGAGGGGGAGAGGGAGAGGGAGAGGGAGAGGGAGTGCAACGTCCACCCTACACAAACGAGGTAATTTCTGGACTTATCAATTGAATATAGCTTAGGGTGAGACCGCGGGAAAGGCTAGGCGACCCTACTCTTTGTCACGCACACGCATGGAAATGAAACCACACCCCTGAGTCAATGACAGATCTTATGGTATACATTACTCCCGCTGCACTGGCATCTGTTCATTGATGTCAAACTGCCAGGATATCTGTAACAGGATATCAATATTTTCGTTGCCAGACCCCATCTTATATGTCCATAACAACAAGGAATGCACGATTGGAACTTGGGTTTTTCGTCCGAACCTATCGACTATACAACTTACTTGTAAAACCAGCGTTGGAAATCCCGAGTTACTTTCTGGGGCAATATCGGAATCGATTCCGAGAAATCTTTTTTTAACCAGTTGACCAATACAACTAACAAGATATTCTAAATAATTACCTAAATAAATAGTTGATGTTTTATGTCAATGTAGTTCTATAACAGACAGAAACTAATCAATTCGTATATAGCTCTTGGTGGTTTAACGTCTGCTTACACAAAAAAACATGAACATTGAGGAGAGCAGGTGGTTTTAACAAAGCAGGTCTGCTTCCATTTCCGATCTATGACCTTGGATTGATTGGGTGGGAATTTTTTCCCTTTTTTTATTAAACAGACATTACGCAAGAGCTAAATCTATTTGGGCGTTTATTAACATGACAAGACCATAATATTATCAAGTCCCAATGTCATCGGACGGGACCAATTTTAAGTAGATTGGAAATATTCGGCTATTTAATGATTTAATTAAAAAATTGGCAAAGCGAGTTTAAGCTTCGAACAACCAGTATGGTGGTTACAATTAGTACACACATCTTATGAAACACTCAAAGACTAATATCTTTGCTCAGAAAAAAGTAATTTGGATGCAATGTTCAATTTTGCATTTTCTATTTTCGAACTAGTATAGCAAGAACCATCGCACCAGCTTTTATCTAAAATTTACATATTGTATCTTTAAAACACAATTGGTGTCGGAATTCAGAAAAAAAGCAGTTACTTTTACGTTTATACTATGGTTGTAAGTGTTTTCTTCTACATTATTAATTCGTTGTGACCTTAATATCTATTATCGTGATGTTGGTTAAATGGTGCTTAGAGTTCCAGATACGTCTGACCTAGACATTAATGGACAAATAAGGTGATATTTATAAGCATCTTAATGCTTGTTTTCGTATTCCACACACTGTAATTCAGCGATGAAATTGTAATCATTGCAAATAAAAATTGTTTAAACTATCTTTTTCGTTGCGAAAGGAGGTATTGAGGACGTAGTGCTAACATAAGCCCATTCTAGATATATCTGTACTATAACAGAAGCTAATAATATAAGTAAGTAATATAAGTCACTGATGATCAATTACATATCTCTAGAGACAAAAACAACTTATTCATCTCATTGTTTAGTCATCAGCTGGATTCTATCTCGTCTACCAAACACCGCTATATGCCATGTTATTGCCATTTGTTTCTCGGCCCAAGGGATGTCTATTGTAAGTATAGGGATGTTGATTACACGTCAAGACGTGTTTATTACATTACTAACGTCACCTTATTTTATCACCTTTTCCGCTCTTACTAAATGACCGATATGTCGATTTCTTCAGTACACGTTTAATTTCTGATATTGATATCACGTATCATGATATGTATATATATATATATATGTTGAAAGCTATGACTAGGTATGTGTTAGGCCCCCGTCAGATCAGAGTGGCTTCCATACGGCGCCGGCAAACATGAACACAATGCAAGAAAATGTCCCAAGTTGAAAAAAGTCTCGTTCTCACAGCTTTGTAGGTCAGATCGCAGAACCTGTGGTCTCCATGGTCGCCAATGATCGCCGAGTTACGGCGTTTGCTTTGAACATTGGCGACCATGGAGACTACAGCACGATATCTGGCGTTTCCATCCATCCGCACGTAACTATCGTATGAAAAATTAAATGGTCTCTGCAGGTAGGGTGGATCTGTAGAGTAGAAAGATGCCGATCTTGACGAGAGTATCACGTCCGGGGGGATGGCCGAATGTAGCAAAAGGCCTGCCATTGAATCAACTGGCGTGGTTTCGAATCCCCGGTTGTACGTGGCAAGGAATAGGGCCGCCTGTCCAACCTCGTGCGTTTTCTCCGGTTTCCTCCCACTGCTCGAGGCCTCTCTCTATCTCTCTCTCTCTCTCACACGTTATCAAATAACCGGACTGATTTTAATTTGTAACTCCGGGACAAATAACTCGCCTGGAGCCGATTCTCTTTCAGTAGATAGCCTATAATAATACAAAGGTGAGAAACGGATCTTCATTACGCATTTATCGTAACAATAATGTCTGTGTTCAAATTATATCTGAACCGTGTTTAACCAGTTCTATCACGACAATGCCTACTGACACTAATATTTTCTTTAAAGCCCGTTTCCACCAAAGTGATATCGCACGTCCGTTCGTCCGTTACTGGAGTTTAACATCCACTTCCACCAGGAGTGATATAGTAGACAAGACATCGAACGATCAGCCGAAGGGTTTTACCATCAGGGGGTCACTTAGATCGAACGCATCCCATTCTCAATAGCGTACGAAATCGTGTAGCCACCATTGCCTTTGTGTGTCCTGTGGGTATAAACTACTATTAAACAAATCCACATATTAGGTTACCTTCGTGTTTCGAGTGACGTCGTGTAGGCCTAACACTTGTGTCGGCTGTCAATTAGGTTTTAACCCAGTTCTGGGCCATCTCCGCGCGAAATTCAAAATTATGTATTCGTATGGCCACCTGGTGTCAATTTCGGGAATATGCGATGCCGCATTACTAAAAAAAAATAAATACCCCCCCCCCTCCGAATCCAAGAAACACACAAAGAATGAAACCTAGATAAACCATTTGTCAGTCTGCTATGATGTTTTATATAACTAGGTTAATATTAGATTACCGTTATTGAGGCCAATTTTTCCATCGTATACGTCATTAAACACACCACTCATTCCCCAGGCATATGCTGTTATAAAATAACCTATCATATTAAACACTGCCTAAAGAAACACATTTTGTTTGAAAACAATCTTGTTATTTACTCGATCATACTGTCGTATGTAATTTGATTCATCACAAAACTATAGAACATATTATGCCGGCAATAGCACTTGTCTTAAAACAATGTACATGGCACAGGGTTGTCAATCAAATGTCAAAGTATCAATCATTTCTTGTTGTACATTGAAATTGACTTTAAAGGAGCTAATTCGCTAATATTTTGGACCTAGAAATTGCCACAAATGGGTCGCAACGCATATAATAATGTAACATTGATGTATATGAACCTATTTACATTCAATTATTTTCGTTTTCACTTTATTTTCAGAGGTGTCAATCGAGTGACAATTCGTGCGTTTGGTTATTTCAGTCTACATAGTATTTAATGCGCATGCTCTATGTTGTCACCGTTTGACATGACTTGTGGAATATGTCTAGCGTCGTTCTTCGAGTCCATTGTTACAAATGGGCCGGACAGCATTATGGTACACGATTCTTGTACCATCTTTTCCTGGTAAGATCACAACATCAATGTTGATTTAAATTGACTTTGGATTATACCGAGTTGGAGACTTGGCTACTTTAACGTCCTGCTTTTGTTCTGTAACCGGGTTAATAAAGACGGGTATGTGTAATACAGTGCTATGATAGAACATTTGCTCATTCCAATAGCCAGGGGTTCTTTTATGTGCATGTCATTGAGTACATACACGGACCCTCATAAGGGCTACATGTTTCTTTGCCAGCCCCGCGTACTGACCAGGGGGAAACTGGGCTGAAAAGACCAGGACAACCGTCTCGGCCAACAACTAGACATAATCTAGAACCGTCTGGTTATCGAGCCAGCGCCAAATCACTTAGCTACTCTGCAAGGATAAAACTGAAAACGTTTATTATCGAAAATAAGAACATTCAGATATAAAGATAATAATCTGAAGAATGATTAATTTGAAATCGTCTGGTCACGACATTTCACAAGACTGTTAGATAGAAATGATATGAATCAATTATTTGACTCCAGACTTTTGAATTGATATATTATTGTCGCAGTATACACTTATTAAGCAACTATAGCATATACCCAACATGTGCCCTAATCTCTCTTAATACTATAAATTATTCTAATATAATTCTTCGAAATAGGCGATGCCCACCAGGTCTTTCTCCGCATTTACTGAAATAACTTGGATGTTCAGAATGTTGTCCTCGAACGTGTACATACTAATCCAAATTCCATCCCAGCACTCTCAATTTCCAAGGTTTCAAGATGCCAATAGAATATGCCCCTTAAGAGAAGCCAGATCGAGGGAACACAGCGAAATATTGATTGTGTTTAAGTACTAACTCCTCTGAATTTCTGTATAAGGAGTTCATGCGATTTAAAAAAAAGTTTAGTATGAAACTAGAGAGGGAGAGGGTTGGGGTTAACGCCTACTTGACCCTAATTGGGTCATTTCAGGACAAACAAATGGTTCGAATTTATTTCAATAATTATCTTGCACGTAATGGTCTTTAGCAAGAGATGGACAGGTGATCCCACGTCTTGTCATATACAAACTGGGAATCGAAGTCACAACGCTTGACTCAATGAATGAATAAAAATGGGTTTAACGTCCTACGCTTCTGCAATTAACCTGGGCCATACAGTGTGCTATGAGGGAATTTTTGCCCGGGCAGCAACTGAATTCCAACTGCCAAGGGATCTTTTACGTTCACGCAAATGTTTACACGGGACCTCGGTTTTTCGTCCCATCCGAACGACTAGGCAGCTGTCCTTGCCAGGCCCTCCGTCTGTATCACTGACAAGGGGAAACACGCCGGAAAATCGAGATGAACATTCTCGGCCAATGCAGGGATCGAACACCCGACCTCCAGACTAGCGAGCCAGTACCTTATCCACTTAGCCACGTGATATCCCCTCCCCCGCTTGACTCTATGAGAGACCTTATGATATGATGCGTAGGCTTCGACCATTTGACCACCCACATTAAACTTCATTGGTTCATAATATCTCTTTTCATTATAGGCACCAGGATGTCATTCACCTCTAGGACTATCTGTAAATGTTGAACCACTTGTTGATATTGAGCTATCTGCTCCGGATGGGGATGCTACAGCCGCCCGCCTACACGGTGATTCAGCCTGGAGGGTGGAAAACATAACAGATAACACATATCTTCAGGTAATATCAATAAGCTTCAATTATTCCTCATTTTATCAATAATGTCATAACATGCCTCAAAACAAACCAGTTTGCTTTCTTTCATGTTTATATATTCTGGATTTTGTTCGCAGGCGTTGAGACAATAGAAAACACCTCCGCTATATGTATACTCACTAAGTTTAGATATATTTTTCTTTTCAGTAATTTAGCATGTTCTTCCTAGTTGACATTTTGTTTAACAGAAAGCTATTCAGCTATAATTTGATTGTATTTGATATCGATTTTTAATATACATGTACTATTACCTGAATTACACTTGTAAACAGTTGACTGGGACCAATTTCGCTGGAATTCACACATAATTTTCTGTACAACACATCATTTAATTACAAAGTGGTTTCTTTATGACCCAGTCCCAACATAGGCGTAGGAGACGGGGGGGGGGGGGGGCAATGAAAACTTCGACGACCTTTTTTCTATTAACGTTTAGACAAAAACTATAACTAACTTATTTCTATGAGATCCAAACGGCTCGAAAAGTATTTTCTCTCTTTGTTTTGTCCACTGCATGCCCGAAAAAATGCCCGAAGATCTCTTTAATAGATATGCCAAAAAAACGGTATTGCCCGAAAATAGGTATTGCCCGAAAAACGGGCATCGAGCCGATAAACGGCGGAGGAAACTAGCAGTAAAACGCGTTGGCGACGACATATAATCCAAAATTTTCTTTGGAGTAATTCGTCTCTCAAAGAAAGCCGGCGCCGCTGTCTATAAACCCGAAATTTTCGGGCATTTCTAGTTTTGCTTCCCTAACTGTCTTCGAGCCCTAATAAAACACTAATTTTACTTTTCTTGTAATTGAATATAATGAATTTGTACTGAGTTGACTATGGATTAAATATTTCGTCTGTGGCCACTGGATTTTGTGCGACATTTTTCGGGCATCGATTAATATCTGTGAATACAGATGCAACAGTCTGATTGGATGGTTGGAATTCAGAGTAGAATTTCGGTTACAAAACCATTGAATACCTTTGGAGTTGTTAACACGGCCTAGAATAGCAGAAAACGCATTTGCGGTGATTAAACTTTAAAATTTTTCTCCGGGAGGGTGAGGCCTCCATGACGCATTACGATTGATTTGTTGTTTGGAATTTGGGTCAACCATGTAGGCTATACTGGACCAAATTGAAGTTGCTGTATTCACAGACTGGAATAGCAGTATTAGCGTTTGTGGCAGTTACATTTTCAAAATGTTCTCCGAAAGGTCCCGTCTTCGCGGACTGTAAACGATTGATTAGAAATTGAGTAAGCCACCTTAATAAGGTTATATTCGACCACTTTGGGGCTGCTTTGTTCACTGGCTGAAATAGAAGGAAAACGCGTTTGCTACAGTTAAATTTTCAATATTTTTCTCCTAACGGCCCCGTCTTCGAGGACTGTAAACGATTGATTGGAATTCGAGCCAGTCACCTTAATTAGGCTATATTGGACCACTTTGAAGTTGCTTTGTTCACCGGCTGCAATAGCAAGAAAACGTTTTTGCAGCCGTCAAATATTCCAAAAGTTGTCGGGCATTTAAGGTTCTGCTCCCCTAACTGTCATCAAGCTCCTACGCCTATGAGTCCCAAAATGGCATAGTTTGTGTCGAGTGGATGTTAAACTCCATTTCTCTCCCTTTATGACCAATTATAAACAAACGAAAAGGGGTGTTAAGGAATTTAGTTCTGTAATAATTAGTAATAAGTTAGTGAAATATCACACATCGTTTCCAGCTCAATTTCCCCATTCTTAAGAAATGTTTTTTTTTTAATATTCGAAAATAATCTGTACATGTAAATGGTCTTTTGTGGATGAACAAGTTTATTATGATCTAATCACATTACATTTTGTAATAATTCCCAAGAATGAGAATTATAATGAGAAAATTCTAGATAACGTTAATAACATATCCAAACCAAAAGAGAATTACTGGAAATGCATTAGCCGGTTGTTGAAAAGAAATACAGAAACTATAGATACAGCACAAACGCTAAACGATTTCTTTGCTTTGGGTCTGTTGCCAATAATACAACTGGAGATGACCTTCATTCTTTAAATTCGAGAATCCTCTTTTCATTTTTTTCTACCAATAATTGTTGGGTCTGAACTAGTGGATATATAATTATCAAATGTCTTAATGCCCAGAAGGCCTAATGCCAGAAGTTCCTGACAGAATTAGTAACATTTTTTTTTTTAAACACACTATTAATTCAATATAAATTCCCGCGACTAATCTTTCCAACAAGTTAATCACTGAGAGAATATTTCCAGCTCAATGGAAGATAGCAAATGTAATCCCTAATTTCAAAAAGTGCGACCCTTGGGTTCCTTTAAACTACATAGTATTACCTATCTCTCGTGTAAGTACTTGTTAGTAAACGTCTCGAACGTATAATATCCAGACATTGATACAACGTCTGGCAGCCCCAAAACATTCTATACGGACTGCCAGCTGAATTCAGACCACAACACTCAACAGCTCATCAACTTCTTGACAAATATCACAATGTCGTCACTGCGTTTAAGGACCATAGATTATCCTGCTGCGTTTTCTTTGATATCGTCAAAGCCCTTGATCGAGTATCACAGAAGCCTGATACATAAACTAAAATAACTACGGTATCTATCCAGTTATATTAGTACAAGGAACAAGTCATTAACCATCAGGGGTGTGAGATCACAGGAAACGATTCTAATGTCAGGTATTCCCCAGGGATCCGTTTTGGGACCTTTATTCTTCTTAATCTATATAAATGACATCCAAGATACACTGACAGAATATCACGATTATTTGCTGATGATAAAGCTTTAGGTAAATGATATATATTTATCTCTTTATCGTTATTTGAATACTCTAAGTATTTGATCGAAAAAAAGGTTAATTAATTTTAACCCTATTAAAACTAAAGTTCTAAAGTCCCCTTTCACATCTACCAAACTTAAAACTTGGTGACATAACAGTCCCTCGCACAAACACTTCGGTGTTACACTTTCAATTGACTTTAAGTGATTAACATGCACTGACATTATATGTTCTTCAGTAAGTATCCAAACAACCTGGTATTCTTCGAAAATATGGGGGTGGGGGTGGATAGCACGTGCGTGCTGTATCATAAAGCCTGTCATTGTGTCGACTGGAGTAGCTTCGAATCCCCGGTTGTACGTGACAAGGAGTTGGGTCGTCTATCCAGCCTCGTGGGTTTTCTCCGGTATCCTCCCACTGCTAAAGACCCCTACGCGCAAGCGAATTGTTGAAATATAATTAAACCATATGTTAGTCCCGAAATGACCTAGTTTGTGTCGAGTGGACGTTAAACCCCATATGAAATAATCATAAACCTCCTAATGCTAAATAAACATTAATAAACCAACATTCACTAGAACCACAACATTCCAAAAATCCTTCTTCCGTCTATCAAATCCTTGATCGCCTGAACACTTACTACTATTGAAACAGAAATAAATCAATTTTCAAACTTAATATGAAACCTAAACCCAAAACAAATACTATTGCAGACTTCCTGTGTATGGGGGGGGGGGCGCAAATATGTGATAATATAAAGAAAAATACGCCATATCTGTAGTACATAGAAATTGGATCTATACCGAGTTCATCTGGTTCAAAATCAAATAGCCAAGGTGGCCATACCATTGAAAGTGTACAGCATTATCTCTGGGACTGTCCAAATTCCAAGACACGGAGCCACGCATTGGTAACCATGTCAAATTATATTAAACACAGTCTCGATTGTTCATTTAGTGATTATATCATGAATGAAAGTTGAGCAGCAAATCGGATCCTAATCCAGTAAATATTACAGACTAGCGTTGCCATCGAGAGTTGATTGTGGTCTGGACAAGGTCATTAATGTCTAATTCATAATTTAGATAACATTCCAGGACCTAAGGAAAGAACTGCAATAGCCAGATTTAGTTCTCGCATAATGTATGTTTAACATTAAACTACATTTTTAATGGGGTGATGACAATTCTCAAAGGTGTACTTTCAATAACGACGATACCATAGTGAGGTGTAAACGAACATTCGCCTGTCGTTTAAGAGTGGTTCTAATTCTAAGTTACTATTTGGAAATATTCCCTTAAGCCTGAAATATCTCATAACAACAGTTCTTGCAACCTTTCGATATTTTTGCCCTATACGATTGTTGCAAATTGGGCAGAAATTGCAAGATTCTTGCACTCATTGCAAAAAATTTTCTTAGGATCATCTCAGTCAGATTTATTATTCAGTACCGTCTTAATTATCTTCTTTATATTTGTACCTTTTGTTATTTTAAATAATGTTATGTACTTTTGACGGAAATAATGTTTTTGTAAATTTATGTAACATTTATCTAATCCTTTTACTTGATGGTAATAATAATAACATATGTTTAACCCAATTCTCAAGATATATATCAAGCAGCGGCCAGGGACCATCACTATTTTCTTTCTCAATTCCAGGTAACTCTGGAGAAGCCAATGTTAATAGCTGGTGTCCAGTCCCAAGGTGATCCAAATTTAGACGACTGGATAATTTCCTTTAAATTTGACTTCAGTTTTGACTGTGAGACTTTCTCCTCGAATGACAGGGTAAGCGATTAATCTTATAATATAAGTATGCTTTTTTATGAATTTTTATCACAAAAAGTCCATTATACACGGTACATTTAATATGTGTTGTAATTCTATACAATCCGACAAGTAGCTTTTAGCACTTTTTTTTAAAGAGAAACTGATAAAATCATGACCCAGTAAAAGTACAACATTTTAATATTTAAAGGAGCTAAATCGCTAATATTTGAGACCTAGATATTGACGCAAATATGTCACAACGCATAATGATATCATATGAATGTATATAAACTGATTTACATTCAATTCTTTCCGACTTCAATCTGATTTCAAACCAGTTATGTTCGGTGAAATACACCTGATCTTAATCGAAAGTAAATCTCAAGCGTCTGGTTATTCCAATCTACATGTTCTATGTCTCCAGATAAGAATATGCGTCACCGTGTAGCCTCGTTCTTCAAGTCCCTTTTTAAAAATGGGCTTGAAAAGTATTATGGTACACGATTCGTGCCCCAATGGTATTTTTTTATATTTTATCTTAAATATTGGATATCAAAAGCCCATCTTTTCCTGGTAAGATTACAACATCAATAGTGATTTAAATGGACAAATAATTCGTGATTTCATTGTCGAAGATTTTGGATGATATTGATTTAGAGACGTGGCTACTTTAATGGGTCAAAACAAGCTGTACACATGTACATGTATATTTTAATGTCACTCCATGGCATTTTATTCGCAATCTGTCAAAATAGCTTAAATAGGTTCTATTTGGTTTAGAGATTGTTTTGTCGTGTAATTAAACGTGTGCTATATAATAGAAACATTCCCCCTAAAAAATAACCTCACGCAGGATAAGCTAGCCTAGATTGCATTATTTATTTATAGTGGAATGAATTCGAAAGTACAGTGGCCTGTTAGTGCCATACACTGATTTATACATTTTTCTTAAAATTTACATTAATTTTAGAAATCGCACTGAAAACTGTGATAAATAAAAAAAACATGAAAAACATTTTCTCCGCGGTGGAAATATTTACACCGCGATGGAAAGGTTTTCAATGCGATTTCTTCTACGAGGTAAATCTCAAGAAACATGTATAAAACAACATACATGTATTATGGCACTAACAGACCGCCGTACAAATGAGACCAATATAAACTTGAAATTTTTCTTACTTCAGTTTGAATTGACCATTATTTGTGTCATTTTTTTATTGGTTTGTTTTAAGTACTTGTGCGTGTATTAAACTCAACATTCCAGCATGTTGAGGATTTAAGAATGAACTGTTCTATTGTTCCAATCTACTTTGATGAAACCTAGTAATAGTTCATGTATGGGCCAAATAGCATGCATTATTTTTATGTTGTCTCAGATAACAGAATCAATGAAAGCCGATATTTGATAGACAGGCAACCATACTCCTTCTAGGGTACTTGCGGGAAGTCGAAAACACGCCACTTGCCTGAATGGCAGACCTTATGATGAAACGCGCACGCGTTACCCATTGCCCACCACCCCCATAAAAAAGTTCAGTGGACAATGCTTGGAATTAAGCAGGCTAGTGTTTGCTAGTCCAGTGTTATGTTGAATATTTTAAGAATGTTTTTACACTTGTCTTCTGGTTAAAAGTTCTAAGATCTCTTTAATGAGACCAATAATTAATCGATGGTTAAGGAAGCTAAGTAAGGACATATAAAATGAATTTAACCGTTTTACTTTTCTGCATCGATTGTAATAATGAAGATTAGTTTCGAATTCTAAAAGAGATCGTTTCCAAGCACGTCAATGTGTACACGAGACCTCAGTTTTCCGTCCCATACGAACGCGACTATACATTGTCCTTGACAAGGGAACCCACGCTGAATTTTGAGGATTGCATCTAAACGATTAATCGGTTTTAACTTCTAGGAGTTGTGATATAGTTTTATTCTTATAAATACGTCGCCCTGAAATTTTTTTACAGCCTCAACCATTGCTTTATTTCAGACGTATTGGGGTAATCTGGATCATGAAACAACATTGACGCATTTCTTCCACAATATGACTGTAGCAAGATGTTTAAGAATACGACCTGTGGCTTTTCAAGGTTCTGCTGCTGCTCTTAGATTAGAAGTTATAGGTTGTGGTAAGTTTCTGGACATCTCTATCCATTCGGTTATAACAAGAAACCGCAGTGAAAAATGATTGGTTCAATTACATTGGCTTACTGTATCTCTTCCGTATTCAACCTCCTGGGTTTTCTCTGGGTCCTCCGGTTTCCTCCCACTGCTAAAGACCCCTACGCACGAGCGAATTATTGAAATGAAATTAAACCATATGTTAGTCCCGAAATGACCTAGTTTGTGTCGAGTGGAAGTTAAACCCCATTTCTCTCTCTCTCTTCCGTATCCAGGTTTTACTGATTATGAGCATCACGTTAAATTTCACGCGTCTTTCAAATGGGATTTTCAGAATTTCAGTTAAAGATTAAGATTTTAATTGTATTCACCCAGGCTTGATAATGACATTGTATTTGCAACCATTTCAGACAAAAAGCTTAACCATGTTTTGACATGCTTTCTTTTACAGATATAGACAGATGCCGGAAAGAGCTAAGTATTTATGAGAAAGAGTCTCTGGCAGATGGTGATCAACTGTTAAAGTTCTTCTCCGAGAAAGTGTTGACTTCTTTACAAATCTCCTACATTGGTAATGGTACCATTACCGTTGATAACAAACTCATGGTGTTCTACAGCAGATCGTGTGCTAACTTTGAAAAACTTACCGGAGAATCTGTGAACCCCGTGGTAAGTCTTCGAGAAATATACCCCGGTACACTCTATGGAATTTTTGGGACGTAGTATATGTAGATAGAGCCCCGGAATTCTTGTTACGCGGTTTATATAGATAGTACCCCCTGTTAACTTTTACGTGGTTTATATAGTGTCCGGGAATTGCTGTTACATGGTTCGTATAGATAGTGTGCAGCAACTACTAGGGTACGGTCTATGTAGTTTCCCGGAATTACCATAACGTGATCTATGTAGATGGTCTCGAAATTACTGTCCCGTGTTCTAATACTAGTAAGTGCCGAGGGCCTGGCACCACACACAGACAATTACACAAGACAATACGGACAAGGCACAATACCCAGAAAACACAAACTTTCATGTACATATCAGATAGTATTCCGGAATCACCGTTACAGGATTGTTGTGGCACGGTTTATGTATATAGTGTGTCACAGAATTACTTTGACAGGTTTTTTGCAGATATATGTACGTGATAGTGTACCGGAATTACTGTGACAAGGTTTATGTAGATAGTATGCGACAGGGTTTATATAGATAGTGTCCGACAAGGTTTATTTAGATAGTGTCCGACAGGGTTTATGTAAATAGTGCCCTGGAATTACAGTGACGGGGTTTATGTAGGTAGTGCCCTGGAATTAATGTGACAGGGTTTATATAGTTGGTGTCCTAGAACTACTGTGAGTCCGTGACAAAGTTTATGTAGATAGTGTCCGTCAGGGTTTATGTAGATAGTGTCCGACAAGGTTTATGTAGATATTGTCCGACAGGGATTATGTAGATAGTGCCACGAAATTACAGTGACGGGGTTTATGTAGATAGTGCCCTGGAATTAATGTGACAGGGTTTATATAGTTAGTGTCCTAGAATTACCGTGACAAAGTTTATGTAGATAGTGTCCGACAGGGTTTATGTAGATAGTGTCCGACAGGGCTTCTGTAGATAGTGTCCGACAAGGTTTATGTAGATATTGTCCGACAGGGTGTATGTAGATAGTGCCCCAGAACTACAGTGACGGGGTTTATGTAGATAGTGCCCTGGAATTACTGTGACAGTGTTTATGTAGATAGTGTCCTGGAATTACTGTGCTAAGTTTTATTAATAGTATAGTTTTCCAGAAAAACTGTGAAATGGCCTATAACCTGTTTATATTACAAAATTTTAAGCGTGCAAGGTACGGTACCAGGGACTTCTCTGCCAAACATAAGCGTACCGTCACAATTTGGCCCCTGGAGCGAAGTTTCCTCGGCACGGTGCCAGGTACGGCACGGTAAAGATTTCTCCGTACAGATTACTGCGCATGCGACAAATGAACCGAATCCAAAAAAACTGCCGAATCCCGCAAACTTAGACAGCTCGGTCGTCAGTTCTGTCAAACTGACTTAGGGACTAGAAGTAGCTTATTTGGCGTGCCTGGCACGGTTCCGAGTAATGTAAAAGGATCAGTTTCTTGAAATTTATAGTATTCTGGAATTATTGTGGCACTCAGACAGTTTGTCAGAAATACTGCGGTACTTAGATAGATTCTCAAAAATACTGTGGTTCTCAGAATTATATTTTCCCTGAATTGTATTTCTGCCTTAGAATCAACCGTCAAAAATATTCTTGTTATTGTGACACCCCTAACGTTATGGAGACAGTTGTCCAGAATTACCGAATATCTAGACAATTACTGTCTATTTCTATTCTATATGGTAAAATACATCAACCTATCGGAATTTTAACCTTACATCTATTGACAAATGATTTCCACAAAGACACAATCATCGTATAATGCGCGAAAACATCAGCATACATCATTTGTAATCTCGCTTTTTTTCACTTGTGACATATCCCATTTTATTTGAAATGGCACCGTGGAATTAATACTGCTTCTCATGTTAAACCGATAAATTAGATTACATCGCGCATAAAATAGATTTAACGTTGTCAAATTCTGTAAATTAAAGGTGCATAATCATGTAAGTTTTAGCAATGGATGTCATAATAGGCTTTACAAATGCAGCTTTATAGTCAATGAGGATACGACCACCACAACATTAAAACTACTACCGAATCCAAAACAACATAATTCTTTAAACATGCATGTGTGAAAAATCTAATCCACTGCACACCCATGACTAATTTGTCGAATATAGTTCAATCGTTAAATGGATGTGTGTTGAATATCAATTTATTTCTGGAAATCGACCAACACTTATACTGTAATTATTGCCTTTATTTAGTATATATGTGGCATAATGACTATGACGTCGTGTCTATGTGGCATAATGACCATGACCAGGTTTTTATATGACATAATAACGACCATAAGCAGTTTTATATGTGACACAATGACCATAGCCGTTTATATGTGGCATAATGACCATGCCTAGGTTTGTATGTGACATAATGACATAACCCGGTTTATAAGTGACACAGTGATCATAAAATGATTTGTATGTGGCATAATGATCATAACCAGGTTTTTATGTTGCACAATGACCATAAACAGGTTTATAATGTGGCATACAGGCATATCGAGAATAACCAGGTTTATATGTGACACACATTTCCATAACCAGTTTTATAATGTGGCATACAGGCATATCGAGAATAACCAAGTGTATATGTATTAAGTCCCCACAATGAATTTGAGACCTAGTTTTATCAATTTTAGATTAAAGACCCCGGTGACAATAGTCATGCACAGGTTATCGAGATTGAATTTCCTGGACCTGTTCGAGCACAGTGTGTACAGATACTACCGGGTGGAGAATTCCAGCCAGTTAATGTGAAAGCTATTGGCTGTGGTAAGTTAGGGCACACATAGCTGTTATCAATGGAGACCAGTCACTGGATTCCAGACAAATATTGACGCTTGTATTTGAGACAGTTTAGAAACAAGGGCATTATATTACGTGTAAATGCTCAACTCTAGTATAAGAGACTAAGTCAGCTTAACTTTTCTGATCTGTAAAAAGTTTATTGAGCATAGAAGACGCATGTCATGCTGCTCGTAAAGATATCCGGTATGCGTCCCCAAAACTGGAGCTGGTGTGGCCAGGGTAGTCTAACTGACAAAATCACCAACCTCGAAAAATGTTATAAAATTAATGTTGTAGCACCGCCACTACTACAGGAGAGGATTTATCTAATTAACGTATTCGCAAATTTCATTAATCAAGAAAACATATCGAACGCGCGTCGTTTGTAAAAGTCGTATTAATTACACTAGTCGTATACATTACTGTTTGAATCAAGCGAGTGAAATCCTACACTAATAATGCCAGTCATAAAAAATGCTTTTGTTTGAAGCTAACTTAGTTTTTTAGTGGATTCAGGTCTTTTATTATCCTATAATGTCACTTTTAATTAATATACTTTTCTTCTTCTTTTTTTTATTTATTGGCAGATACGAGCTCGACTGAAAGTAAGTGTGTGTTGTTTTTTTTAAAACTTTACAATATATCTGTAACATTGAATGCTACTTCTAGGTTTATATTATTTAAATTATTATCTTCCATTAACTATGGGGTTCTGGGTTCGACCTCGGTGCTAACCCAGAAACAATAAAATCAAATGAAATAGGGTTTAACGACCCACTGCCCTGCTCCGACTTGACTAATGATGCCATGCAATGTGCTATGAGGGACATTTTTCTCAGACAACGGAACTATGACATACTCTTATGTCGAATTCCAACTGCTAAGGGGTACACACGACCCCAGTTTCTTGCCCCATCCTAAGGACTAGAAAGTTGTCATTGTTATGCCATTCGTAACCCAGATATCCCTACGTGATTGTTCAGAATGGACATCGTGTAGTGTACACATTGGTGTGTTCTTTAAGGAACCTTCAATGAAGCGTAGGCTTCGGCCACGAACAGTTCGCGGCAACAGTTCTGTTCAGGCAAACTTTCCCTTCTAGGAAACTGTCTTGTTGGTGCAGCAGATTCGGACTGAATAAATTTACACCTTTCATTTCAATCATTATGTCATTCAAATTTATATTTTCCTGTAACGTTTTTCCTATTGCGGGTCTTTGTTTAGGGCTAAATGTTATATGAATTATTAATAAGACATTTATTAAGATACAAACACCATTTATAAACCCTCGATGCCATCGGATACTCGAGATTTTAACTATATTATAATGTTTTAGCCGTTTAATGATTTATTTTTAAAACAAGGAAGCCTCGAATATACCAGTACCGTAGTAACGTTACTTTCATAATCAATACTAGCCATGACTTGGCTCAGAATAAAGCAATTTGAATGAAATTTTAAATTTTCATTTTGCATTATCTATTTTTGAATTATTATTTAAATCTTACATACTGTTTCTTTAATGTGCTGCTGTATTTACCTATTTCAGAAAGTACAACCAATGCTAATACGTGCGGTAAAAGTCGTAACACATCTGGTTTAAGACGTAAGCGAGTTGTTGGTGGAGCTCCGGTTATACATGGTGATTGGCCGTGGGTTTTGTCTTTCCATTTTCTTCGACAACATAACTACACTGATAGATCAGGACTACGACATCTCTGTGGTGGTAGTCTCATTCATCCACAATGGGCAATATCAGCAGCTCACTGTTTCAGGTACGTTACAATAATTATGTCTTGTCTTAAATTGGTGTTTGTTGACGAAGTTTTCAGTTAAGTTTCGACAATTCGGGAATTCTTTACATACATGTACTCACAAAGTTAGCTTAGAAAATATATATGAAGACACCACCCTTCCATAAATCTGTTCCGATAATCAATACCTAATACGGTGATTACTAACTGACCATATCCTGCTGTACACTTAAATAATAACACCCGAACCACCTGAGAAGTGTTTTTTACGATCAACAAATTTTTGGGGTATAGGTTCAATACGGCAAGACTATTCATTCACTTTGATTCACTCACTCCGTCAGTTTGACACTTTCCTTTCTGTTCGGATAAGCTAGTGATTTGGTGACGAGCAGTATCTCGTCAGCTCTATTTATCTCGAAGAGTCATCGCGAAAATATTCATTCACCTTGATTTACTCACTCTGTACGTTAGATATCCTACTCACTCTGTACGTTAGATATCCTCTCTAGTAATTAGGCGACGGGTGATTTCTGGTATATTCTATATTTTCGACAACTAGTGCCTGAAATACAGCCAGACTGCATTTCGAGGACTTCGTTCTGGTTCGCATGTTCGTTCAACTAGTGAGCAGGCGACAGGCGGTATCTGGTCAGATTTATTTATCTCGACGATCAGTGTCTGAAATACTACCAGACTGCACTCCCGCCTTTTGCCCCTTAATCCTGGACTTTGCCCCAGCTTTGCTCCTCCTACAACCGGCGGGTGTCACTGCCAATGCACCCGAACATAACAGATGTCAGATATATTTCGGCCAAGCATGCACAAGGCCTAGTCCTGCACTGGACGGTCAAAGCTGTAAGGTATAATATGCCTTTCTTGGGCGGTAGACGGGAGACCACTAGAAACGCTAAAAAAAATAGTAACTGTACTAAACTTACCCTGGTGTGTCTGAATTCGGTTTAGCTGAGAAAACTTTTATTACACCTATGTATGCAGACCTCGAAGTCTGCGCTTACGGATTGTAAGATATTATGAACATCTCAGATATGACACTATACTGGGGTCGCCTGTCCAGCCTCGCGGGATTTATCCCGGTCCCCCTGTTTCATCCCATTGCTAAAGACCTCTACGCGATAGCTAATTATTGTTGAATTCAAATTGGTCCGAATTGAATGGCAGTGTATGTACATGGGATATGTTTAGCCTTGTTCCTCACATCGCTTCATACAAATGGCACCCGAAAGCATTCTGGTACACGATTCGTGTGCCAATTATAAAATGTTTACTTTGTCTTAATTTTTCAATATCAGAACATCTTTTCACGATAAAATAACAACACCAGTGTTGTTTTAAATGCACCACTAGGTCGTGTTTGCAATGTCGAAGGATTATGGATGGTGTTGAGTTTGTGATATGCCTCCTTTAAATGATGTATTCGTTAAAGACTTGTCTACTTTAAGATTAAATTTGTCAACGGTGTGAAAATGCACGCTTGTCATGCATTGAAATATACGTTTTGTAATTACTGTGGACATAATGCCTTTAAACATTTCTAAAAAAATTGTAACAGTAATGAAAAGGAAGGGAAGAAATATAGGCATTGAGAGAAAAACAGCAACGTAAATGTCGACATTAACCCAATAAATAGTGTGTTAAGAAATGGCGGAAAGAAATGTAGAGAAAGTATTATAAGTATGTAGAACATCTCGGTGATCAGTAACTAGCTTTGTTAAATAGGACATTATTTAAGAGCTTAATCTTTAGACCTGAAATGTTATATACATTATAAGACATTTATTAACTAACCAAGACGATAATCAACTGTCGATTCAATCAGTTGCTCGGGATTTTCAAGCGATTTAATACGATTGGCGGGTAATAATTTAATTTAAGAATAGATAATCGATACTAGACTCAGAATAAAGAAATTTGACCGAAATTTTCAATATATCCCCTTTTCATTATCTATTTTTAACTATTATAGCGAGAACTGTCAGCCCTATATATATAAATCTTACACAATGCGCATTTATTAGGAATGTTGAAATAGGAGTAAAATATGACACACATGCGGGATTACTGTTATTTTGGTTTAAGATTCCTTACAGTACAGAAAGGTATTTAGTTCACTTACAGTTATCATTTATTTCAAAGTTGAAGAAATACAACATTTTAATTCGTTGGTGCACTGATGATATTTTTTTCCAGCTATCCAAGCAGCATTAATGTCTATAGATAACATGGTAATCGTGTTCTTTAAACACAAATTCCAACCTCGTTATTTTTAATTCTAGACCACCCTTTGAGTACATTATCTTTTTAGAAACACCAGCATTGGGAAATGGTGATTTTTCCAACTTAAAATAATATATTGTTTTTTTTTTGTATATTTTCTGTACAAATGTCTAAGATCAATACAGGTAAACTAATAGGATAATATATTTTCTATTCATTATCAATTGAACAACGTGAAGTAAATGTAATCTTAAATTAAATCGTATTCTCACGACATATATAATGCAGTTATTTACGTGTGTTGATAAAAGAGCTGGGTGATTTTTCCTTGTCAATTTATTATTTAATTTGTGGTGTAAGCTTTTAAATGTAAGCTTTTAAGGGTCCAGGTCCTGGATCCGATCCATGTGGAAGAAATTACAAAAAGGGGCTTTATATGAAATAGGACTGGACTAGTTGATTCAGATAGAAATGGCGGCTTGTAAAGTCTACAGTTTCATTATAATTCAATATTAATTAAATATGAATACACACTTGAAAACTTTAACAGGATTGTATAGCAGAATTAAGAACTGTCTAGGGAAATAATAAAATTTGATTTGCATTGAAATATCACACCGTTGTAGCCTAACAAATGAAATGAAATACGACCTACTCTTATATCGAATTCCAACTTGGTTTTTACCTTCACGCCAAGGTGTACACTGGTCCTCGGTTTTTTGATACCATCCGAATGACAAGACATCTGTCCTTGCCAGGCCCCCCATTCTGCATCACTGACAAGGGGGGACCCCACCGGGAAATCTGGATGAACTTTCTCGCAATGATGAAGGAATCGAACACCCGACCTCCTGGCTAGTGAGCAGCGTCTGTGACCCCCCCCTCCCACCTTGTAAGCCTAACAAATGAGGTTAGCTAATTTTGAATATTACTACATTTGCTTGATCTTAATTCCATATAACATAATCAAGTACACAGCTTCAGCGGCGGCGCCAGCCGGTGCTGAGTGGGGGGGGGATAAAAAGCTATGGGGGTCTGGGGGCTTTGCCCCCCCCCCCCCAATTTTTTTTAGCCACGCCCTTCTCCAGCTATTGGACACACCCGTTTTAGGTCGAGAAAAGCCCTTTCTAACATGTGATGTTGCACTTTAATATAATATAATGCACAAAAAGCGATCCTACCCCCCCCCACCATAAATTTTATGTCATGTTTAGCAAAATTGGGATGGCCATGATTTTCAAACGTGAGTTACATACCCCCCCCCCCCACTGCACAGCTTGAATGGCAAAACTGAGTACTCGTGCAACATTTTAAATAATAAGCAAAGCCATCACGGCTTCAAAGACGTGGGTGTGGAGCCATGACATCGATTTACTTCAAAGATAAAATATGACAAATTACAGCAATGTCACTAATAAAAATACTCTAAATATTTTCTTGGAAAAACTTTACTATTCAAATATAACAACAAATAATTAAATATAATAACTAAATACCTGTTGAAGAAATGAAGGAAATGCCTAATATTTGAAGAAATGGCGGCTTGTACAAGTGACCTTTATAACCTTATTCATTTAAGATTTTAGTAAATGAGTTATCTCCCTTTGTGGGAATGACATTGTTATCGGTCCCAAATTCATAGTAGGCTTACACTCGTACATCCCAAACTTAGGCTGCCTATCTACTGCTAGCTTCGACTGAGAATAGGCCCTAACCTAATTACCCTCCATTTTTAATTCCTACATCGACGATTTTAGTCGATAACACCGAGTATGCTTTTAGAAGTTTTGAGAAGTATTTATTTCTCTTCTATTGTCATATTGAATGAAATTAAATATGTTTATTTGGCCGTTGTGTGTATGAAAGATGTCAAACTGATCAAGAGCCGAACCACAAAAAAGTCCCTTAATTATTCAACATGGCGGCCCCCATAGACGACAAGTTCACAGATGCGGTTTTATTTGCGAAGAAAAATTTAGGCGTATCTGGGCCTTGTTTTGAAAGATAAACATATTGACAGTTTACAATGGTAAAGAATGTATTGCAATATTACCCATAGCACATATTATATATCGTTTTTAGCCGAGTGGCAGAACTTGAAATTTGACTTTGTGTTTACAAAAACCATGTGCGACGGTCTATTTTCACTCTGTTTGTAAACACAGGTGACGTAAGTTCGATAAGTCCCGCCCACACCTCCATGGCCCCGCCCCAAAATGATGACGCGAGCGTTTTAAAATGGACTCCAATTAGCACAGTGTTCTATTCTGGTATTGACGTAGGTGGAACGCTGTGTGCAGTATGACACTCGTACTGGTTTGGGAAAGTTTTATTTAACATTACTATAGATTTTTGTTAAAGTTACGTTTGTTTTGGCTTTGTTTTTAGTAATGATGTGTATGAAGGATTGGATGTTACTGATAATTGGCGAGTAGCTTTAGGTGAAAATGATCAGACAACCAATGATGGTACAGAACAGATCCTGGAAATCGAAAAAATCATAAAACACGAACGAGCACAATGTAAGTATCAAAATACGTCCCGTTGCTATCAAAACAAAATTAAGGTGATGCACTATGTACAAATGGCCTATATTTAGTCGCGGTCGCCCAGCTTTCTCACTCTGTAAACGATTGCATTGAAACGAGTTTGGCGCTCTACTTCCAGCAACAAATGGGTTAATGAAGACGGGTTGATCCACCGGAATGTAGGGTAAGAGAACTTCGCCAAGGCAGTGGCAATTTTGCTTACTCTTTATCGAATTACATTCAAACGATTACACGCAATTTCCTTGCCAGCCCCTAATTTGCACCGCTAAAGGTGGATCTAGTGGGGGCTCAGCCGGCACACGCATTCCCAAACATATCTGGATCCTTGGGACGCAGGGATCACGGTGGCTAAGTGGATAAGGCACTGGTTCGCTAGCCTGGAGGTCGGGTGTTCGATCCCTGCATTGGCCGAGAAAGTTCATCTCGATTTTCCGACGTGATTTCCCCTTGTCAGTGATGCAGAAGGAGGGTCTGACAAGGACAGCTGCCTAGTCGTTCGGATGGGACGAAAAACCGAGGTCCCGTGTACACATTGGAGTGCACGTAAAAGATCCCTTGGCAGTTGGAATTCGATATAAGAGTAGGCCGTAGCGCCGGTGCCCGGGCAAAATTTCCCTCATAGCACACTGTATGGCGTATGTCCGTCTTCAATTAGCTCAGGTTAAGTGCATAATAGTAGGACGTTAAACCCCATTTCATTCATTCATTCCTTGGGACGCATTACCTCAGACCACTGGAAATGTCATTTCCAGGCTTCTAATAATCGAAATATTTCGGGAAGGCCGCCTGGACCTCCCTCTCCCGTTACCCCGCCCGTGCGTCCCATTATCCATGGTTTCTGGATCCGCCCATGACCACAGTTGACCCCCGGAAACCGAGCTCGAAAACTTCCTGGTTAGTGATCCGGACACCTCTGTAAGCGAGAGTCCAAAACACCTTGACAGTTGAAAAGATGTAATCTACAGTAGTTGCAATCATGATAGCTATTGTCATTCATAGGTCAACCCCTGAGTTTATTTGGCTTGACCTTGTAATATTATTTCTGTCTGAGAATATTGGTTCTATAAGAAACGCGTACAATAATCTTACTCTTACATGTAATTGATAAAAATCTGTCCAGCCAGGTGGCCTCAAACTATGCAGACACATTAACTGAGATATTTTCCTGGCGATCTGAACACCTTTTGAATTATGACATTATACCTAAAAATTAATTTCTCAAACTAGAAATACATTCCCCAATGACGTCTGAACGTGACATGAACTTGCACATATATAATAAGAAGTGAGAGGACTCGGCCTTGAGGCCATCTTCAATAGAAGGTTTGATCTCGCCTTCACGTAACACTCTGCATATTTCGGCACTACGTTTGATGAGTATGAGCCCAGCTTATGATCCAATCAGATTCCTTGGTCGTCGCTAATACCAAGTCTCGCGCTTTCAAGCTAAAATGTACGCCTGTGATAATCGAGTTTCAAAGTTCGAAGTTCGTCCAATGTCAAGGTTTCCGTCGAGTTCGCAATGTCACAACCTCTGATTGTATGCTTGTTTTGACGTGTCTGCAGATACTGTAGCTATACAGTCGGAAATTGTACAGTATTGAAGCAACGGTTAGATGTTGTAAAACTCGCGGCCGTTGCTTCATGAACATGCCTTGAAGCAGACAACGTGTTACTTCTAGCGAACACCTCTAGGTGCACTTTTGTGGATGAAAACATAACTGACTTTATATCTATTTTGTTACAGTTAAAGAGTTCCCACTTCTGTATGATATAGCACTGATCAAACTTAAACAACCCGCTGCCTTGTCAGACTATGTCAATATCGTATGCTTAGACACCAAAGGGGAGTTTCCAGAGGGCTCACGTTGTACGGTGGCCGGTTGGGGTCAGGATACTATGGGTGAGTAACTCGTTTCGGGAGTAAATACATTTTGCATCAGAGGCCATTCTGTAGGTGGAGTTCGGTAATTATTGTTCTCAAATTTAATGATAAAAGTTGCCAAATTAAATAACTACCATGTTCTAACGGGCACACATTGACACCTTTAAAATGCTAGATTAATATCTCTCCATGGAAGCCTACTTTAAACCAATAACCGACGACAATAACCGAATTCATAATTCTGTTCAACTGCCTTATATGAAAAAGAGGGAAGTCTTGGTTTGAAATTGGTCCACCCAATTAAATTTTGAGTAGATTAATAAATGACGCGTTACTTGTGTGTGATCAAAAACTAAAACTTAATATACAATAGTGAAGTAAATATATTAGAGAATGCCACGGTGGTGGCTCAGTCGTTAATGCAAAGGAAAAATGTGCCGGGTTCAATCCGGTATTGACCATTATAGTTTCTAGGGATTTTCCGGAGAATCTGGCAAGGAAGGACGTCTAGTTGTTCCGATGGTACGGAAACCCGCTGTCCCGTGTACACGGTGGCATGCACGCAAATGAACACATGACAGCTAGAATTAGAGAGTAGGAAGTAGCGTCGTTTTCTAGGCGAACCTTCTCTCACACAACACTGAATGACGTTTGCCCGTCTTGATTGGCTCAGGTGGTGCAGAAAAGAAGGACAATAAATCCTATTTCATTTCATTTCCGGAAACAGCAAGCCTACCTTGCTGGAGGCACGACAAGGGAATTGGCAGAAAAAATATGTGTCAATGACAAAATTGGCAGTAGTTTAGACATCTATTTGGTTATCTTCAGCTATCCACATTACAAATTAGCAATTACTAGAACCATTTGAAATCTTATTATTTTATTTTTTACAGAAACGCCAGGAACTAAACTTCCGTTCAAAGCCATTTTACCCATTGTGAACTCGTCAGAATGTCGCGAGCAGTATGATACACTGCCTGGATTGGATGTACGAATTGATGACTCGGTGTTCTGTGCGGCCTCTGAAACAGCTGGTCGAGATGCCTGTTGGGTAAGTTAATTAGTAAAAGATTAAATTAACAGCGTTTAAACTAGTCTAAACTATATCCTGGAGATGAGTATACATACAACGTAGAAAAAGTCATTCGACATTTATTACACATTCACCGGATTTAGGAAGAACATTAGTTAGTATTTCCGTATGTGACAATAAATTGAGACACGGATCCTTTTGAACAATTTTACATCAATCGATTTTTTAATGCCTAGGTCCCAATGATCCCCGTGGCTCATCAACTTCCATCGATAGTACATCGCGGATAGTGGGACCAGGGTGTAAGTGCACGAATGACACTGAGCTCAAATTAAGCATATACCGGTATATGTATATACCCCCTCCCTTCCCATACCCAATAACTCTTCCCAGAGTCAGTTGGGTTTGTTGTCAAGTACAAACAACTCTATCCCCTAATCTACGGAGATATTCACCTGATGAACTTGATTATCGGCGATGGTACACCGGAGCTTTCACGATGACTCACAGCAATTGTTCGTAGGACATTCCTAGAAGCTCTGTGACCACCGCTGCAACATCAGTGAACGATAGTCGGACCATACACGGTGCACTGTAAGTCCCCCTTCTGATAAGACTACTCGATGGGCACAAACATGGGGAACCAGTGTTACAACCGCTATTGTAATAACAACCCCTATAGTAATTACAACCGCTATTGTAATAACAACCCCTATAGTAATAACAACCCCTATAGTAATAACAACCCCTATTGTAATAAAATTACACTTAACTCCTATTGTAATATCAACCTGTATTGTAATCATTGTAATTAATGTATTTTACATAAAATACAATTGACATCTAATTTTAAAAAATATATGGATCTTAACGTCCATTCAAAATACACTAGGTCATTTTGGAACCAAAATTTTACGTTATATTTTAATTGGACTGTGTGTAAGTGCCTAGAACCATGGGAGCAACTTGAAAAAACCCTAATGTTATACAGGCGAGTCTACTCTGTGTCATTAAAAGCCATGTATCTAAATCACTTAATCAATGAAAACCCTCGTGTCCTAAAGAGCACGCGGTTCTAGTTAGACGAATGAATGAGTGAAATGGGGGTTAAGTTTATTGTCCTACTTTTCTGCATTAAACGGGTTAATGAAGACAAGCGGGTGGGATGGATACGGATTTAAACAAATCTCCTTTAATCAATGAAAAACCTTTGTTCTAAAGAGCACGCAGTCGGGATATAACGAAGTACCGAGGTCCACGCAAAATAATCCATGACAGTTGAAATTGGATGAAAAGTAGGCGGGAACACTGCTGTTGCGACAATTTTCCTCTAACAGCATATTACACGTGCCCTGTCCATATTCATTAGCCCATTAGGATGTTTGACCCTATTTCATTTAATATAGATACTCTGAGCTTTTTTACATTTAATTTCCTATAAACATCAATCACTGTACAGCTCATAGCTTAACAACGAATTACTAGTTATCTGGTTATGTCTGTAACAATTAGTGTCTGATCCAAAGCTAATGTTTTTATAATCTAATGCCATACAATTACTAAACTCTATGACTTGTTAATCTCTTATATTATACTCGAGGCCATAATGCATAAATCGCTCCATTTCTTTTTTCTTTTGACATTTATGATATTCGAATATCATCAATTTATGTTTCCTCTAGCTAAAATTACATAGTAACATGTTTTGACGTCAATCAACTAACGGCTCTGTATTATTATTATTATTGTTCCTAATTATGTACCGGATTCCACAAGTAAGTCAATAATCTATGATTTGTTTGGAATAATGATATAACTATAACCATGGATATAGGTAGTGTTATCCGGACAGTCACGGCCAGTGCCGGATTAAGGCTTTGCTGGCCCTAAGGCACATTTTGATAGGTGCCCTGAAAATACAGATATATGTTGTAGTTGGTCGTCAGGGAGACATTCCTCACGGGGTTAATCACTTTGAATGGCACATGGCATTAGAATTTCTGGACCAAACCCAACCCTAACCCTAACCCTAGCATGCGGTGCCTGTCAAGGTTGCTAAAAGTAAACCATCATCAAGTTTATGAACGCGAGATTTCGTCAATTCACCATGGCCGGTGTTGTAACTATTGTGAGGAATGTCTCCCTTGTGCAAAATGTGATATGTTGGGCTCATTGACAAAAGGATATAAGTTAAATTTAGCAACAGAAAATTTATTACAAACAAATTCAGAAGATTGACAGCTGGGCAGTATCTAGCGGGGGTGTTTCCAGCAGTGTTATTTTTCCAAATGTTCTTAGGGCGGGCCAGACATTGTTTTGCCCCCATTGGTGAAATGTCCCTCCTATCACCCCTTTCCGTTCAGCGCTTGCCCCACCACATGATATTAGAGGGTACGTTTTAGTTTCCCTATCCACACTTGTTTGGGCTTTATTGGTCTTTGGGGCGCCGCCACCTAATGATACAATTAGAGATTCTCGTTCTGGTCGCTCTATCCACATGGCCTTATTAGTATTTCGGACTAGTTCTAAGTTAGGGGACAAGAAATGTCACATTTTGATGTGTTTAACACCAAAACTAGAAATAGTGCTGCCGAAATTGACACACGGGATCAATTGCTAGCCACTTTGATTGTGGATCCAAGTGCGTTGAAAACGTATTTGCGGCAGTCTAATTTTCCGGGAGGAGGGGGGAGCTTCCCAGCAGGGCCTAAAATAAGGTTAAATCTTCAGAGCACGGATTTAGAAGCGCGTCGGCGAGGGTTCTGGGGGGGGGGGGGGTCCCGCAGAAAATTTCGTAACTAACATCTGAGGACTATTACAGCTTTTTTCGCATAAAAACTCAGAACTAGGAAGACAACACACCACTGTCGTTGCGATAATACGTACAGAACTGTAATTTAATTTCTACCATTCTTACATCAAAACTCAAATCCCATGATATGAATCCTATCATTACCAAGGGTTTTACCTAAATAAAAATCTGATCTGACATAGGCGAAGTAATTCTATTTGGTCTCCGGAAAAAACCTTTGAACCATGTCAGCTCTCACTTGACTCATTCGAGGTCAGGAGATATCGCTGACTACACTTTTATAGAGCACGGTTTTCTTATTTCCGACGCACGGAATTTTCATTTCGAGGTCATTCATGCTCCAAGGCATGTTATTTTAGGCCCTGCTTCCCAGACACCCACTCCCCTAACAGCTGCAACAGGCCTTCGCTGGACCTATGCTTTGCAATTCGCCGCTCCGCGATATTATATTGCCGCCCCCACCAACCTGATGCACCCTGATTGATTACGACTTTGCGTGCTTTTGTGACTGCAAATTCGTCACTTAGTTTTGTAAAGTCAATTTTATGAAGTAAATCACTTTCAATGCAGAGAAGTGCCAGTATACCAAAACGTTTTTGACCCATCGTATTATGTCAAATACATTTAATGTCAATTGCGAAATCAATGAAAATTTTTAAAAAATATGAAATTACTTACGTGTGTAAAGGGACGAAACATCATAGCAACATTCTGTTAGAGTATGAGAAGCTTTCTTTTAAGGACAAATGCATACAGATAAAGAAGGATGCAATTCATTTAGATAAAAATAAAGGCAAGCATTTTTGTCACCACCTGATAATTATCAAAAAAGTTTTACTTCATTATTTTGTGGCCTGGATTTTTGGCTGACCCTAAGGCACGTGCCTATTTTGCCTTATGGTTAATCCAGCACTGGTCACGGCTCTTGGTTTTGTACGTGACAAGGTGTGTGGTCGCCAGCCTAACATCGTGGGTTTTCTTTCACTGAGTCCACCGGTTTCTTGCATCTGCTATAAAACTAGTTATTAAGAAAGAAACGCACCATATATGGTTAAGAAAATAGTCTAGTTTGTGTTGAGTGGACGTTAAACCCCGTGAAGGCTGGCATAGACTATGCAGTGAACTATTGGGGAATTCTTTTGCAATTAGACAGCGTACTTACAACCTAACCTATTCATATTTTGGTTTCTAATTGTTTGGGGATCTTTTCCGTACAGGCAATGATACAGGCCAGATCATCATGATACAATACGATTATTATAAAGTGCTAAACCCCAAACAATAAAATGTCATCAAAGCGCATACAAAGTTTATCGCATTGATAAAGTTGGAGAAGGTTTTAAAGCTAACAAATCGACTTTGCACTGTAATGTCAAAAGATTTACGAGAGAAATGCAAAACATGTCAGGAAGTTACTGTTGACAATTCTTTAATAACACCCTTTCTCAAAATTAAAAATAATAGTAATAATACGGCCTCAGCTCATTTCAACTTAAATACATGTTTCTGAAGGAGATTATATCGATTTAAGATTTGACATTTAAGCATCCTACATTTAAGTCTAATTATCCCGCGCCGAACGAAGTTAGGGAGAGATATTGAAACGGGCTTCGTCCGTCCGTCCTTCGTCCGTTTGTCTGACCGTCCGTCTGTCCGTCCGTTTCCGGAGCATATCACATCAGCCTATTACAGTAGTTGTGCCTTTTGCTATTTAGGAATTTCAGGGATTTATATTTTTTGTGTTTCCATGGGAAAAAAAATTACTTAGTTTTGGTGAACAATTTAGTTTCTGGAGCATATCCAATAAACCATTTAAGATATCTTTCTGACACTTTGCACACACATCACCTATTACAGTAGTTGAGCCTTTTGCTATTTAGGAATTTCTGGGATTTATATTTTTTGTGTTTCCATGAAAACAAATTTGACTTAGTTTTTGGTGTATAATTGTGTTTCTGGAGCATATCTCATAAACCGTTCAAGATACATTTTTGAAACTTTGTACAAACCTATTACATTAGTTGTGCCTTTTACTACATGGAAATATCTGGGGGGTTTATTTTCTGTGTTTTTATGGAAACAAATTTGACTTAGTTTTTGGTGTACAATTTTCTCATGAACCGTTCAAGATATCTTTCTGAAACTTTGCCGTAATTGTGCCTTTTGCTATTTAGGAATTTCTGGGATGTATAGATGTTGTGTTTCCATAGAAACAAATTTGACTTAGTTTTTGGTGTATAATTTTGTTTCCGGAGCATATCTCATAAACCATTTAAGATATCTTTTTGAAACTTTGTACAGACATCGACCTATTACAGTAGTTGCGCCTTTTGTTATTTAGGAATTTCTGGGATTGATATTTTCTTGTGTTTCCATGCCTTGCCGAACTACTATGATCAGAGTATGAAATTCTGTGAATAATATTCTATGTGTCGGAATATGAGATTTGTCTAAAGATTTAGAATCTGACCACAACTAATAGACCAGAGGGAGGAGGGGGGCATTGTCACCCGAGTGGGGGCAAAATCTGAGTTAACTTTTCTAGAGGCATTTTTCGTCAGGAATCCGAATCTGGTAGGTAATAAGCCAGGTGAGGGGGCGTTTCCGAGATAATCGAGGTCAAAGGTCACGGAAGGCCAAATAACGAAAGTGACGTATATAATTCAAAATCTGTTCAGAATAGGGCCGAAAATCATTGAAAACAGCAATGAGACAAATATAATACAGTAATATAATAATAACATTATATCTGGAATTTCGTAATAAGACCTGTATTTTGGCATTGAATACCCCCCCCCCCCCTTCATTATCATAGTAATAGAGTTTAATACCCCACAACTTTGATCGCTATTTAAGGTAAGTAAAAGTGAATGTGCCATATTATTACTTACATATTTGAAGAGGGTAATAAACAAGCTTTTCTGTTATATGTAACATTATATCTGGAATTTCGTACTAAGAACCGTATTTTGGCATTGAATACCCCTCCCCCTTCAGTATCATAGTAATAGAGCTTAATACCACCAAACTTTGATCGCTTTTTAAGGTAAGTAAATATGAATGTGCCATAAAATTATTTACATATTTGAAGAGAGCAATCAACAAGCTTTTCGCTGATATGTAACATTATATCTGGAATTTCGTACTAAGACCCGTATTTTGGCATTGAATACCCCCTCCCCCTTCATTATCATAGTAATACAGCTTAATACCACCAAACTTTGATTGCTTTTTAAGGTAAGTAAATCTTAATGTGCTAGAAAATTATTTACATATTTGAAAAGAAAAACCAACAAGCTTTTCGCTGATATGTAACATTATATCTGAAATTCCGTACTAAGACCAGTATTTTGGCATTGAATACCCCTCCCCTTCATTATCATAGTAATAGAGCTTAATACCACCAAACTTTGATTGCTTTTTAAGGTAAGTAAATATGATGGGCCATAAGCTTATTTACATATTTAAAGAGGGTAATAAACAAGCTTTTCAGTGATATGTAGCATTATATCTGGAATTTCGTACTAAGACCCTTTTTTTGGCATTGATAACCCCCCCCTTCATTATCATAGTAATAGAGTTTAATACCCCACAACGTTGATCGCTATTTATGGTAAGTAAATATGAATGTGCCATAATATTACTTACATATTTGAAGAGGGTAATAAACAAACTTTTCAGTGATATGTAGCATTATATCTGAAATTTCGTACTAAGTAAGTAAGTAAGTAAGTAAGTTTATTGCATAAAAACGCCCACGGGGAGCAGCATACAATTACAGAATGAAAGAAACATCACATTAGAACAGATATATACATGACTAGAATATATACGAGTACATGTAGAAAATATACCAACACTGTATACATGTATATTAGAACATTCAAATATGCCTAGTGATATACATGTATATAAATACATATCTACACCAGGAAAGGTCTTGTCAGGTAACATCTCTTGTATTAAGAGCAGAAAACACAAAACGGCAGATTTCGCGAGATATACACCTTGGAGGGTTAAATAGATTGGTGAAAGAGAACTTTAGATCATTTTGGGATAGAATTGGATATACAATTTGCTTCCGAAGATTTTCGTACTTTGTGCATTCAAGTAGAAAGTGCTTTTCATCTTCGACGACAGCGAGGGTACACTGGTTACATAACCTTTGTATAACGGGTATATTTTTGTACCTCCCCCTTTCTATCTCCAGTTGATGGGAGCTTAGTCGGAGAGATACTAAGACCCTTATTTTGGCATTGAATACCCCCCCCCCCCTTCATTAACATAGTAATAGAGTTTAATACCCCACAACGTTGATCGCTATTTAAGGTAAGTAAATATGCATGTGCCATAAAATTATTTACTTATTTGAAGAGAGAAAACAACAAGCTTTTCATTGATATGTAACATTATATCTGGAATTTCGTACTAAGACCCGTATTTTGGCATTGAATACCCCCCCCCCCTTCATTATCATAGTAATGTAGTTTAGTACCAACCAAACTTGACCGTTTTGTAAGGTAAGTAAATCTCAATGTGCCAGAAAATTATTTACATATTTGCAGAGAGCAATCAACAAGCTTTTTGCTGATATGTAAGATTATATCTGGAATTTCCTACTAAGACCCGTATTTTGGCATTAAATACCCCCACCCCCTCGCTTCATAATCATTGTAATAGAGCTTAATACCACCAAACTTTGATCGCTTTTTAAGGTAAGTAAATGCGCCATGATATTATTTACATATTTGAAAAGAGCAATCAACAAGCTTTTTTAGTGACATGTAACATTATATCTGGAATTTCGTACTAAGACTTGTATTTTGGCATTGAATACCCCCCCCCCCTTCATTATCATAGTAATAGAGCTTAATACCACGGGTATGCAGGTGTCATCGCTGCTCATTGTTATTATTATATTACTGTATTATAATTGTCTCATTGCTTTTATCAATGATTTCCGGCCCTATTCTGAACAGATTTTGAATTATATACGTTTCTTTCGTTATTTGGCCTTCCGTGACCTTTGACCTCGATTATCTCGAAAACGCCCCCTCACCTGGCTTATTACCTACCAGATTCGGATTCCTGACGATAAATGCCTCAAGAAAAGTTAACTCAGATTTTGCCCCCGCTCGGGTGACAATGCCCCCCCTTCTCCCTCTGGTCTATAATGGTGCAACCCATACACGCTCTGCTAAATAGGGCAATACTTTTTGGACCAGTAACAACGCTTGCGAAATCGGATACATTTTTATATTGATTACTAATAGCATAAACAAGTTATTTTTCCTTATTTTCTTCCAAACATGTGCAAGGGCGCGGGATGTTGATGACTAGTCATCTTGTTTAATCTTAAAACTGTTGACAGGAAAAGCTATAAAAGGCAAAACAGTTGTATAATTATAGTTTAAATGCCAACTTAATTCACTGTTTTATCTCATTAACAATATTTATGACACCTTAAACGTCTAAAATATCGACCATTTTAAAAGAATTAAATATTGAACAAATAATTAAATGTCATTGGTCGTTGAACAAACGATATCGATTGACATGGACCCAAAAACAAAAGTATAACGTTGATTTCTGTTAGTGATAAAATTTCGTTTTATTTCTAATATGATTACGACATTTAAATAGATTGGCATTCCCAGGAAGGAAATGGGATCTAGGTCTCTTTAAACTACAAAGATTGAATCCATGTCAACTAAGCAGTGATTCAGACGTTAATTAATGTGTTCGATCGTGAAGATCACTGGATATGATACACAAATAAATATAAAAATATACAGATGTGACGTAATCCTTTTATGTTGGCGTACCATTATTTCAAATAATGTACGGGCAACGTGCCAATAGTACATTATTTCAATATTAGACTGACATGATGTTTTTCACTGTAAACGCAAGTGTGGAGTCTGTATTTTAAGTAGTTTAATCGTCTCTGGGCTAAGACATTGCGTAATATATTGTAAAAACACCCGGACCTGACGGTCCTCTTGTTGTTACAAAATATTACTTAATGTCTCGCCCTCGACCATTAAACCATACTGAATCAGTGTTTGGCGATAAGCTATTTTCATGGCTACAGCAACAATAATCCCCAAAGTACCCCAAATCGTGTTATCACGATGCCATGGATACTAAAAATGATATCCCTCTATTAAAGTCTCTAACTTAATATCATCCACAGTCTTACACGTTTAAAGCACGAATTATTTGACAATTCAAATCAATATTGATGTTGTTATCTTAGTTGGAAAAAGGAGGCCTCTGATATCCAATAATTAAGACAAAATATCCATTTTACCATTGGTACACAAATCGTGTACCATAGTGCGTTTCATCAACATTTGTAACCAGCGACCAGGCAGAGCGAGGCTAGACATATTTCACAACAGATGTGGCCACAGATCACTGAAGTTTCCCCATTGACTTTAATGTTAATTCTCGCCTCTTAGATCGGCTCCAACTTTCCCAAAATTTCCGTTATTTGGTGTGCTGTGTCCATGTCAAACGGCGACGCCATAAATTATCTGTGGAGAGAATTTTAAATAGACTGAAATAACCAGACGCTAGAAATTGCTATTCGGTTGAGACTTATGCTGTAATTCCCTGGACATAACTGATTTGAAATTAGATTAGAAACGGAAACAACTGAATGAAAATCAGTTCATATACAATTAGATTACATTATTATGTGCGTTGCGACCCATTTGGGTCAATTTTTATGTCCCAAATGTCAGCGATTTAGCTCCTTTAATCCTTCCGTAGTTCCATCTTGTCGACCGCACTGGGTCTGTTGGGCCCATTTTAAAAACTGTTCAATGTTTCACTTATGAAAAACACATTAAGCGATTATAGCAGTTGTGCCTTTTAAATGAATGAGAAGTTTTTCGAATTTCATAATTGCGTTTTCATTTGACTTACTTATTTTCGGTATCCAGGGACACGGGATGTGGATGGCCTAATCTTCTTGTAGTCTTTTAACTGTTTTGCGATTTTGTAAGGCACAAACTTTTATTTTTCATCCCAAAATCCTCAAGTTTTTTAATGGTTTTTTTTTCAGGGTGATTCTGGTGGACCATTTTTCTGTGAAAAGGATGACAGATGGTACCAGGTTGGAATTGTTTCTATTGGTTACCTGTGTGGGAATAATGCATTCCCAGGAATCTATACCAGAATATCACATTATAAAGACTGGATTGAGGACAAAATGGCCAATAATTAATACAGGTGTTCTAGGACTCTTTATCATCGGTGACTAATTAATGTTTAAACGTGATTAAAGTCACTAACGACATTGAAGTATCAAGATCTGCCTTCATATCACGAAACACCCCTATTTAATCATTCATTATAGGCTAATTTATGAAATTCATTTCAGAAGAGTGTATTTATTATTTTAAACACAGAAAACAGGAAATAGTTGTAAGAATTATGTTTCGAATCATTATATTTGAAGGATCCATGCTTAAATGTAACCAAGAAATGGTTGTTTCAAATTGAGGATCCATGTTATAATCTTACCAGGAAATGTTCCCAGACATTATGTTTCACATTTTTGAAGGAGCCATGCCAGGAATTGGTTCCATACATTATGTTTCAAATTATCAAAGGAGCCATGTTACAATCTTAGGAGGAAACGATTCCAAAATTTATGTTTCGAATCATTATATTTATATTTGAAGAATGCAAGTAACAGTTTAATCCCTTTGCCAGTCCCCAGATAATAAAGCATATGCGCTGTAAACAGTCTAACTTTGGACTAAAACATATTTTATTGCAAAAATATTCTTTACAAAGGGATAAGAACAATTTATAACAAATTATGAATCTGGATTGGATGAAAAATTAACCTTAAATAATACAGATGACAAAACAATTCTGCAAAAAAAATTTTGGAAAAAAACCTCGAATATCTGTATACTACTCATTAACCTTTGTGGGACCCAAGTTATAATTCAAAGTTTTTACGCACAGATATATTTGAATAAACAGGCAGTGGGTTAGTTTTTATTTGCATTCATATTTGACAACTGAAAAACAACTAAATTATTGTACAAAAACATTTTAGTGACATTTGGAAAAGATTTAATAATTCTAACAAAATTTCCACTTTGTGTACTATGGGATAAAGAGGTTAAATTGCAATTCACGCTTGATACACTAACCATTGAATATTTCGAATTCATCATTTAATTTTTCGTATTTGTAACATGCAGTTGTTAAAAGAGAGAATACTCTGACATACGCAATATGGTATCAGGCAGAAAACACATTAGCAAAATCTCTACTGTGAGTTGTAAGTTAGGGGTCCGATTGGGCATGATTTGCATGTAACAGAACTCTTCATGTGGGAAGCTGATGAATACTGAACACTTCGCTACGTGTAAGAATGTATAGGAGACAAAGTCACTAAATTTCAGAAAGCAGCACCCACTAGTTACTGCAAAGCACTATAAAACATGTGCATGGGGTCCAAGGGTTAACTGTATTTCAAGTGTAGAGTACGGGGATTTGGGTTAGGGCACACGAAAGTCTTCTTATACGCTCGTATCTCTGTAAAAGATGACTGCATTCAACACGTCACGTTACATCACACGACGCCAATATCACTGGCTCAATGGCGCGTGAATTGTTTGTAATAAAACGTTACTGAATCGGGCAGAATACTGTCCTTTTTTACTCATTGTAATACCCATTTACACTGACTAGGAAATATTTTTTACCTACAAATACTTCAAACATCTTTATTTATTTTTTAATACATTAAACAAAAATATTCACTGCTGATCAGAGTAAAACGGAATATAAAATAAACTAAACACGAAACAATGGATATCATACATGTGTACATGTGATATTAACAAACTGAATACGAAACATCAGTTAAGATACATTAATAAACTAACAGTCCATGCAGGAGTACTGCACAATTCGGCATAGACAAAACAAATGATGTCTGAATTCGGCACACCTAGAAAAATAACCCTAGAGAAGATATAGAATCTGAGCAGAAAACTGAAAAATATTTAACGAAATCACCCGGCTGTCTCAGCAGTATATGTAACTTTAAGAAGCTTCACGTGAATTTTCATGGGACCCCATCAAGCCGCCTCCAATTCGTGACACGATTCTTAAAGTCTTTAACGTGTATATAAGAAGATTTAAACGTGCTTAGTAAGAGAAAAGTAGACAGCCTACTACCACGTTGTCTTAAAATGATATGCATACTAAAATAAAAGAATGTATTATGCATGGTAATACGACTCTCCACTATTTTCAGTACATATACGCCCTATACTAAGAGCTTTAGAATTTTAATTTTTATGAAGTTTTAATGTTCACAGACGTAATCATTTTCTAAGTTGATTACTTTATAAGTTAATTACACTGAGGGTCTCCTACTTTGTACACCCAATGATCCATTAAAGTACCAATCTTTTAAAAAATTAATTTTATTTTCACGCAATGCTCGAGCTTATATATAACCCGGATTGAGGCTACATATAGGATAACTTTGAGGGCGTTTCAACCCTCATTAACATTCGGTAATAGAGTACGAAATGTTACCAAAAAAATCGTTTGTTGTAATTTCTTATATTTTTTTTGTATTGTCAGATTAAAAATAACTGCTATTTCATTCTTTAAAGCACACACTAATTTTGATTTCTAAAACTGTTTATTTTATTCGTCCACCAGGGAATGTCGGGTGAGCTTATCACGAGCATGGATCTGAAAGATACATTTGTTGATTTTGATACATACATTGAGTTGCTACTTACACAAACGGCTGATTATCGTGGTCGAATGACAATCGTCGTGGTTAGTTTATCGCCGTTTTCGAGGTTAATGCAAATGCTCACATCTGTTATTGTGGAACAAATCGGACCGAACTCGATTTTTCATCACCGAATTTTGGTCGGGCTCAATCCTTTTTTGCGTAACTATATATGTGACGTACAAGCCGAAGAACATTATTCATTCGATGATGATTTGTAGGAGCCTCCGTATCAAGCTCAATGACATATCGGGTTGTCTCACAACTAGCGGTGTGAACTGGCCTTTAACATTATTTCAACGCACACTTTATTTAAACAACCAGTAATAATTATGTTATTTTTTTTTGTCATTAGTAGAATTATGTTAGTCATTTTTCATTACATCAACATTCACAATTTAATTAGTAAAGAATCTGTAGTAATTAACATGTTTAAATTTCAACTGATGTACATAATAATGATGTTAAATTTAATGTTCATTGTGTGCTACAGGACATGAACAATGTCACAGCAAGATGTATATTATTCAGAATTAAATATTTAAATCATTTATAAGTTAAACCAGAATAAAAGGGGAACAAAGAAACATTTTTAAAATGTCTGGTGTACTGGTCCGGGAGCCAAACCCCATTTTAAGCCTAGCGTTTTTTGATGGATTATATATCTTCAACATGTGTAGATTCAAAATTCGGATGATGCCATCCTGGCACCCTTGGAGAATTTTAAATATTCAAGATGGCCACCATGACGCATTTTCTAGTTATGTAGTGGCAGATTCTATCGGGTGATTTGAAGGTGGTTTCTGTAGGAAATCGACCTGCTGAATCAAATGAGCTCAGGTACTCCTCAAAAAATGATGGCTAATCCCGCTAGAGGGGCAAATTCAACATGGGGACTCATTTTGGCGGGAAACTCACAAAGTTGCAGGAGTCCCCTAAAAAGGGTGTGTACTATATTGAAATCTAGGTTTTCGATGGATTATGTATCTCCAATATATGTAAATTCAGAATTCGAATGATGCCACCCTGACACACTTGAGGAAATACAAATATCCAAGATGGCCGCCATGAGGCATTTTCTGTTTATTTAGTGGGGTAAAATGTGTAATAGATTCTCCTAGACGTCGGTTTGAAGGTGGTTTCTATAAGACTTCGACCCGATGAATACAATGAGCCCAGGTTTTCTTCCAATAGTGACGGCTAATTCCGCTTGGAGGCCAAATTCAAAATGGAGACTCATTTTGGCGGGAAACCCATAAAGTTCTCTAAAAAGGTGTGCAATATATTGAAATATAGGTGTTCGGTGTCAATTACTTCAGATATAAATATAAAAAAATGTTCCGACCTAAAGCTATTCGCGGCCGAGCTCATATTCAAAATGGCAACTATATTTCGCGGGATATTTTGATGTTAGTAATGTAATAGTCAAACTATAGGTTTTGGGGTCGCTGAATTCATATCCGAACAGCTGAATGTCGTATTATCGAAAAAAATGACAACATGGTTCTCAAACCCGACATAAAAGCTAATTAAGTTTAGGAGACCGTGGAAAAATACAGTAATATAAAAAGATTTGTATCAAGAACAACCAGCCGAAGGTTATTCTCCCCCCTGTATTCTTAAAAGAACCCAACTTTATCGTTAAAATCACTGGAATACTCGCAATCGGTGTTAACCTTCACTGACAGTTATTAGATCACCCATACGCAAGGGTAAAGCTGGAGTTTCGTATAACGCTGACAACACCTCTTAGTTCCAGGAAACTTCATCATTGTATTCCCCTGTCCGAGGTCAAATTACACTATTCATACATCACTGTTGAGTCTTGAATATAACCAAATAGTCCCAGGATGAACGTGTGGCTGCAAAGTTTTGCGTTCTTTGGGTGTATATTGGCGTTTAGTTTGGTCATGGTACATTTCGCCAATCAGATATGAACTCAGCGAACGCGAAAACCTATAGTTATGTCTCGCCAAATAATTAGCTCAACCTAGAATATCTTGGTTGGAACATGTTTTAATGTTTATATCCGAAGTGATTGACACCTATATTTCAATATATTAATTTCACACCTTTTTAGGGAACTGTGTTGCCAGCCAAAATGAGCCCCCATTTTGAATCTGGCCTCCAAGTGGATTTAGTCGTCACTTTTAGGACGTATACCCAAGCTCGTTGGAATCAACGGGTCAAATTCTTGTAGAAACCACCTTCAAACCGATGTCCGAGATAATCTGTCATATACCCAAACATTGGGTATCAGCGGGTCAAATTCCTGTAGAAACCCCCTTCAAACCGTTGTCCTAGATAATCTGTCACACATTTTACCCCAATAAATAATCAGAAAATGCCGCAGGGTGGATATTATGAATAATTGAATTTCTCCAAGGGTGTCAGGATAGCATCATCCGGATTCTGAATCTACTCATATCGAAGATATTATATAATCCACCTGAAACCTTTATTTCAATATATTACACACCTTTTTGGGTAACTTTATTAGTTTCCCGCCAAATGAGCCCCAATGTTGAATTTGGCTCTCTTGCAGAATTAGTCGTCACCTTTAGGGGGCTTATCCAAGCACGCTGGATTCAGTGGGTCAAATTCTTATAGAATCCACCTTCAAACCGAGGTTCAGGAGATTCTATCACAAAGTTTACCCCACTAAATAACCAAAAATTACCCCATGGCGGCCATCTTGAATATTTGAATTTCCCCAAAGGTGCTAGGGTTGCATCATCCGGATTTTGAATATACACATGACTTTGTATATCCGCATAAAATCTATTTTTCAATATATTACACACCTTTTTAGGGAACTTCATTTGTTTTCCGCCAAAATGAGCCTCCATTTCTTACGGAAACTACCTTCAAGCCGAGGTCCGAGAGAATCTGTCATAAATTTTACCCCACTACATAAGCAGAAAATACCTCTTGGCGGTCATCTTGAATATTTAAATTCCCCAATGGTGCCAGGGTTGCATCATCCGGATCCTGAACCTACACAAACTGAAGATATATTATCCATCCAAAAAACCAAACACATTAGGTGGAAAATATTTCCAGGTTTGTCGACCTGTTGCCGGACTATACACATGCCCTTCAATGATTATAAATTGACAATTAAATGTGTTTACATCCAACACAATTTGTTGACGAGTCGATCTTCACTTTTTGTGCCATCCTATGGACGTTTAGTTTTTGTCACCCCGCCAAACGATATAAGCCTCGACCTTGAAGGAGAGGGACATATCGATTTTATTTGTGATGGGAATGAGTTAGGATGATCTGAAAACCTTAAAGAAGATTGGGGAAAGGATCAATTCGCTGTTCTTGGGTCATCACTTATCCACGCTATTGTGAATTCCATGTGGTCAATGCCTGTTTTAAGAGTTGGTATACTCAGGTGGGATGGTTTGGAAGAAAATGGAATGACTGCCAAACATGTTTGGATATGATTTAAAGAAAGAAACCTTTATGGTGCGATATCGCTTGTAAAGGCTACTACCGCCTTCATGGTAGCCTGGAGAAATTCTGCTAATATATCAGCACACGTTTGAACGTCACAGTGTTTCGGCAAACGAAAACGTTACAGATGGAAATGGTATGAAGCCCGTTGGGTGAATCACCTCTTCTAAAAAGGGGGAAACTTGTCACTGATGTGTATGGCTTTATTGCAGCTGGTAGTGTTGTTTCACATAATATCTCCATGGAAAAACACCCGTGTGCTAAGCAACCATTATATGCCGCCTTCTTATGGTGTTAAGTTTTAATAAAGGCTGACCCACGAAAAATTATCAACAGAGGTCGTAATGTTTTCAAGGCAGAGACAATGACACTAAAATAATAATAGATATGCGCTAAACAATCATTGGCCTTCGACACGGCTCATTCTTATGGTGATTCATACACGCTTTGAACTATAAGTAACTTCTAGGATGCAATCAAAGGGTTTAAGCGGCATGAGCGGAAACTCCGTAACTCTTCTATCAAATGTGTTGCAGATGTAAACGGACCGACAGACTACAATATAACATCCGATAAAAATGTTGGTATATGAAACACGATACAAAAAAAATTCAAAATATTTAATTCATCTTGTATCAAACTTACACCGGTTTCAAGAATATAAAAGTAATATTATTTCAAAATTAAAAAAATTATATCAGATAGAATAAAAGTTATCTTGTCCCAAATAATCGACCAATGAAATTGTTTAGCCCTACATAGCTTTTGAGGAAAATTGTAATCCTTGAACTCCGGCAATGAACATCTACACCTAGTTTAAACATTCTGCCCCACTTAAAACAAGAGTTGTTATGTTCCAAATTGCTTTTAGCTACTTAGCCAAAGCAAAAAATCATCATCTTTGAACTTAGTCATGGTTTTTTTATAATTAATCTATACTCATCACAGTTATATTGTTCCATGGTCTCAACCATTCAAAATTGTTTATCTCTGCTTAGCCTAATTGGAAAATTCGCATGATCGAACTGGGTCAATGAATTCACATACGTCTGAACATTCTACCTCAATTAGAAGAAAAAGTTATTGTTTTCCAAAGTCTCGACCAATCAGATTTAAGTCTCTGCTTAACCAAAGCAGAAAATGGTCATCATCGAACTTAGTCAAGGTATCGGTGTAATGAAACTAAGACAATAAAAACTTCCACATAAAATGTAAAGGTATATAAAAACTACAACAACAAAAATACTTGAAGATGCCTTCAAAATACAAAATTATAATCACAAACAAACCAATGCTTCATTATTATTAAATGAAACTAAAGAGCATTATGAATTAAATTGGGAGAGAATTTAATTATTTTTGGACACCTTTGGCATATTCAGTTTCAAATACAGTAAATACTGCATGGGTAAACCTATTAATTATTCCACCTAGGACTGTTAGATATAAAAGTGTACTTGTCAATATCACATTGTAACATTCATTAATTCTTCCATCTAGGACTAGTAGATATAAAGATGGAGATTGTTAATATCACATTGTAACATTCATTAATTCTTCCATCTAGGACTAGTAGATATAAAGGTGGAGATTGTTAATATCATATTATAATATCCATTAATTGTTTCATCCATGACTGGTACAGATAACTAGGGAAGGAGGGGGGGGGGGTCAATATCACATTGTAACATTCATTAATTCTTCCATCTAGGGCTAGTAGATATAAAGATGGAGATTGTAAATATCATATTATAATATCCATTAATTGTTTCATCCATGACTGGTACAGATAACTAGGGAAGGAGGGGGGGGGGGGTCAATATCACATTGTAACATTCATTAATTCTTCCATCTAGGACTAGTAGATATAAAGATGGAGATTGTTAATAACACATTGTAACATTCATTAATTTTTCTATCTACGGCTGATAGCTATAAAAGTGGAGATTGTCAATATCACATTGTAACATTCATTAATTCTTCCATTTAGGACTAGTAGATATAAAGATGGAGATTGTAAATATCATATTATAATATCCATTAATTGTTTCATCCATGACTGGTACAGATAACTAGGGAAGGAGGGGGGGGGGGTCAATATCACATTGTAACATTCATTAATTCTTCCATCTAGGGCTAGTAGATATAAATGGAAAGTTATAAACATTAGGAAGACCTGTGTGAGATACATTAAATGCTGGTGTCCATTGAAAAGGTTGTAAACCATCACCAAGTGTAGGGCCATTAACAATATCAGCTTCAAAATTTAATGCCATATTAAAATCCATCACCTGAAAACATATCATGTTTTAATGTTATCAGTAAAATATCAACAAGAAATATCAGATTTACAAAAAGGTCTTGATAATCTAAAGGTGCTGAACATTATTTGAGGGATCCAGTACAATATAGTTAAGGATGAATCGCTAAAAGGTCTAACACTTCAAAAATGGTTCCATCAATTGAACATTTATGACATTCAGCAGCGTCTACAGTAGTATAAACAAGCCATTTATTGCGTAAATTTCTCGACAGGCCTCCTTTTAATCCAAGATGGCAGAAATAATATTATTTTTTTGTTAAATAATAAATGTTTGAGTATATTTCAGATTTAAAGCCTTGAAAATTAGATATTATTAAAAATTTGCAAAATCTACATTATTTAATTAAAGATATAGCTCAGAAACTACAGAATAAATTTAATATTTAAGTATTTTATGAACAGAAATTGTTTCCTTGAATTAAGAACACATTTAGTTTAAAAGCAGTTTAAAATTATTTTATTGCAACCACACTACATTGTGGGGGGGGGGGGGGTAGGTTAAATGGTTAACGCATGCACGTTGATTGATAAAGTCTGACACTGAGTCAAGTGACATGGTTTCAATTCATCATGCGACAGAGAGAATGGTCGCTTGTTAAACTTTAATAGTAAGTGCAGGAGGACTGCACTACACGCAAAACGAAAAAATATATTCAGCGAATTTTTGAAATGAAATTGAACCATATGTTTGTCCTGAAATGACCTAGTTTGTGTCGAATGGTGGTTAAACCCCATTTTTCTCTTTAAACATCACAATACAAAAGTTCGAATAACTAATAAAGGTCTTCTCCTTAAAAGTCTTAAGTTTACTTCCTAATATAATGATCATCATATTTTCTTCTAAAGAATATCTGTTATAGTATAGAAACACCTTTAGAGAATATTGTCATGGTAACAAGATTTTCAACAGGAACTAGTAATAACACTCTAAATATATGAGATGTCATTTTTAGGATGTAATTAATACTAAACATTAAAATAGATGTCAAAATAGACAGCCTTTAATTTGTGTATCTCACCTTTGTATCATAGCAACCATCAGCTCTAGGTGATTTTGCATCCAGGTCGCCACGGCAACAGATTGTGTTACATGGGTTATCTTCACTGTATTTATCATTTTTATAATCTGTAATAATTACAATAGATTGCTTCTTTCAGAAATGGGAGTAAATACCTATGAAATAATAATAGCTTGGAAGTCATTCAACTGAATCTATGTTAAATGAAAAAAAAATTATCTTATAAATCTGAAGGATATTCAACAGAATAAATTCTTTTTATGTGGGATTAAATGTGTCCCATGACAGCGAAATGAGTCGTTGTTTGATAATATGATCAAATATGTTGACAATATAAAAACAATGGAGGATCAGAATTCGATCCCAGTGTTGGCCAAGAAGGTTTCTTGAAATTTGTCATCCTGGTTTCCCCTTGTACTGGAGGATGCAGGACCTGATAATGAAAAAAGACAAACCTTTCAGAAAGGGAAAATATAGCAGAAGTCATACTTTGTATATTATTTGCAGCTAAAAATGAAATAGGGGTGAACTGTTGTCCGAGTAAAATTTCTCTCTTTGCCCACTGCATGGCATGTGCGGCCATCTTTATTTGACTGAATGGTGCAGAAATGGAAAAAGTTTTATTTTTGAGATAATACAAGCACCCACATTTTGCAAGAGATGGACAGACAGAAAACAAGGTACATGCAGGGACCATAATCCAGAAAGTAAGGGTTCGATACGCACATGTATTGAAAGGAACTCCAACCTTAAGAGATATTTTGAGCTTCATTAAAATCTGATAATTTTATATCTAAAGGTTCCACAACCATAGTATTACATACTTGTACACTATTTACATAAGGGGAGCGGACAAACTGTTGGTCAGTTATATGGTCAAACTTTCACAATAATCAAACTCCACTGACAGTGGGACATATTAAATGATTTGTTCAAATCCTACAAAAATTGTGGCCATCATCTAGGACTTTATGGTAGGGTCCACAATCATGGCATTATATACATTAACAGTTTTTGTGTAAGGGAGTGGCCATTAATTGTTTGTCTGTTTCTGTCCAATTTTCATGAAATCCGAATTCAATCGTACTTATGACTAAGCAACAAATAATTTTTATAGATGACAAAATACGACACTAACAGATCAAAGTTGTCATTTTATATACATTATGTGTTTAAGTCAGTTTAAATTGTTAGTAATCTGGAAGTAGTCATAATTTGTCATTAAGTTGTTAAAGCCTGTGACTACTGAATGATATACACCATTATTGTTCAGGTCTGTGTAATTATAAGTGATGGGTATAATAAACAGTCATGTTTTTACACCAGTACTGATATCTTTTACAGCTGGTGAACCACCTGCTAATTAATGACAACTGTATAATTTCTTAACACTTACTATACATACTAAATATTAGTTTACAATAATGACAAGATTTCAGTACTAAAAGGTGCAGATTAATAAGTGAATGGTATTTGCTTACTAGTTTCAGGGGCCTTAATCTAGAATGTTAGGATTGATATGCACGATTATTGAAAGGAACAAAAATCTTTGGGATATAAACATTATTCTGTAAGTTTCATCAAAATCAGATCAAAATTGTTATCTCTAGAGTTCGATCAAAGTATTACATACTTTGGGGGATAAACCTATAAAAATTGTGAACTGTAGTCTGTCCACAAAGAAAATGTGAACATACAAGGCCAAAACAGACAGGGGCAAACGTCAATATACTATCACATGAAATTGGGGGCGTTTAATAAAATAGATAAATCTTACCATTATATCTCATGATGTTTTTAAAAGATGCTAAATCTACAACCTTTCCTTCATCTCTACGGAATATTTTAGCTCTTGGTGCCAGCTGATATGTTGAATCAAGACCATGCTGGGCAGAAAATTCAGGATAGCCACTCATATTATAAATTTCTTCAAAAAATGGTACATTGTAAGATGCCCAATAACCTGTAATAATTTAAGTTAATATAGTAATTAATAACCCTTTATTGATTCGATTCTGTCCTCCATCAAGAAATACTAGACCATGAAACCATTCAGATTCATGCCAAGGATTGACAAAATGTCAAAATTTTAAATGTGGTTTAAATCAAATGAATCAATGAAAGTCCAACAAGACCATGATGTATTTAGCAGTGACAGTTTTAAAGAAGAGAATTAACATAGTTTTAAAGCAGAGAATTAACAGAGTTTTAAAGCAATCAGCCTTCACAAATTTTCTTAACTTACCAGCTCGTAATATTTGTGTCTCATCACTAGATACTACTAATGCTGGTATCTGTTCTACTACCCATAATGCATTATCTCTGATTTCTTTACCCAGAGTTATTTGCTTTAAATCAATCACCATATACTGATTATTATAGGTCCCTTAAATATAAATAACACAAATAGTTGATTCCACATTAGTCAGAGATACCGTCTTCTGTAAAGTGTTACTATAGGTGGTCATTTGGGTGAACAATAAAGGTGATCCTACTCCTTGTCACGTACAACTGCGTATTCATAACCGCGCCAGTTGACTCAATGACAGGCTTTATGATACAGCACGCAGATGCTAACCATTGGGCCATCCACCCCCACCCCCCTCATGACTATAGAGAGACAACAGGAAAAAACAATTCGGTCTCAAACTCCATTCCATTAAAAAATCATCCCCTTGTTTTATTTGGGAATATAGAATGACTACTGGTACTATCAGGCATACCCTGCTTTAGCACTATAACAGAAAGAGAGACACTTGTTTTAACGTCCACCTAAAACAAGCTAGGTCATTTTGGGACTAACATGGTTTAATTTTATTTCAATAATTTGCTAGGATGTAGGAGTCTTTAGCAGGGGGAGGAAACGAGAAATCCCTGAGAAAACCCATGAAGCTGAACAGGCAACCCTACCCCTTAAGTTACGTACAAGTGAGGAATTGCAACCATGTACACACATTAACCATTCGGCCATCATACTCCCCACTTTAAAATAGTGATATCATATCAAGGTTTTCTCACCCTGCATCAGAATTTTCGATGGATTCTCTCAGAACCAGAATATATATTTAGGATTAGGGGGCCATGATGGCTTAGTGAGTAAGGCACTCATTGTCTCACAAACCAGGTCCTGAGTTCCAACCCAATGTTGGTGAAGATAGTTCCTAAGGATTTTCCAAATCTGTTTTCCCTTGTCAGTGCCATAGTATAAAACACCCATTCATTAGAAAGTTCTGAAATACAAATGCCTTATTTATGGTGCCACTATCTATCATAACAATTCTGACAGAGGCCTAAAATTTCACAATAAAATAAAGAATCTCACCGGAGTTATATTGAGCAAGTGTATCTGCCCATTCTTTGCCCGAGTTAGCTAACATACTGGCTACTCTAACACGATGCCATGACAACAGGCTATTTGGTGAACAAGATTTATATAATGTTGAATTAAATATATTGTTTGTTGTCTGCAACATAACCATTTGACTTCCTAATAAGTAAAAGTCATCCCACGACTCTAGAAATCCTACAGAAAGAAAATATAGTAACAAATGAACAGGGGTACACTAACAAATTAAAGGGGGTACACTATCTAATGAAGGGGGATACAATAACGAATGAACAGGGGTACACTATACAATAACGAATCAACAGGAGTACACTAACAAATGAAAAGGAATACACTAACAAATGAAAATGGGTAAAATAAATAACAAATGAAAAGAGGTACAATAACAAATGAAAGAGTGATAAATAACAAACCGCAGAAAATACAATACAATGAAAGTAAATATAAGAACAATTGAAAGAAAATACCATAACAAATAATGGAGAACTTTACAACAATTCATAAATAGTTCAAAACATCTTTTAATTGTTTAATTATATTAAGTAACAAAGATAGATAAAGAGCTTAAATTATTGACATAGGATTTCAAGATTGAATGATATATTTTTTTTAAGGACCTGAATCTATATTCTTTAGAACCTAAAATGGAAGAAAAGGGGATAAAATACACATAATTCAATGTGAAAATATCTATTAAAACTAATTTATTTTTATTCTTTGACATATTATTTTAATTTCTAATCTGTTATGAGTGTTGAAATAATTATGTGTCCAAATCGAATGACAGTCAGCAGGCCTTAAAGCGTTTGTCTAAGTGACCCCAGTGTTTAATTAAAAAACACATAAAATAACAAAAAAAAATATATCTACCTATAGCTAGTATTATAATTCTACATCAATTAGATTAAAATAAATCAATATATTGTCCCAATATCTTTCACAATATTGTATATTGCAAGTGATCCAAATAGCGCATAAATAACACATCAAGGCAATAATGGTTTTATTTTATTGGGGGAATAAGGAATCGGTGAATCGTCAATGAGTACGCATCCTGAATGTGTAGATGGTAATTGTGGAATAAACATGGCACTGGTATGTCACTAGTCTATATTTTTCGACTTTGAGTGAAGATGTCTCAATAAACTATAAATGGATTTAAATCAAATTGCTGTAAGTGTAAATATAAACACAGGCTTCTTAAGTACACATTATTTTGTTCTGATCATTTTATGTGTTTTTTAATGTTTATACATACATGTTTTATAACTCAACTTTCTAATTCCTAAATTATCGATGTATGGGTTATCATAACCTATGGCTACTTTCCTGAAAGCTACACACATTTGTGGTGAATAATCACTTTCAAAAGTTATGTATTGGAGAAATGAATCATTGCAGAAATTATCAGCAGATTATATGACAATAATTATGTTATAATTACCTGGATAACTAGCGAATGAGATGCGTCGAGCAGACGTCGATTTATCACTGACATTTAAATTATAATGTTTAAATATTCTAGATGAAGCAGCATAGTCAAACCAACTCGAGTGTGACATAAAAAGATTTTCATAAGCTCCCAATACCTACAAATATAACAATTTATTGCAAAATGGCTGAATTGTTAGCGTGCACGCGCTGTATTATAAAGCCTGTCATTGAGTCAACTGGCGTGGTTTCGAATCCCCGGCAGTACCTGGCAAGGAATAGGGTTGCCTGTCCAACCTTGAGGGCTTTCCTCGGGTCCTCTGATTTCCTCACACTGCTAAAGGCCCCTACGCACAAGCTTATTATTGAAATAAAATTAAAACCATGTGTTAGTCCTGAAATGACGTTAAACCCCATTTCTCTCTGTTTCTCTGAGTCGATATAAGGGAGGTAACTACTCTTTACCTTGACCAGTACTGAACAATGTCCATTCTCTTGAACATAAATCATGGCCTGTTCATTTGTCATATTTCTCCAATCTGGTATACTTTGCGGATCAAGAGCTTTCACCAGATCTATTAGATCACCAGCACCATTTAATACTTGGAATGCATAAGTTCCTAAAGCCTATAAAATAATCAAAATTAAAATGTTTAGATAAATTGTTTTTTCCATAAAAATAAAATAAACAAATTAAATTAAATTAACTAGCCTTTGTCAGAAAGAACTTTGCCTCCATCTACATGTTTAGGTTTTTTTTTCATATTCGGTTCTTTTTTGCTTCTACGTTACTGATCTACGGTTGTATTTATGTAGCGGTTTTATATTTATGTTCCTGGGGCCTGTTTCACGAAATTTTAACTTAGATAAAATCCAAATTTTAGTAATTTGATTAGATAATATTAGATTGATTTTAGAGGTTAGCCAATCAAAATTGAATTATCTACTAAAATTGGGATTTTATCTTTAGTTCAGATTTCCAGAAACCAGGCCCCAATGTAAATAAATCATATATTTATGAAACTGATCTCTGTTATAACTAAAATTGTGTTACACAGACGTCTGAACTGATCTGTGGACGTATACATGTAAAAAGTGTACTAACTGGTAATGTTTTCTGGGTAAGTCTTGCTGCATTATAACCTTCAATTAAACCATCATACTGGGATATAATATAACCAACATGGCGCCACAGAGGATCTTTAGGGACATTTTCTTTTATCATTTTTCTCATCCATTGATCCTGCTGGATAAAATATTTCTTTACTTTCATTTCAATAATCGGACCCCGTTCACTGGAGAAAAATATTCCACGCACATTCTGATAATGTGCTGCAATTCTCCTGAAAAATATATAAAAATTATTAGATACACAACAGGAATATTTTAAAGGCAACAGTTTTTAACAGAATTTTCAAACTTGTAGACCAGATATTGCAAAGGCATCAAATTTGGTCAATATCCAAGTTTTGTTGTATCTGAGTTAGTTTGAAGTGAATGAATTCTAATTACAATGGTTTTAATAGAGATCAACAGATTTTTTGTTTTATACAAAACAATTTGATAATTGTTACATTACATTGTCTAAATATTGAACGGCTCCACCAGAAGTATTGGATGGTACCAACCTATTTTAAAAACTTACTTACGAAGCTGTAAATCTACCTTCAAGGAAACCGGCAGCAAACATGATATCTTCGTCTACTGGCCGAGGATTCCCATTACCAGCACGATATCTAATATACCCCAGCCATTTTCCATTAAAGTATCATTATAAGTTCCGAATGCCGTTGCTCCCTTTGTATCAACTTGATTAGCTGTAAAGGTACAGGCCTTATTCTTACAATAGGCACTGCCATTCTGAAACGTTTCTCCTGTAAATACAGTTTAAAAGGTAGTGAATATATGTCACTGCACCAGCATTTTGAACCATCAATTTAATTTATTCAAGTAAAATAACTATGAAGGTTAACTCTCAAAATCTATTGGGTTCCTCAATGTAATTTCTTGATCACTTTCCGCAAGATTTAAAAAAAAAAACACCTTCAAAAAGCATGAACTCATGGCTTTCCAGTGGCAAAATAGCTGAACAGTTATTAAAGACTTTAAGAACCGTAAAAGTTGAACGAAGTAATTGATTTTCTCTACTTGTATCATATCCAGACGGTTTAGTCCCGGTATATATTAATGGTTTATTGAAAGTCTTCCTACATTCGGTTTCTTTATCAAGATAAACTAGAGCATTCACAAGATTTTTCAAAGTGATCAAGGGCCATAACTCTGGATGCAATTATCGGATATGGCTGAAAATCAATAGGTGACTTTCTCTGATGACCTTAAACACTGTGTGTAATTTAAAGTAAATCAGATATTAATTTTAGCCCCTAGAGCGTTCACAAGAAATTGTGGATGATGGATGGACGGACAGACGGACAGGGGCAACGACATAATACGTCCACATGAAAATGTGGGCGTATAAAAACTATCTGCATGAGATCGTTAAACCAACAACCACCAATGATTCTGACACCAGACGCTATCAAACCTTTCCGTATGTTTTAAAATGTTAAAGTCCCAATACCACTCTTGTCGAAATGAATAATATGTCTCAATCTTTATTCTGGTCAACAAATTGTAGCCTACTATTTTACAATATTAAAATTAATATAAAATGATGCAAATTTCTTCTTAACACACCTTATTTTAAAAATTGGAAAAATTCAACCACATGCCGTAACATGGTGTGAAAAGCTTTACGTAAACACTTTCAAATGCAACTTGGATTTAAACATATTTTCGAACCCTCTCGACAAGTAAGATAGGTTGTAATGGATAATTTACACAACAGGTAGGACACTTAAACATCTAGTACCGTAGTTAGAATAAGGCTAATTTTTTTTTCTGGACCTGTCAAGCCAGCAAGAGTGGTATTGTCCCTTTAAATAATCCTATAATTTAATTCACTATCACCAGCTGAGAAATTGGCAAAAATATCATTTTCAACTTCAAATTCAAACAGTTTGAACATATAGCTATGGAGGAAATAGGAAAACAAGGGAGGTGACTTAATTGTGTTATTATTTCCTGTGTCAATAATTTTAAGGGTGAGAAATAATGCCCATGATCGTATAATAGTGAGTTGATAACCTTTTGAGCAAAGCCAAAAGACATACACATGACATAATAGTCATAGTGTACTCATCATAGAAATAATTATGTTTTGACTTTCTTAGAAAAAATATGAAATTCTCGCTTTAACCCATATGTCAAGCAGTTGAATAAAACTAATACATAAAATTGTTGATGGAAATACCTCTACATGCCGGAAGAATCAATAATACTCCAATTATTAACAACATTTTAAGTAATTTTAAAATGTAATGAAGTAAATAATTGAAGTTGACTGTTTTTACGCCTCCCTAGGTATCACGTGATACGAGGTGAAAATCACATGACTTGAATATGTAGACTTGACAATCTGATTAAAACACAGATCCTATTTCGTTTCGTTTTTTATAGTTCAAAATTTCGCTTTACTTGTCTTTACTACATCGAAAGTATAAAAAAACGAAACGAAATATAGATCTGTATTTTAATTAGATTGGTAGACTTGACCACAAGACGGTAATAAAGGAAACATTTTGTATCGTTCGCAGGCTGAGATCAACATAATACATTGTCAATGGCTTAAAATTTAAACATGCATTTGTTTGTATGTATAAACATGCATTTGTTTGTATATATACACACAGGAAAATGAGATGAAATAGGGTTATCCGCCGTACTGTTCTGCATGAACGGTTTTAGGCCTAGTAATAGTATAGGGCTAGTTCCTTTAGGAACTGTCTCTGAGCCAGTTCCTAAAGGAACTAGTATAGGGCCTACTTCCTACTCCACTTCCTTCCTTCTTTTAACTTAAAATTAGTGCATTATTGTTAATTTCAAATTCTCAATCGACTGCAGAGCCTCGTCTAAGGATTTGGTTGTGTGTTCAATGTCGGACAAAGCTTGACCTGCTCAGGCAGCCGAGCACCGGTGCGCATAGGCGTAGGGCAATGAAAAACTCAAAGACCTTTTTTCTCTATTAAATATTAAGGTTTAGAGAAAAAAATAGAACTAACTAATTTCTATAAGATCTGACATGGCCCGAACTCCGAAGAGTATTTTCTCGTCTTTTCTTGTCCACTGCATGCCGAAAAAAATGCCTGAAGCTCTCTGATGATAGGAAGGCCTATGCCCATAGGTATTGCCCAAAAAACGGACATCGGACTGGAAAAAGGCAGAGGAAACTAGAAAAGTAAATGCGTTTCCGACCGTCAAATAATCCCAAATTTTATTGGAGGATCATTAGCCTCTCAAATAAAACCTGCGCCGCTGTCTATAAAACCCGAATGTAATTTAATATCACGAATTTGTACTGAGTTGACTATGGATTAAAACATTTTGTCTGGAGCCACGTATCTACTTTGGGCAAATTTTTCGGGCATCGATTATTATTTGAGAATGCAAATGCAACCACTGTTCTGAATAGATCGAAAAACCTTATTTCGTTTACATTTATTTTGTGTCATATTTTTTAGTTCAGTGCCGACGAGTCCCGATTTGTATTTCGAGCCTCGCAATTATCAGCCAATCAGCGTCCAGGAGATTTTCTCCGTGCTTGTAACCTGTCATGGCGCCATTGTTGTCAACAATCTTTTCCGTCCGTCTTTAATAGTCTGAATATGTCTTATATTAATTGACTAGCTTTAGTCATTGCAAGGGCGAGATAGATTCACTCTCCAGGTACTATTTTAGATCATTTGTATTGCGTGTTATTCAGTATTTTGAGAATAATGTGTTCGTTTCAACTAGTCGCCACACGAGTGTTAGTCCCACGTGTTTTCAATGTGCCAGGACATTATTGGAAATGGTTCTTTACATTTCGATGTTATTTCAGACTGTTACAAAATACAGAAATGACTTTTAGAGATTAATGAACATTTAATACTACTGAAATAATGACTTTTCTGTGTGTTTATCAAAGTTTATTGTCATTGTTATTTGTTTGCATTTGTCATGAATTATTAAGGCCCATGCTTGTGTCAGATGTCATGCAGCCACTTGTCAGTGGATTTGCATTCTAGTCTAGGCCTTTGAAGGAACATGAATTGTCATAATTTGTCATGGTCTAATCCTTAAAGGGACATTGCATGTAACTGTCACCTTTCGTCATAGTCTAATAATTTAAAGGGACATTTTTGTCATAACTTGTCTCAATTGGTTCTAGTCCTTATTGTTGTTAACTTTTGTCTTTTCAGAATGATCATAACGGCATGAACGATATATGTATGAACAACATGAATGCATAAACGTCGTATTAGATATGTAGATGAATGATATATGATATGATATATGATGATACAATATGAATAAATATGTCGTCATAAAATAAACGTCTACGTCTAAAGTCTAATTATGTCGTCATTAACGGAAGATCATTGAGCCCTTGGAAAGCTACAACGCGAGTATTCACAACAGTTTCTGGAGAAAAACAGTCGACGTCTCGACGAAGTTCAAACTCTTTGTGTTACCTGCGAAGTGGTTAATATGACAGAGCCAGTCATTAATAACGTCAATCCTACAGGAATTCAAACTCCATTGCCAAATGACTCTTCATTCTCAGACTCTGATTCAGAAGATGAGAGCTCGTCAAAACTCAGTGCTGCCCGCCTACACAGAAAACAGTTGCGTGGAAAGTTTACACGTTCTATCACGCGGATTCAAACTTACATTAGAAAAGGTGAAGGAGAAGTTAGAAAATTGAAGAGAGAGCTCAAAGAAATCAGAAAAGACTATGAAAAATGTTCTTTTGCTAATGGTGAAATTATAGAATATTGTGATGAATCCGAGAAAGGAAGATTAGAACAGTGGGAGTCAGACCTCACGAATGACTTCTACGCTATTGAAGATCTACTCTCCGAGCACATTAAAACTTTGTCAAGCAGTAATCAGTCAGTTCAGAGTTTAACGTCCACACCCAAGTCAAAGTCCAAGCAAACGTCAAAGCCACAGCAACCTGTGTCTACATCGCCGTCAGTTCAGCACACCGATACATCACAGCCAGTCGAACCTGTGTTGGTATTGCAGCCAGATGAACGTACGTCAACATTAGAGTCTAGTCAAGTTAGTCAACAGCATACACCTGCTTCGTCTTACCAGTCGAAACCTCGAGTGAAAAAATCATTTGATCGTTGGATAGATGAACTGACAGAGTTCGAAGAAACTGTCCACAGTCAAAGAAAAGAAGAAATCTCAATCGCTGATGCTCTTCTTAGATTGGAGTCGAATCGCGATATTCCAGCTCTCAAAATCGATATCTTTGATGGTAATCCTCTTCAGTATGTGGAGTTCATACAACGTTTCAGAGTACACATACATGATAAGCCACATCTTACAGATGAAGTCAGAATGGGACAACTTAAGAGTCATCTGTCAGTCGGAGTCAACAAAACTTTGTCAGGTTTGGGATCGTCTGGGAGTATGTATGCAACCGCTTTAAAGACTTTAAAAGCTGAATATGGTTCACCAAGTAAAATAGCCAGAGCATATGTTACCAAGATAACCAATGGTCCAAAGATAGCAGATAAAAATGCCTTGAAAGAACTTTCAATTGATATTATCAATGCTATCGCCAGTTTAACTCAGCTGAATTATTTTTCTGATATAAATGCCAGTGACAATCTCAGGAAAATTGTTGAACGAATGCCAAACTACATGATCGATCAGTGGAAGACTAAAGTTGCTTCAATCAGATCATCAGATGAAATTCCATCAGTCACACACATAGACACATTTCTCAGATCTAAGGTCAGAGCTGAATTCGATCCTGATTTTGGTGATGTCAAGAAAACTAATGCCGTCAACAAGCCTGCCTACTTACCTTATAAGCGATCGGTCAATGCAGCACCCAGTCATGGTCATAGATCGTCATTCAAGACTTGTTCTTTTTGTCAAAAGGAACATCATCTGTCACAGTGTGAAAGGTTCAGAACTTTAGACAATAAAGCCAAATTCACTCATGTCACGTCAGAACGCTTATGTTTCTCATGTCTTTCTAGAGGACACAATATCTTTAAGTGCCAAAACAAACAACGATGTAATGAAAATGGTTGTCAACGATACCATCACAAACTCTTACACTCTGACATGCCAGTCAGCAGTGTGTTGGACAAACGCGCAATGTTGCCAGTCGTTCGAATCCGGTTTAAAGCGCCCAATGGAAGAACTTTGTATGGTAATGCATTAATAGACAGCGGTGCTGGTACAACAGTCATAAGAAAAGCCTTTGCCAAAGCCTTGGGTCTCCAAGGGAAGACCGAACCTATTGACATTTCTGTCGTTGGGGGGAGACAACTCTCTCAGAAGTATAGTCGTCGGGTCAACTTTAAAGTATCTGCACTGAACGGTGTTGAGGAATTCAACATTCAAGCACACGAGATTAATTACACCATAATGAATGTCTCAGCACTTGATAAACAATGGCTCAAGTCCTTTAATTATTTGACAGACATTAACTTCAGTCAAGAAGAAGGCCCTGTAGATCTGATCCTGGGAGTACAGTATACACACCTTCATGCAGATTCAGAATATCGCCAAGGTCTACCGTATGAACCTATAGCCAAACATTCTCTACTAGGATGGTATGTCATTGGTCCCGATAAAAAACAATGTTCAGTCAACACTATATGCCAGTTCCAAGAGTCAATAAACTTGGAAAAGTTCTATGAATTTGAAACGATGGGAGTTCGAGCAGCTAATTGTCAATGTCCGAAGATACAGATTTCCAGACAAGATCAGAGAGCAATGGATATTTTCGAATCCACATGTCATAAAATTGGCGGAAGATATCAAATAGGACTTCCATGGAAGTCAGACTCTCATTTACTACCCAACAATTACAAACTTGCTGAAAAACGTCTGTTTTCTTTAGAAAGCAGCCTTTCGAGGGACCCGGCCAAATTAGAACATTATTGCCAAGTCATGAAAGACTATATCACAAATGAGTGGGCTGTCAAGCTCAGTCTGGAAGATGTCAATCAACGGATTAAGCCTGTTTACTATTTGCCTCACTTTGGAGTCTACCGTCCAGATAAAGCCAGTACACCTCTTCGAATTGTGTTCGACCCAGCTTGTCAGTTCCAGGGTACGTCTTTGAACCAGTTCTTACTGAAAGGTCCATGTCTCATTGGTAATCTCTTTGGAGTCCTTATTCGGTTCCGAGAAGAACCAGTAGCCATAGTCGGAGATATCTCAAAAATGTTTCTTCAAGTTTGTCTAAAGGAAGAAGACAGTCAAGTTCACCGGTTCTTATGGAGAAATATGGATACAACCAGAGATCCAGATATCTATCGTCTCTTGAGGGTCACTTTTGGAGATAAGTCGTCGCCTGATATGGCCTCTTACGTCATGAACAAGATTGCCATGGTCCATCAAAACGAGTATCCTGAAGCAGCCGCAATTCTCCAAAGAGACAGATATATGGATGATCTTATTCACTCATGCAGTAGTCACGATGAAGCTATCAAACGAATGAATGATCTTGATAAACTCTTAGAAACGGGGAAATTTAAGATTAAGGAATGGTATTATTCAGCCAATACAGTCAAATCTAGTCAGTCAGTCAATGAAGTCAGTCTGGATGGTGAAAATGATCTAAAAACACTAGGCTTAGGCTGGAATCCTGTCATGGATATACTCAAGTTCACAGTCAAGTCAGTCAACGTCTCAGTATTTACCAAGAGAATCGTCCTGTCAAAAATGTCAAGTCTATTTGATCCTTTGGGATTAGCCTCTCCAATAACCATTAAAATGCGCATGGCTATGCAGGAGATTTGGAGACATAAGGAGTTACAGTGGGATGATCATCTCTCTAGCGACTTCAATCAACTATGGTCAATATTATTTGAGGAAATGTTTCATCTAAACAACTTGTCTTATCCTAGATGCCTAAAGCCAGTCAACGCTTATGGTCAGCCTGAATTGCACACGTTCTGTGATGCTAGTTTGAAAGCATTTGGAGCCGCTGTTTATATGGTATGGACAACGTCAAATGGTCGAGAAGTCCAGCTCGTAACGTCTAAGGCCAAAGTCTCACCTTTACGTCAGTCTACAATTCCAAGGCTGGAATTGATGGCAGTTCTAGTCGGTTCTCGTCTTACCAAAACAGTCATAGATGAATTACGTACTAAGCCAGTTCTAGTCAACATTTGGTCAGATTCACGCATCGTCTTAAATTGGATACAGTCAGAGTCTATCAACATGAAACCTTTTGTCGGTGTCAGAGTCACAGAAATCCAGTCATTGTGGGAATTGTCACAGTTCAAGTATTTGCCCACAGATCTTAATCCTGCCGATGATCTTAGTCGTGGTCTCACGATTGACAGAATGACAGGGAGATGGATGTCAGGTCCAGAATTTCTTAAATGTCCACAGTCCGAATGGCCCGTCCAGTCAAATATGTCGATAACAATAGAAGATGACAACGAATTGAAAAGGGTGAAACCTTTATTCCCTATAGTCAAGTTTTCGTCAAAACAACCTATAACCGATCCAGTCAAATATTCTAGCTATTCTAAATTGCTTAGAATAACGTCATATGTCTACCGATTCATCAATAATTTAAAATCGATGGTCAATTCTCGTCAATCAAAGTCTACTACGAAAGAGTCATGTCAGTCAATGCCTAAGCAGTCAGACGCAGTCAATGAATCAAACCAGTTACTCGATTATCTCAATGGTCCTTTAACGCCCAAGGAAGTAGACAAATCTGAAGATTATTGGGTGCGAATAGCTCAAACTTCTCTCGTCAACTGGGAATACAACTTTAGAGATTTATGTCCCTATATTGAAAATCAAATCATCAGAGTAGGGGGACGTTTACGTCATACGTCTCTTTCCTATGACCAACGTCATCCAGTCTTATTGCCAAGAAATCATCATATCACTAAATTGATCATCTCAGAAGTTCACCAGAAAGCATTACACACAGGTGTAGAAAGAACCTTAGCAGAAGTTCGTCGTAAATTTTGGATAGCTCATGGTCGTCAAGTGGTCAAGTCCATCGTCAAATCTTGTGTCATATGTAGAAAGCTTAGACAGTTGCCCTGTGAAACTCTCATGGCAGATTTTCCACAAGAAAGACTCAAACCTTTATCGCCACCATTCTCAACAACTGGAGTCGATTTATTTGGTCCATTTATGCTGAAGTACGGTCGTAATAAATCAATCAAGGCTTGGGGAGCAATCTTCACTTGTTCAACAACTAGAGCCATACATCTAGAAATCGTCCAAGACTCGTCAACACCTTCGTTCCTATTCGCTCTTCGTCGATTTGCATCACAACATGGATGGCCCAAAACCATCATCTCAGATAATGGGTCGAACTTCATTGGAGCCGAGAAAGAATTAGCTAAGTTATTCCAAGAAGGAAGACAAAATATTGAAGAATTCGTCGTCGTTCATAAAATCATTTGGAAATTCATAACTCCTTTAAGTCCACATCAGGGAGGTTTTTATGAAAGTCTCATTAAGCAAGTTAAAAAGAATCTACAAGTCATTATTGGTCATCAAATCTTGTCATGGAATGAGATGTCAACAGTGTTTGCCGAAATCAAAAGTCTCATCAATAGCCGTCCTCTAGGATATATGTCAGATGATCCAAATGATCCACAGCCACTAACTCCAAACCATTTCTTATTAGGTCGTGCAACAACAGATGTTCCGTCCGGTCCTTTTGAGGAAACGAAAAACTTAAGAAAGCGATTTCTTTTTGTCCAGTCATTAGTGTCAAATTTTTGGAAACGATTCATAAGTGAATATATGCCCACACTTATGCGAAGGTCAAAGTGGTTGTCTAAAGGTCGCCAATTACAAAAGGATGACATTGTTTTATTAATTGATAATTCATGTGCTCGTGGTAAATGGAACTTAGCGCGAGTATTGGAAGTCTATCCAGGAAAAGACAGAATTGTTCGTAATGTTCTTGTGAAAACTAAAAACTCAGAGTATAAGCGCTCTATTCAGAAATGTGTTTTAATACTGGAATCAGTCGACAAGTCATGTGTGCCCCCCGAGGGTTGTTCTGAATAGATCGAAAAACCTTATTTCGTTTACATTTATTTTGTGTCATATTTTTTAGTTCAGTGCCGACGAGTCCCGATTTGTATTTCGAGCCTCGCAATTATCAGCCAATCAGCGTCCAGGAGATTTTCTCCGTGCTTGTAACCTGTCATGGCGCCATTGTTGTCAACAATCTTTTCCGTCCGTCTTTAATAGTCTGAATATGTCTTATATTAATTGACTAGCTTTAGTCATTGCAAGGGCGAGATAGATTCACTCTCCAGGTACTATTTTAGATCATTTGTATTGCGTGTTATTCAGTATTTTGAGAATAATGTGTTCGTTTCAACTAGTCGCCACACGAGTGTTAGTCCCACGTGTTTTCAATGTGCCAGGACATTATTGGAAATGGTTCTTTACATTTCGATGTTATTTCAGACTGTTACAAAATACAGAAATGACTTTTAGAGATTAATGAACATTTAATACTACTGAAATAATGACTTTTCTGTGTGTTTATCAAAGTTTATTGTCATTGTTATTTGTTTGCATTTGTCATGAATTATTAAGGCCCATGCTTGTGTCAGATGTCATGCAGCCACTTGTCAGTGGATTTGCATTCTAGTCTAGGCCTTTGAAGGAACATGAATTGTCATAATTTGTCATGGTCTAATCCTTAAAGGGACATTGCATGTAACTGTCACCTTTCGTCATAGTCTAATAATTTAAAGGGACATTTTTGTCATAACTTGTCTCAATTGGTTCTAGTCCTTATTGTTGTTAACTTTTGTCTTTTCAGAATGATCATAACGGCATGAACGATATATGTATGAACAACATGAATGCATAAACGTCGTATTAGATATGTAGATGAATGATATATGATATGATATATGATGATACAATATGAATAAATATGTCGTCATAAAATAAACGTCTACGTCTAAAGTCTAATTATGTCGTCATTAACGGAAGATCATTGAGCCCTTGGAAAGCTACAACGCGAGTATTCACAACAACCACCTGATTGGATGGTTGGAATTCAGAGTGGGATTTCGGTTACAAAACGATTGGATACTTTTGGAGCTGCTTACACGGGCTAGAATAGCAGAAAATGCATTTGCGGTAATTAAATTTTACAAACTTTTCTCCGGGGGGTTGAGGTCTCCATACCGTGTGACGATTGATTGGTAGCTATATTTGACCAAATTCGAAGTTGCTGTATTCACAGACTGGAATAGCAGGAAAAAGGTTTGCAGCAGTTACATTTTCAAAATTTTCTCCTACTGATCCTGTCTTCGTGGACTGTAAACGATTGATTGGAATTTGAGCCAGCCACCTTAATTAGGCTATATTAGAAATCTTTGAAGTCGCTGTGTTCACCACCTGATATTGCAGGAAAATGCATTTTCGGCAGTTAAATTTTCAAAATTTTGTTCAACGGCTGATATAGCAGGAAAACGCATTCGCGCCAGATACATTTTCAAAATGTTCTCCTACTGATCCCGTCTTCGAGGACTGTAAACGATTGATTGGAATTTGAGTCAGGCACCTTAATTATAAAGGCTGTATTAGACCACTTTGAAGTTGCTTTGTTCACCGGCTGCAATAGAAGGAAACATGCTTGCAGCCGTCAAATATTCTAAAATTTTCTTAGGCGGGATACAAAGTCGCTGCTGTCTATAAACCCGAAACTTTTTCGGGTATTTTGGGTTCTGCCTCCAACTGTGATTGAGCTCCTACGCCTATGATGGTACGAGTAGCGTGATAAAAACACCAAGGGTGTGAGCCAGCGGGGGGCGCTATGGGGCCCTCCCCCAGATATTTTGAAAATAGACACACTATTAGTTTTGGCCTACCTTGTAAAATCGAGATCAAAACACTGCTGCGGCTGATCCGCAGACAGAAATATACTTTTAAACAATCAGAAAGACGATTTTGTAAACCTACACACCATGATATAGTATTATGTAAGGTTTCAATCATCAAACATTTACAGATTATCGGGGGTTCACGTGGCTAAGTAGGTAAAATGCTGGCTTGCTAGCCTGGAGGTCGGGTGTTTGATCCCTGCATTGGCCGAGAAAGTTCATCTCCATTTTCCGGCGTGGTTTCCCCTTGACAGCTGCCTTCAATTAGCCCAGGTTAAGCGTAGGATATTAAACCCAATTTCATTCATTCTGACAGATTATCAGCCTCAGACATTCTTAATTGGCACATGGGGAAAAACCTTGTCAGTGATTTTCAAAACGTATGTATGTTGCCGCCCAGTCTTCAACTTTTCAGCTCAGTAGGCGGCACAGTTTGGCCAGTGCACGGCGGCACTGTCTAGTCACCTTGTTAAACCAGGCTCTGACCGACTGTTGGAAAAGATCCAGCAGATGATGTTTATTGGTCAGAGTTTTTTATAAGTACCACCAGCAACATTCATAATCAGGGGGGATGGCTGAATGGTTAGTGTGTGCATGTTGTATCATAAAGCCTGTCATTGAGTTGACTGGCATGGTTTAAAATCACTGGTTGTACGTGGCAAGGAGTATGGTCGTCTGTCCAACCTCGCAGATTTTTTCGAGGTCCTCCCACTTCTAAAGACCCCTACATGCAAGCAAACTATTTGAAATAAAATTAAATCATGTTAGTGACCTTATAGTTTGTGTTTAGTGGACGTTAAACCCCATTTCTCTCTCTCTTGCTTTGACTGGGCTAGGAGGGGTGGATGGCCGAATTATTAGCATGTTCGAGCTGTATCATAAAGCCTGTCATTGAGTTTTTAATCCACAGTTGTATGTGACAAGGAGTAGGGTCGCATGTCTAACCTCGTGGGTTTACTCCGGGTCCTCTGGTTCCCCCCCCCCCTGCTAAAATGTCCTACGCGCAAGAGAATTATTGAAATAAAATTAAAACCAGATGTTAGTCCTAAAATGCCTATAGTTTGTGTCGAGTGGACTTTAAACCCCATTTCTCTCTCTCTTGACTGGGCTAATGAGGACAGGTAGCCTATATGCTATGCTGTGTGTTATGAGCGAAATTTTGCCCAGAGAGTAATGCTATAACCTACTCTTTTTTGGAATTCCAACTGTCAAGGGTTCTTTAAAGTGCATGCCGATTGTGTTCGATTATGACATATTCGAGCTAAGAGCCACAGCTAATCGTTAATTTTTGACACTATTCACTCTTAATATCAATGATTCGAAATATTAATAATTTCAATTAAAGCGGAAAGGCAAGTATTGAAATACTTCATTAACAACTTTGTGGAATGTGTTACAAAATACATCATCACATTGAAATGTTGGGATATGAAACATGACACAACTAAAATTTAAAATATTTAATACATAACATTATTTCAAAATTGAAAAATATACACCCCATTCTACAAAAATATTGAATTTATCATTCGCAAACTAAAATCAAAAAATGATTTGCAGTAGATAATTATATAATTATACAGATACTATATTATTTCATTATTTATAATGGAGTGATACATATGAATTTGAATATATTTTGTTGACACGTGATTCATAATTGTGTTTTGAAAACGTCTGCTTAAATTAAGATAAGAGTTTTGCCCCCTTATTTTCGGGAAAATATGTCCGACCAGAAATTTTTTGAAATCCCATCACTGAATTATACACATACTATATTATTTCATGATTTTAAAATTTATAATGGAGTGATACAAGTGTACTACTTAATTTAATTTAAAATATTTATCTTCACTGGAATTGCCAAATTAAATTTTTAATTAATAAAAGATATTGCATTGCAAGTCAATTGGATTTCATGTCAATTAAATTCAAATAGTGAATCATATTAAAATTCAACCTAAATATGATCTATATTGAAAATGCAAACAATTAACTTAAAGATACATTGTCCCGAAAGTATTTATCAGGTGGTTATTTCCAGTAAAAGTATGAAAATTTGGTATATATATATGGAAAGTATAGACACCCAATCTTACTAGAAATATACTGGATTACCCGAAAAACACCCATGGGGCAAGAACTGGGCAAAAATGTTAGGGTATCACTAACTGGCAATCTATCTTTTGCCTGGCAGCAAATTGTTGGTAGATTATTTAGTTTGAATATGTTTCAAGTCCAAATATATCATCAAATCACACATTTTGTACTTGGAAAGTAGTATCTTTAAGTATATGAAATTGCACCGAAATACTTAACTAAAGCATACGTAAATTTAACTCAAATAGTTAATGTTAGCATACCCAAATTTAACACAAGTATTCCACTTTAAGGGACAATGTTGGTGTCAGCCATTATCACAAATGTTATTGAACTGGTTAAACACTTTCCAAATAAAATTTTAACTCACATTGAACGCATAAGGGAAAACATCTTCTTTATGTTATTGGTAATCAAATTAAAAAATATCAGATTAAACTTTAATATTATTCCAACACATGGAATATCAATGGGACTAGTCAGAAGATTCATACTTAGGTCAGAAAACTTACAAAATTTATTTCGCTGTACAGCAATTACAAGGTTTTTGGTAAATTTGCCAACAATTTTTAAAAAACCTTGTCACCTGTAGACAGATGAACAAACAGGCCATCTGACAATGTTAACAACAATATACTACCACATAAAATGTGGGTGTATATTAAAACCATAACAACATCAAAAATACATGAAGATGCCAAATCTTTGAACATAATATACATATAAATTCAAATACATGTGACCAATTCTAATCTACGCTTCATTATTATTTAATGAAACTAAAGAACAATATGAACTAAATTGGAAGAGAATTTAATATCTGTGTCACAATTTTGGCAGGTTTGCAGATGGAAAGGTCTGTATATTGGAAGCAGGATTCTCATATATCACAGATAGCTGACAAGAAACATGTGTCTATTAGTAAAATACATTAATTTTTCCATCTACGACTTATAGATATAAAGCTGGAGATTGTCAATATCACAAAGAAGACATCTACCAATCCAGAAACAGAAGAGATCATCTACCAACGATGTGTTTTTATTAAATAAAGGGAAGAACTTCCCACTAAAACCTAATCCATGGCCTAAGGCCAAAATGGAAAGATTGCAAAATCATATTCTAAAAATCAGGAAGCAGCTTCGGCTCTCCTATGTCTTGTCTGTGATATCACTTAAGTGGAAGCAGACGTTAAACACCAAAAGAAGAAGAAGAAGAAGAAGAAGATATCACATTGTAACATACATTAATTATCTAGGGTTAGTAGATATAAAGATGGAGTTTGTAAATATCATTATAATATCCATTAAATTTTCCATCCAGGACTGGTACAGATAAAAAGGAGGGAGGGGGGTCAATATCATATTGTAACATCCATTAATTCTTCCATCTAGGGCTAGTAGATATAAAGTCAAAGTTATAAACATTAGGAAGACCTGTGTGAGATACATTAAATGTTGGCGTCCATTTAAAAGGTGGTAAACCAACACCAAGTGTAGGGCCATTAACAATATCAGCCTCTAAATTTAGTGCCATATTAAAATCTGTCACCTGAAAAAAAGTGAAACCATATGATGTTTTAATATCAACAAGAAATATCAGATTTCAAAGAGAAAGGAAAAACATGAATTTATTGTATTTATAATCTAAAGAAGCTGATCATTATTTGAGGGATCCCTTACAATACCAGTCCAAAAAGCCTTTAATTTGTTTCAGTATTTACCAGTCCAAAAATCCTTCAATTCCTTTCAGTGTTTATCAGTCCAAAAATCCTTAAATTCCTTTCAGTATTTACAATACCAGTCCATATATCCTTTAATTCCTTTCAGTATTTACCAGTCCATAAATCCTTTAATTCCTTTCAGTATTTACCAGTCCATAAATCCTTTAATTCCTTTCAGTATTTACAAGTCCAAAAAACCTTTAATTCCTTTCAGTATTTATATTAAAGCTATAATGATTTGAGCATTTCACAACATTCAGTATGCTCTGTAGCTGATATAAACAATACCAGTGTTGCGTAAAACTTTTGACGACATCCTTTTAATCCATTTGAAACCAAAATGTCTCATTACCTATCATTGATATTTGTTGTTTTTTCTTAAAGGGCTAATCCCGATAATATTTTGGAGAATAAAACTACTTAATTTTATGTTAAATCCCCTGAAAATCCTGTACCTAAGGGCCAAGCAACTAATTCCATATTTGTGATATGTTTTCAAACAACGTATACTCGTCAGTCTTCATCTGGAAATCTGGATAAAACCAGACTTTTATTTTATAAAAACAATGTGTGGGTGAAATTTACATTTCGTTATCAAGTGAAGCACATGGGTCATTCACTGTATAGACTTCTAAGGAACGGCAATAGATAATCAGGTCAGTCAACGAAAAAATTGACCAGAAATCTTAAAAGGGTTACGTGTCCGGATAAGCATTTTTGACGTTCCGACCAAACAACTCAATATTTTGAGCTAAAATTTTGAGACAAGGTAAATACACCACTCCTTTTTATTTCGGTGTTTAAATTGTATACGAACTCAGATTTTTATTTTTAAGACTCTGTTGAAATCGGGACAGTCCCTTTAAAGAACATTTTAAAGCCTTTAAGTATGATATTGTCCAAAACATGCACAATCTAAATTGAGCATATTCACCATAGGTACAATTTTATGGATACACAATTATTTAGTTTAATACTAAGTGACGTTTAGACAAGGATACTCTCATCTTTTTCAAGCAAAGGATACAATTAGTTAGTTTAAACTTATTTTATTGCATCAACATTACATTGTACAATACAAATGGGTAAGACAAAAGTTCTAATAACTAATAAAGGTCTTCTCTTTAAGAACAGTATAAGTCATAGTTTTGATGTCTTCTTCCTAATAGTAATAACATAACAATTATCATGGGGTTTAACGTCCACTCAACACAACAAGGTCATTTTTTGACTAATGTATGGTTCAGTTTCATTTTAATAATTTGCCTGCGCGTAAAGGTCTTTAGCAGTAGGAGGAACCCGGAATGTTTTAAACAACTTTTTCAAATATTGTCATGGTAACAGGAAGTCAATTGAAATATGTTATTAATATCAAGCTATAAAAATTATATAGATATCAACTAATTGTGCTTTCAATTTGTGTATCTCACCTTTGTATCATAGCAACCATCAGCTCTAGGTGATTTGGCATCCAGGTCGCCACGGCAACAGATTGTGTTACATGGGTTATCTTCACTGTATTTATCTTTTTTATAATCTGTAATAATTACAATAGATCGCTTCTTTGAGATGTGGGAGATATATGAAATAATAATAGCTTGAATCTCTTTAACTGAATTTGAATGATCTTAATCTCCAGGAATTACAACAATGACTTCTAATTTTATGTCTACATTATATGTGGGATTAAATGTGACTCATGACAACAAAATGAGTCAAAAATTATTGTTTTACAATGAGAAAAAATGTTAAAAATTTATTTGTTTGTTTAATTTTTTTTTTGTTAATCTAGGGAGTTCCAGTAAGAATGAAGCTAGCTTACTAACCAGGAGAACCAGAGTACAACCTCATTAGGTATAGAGGGTCAGAGTTCGAGATCCCAGTGTTGTTTAAGAGAGTTCCCCAAAATTTGCCAGTCTAGGTTTCTCACAAGTTGGCAGCCTGCTTTCCCCTTGTAAGTTAACCTATAAGCGGATGAAGGGCCTGGCAAGGAAAAAAAGCCAAGCCTTTCAGAAAGGCCAAAAACCAAAATAAGGGGAGGTCATCAGTGAACTGTTGCTTGAGTAAAATTTCGGTCATAGCACACTGTGTCCCTCATCTTCAATCTTCATAAGACTGAATTGTGCAGAAATAGAAGAAGTTTTTGTATTTCTAAAAGAGAGGCTGGCACTGCCAGGCAGGATATGCCCACACTTTCGAAATGAAGGATAGAGAACAAACAATACCAAAAGTGATTTTTCTTACAATCAAAGGCCGTAATTCATTAAGTTACAATTTGATATGCGCAAATATCGAAAGGAATCAAGATCTTTTTGTTATAAACATACATTTCAAGCTCACTTTCAGTCCAAATGAACTCATTTGACCTTTGATCCTAATATCTCGAATAAGCCCACAACGGCACGGCTGATTACCACTTGGCATCGTATTCTATGCAAAATTTTACTCTAAAAAAGTTGGTTCTTGTTTTGTGCCCGCACTGAGCCTCCAGACTAAGACATAATTCAGGAAGTTATCGAAAGGAACCAAGATCTTATACAGTTATATACATGCATGTTAATCATCAAAATCATTTTAAAATTGTGACCTCTATAGGGTCCACAACTAAAAACGTGATTTTTCGTACAATCAGGTGCCATAATTCATGAAGTTACAATCCAATACATGCCAATATCGAAAGCAGCTGAGATCTTTTGGGGATAAACCTATATTTCAAGTTTCGTCAAAATCAGATAAAATTGTGACCTGTAGAGAGTCCACAAATAATTGTGGACGGACAGGAGCGACGGCATAATGAAAATGTGTGAGTATAAAAATAAAATAGATAAATCTTACCATTATATCTCATGATGTTTTTAAAAGATGCTAAATCTACAACCTTTCCTTCATCTCTACGGAATATTTTAGCTCTTGGTGCCAGCTGATATGATGAATCTACACCATGCTGGGCAGAAAATTCAGGATATCCACTCATATTATAAATTTCTTCAAAAAATGGTACATTGTAAGATGGCCAATAACCTGCAATAAGTTAATATAGTAAGAACAATTTATTGATTTAGCACGCATTCTGTCCTCAATCAAGCAATACTAACCCATGAAACCTTTCATAATCATGACAAGGAAAAGAGAGAGACTAACATATGGTTTAATTTTATTTCCATAATTCGCTTGCGCATAGGGGTCTTTGGCAGTGTAAGGAAACCGGAGGACCCGGAGAAAACCCATAAGGTTAGACAGGCGACCCTACTTCTTGCCCCTACAACTGAGGATTCAAAACCACGGCAGTTGACTCAATGACAGGCTTTATGATAAAGCGCGCTAGCACGCTAACCATTCAGCCATCAAACCCCCCTAACAAGGGAAAGAAAAAATGTCAAAATTTTAATGAATCACAAGAAACTCTTGTGGGTTTTATGTGGTAAATATGTGGTTTAGGTTTAAATCAAATAAACCAATTGAAGCCCAACAAGACCATGATGTGAAAATAGAGAACATTGTATTTAGCAGCAAAAGTTTTAAAATGGAGAAAACCAAATAAATTAAAAATCTTTATAAATTTTATTAACCTACCAGCTCGTAAAATTTGGGTTTCGTCACCAGATGCTACTAATGTTGGTATCTGTTCTACTACCCATAATGCATTATCTCTGATTTCTTTACCCAGAGTTATTTGCTTTAAATCAATCACCATATACTGATTATTATACGTCCCTTAAATATATATAACACAAATAGTTAGTTCCCTACGAGTCAGGGATAGCGTCTTCTGTAAAGTACTAGTCATGCAGATGAAACATAAAAGGAAGTTCCAAATGTATATATGTTGGTGTTTAAGTAAAAGAATAATGTCAGGGATAGCGCCTTCTAGTAAAGTATTGCTTAGTCATTCGAAAGGATGCTGTCTTGGCAAAATTCTCTGACTTAGCACTGCACATGTGGCCATAGAAGAGAACAAAAACAACATATTAGTCTCAAAATGAACAGAGACTTTAAAACTCCATTCCCTTCCTTTAATTGGGAATACAGAATGACTAACAGAGGGATATTATATCATAGTTTCGGAAATAAGTTTCCTCAGCCCGAATATATTTTTTTGGTATGATCTAAATATGACAACAATTTTAAATATTTTGTAAACATTTTAATATGAATTCCTTGAAATCGGGGAGTCATAGTGACTCAGTGAGAAAACCCCTGTTTACATTACAAATTCTAGGCTTACCATGTACGACACGCTTCGTTTTTTGTAGTGTAAACGGGTCAAATGTAAGAAGTGCCGTACCAGGAATGGCTCGCTTTAAATTTTCGTAGTGTAAATGCTATCCGGTCTGAGCAGGGTTTCAGTACGAATCACTACGCATGTGCGAACGAACCTTGACCGTTTTCCCCCGCAACTGTCATTAGTTCTGTCAAAATGACAACTCGAACTAAATCAAACTTCATAACCGTTTTCCTCCGGGTAATTTGCATAACATTTGGCGTGCTTGACACGGTTCCGAGACTGGTTATTTTAGAGTAATGTAAACTGGTCAATTTCTTGAAATTTATCGCGCCTTGGTACTGTGCCCAGAACGGCATGCTTATCGCGGCCAAGTGTAAATGGGGCTTAAGACACAGGCTCACAACTAAGGAGGTCCTGATTTTGTTCCTGATGTTGGCCATGTTCTAAATCTAAATGAGACAAAAAACCAAGGTTACACTAGCGTGCACATAAATCAACTCTTGCCAGTTACGACATTAGCTTGGTTGGTTGAGAAATAAAGACATTAACTCCCCATTTAATTTCTCAACATCTTGATATAAAATTCTGAAATTGTAAAGCCCTGTTTAATGCTAAGAGCAGACAAGCGTATTTTTTTGCCTAATAGCGATATTTTACGAGCACACATAGCAATCGCCTCGAGAGTGTATGCCATTTTGCGAGTAAATTGTGTCGATCATGTGACTTGTTCTAAATAGCGAAACGCCGAAATCGTAATATTGCCGTCGTAATTTTCTATTTGTAACTAAAAATATATGGCCGAAAGTATCTAAAATGCAAGATATGAGTGCTTGATCGGATGAACGATTGGCGGAGCAGAATCGTTGTCGCCATGAAGGGGCACATGGTCAATTTTTTTAGTGAAAAAATATGCTCATCAGTCCCCCATTTAAGGACAAGGTGCCAGTAATCATATAACTATTTATCATAATAATTCTAGGCCTAAAATTTCACAATCAAATAAAGAATCTCACCGGAGTTATATTGAGCAAGTATATCTGCCCATTCTTTACCCGAGTTAGCTAACATATTGGCTACTCTAACACGATGCCATGCCAACAGGCTATTTGTGGAACAAGATTTATATAATGTTGAATTAAATACATTGTTTGTTGTCTGCAACATAACCATTTTACTTCCTAATAAGTAAAAATCATCCAGTGACTCTAAAAATCCTACAAAAAAAAAGAGATCTTGATATAGAAAAGTAATACAATAATAATAAATCAAAGAAGATACCATAACAAATCAAACATAATGAACACTGAACAAACAATACATGTACAGAACTTTAAGGTGCACATTCCTTAATATAATAATTAAAACAGAACAGATTTTTCATTTTGAATTCTAACCTTTTAAAGCGAGAATTTCAAATTTTCAAAGAAAGTCAAAACATAATTATTTCTAATGTCTTTTGTTCAATAGGCTATCAAATCACTATTACACAATCATGGGCATTATTTCCCATTCTTAAAAATCATTGACACAGGAAATAACAACACAATTACCTCCCTTGTTTTTCTATTTACAATATGGATGGCCATCTCTCAATGTTGGAATTTGAAGTTGAAAATGATATTTTTGCCAATTTCTCAGCTGGCAATTGTGAATTATAGGATTAATAGGATTATTCTTTAACAAGGTAGGGTCGTTTATGGATACCATCTATTTTAAGGTTTTATTTTAATAAATTTTAAAAATATAACTTAAAAATTTGAAATATATAAGCTTTAAGTTTGTTATGTGCAGTCAGCTACTGATCAGCAGCAGGTGGTGAATAATCACTATCAAAACTTAAGTGTTGGAGAAATGAATTATAGGAGAAATAACCAGCAGATTATTTGACAATAATTATATTATAATTACCTGGATAACTAGAGAATGAGATGCGTCGAGCAGACGTCGATTTATCACTGACATTTAAATTATAATGTTTATATATTCTAGATGTAGCCGAATACGCAAACCAACTAGAGTGAGACATAAAAATATCTTCATAAGCTCCCAATACCTACACAATATACAGAACAAGACATTACAGAATTTACCAAAATTAAATTCAAAGAGATAGAGAGAGAAATAAGGTTCAATGTTCACTCAACAGGAACTGGTTCAATTATATTTCAATAACTTGCTTGTTCATAAAGGTCATTGGGTGGAATAAACCAGAGGACATGAGGAAAGCCACTCAGTAAGACAGAAAACCTACTCATTGTCATGTATAGGTGGGATCAAAACCAAACTGCTTCAAAGACAGACCTTTAATCGACAAAAGCATTTTCACCTACTCTACTTTAAATTCCAACTGCAAAGCATTCCTTTAATGTGCATGCCAACAGACCTCTTTTTTCAATCCCTTGATTAGAACCAAAATATTTGTGTGGACTTTTAAAAACTGAATTATCAAATAAATGAATTAGATACAGGTATAGACATCAGCTGGTCGGATAGCCGTCGCGATAGAGAGGCGGCTTCTCACCAATGCAACGAGGCAAGAACTTTATCGTTGTAAGTGAGAGGGATATTCGATCTCCCGTCCGATCAGACAGGTTTCCCCCGAGTTCTTCGGTTTCTTCCTGCAGTAATGATCGAAATCATTTGCACGATCTGTGCCAAGGGCCAAATTGGAAAAAGGCCTCAGGCCTAATTTGCTACCCTTGTAAAATGACGCGATTATTATTATTATTATTATTATAACAATGCGGGCTGGTCATAGTGCAATATAATAAGGCATTTGTGTAAATTTATACCCAAAACTAGCTTCGTCTTTGATTGCTGAAAGGGAGGTAACTACACTTTACCTTCACCATTGCTGAACAATGTCCACTTTCTTGTGCATAAATCATGGCCTGTTCTTTTGTCATTTTTCTCCAATCTGGTATACTTTGTGGATCAACAACTCTGACCAGATCTATCAAATCACCAACCCCATTTAATACTTGGAATGCATATGTTTCTAAAGCCTATAAAATAATCAGAATTCAAACGTTTCCATAAATGCTTTAATAAATTGCACAAACCAAATGAAGTCAACTAGCTTTTGTCGGAAAGAAGACTGCTAACAATTTCTTATACTATAGTTATTAAATTTCTGTGTTTAAATATGGTCCTTTTACTTCTCTTGGTACTAAAGGTTGATTTATACTCCACTATAAACAAAGCGAAGAATTTTCTTCGTTTACCTTCTTACACTAAATTCTGGGCCTCAGGTTTATAGTGAAATTTGTCTGGACATGAATGCCTTATTGAGCCATATCGAATACTGACAATTACATTTTGATTGTCAAATCCCATTTGGTATCTTGTCCTTTTTAAATAAAGATGTGCCAGACGTACATTATTTATAGAAGACAGGGGTCATGTGATTATTTCATAGAAATACATATGTGTGATAGTGTACTGGTAATCTGTATTCGGTAATAAACTGATACAACATATAGGAAAACCATTTTAATGGACATGAACAGATATAAATGAAATCGGGTTTCACATCCTACTTTTCAATACCGAATGGGCAGCGGTTCTACAGCTTTTTTCAATCCCAACTGTTAAGGATTCTCTCACGTGCATGCCAATGTGAACAAAGGGCCTCAGCAGCAACCAATGAAATTGCTTAGCTCTGCTTAGCTTTAGTTTGAAATGTCAATCATTGAACTCAGTCAAGACATTCACTTAATGAACAACTACATGAACTTTAAACATTCTACCTCAATTGAAAGCAGAGTTGTTATGTTCCAATGTCTTGTTGCTCCTTCGCCTAAGCAGAAAACTCTCCCCATCGAACTTAGTCATGTTAATGATATAATGAATCTATATTAAGAGTTTCATCACTCTAACTTCATTATAACTAAAGTTATCGTGTCGAGACAGCCAGACTAACAGGCTAACCCATTTTCTTCGAAAGGCGGGGGGACAATTATTTGAAATCTATAACAAACAAGACTAGTGTGCTTACTGGTAATGTCTTCTGGGTAAGTCTTGCTGCATTATAACCTTCAATTAACCCATCATACTGGGATATAATATAACCAACATGGCGCCATAGAGGATTTTTGGGGACGTTTTCTTTTATCATTTTTCTCATCCATTGATCCTGTTGGATAAAATATTTCTTTACTTTCGTTTCAATTATCGGACCCCGTTCACTGGAGAAAAATATTCCACGTACATTCTGATAATGTTCTGCAATTCTCCTGAAAAACATAATTTTTTTTAGATACGGCATATTTATTCATAGGTCAAAGATTAGGTTGATTGATAACTGTTCCGGGTGAGCCTGGTCGACATTTATGGGTGACATTTACCTGTTCATTTAGTAAGTGACACTGATCAATAATGTGGTGCCCATGTTCAGTAGATAAACTGCAATCAAGACACCACATCGACATGTAATAAGTATCACATGACACCACATGACGAGAGATAGGCCCTACATAAGAAAAATGGGTTCTTAAAAAATGTCTTATACTTTCTATCTCTAAAACCAAGCAGAATTTTGAAAGCTAACAATTATAATGTAAAAATTATCAAAGCTTTTATTTGGAGTGACTTATTTGCATAATTGGAATTTTTTTTATTTATAACAGAGTTAGTTTGAAGATTGTCAAACAAGTTGCTAACTTATAAAGCATCCACAATCTTCGTTATTAATTTATTGGTCAATTCAAATCAATATTGATGTTGTTAAATCTTACTGTGAAAAGATGAGCTTCTGATATCCAATATTTAAGACAAAATGAACATTTTAAAATTGGCACACAAATCGCATGCAGAATGATTTCGAGCACCATTTGTAATGAAGAGACTCAATGAATGAAGCTCAACATATCGCAATGTAATTCAATTTATATACATGCATAATACTTAATTATGAGTTGCGACCCATTTGTGTCCATTTCTAGGTGCCAAGGAATAGCATTTAGCTCTGATAACCATGGATTCTATAGCCTTCTACTCCGGGCCCGTAGACAGCCTATAAAATTTGGAGGGGCTAGTGAAGTTTTGAGGGGGGGGGGGGCTACAGAATTTTTTTTTTGGGGGGGGGGGGCTGAGGGATGTGGCCAGCTAAGAAATCATTATAATTGGCAAAATATTTGGAGGGGCTAATTCTTTTTTTGGGCGGGCTTAGCCCCCCCCCCCCATAGCCTCCCTGTGGCTACGGGCCTGTTCTACTCATATTGGATGGTGACAATCTATTTATACAAACATCTAACTTACGAAGCTGTGAATCGACCTTCAAGGAAACCAGCGGCAAACATGACATCTTCATCTACTGCCTTAGGATTCCCATTACCTGCCACGATATCTAATATACCCCAACCATTTTCCATCAAAGTATCATTGTAAGTTCCAAATGCGGTTGCTCCCTTCGTATCAACTTGATTAGCTGTAAAGGTACAGGCCTTGTTCTTACAATAGGCACTGCCATTCTGAAACGTTTCTCCTGTAAATACAGTGTAAAAGTAGTGAATATATGTCACTTTATATAATGGTAGCCCTACATCAATTTTTGAAGGAGCTAACTCAATATTTTCCATAATAATTGAAATTAAAAACATAAATTTGAATTCATTGTTGGTCCATTTCTATCAATATTGATGTCGTTATCTTGCTGTGGAAATATGGGAACCTATTTTAAATGACACAAGAACAAGATCATTTTAGAATCACTACTTGTAGGCCTACAAGACAATGCAGAATTATTAAAATCAGTACCGGTTAATTGGCTAATGGCCAATTCAAAAACAATAACACATGTATAATGGACTTTAAGCAGGCGTATATGACTAGTTGTCATTCCACTTTGACTTTTTTCAGCTAACACAATTGATTAAAAATAGAACTATAAATCACTATTTACATGAATATGTGCTTTAAATGCAACGAGGGTTCAATCCCAGCTCAGGGCAAGAACTTTATCGTAAGTGAGAGGGATATTCGGTCTCCCGTTTGATCAGGCAGGTTTCCCCCCCCCCCCCCCCCCGAGTTCTTCGGTTTCTTCCTGCAGTAATGATCGAAATCATTCGCACGATCTGTGCCAAGGGCCAAATTGGAAAAAGGCCTGAGGCCTAATTTGCTACCGTTGTAAAATGACGTGATTATTATTATTATTACTATTATTAGACCTATTTTCGTATATTTCAAGGTTCCAAAGAATATGTAATTCTAACTTCAGATGTAATAATACAATTAGAGAAAGTGCAAATACTTTAAAATCAAAATAAAAATACACCATACATACAACATACATACAACATACATTGAATGACATTGATTGTTTAAATTCATCAGTTTTGTTTTTTTTTAAATTTTTAACAGTTGAATGAAACTAATAAATACATCTGCTGATTGAACGTACCTCTACACGACGGGAGAATCAGTAATACACCAATTATCAACAACATTTTAATTAAATTTAACAGAGATTTCGCAAGAAATGAAAACAAATAACAGAGATTAACTCTTTTTATTGCAATACCCTTTAGGTATCACGTGATACGCGGTGTAAATCACATGACTTGAACATGTAGACTTGATCACAAAGACGTTAGCCAATTATGTAGATAAGAATAGGCCTACTACCGAAATACAATTGATGAGTGCCGATTATCAAGTTAATTAAACTCCAGTTCACTATACCTGTTAAGTCAATGTATCAAATAACCTATGTTATTATAGTGAACTTGGGAAAAACTGAAAATGGATCCTTTAACTGCACATCATGGGCACACGGAACCTCACAAAAAAGACGAATGTCGCAATAACTCTGTTACTGTAGTCTGTATAACAGATTGACGGAATCTCTATTTTCGCCTAAACACCGTTTCTTGCTAGCCCCCCCCCCCCACCCCAAAAAAAACCCTTTTAGTTAGACCTCCTAGTTAGTGAGTCAGCGATGGTTATTTGTGCTCTTTCCGACAAATTAACGAATTTCATTGTTAAATAAAAAAATAATAAGTACGAACAATACAAATAAGACAGATAATTCGAATTAAGTCATAAAAAACGTTACAGGCAAAATAGTTAGGTGTATTTAAAATTCAAGCAAAATAGTGTAATCAGCAAATAGACTGTGCTCCGTCTTTCAATTTTGTGTCGATGCCGGCTTGTTTGAGAATTATCTAATCATAGCCTATATTGCATTAAACAAGAGCGAAATCTGTCTATTACAGGTCTTTCTTTAGGGCTTACAACTATTAAATTTGCAATTTCAAATTTTCGAGTTATATTTTTTTTAAATGTTTAAAATAAAGCCTTAAAATAGATGATATCTATAAATAGTCTTAACTTGTTAAAGAATAAACCTTTTAATTCTATACAATTCACTATTGCCAGCTGAGAAATTGGCAAAATATCATTTTTAACTTCAAATTCCAACGTTTGAAAATAGCTGCCCATGTTGTCAATAGCAAAACAAGGGAGGTAATTGTGTTGTTATTTCCCGTGTCATAGATTTTTGAGGGTGGGAAATATTGTGAGTCGACTCGATAAGCTGTTGAGCAAAAGACATATAAATAAAATATAAATAATTATGTTTTGACGTTATTAGCAAATTTGAAATTCTCGCTTTAAGTTTGAGTTAGTATTAACAAATATTTTAAATAACCAAATTGAGGACCCAGTAGGCCTACTCTTCATGATGTCTAAGAATAGTAGAGTTACCACTCAGGACTTCCATAGTTTTATCGAATTAGCGCACGTGAGCCTCTATGGCGGGGGAAAGCGGCAAAAACCTAATGTTATGTAGAAATGTCTAATTCAAAACACACATGTAACATAAGGCCATACCAAATACCTAAAACGTCTAATGCAAAAAAACAAATACAAGAAACATCTAATACAAAATACCTCATACGTCTAATGCAAAAGACAAAATACAAGAAACCTCTAATACAAAATACATTTAACCTATAAAATATATATCGACAGAATTGACTTTTAATGCAGCATTTACGAGACACATTGTTTGAGTTTAGTGTTTGTTTTGAATCATTGAATTTGCTAGTACAACTCCACTAGTAGTTGGAACATGAGCCACAGGGCACATTGGAACACTGTTCTAGCTTACCTCTTCATTGAATTTGCTAGTAGGCCTACAACTCCACTAGGGTTAGTTGTAACATGAGCCGTAGGGCACGTTGGAACACTGTGGTGCTCCAACGTGCCTTTGTCACAATATAATTCGAATGTTCAAACTTACCTTCTCAGTGTTTCAACTTAGCCTGTAGGTCAAAATCTCCCAAATCTCTGGCCCCTATTCCATTAGAAATGTGTTATCTGCATTTTTGTACGAGGGGTGAATAAACTAACTACACAACAAAGCTCATCTTCGTTTAGTTAGTCACAAATAAACATGTGCTTAAATAAACGTGTAAAAGTGTTCAAACCATCCCTGCTCCCCCTGCACTACTGTAGTACTAGATACATGTACATGAAATCAGCTACCCTCCCTACTTCCTACATTAGGCCTATATTATAGTTACTAACGTAAGCTCACCAGCATACTTGAATTACGGGGTAGTAAAGGGTAAAATAATATTTTATGTTCATTCTTAAACAACTGGCTGGTTAAACTAAGTTTCAGTTTATACTGTTCCCGAAGTATGAGTTTTACTTGTATTTTGGGGTAACTAATCTATATACAGTAGGCATACATGAAATATGCATACAGCAATTAGTTCCATTTGCATGCAGCAATTAGTTCCATATGCAAGCAGAAATTAGTTCCATAATATATGAAGCAATTAGTTCCATATGCATAGATACACTATGTTTCTCTGGAGTACAAGAGATCATCACTTAATGGTATTTTGAAGATACATTTTCTCACTTAATTAATTCTTTCCCCATCAAAAATATATCTAAATTATCTTTAACAACTTTGGCTCATAGTTTTATCTAACAAAAATTTACAACCAGAGCTTTCTTTATCCGAATGTACAATCCTATGGCAACCATGGCCCCGGAATCAACTCCTGAGATTCTGCAGTTTGTCCCACTAAAATCTGCCCCGGGATTATATGGCGGTATATTTTAGATTCAAAATTCAAACATGCTATCGTCTAATTTCTTACTTCCATTCATGTAATTTCTTACTTCCATTCATGTAATTGCTTTCCATTCATGTAATTTCTTACTTCCATTCATGTAATTTCTTACTTCCATTCATGTAATTTCTAAATTAAGACACGTTCAATGTAAATTTTAATTCTGTTTCATCTTACTTCTATTATTAATCAGAATAAATGTCTATTTAATTGTCGCTTTACATGTTTAGAATTTTGATACTTCTACCTAGCAACCATCATTATGACATCGTTTGGGGTCGCCACCGTGAAATCGAGACCATTCTGTTAAGACAAACGACTCACTGTTCGTCAGGTTTTGGTAGTTGGAATTCAATAAAATAAAACCAAGTACGAACAATCCAAACCATTAGACAAAATTCCTAAAAAAACGGTATAGGCAAATAATGTAATCTGGCAAAAGAGTGTAATCAGCATATGGACTGTTCAGTGATAAGAGTAGGCCGTTAAACCCCATTTCGTTTCAGTTCTCTCCCTCTCTTTCTCTCTCTCTCTCTCTCTCTCTCTCTCTCTCGATGTTGTATTCACCCCCCTCCCCTATGGAAGACCCCCTCTCTGGGTATATAAAATGAGTAAAAGGCACCACCAATCTGCCAAGGCTATTTCACCCCCCCCCCCCTCCTATGGAAGACCCCCTCTCTGGGTATATAAAATGAGTAAAAGGAACCACCAATCTGCCAAGGCTATTTCACGTTATGCCGCATGTAAAAATTGCCTAATGAGCCAATGATAGACGCCATGTCACAACACACCCGGCACTAAATATTGCACGGAGACATCATCTTTGATATTCATTATTATGAGTCTAACAACCAATGCAGGTACCTATATCTTGTTCATGTCGTTGAAAATATAAAAGTTTTAATTTATTTTAAAATGTTTTGACTGAGACTTTTCCATGAATAGGGATGTGTTTGGCTTCGTTTAAACGTATTCTGATTACACCCAAAGTCAACATACATAATCCACGTAATGATCACGGAATATATAAAAGACTTCATATTTTATTCATTGATTGAAGATATGTCACTGCGTGCTGTATTGCATAATATGCACACTTAATTTAATATACATCATATCGTTGATATAATATTTTTTTTCTTAATTACAGGACCTAAACCTCTTAACGCAAATTTATACATGATATATGAAATTAAAAACACGTTTATTTCAACAGAATTGTTACTGTATCTAAATACCGCGTTGTATACAATCGGCTTCCTAATTTACAGGAGCTAAATCGCTAACATTTGGGACCGAGAAATTGACAAAAGTGGGTCGCAACGCATATGATACTGTAATATGAATGTTTATAAACTGATTTACATTCAATGGTTTCCGTTTTTACTCAAATTTCAAATCAGTTATGTTCGACGAAATAAGCCATGCAGTCTCAATCCAGTGCACATTTTTAGCGTCTGGTTATTCCAGTCTACATGTGTCGCCTGGTTTGGTGTAATATGTCTAGCCTCGTCCCTTGAGTCTCTTATTACAACTGGGGCTGAAGCGCATCATGGTACACGATTCGTGTACCAATGTTAAAAAAAATATTTTATCTTAAATATCGGATATCAGACGCTCATCTTTTCCCAGTAAGTTTACATCATCAATGTTGATTTAAATTGACCAATATTTTTGTTTTCGATGCAGACGATTTTGGAGGATTTTGAGTTACGGACTTAGGTCCTTTAAAGCATTATGCCAGAATAATGAAAAGGGTCGGGGTTTAACGTATTACGCACAGGGTAATGAAGACGGACATACAACATAGAGTTTCTGCCTATCCTTCCTTTACATTAAATATCAACTATCAAGGCGTTCACCATTAGACCTCAGTTTATCGTTCCTTCTAAGTCAGTTTACTCTTATTTCGATTTCCGACTGCCATAATGTGCTGCCATAGTTATTGTCGGACAAATTGAGTTCAGGCTTGAAAATAAAGAGTCTTTCGTTGTCAACAACGCCATACTTGCTGAATCACCGTGGCTACCAGAAAAATGAAATTATGGGGCTTAACGTCCTACTGTTCTGTATCTACTGGCTAATGCACCGCATGGACATTTTGACCAGACAGTGGCAATACGGCCTACCCCTAGCCTATATATGTCATCTTCGAACTGACAAGGGTTCTTTTACGTCCCCACCCCAATTTGTACACGGGGTCTCGGTTTTTGTCCTATCTGAACAACAAGTTGCTGTTTCTTGTCATGCCAGCTGCCCCGCAACGCTGATAAAATACTTTAAGCGAAATTAATTCTACAAATTGTCATTATGTTGACCAGCTGCAGCCTATACAATTTCGTATTTAATCTTAATAGTCAAACGCCTTTCCGTCAAAAAGGTGTTTACTGAAACTACGACGTCATACCGCCAATAGAGCCATTGAGCCAAGTTAGTGTTGTTGGCCAATGAAGTGACAAAAACCGTAAGCATAGTCTGCAGGACAAAATCATTAAAAACAAGTTGGAGTGACGACGACACACAATAAGTACAAATGGAATAACTCCAACCTGTTTTTGTTAGATACACATAACACATCGCCCACAAGATAAACATGGAATCCTATAGCTTTTTACAATGGCTGGTTTATCAATTGCTGCATAGCCTTTATGGAGAAAGGGAATTGAATGTATTAAGGAACTAGTATCAACGCCACAAACTGTTGTTGACCGTCATCATTACCCCAGTTGATGGAGAAAACTAGGACGTTAAAGGAGTTAAATCGCTAACATTTCGGACCTAGAAATTGACAAAAGTGGGCCGCAACTGCGGCAACGCATATAATACTGTTATATGAATGTTTATAAACTGATTTACTTTCAATGATTTCCGTTTTTAGTCCAATTTCAAATCAGTTATGTCCTACTTACGCCGTTTGATTTGGTGCAATGTGTCTAGCCTTGTCCTTCGAGTCTCTTGCTATAACTGTGACTAAAGCGCATTATGGTACACGATACGTGTACCAATGGTAAAATGTTTATTTAGTCTTAAATATTGGATATCAAAAGCCCATCTTTTTCTGGTAAGATCACAACATCAATGTTGATTTAATTGGACAAATAATTCGTGTTTTCAATGTTGAAGATTTTGGATTATATTGAGTTAGAGATTTAGCTCCTTTAAACCCCTTGTTATTCATCAATTCATTATTTTTAAAATATATATAGTTGGTAGGCTGTCACTGACAAAGTAATATGATACCGTTATCCAACATGTTCTCTCCATATGTTATGACTTACTTTAGTTTTTACGCTACCAGACACCCCACCCACCATATTTTTAACTTTAAACCTAAACCTACAAAGCACCATGACAAATAATTTAAACTACCAGTCACTCCACCCACCATATTTATAAATGTTAAAACTAAACCTATAAAGCATTATGACAAATATTGAGCCCTACCTACATTTAAAAAGCCCCAATAAAAATGAAATATGTTCCTGCTTACATGTAATAGGATGTCAGTTGGGTGGGTCAATATAATATACAGTATCTACAATGGAATTTATACCATATATGGATATTTCTTCATTTACTAGAAATACAGATGTATACGATACTCTTCACAAAGTTATAAGTGCGGGGGTATTCTGTTATGAATATAATGCAGCTATGTCTGAAAACAAAACCCGAAAGGGTATATACATTGATGTATATTCTTGTTACTACATGATATATACTTCCACACTAAAACTCAACTATATCAAAGATTCATCATGCAGGAATTAAACAATGAGCTGACAGTTCTCGTTGTAATAGTCAAAAATAGATAATGAGGAGGGAATATGTTAAAAATATCAGTCAAATTACTCCATTATTTGCACAGTTGTTGGCGTTAGAAGAATAATGCAGTGTCGATTGTCTTTGTTACTTTTGTTACGATAATAGGGAGAGGGGGATGGGGTTTAAACTAGATCATTTCGGAACTAACATATGGTTTAATTTTATTTCAATAATTCGCTTGCTTGATGGGTCTTTAGAAGTGGAAGGGGGGAGAAAACCCACGAGGTTGGGCAGGCGACCCTACTCCTTGTCCTGTACATCCGTCGATTCGAAACCACGTCGGTTGACTCAATGACAGGCTTTATAAGATAATAAACAGAATCTCCGTTATACTTTTTTTTAAATTAAATCATTCACTAGCAATCATGTTTGAATCCGTTAAAAAACAAAAGCAGCCGATGTTCTAGAGTGTTGATTTTGGGTTTTGCTTGAGGATAAATGTCTCGTTCAATATATATCACGCCAAACGAAAGCTCTGCATTAGGCAGAGTTAACTTTTAAACATATCTTTAATTATCTGTGTTATAATAATATACTAATAATTCTGAAATAATTTCCATTATACATCCCAGTCTATACAGGTACAAATTATTTATATAATTATATTGCGCTCAAATTCCCTTTTAAAAGTTGATATTGCTGCGTGGTAGATTATTTGTAAGTTAGGGGTCTTTATAATGATAATGCTCTTATTGTTGACCCGTGACTCCAACCAGGGGCCTGTTTCACGAAATTTTAACTAAGATAAAATCCGATTTTAGTAATACGATTGGATAATATTAGATTGATTTTAGCGCTTAGCCAATCAGATTTAAGTATGTACTGAAATTTGGATTTTATCTTAAGTTAAAATTTCGTGAAACAGGCCCCAGATGTGTTAACTCCGTAACAGACTTTACAACCCTTTGGCACACTTGTTTCAATAAAATCTAAATTAAAGCCGAGTTTTGTTTACCCTGGTCGATAAGCGAAGTTTCCCCGGTTATCCTTACTTTTTTTTATTTTAGAACACACGTCTCCAATGTCGGAAGAGTTCATCTTGAGGGGGTCACCTATAGTTGATATAGCTTTGTATTCACTTTAGACCTGGCGTGTTTTTTTATTTTATTGATCAGGGCCCTGTTTCTCCAAATCTTAACCAAAGTTAAAATCCAAATTTTAGTAGATACTTCAATTTTGATTGGCTAAACACTAAAATCAATCTAATATTATCAAATCAAATTACTAAAATTTGGATTTTTATCTTAGTTAAATTTCGTGAAACAGGCCCCAGCCTTAAAGCCATTAATCGTTATTCATTTTTTCATAAACTGTCTAATATTAACAGCTTAATCCACACGACAATACACTCAAACAATCTCATTAAGACACAGATCATATTTCGATTTTCTTGTCTTTACACTAGGATCGGGAAGAGTTATGTGTTCTGAATGATGTGATCGATTAGCCAATGAAACAGTCTGTCACGGCGCGTTTTGGGGGTTAGGTGCCCGGAACTATGGGTAATTGAATGTCTGACGTCACAGGTTAAAAGATGCTCGTATATTCACGCGACCTTCTACTACAATCGATCAAATCTTCATGTAGTGTAGGCAATCGAAAGCATAAAAACATCGGAAACGAAAGATAGATCTGTGTTTTAATCAGATTGTCACACAAATTGGTTATTATTTAACATTTAATGCAGAAAAAAAGCCCGAATATCAACCAATATGACTAAAAAGGTTAACTAACCATCAATGGTTTTTACCCAAAACGTTCAGATGGCGCTGACTTTTGGGTTGACATTCTTATATGGGTCCGATATTACTATATCGTAGATCACACGGAATTCAAAATTCATTAAATAACGAGCGTACAGCTATCTATATTTTTCGGACGAAATAGACGAAAGCGGTTCCAAATGCACATATTTATGTAGTATGGGTGTATATACATTAAGTGATTTACATTAAAGGATATTGGTGTCAGTCATTATCACATAATATGTGATAGAACTCGTAGCAACGATCTCTGTATTACAATTATGTGATAATGACTGATACCAATTTTGTCTTTTAAAAAATGTTTATTGTGATTTTTAATCCATCATGTTCCGTGAAATACTTGAACAATCCAAACTGAAATGCAGTTGTTTGTGCTTGCTTAGTTCATTCTACACGGATTTCCACACACAAACTAGTAAATCGATATATTTTTTTCCCTATTTAACTCCCGTCACCGTTCCCATCCCCACAAGTAATAGATTATAAAATGTAATGTAACGATGAAAATTCACTTATTTTCAGTATAGACTACATTATACGATGTGTTTTTGTAACAAAAAAATGAAGCCACGACCCCGGGATTATAGTTATGGTGGGATGTATTGCTTACACAACGTGACGTGAATAATACCATAGTGCACTGAATAGAAACTTTTGAAGTTAAAATAGGATGGGTACTTCTATTTGTCTACGTTACTGGTAAATCCATTGTCATCACTTTGTTGAATGCACGACAAGTTTTCTGACGGGTCATGTTAAATTTAAATGATCTACTTGGTAAACTGTAATTATTATTTTACTTGTTTGATACGGTGGTGGATTTTGCCAAAGCAGCGTTCAGACATTCGTGTTCGTACTCCTATATGACAGTTCCATAATCATATTCACTCGGTGAGTATTGCTGTGGCTCACTACAAGTTTTGGTGTCGACCTTAAAAAGGAGTGCTTGGTGTGGGGAAATGTCTAGTCGTTCGGATGGGACGGAAACACGAGGTCCCATTAAACCATTTGTAGCACGTAAAAACTTTGTTGACAAATCGAAATCAGAATGTACATGTAAAATGTCCCTGACCCTATAGTACACTGCATTATATGTGCATTAGCCCGGATCGAGCAGAAAAGTAAGGCATTTAACCACATTACGTCTCTTCTCCATAATCACAATATTTGTTAGGTCTGATTAAGCTTAATATAAATGTTTTATACACGCACATAGCCAAGATTCTTCATTTATTGCACATTTTAATATACATGTCCTCGAATGAGCGTTGCTTCAGCCGGCACACTATTATATATATATACTGACTATCTGAATGCCTAGTCAACTATACTGAAACACATGCCCCTGTGAGCTAACTAGAGCACTCAATACAATCCATTTACTGAGGGCTGTCTTCTGTTTCGGACAGGCCCGTAGTCAAGAGGGGGCCTTCGCCCCCCCCCTCCTCTGAAATAATCTTGGGAGTGTAAAATCATCACCCCCCCCCTCCCAGGAAATAATCTTGGGAGTGTAAAATCATCAACCGGGTAATACGTATTGCCGGTTTTTTTTTATTTACATAGGTATAGCTAAAATGATAATAACCAACCAATTAATCATATTGTGTTCTTATTTTAAGGACATGTCATTTAACAGGTTAAAGCATATTTACATACATATATGGGGCCCTAGAGCTATTGCTGTCTAGCCGTACATGGACTCAATAAGACCGTGTGCAAAATATGACTAAGTTCGGTTAATCGTGTGCAAAACCGACACCGCCTAAATTGAAACAGTTATTATCGACAGTAAGAACAAGTGGTTGACATCAATAATATTAAACACTAGCGTATATTATAAAGGAATAACAGAATCTCCAATATGCCTAACTGTCCCAAATGTAACAAACCAGTATATTTTGGTAAGTACCATTCTTTTGTTTGTTTTTACATTATGTTTTGTTTTGTCTACCGTACTTGTCACTTGTCCGTCATGCAATGTTTATCAATCTGTAGATAACACAAACAAACGTAAACAAAATTCTTCAGTACTGCACACTGCGGATACTGTAATGGCCTTCATGGGCCTACTGGTGTAGTTATTCGCAAAGCTTGATCAGCAAAGCGTTCTATCAATCAATAATGTGTTTTTAACGAGAGTCAACCTGCACACAGGAGCTGCGCGTTAACTCATTACCTGTCGGTCTACTTAATTCTTAATTGATTTATTAAGGCGAGAGAAAAAATAAAACGAACTCAAGAAATTTGTTTGTATTTGATATACTCTTTTATAAAGACAAACAGTATATTATACAACTGATTAATCAGTTTCGAATGCAAGAATTGAAAGATTTTATATCACCTCTTACTTATTTACTTCAATGTACTTACTTTCGATTGCTAAGCTATACGCTTCAGTTTAAAGTTTAAACTACACTGGCTTGACATCGGTTATTATTGTCTGGGCTATAGTCCCGAAACGACCTTGTCTGTGGCGAATGGACATACCCCCCTCCCCACCCAGATAAATCATCCCACAACAATTCAATTGATTATTGCAATGATTCTTAAAATAGGGTGTTTTTTTAGATATCAAACTTAATTTATCAATTTCCCGACATATATTGTTTAAGTACCTTAGATTAATATTTATTCACCACAAAGTCCACATACCTATACTTGATTTTGGCGCGAACGGACGCCATGGTTTTGACATCTCACCGGGAAACAAACTGGCCAAGCTCTTCAAGTTGTGACAGTCAACATTATAAATTGACTGACAGTCAATGTTTTTAGATTTTAATGTTATAGAGAAAATACAAAATGACACATTACAACGCCTACATAAATTCACTTAGCAAATTGAAACATTCTTCAGAGAATTATTATTTTTAGCTAGAGTATATAATTTGACTATCCGATTTATTCGAAATACAACATGGAATTTTGTTAAGATTAAATTGCACTACCCGGTATATCGAATTGGACGCACGGAAACATTAAATGGATCAAACCTAAAAGGGAATGGAGATCTTAGACAATTTGCCTTGAAGCCGTCGAGCCTCTTTCAGTACATGTTCTATTATACTGGTGATCACGTGGCTAAGTGGGTAGGTAAGACGCTGGCTCGCTATCTTGGTGGTCGGGTGCTCGATCCCTGCATTGGCAGAGAAAGTTCATCCATAATTTCCGGCGTGATTTTCCCTTGTCAGTGATGCAGGACGGCCTGGCAAGGACAGGTGTCTAGTCGTGTGGACGGGACGAAACACCGAGGTCCCGTGTATATATTGGCGTGCACGTTAAAGACCCCTTGGCAGTATCGAATTCGGTTGTGAGAGTTGGCCGTAGCGCCGCTTTCCGGGCAAAATTTGCCCCATAGAACACTGTATGGCGTATGCCCGTGACCCGTCTTCATTAGCCCAGTTTAGGAGCAAAACAATAGGACGCTAAACCCCATTTCATTTTATTTCATTTCTTGTATACTGTCTTCTTTATTATATCGGGTGGAGTAGGAAAAAAAATCCAATTTTATTCATTCGTACATATTCTATAGCCCTATATTCTTTAAGACGACCAACTACATGTAGGCTACTTTACAATTTTTAGCCGGGTACTTTTAATATAAAAATGTTTTGAGGTTGAAAAAAAATTAACATAACATGTACTGTCCATTCATATAAAATTATAATTAGAAGTTAAAAATTACATTGACTATGAATAGAATCAACATGTTTATTATAAAAAGTACTTTAATTTCAAAGGTATGTCATTTAAGCCAAGTAAAAGTCCTTGTACAGTTTCCGCATGACAATTAACAATTAAAATTTACATATTTTATTTTCACAAAAATGTCTACAATTAATCTACATACGTTCTTTAAAAAACGTTTACAAGGATGGACAATATTGGGCCTAATATAAAAAAAAAATGTCTTGCGTTCAAAATTAATGAACGTTAAACCCCATCTCTCTCTCGCTCTCCCCCCTCTCTCTCTCTCGCTCTCTCTCTCTCTCTCTCGTATCTCCCCTTGCATTAGTAACCCGAGTAGGAAGTTAACGAGTAAAAACATAACGTTTGTTCAGTTCGCAGATTGGCAGTCAGTTTAAAACTTCTGTTCCACCAGTTGACCCCTGTTAAAAGCATTATTGAACGCTTTTCTAAACAAACTTACCAGTCGTTTTCCCATAGATTATTCCCAATTATTTCAAATTAGAAGCTAAATGAATAATCTAATTCATGGGCTGTCCCTGCTGTCAGTGAAGAAATCAACGACTTTGGCGATGTTTTGATGACCGACCTTCCACTTGACCTACTATGCCGACTATGGCTTGGCCATTCGGCAAACCTCGACAGATTCCGGTACTCTCCGTAACCTACATCTAAACTCGGATGTATGATAGTAATTGATATGTACCTACGACCATACATTTGAGATGCGGCTAGTCAACTACCGATTTACTTCAACAGGAAAACGTGCCGCTTTCACAAAATAGTCCCAAAATGGCGTCTTTTCTAGATATAATCTCTATGGGGTGTATTGTGATATAGTTTTGTTCGCGCAGTTGACATTTCCTAGGATATCGACATCTCACCTTAACGTCCGTCGTCCACAGTTTCTTATGAACACCTTAAAAGACTATTTTATCATCGTATCTTTTAATAATTTATACGTTCTTTACTTAACAATTTTCGCTAATAACGTCTGGAGTTATTGCCCTTGCCCGCTTTGTAGAAACTTTTCAGCGCTGAAGCGACGGCTATTAAAATTAATGAACTACTTTGATTGGATTATTGCGATGAATATAATGATTACAAACATATTTGAAAATAACGTATTGCTCTTTATTGTATTTCGGGTTCCCTTTTTATTCACCTAAAATTCACAACGACACCTCTGTGACCTGAGGGACGACATAGCTGACGTGGGCGTATGTTTCGTTGTCTGACAACCTACCTTAAACAAATACAGAGCATTTTAATAGTGTTTATCTTTCTTATGATATACCAGGTAAACAGGACAACATATATCTAATAAAAAAAGGGTGTGTCATTGTTGTTTTTAAATTACAATATTGAAATCCCTATAGTCGATTCATAATTAACTGTGATATTTTTAAGATAACATTTTATCTACTAAATAAAAATTTCAGTATATAAGGGCGTGTCATGATGTTTTAAACTGTTTTAAACTGTTGTTACATGACAACATGTTTTACGTGCCCAGGGGTTAAGGACTTTCGGGTGGATCGGTTGTGTTTAATTAGGCTATTCTTTAGTTGACCACAAGACACTTTGTTTGAGGTTTTAACCTGTAGGAATGATTAAAATTCAACACTGGCCCAGACTGGACAAACTACACAATTAAAAACCCTTCACATAATTTTGCAGGCCTCATATCAGAATATCTCATTGTAGGGCCTATTTAAAATGATTCCCTAACCGGCCAGAAAATAGACCAATAGAGTTCCAATGTTGGATATTATAGGTCATATACATGACCGTTCTCGGTTTGCATTAACAAATTGTGTAGACCCAATATCATTTGTTTTGACTGGCCGTTAGTTCAAACTGAACAATAAAGCAATGAAGGAACTAAAATAGCAATCCATTGCCATTAAGTAGGTAAAATCCATCCTGGGGATCGTGATTACAACTGTACGTGATGAATTGTATATAAAAAAGATATAATCCAGTTATATTGGTTGATGTTGGTGGTTGGTGCTCTAACATGTGCACATCAGATCTTATGGTCTTATACTTGGTCGTTGTTTCGATCTGAGTAGAGTCGCCTATCTAACCTATTTTAATCTCGAAATAACCTGGTTTGAGTTGAGAGTGGAAGTTAACTAGGGTAGATTTGAACAGGAATATAGAAATATTTTGGAAGTTGATCTTATTTTCTATCTTCAAATTCGTCTGAAAAAAGCTCTCTGTTTTACACGCAATGACAATCTTCTAATCGAAAAAACATCTACTTCAAGATTAAGAACACGCCTGGATACCCCATCTACCCCATCCCGATCCTCAAGCAATCTGTACCCAACTGACCTTTCGCTAACACTCGGCAAATCTCGACAGATTCCGATACCCTACATCTAGACTCGGATGTATGACGAACTCCGCCATTTTGGAACTATTTCAAAGGACCCGGATAAAAAAAAATGGCTGCCCCCATGGAGATTATATCAACAAATTAAAAAAATGGCTGCCATTTTGGGACTTTTTGTAAAAGCGGCACGTTTTCCTGTTAAAGTAAATCGGTAGTCGACTAGCCGCATCGCAAATGTATGGTCGTAGGTACATATCACTTACTGTCATACACCTGAGTCAAGATGTAGGGTTACGGAGGGTACCGGAATCTGTCGAGGTTTGCCGAATGCCTTCGCTAACTGCTACACGAATTGAACGTGGATATTAGGTATGTAGCCGTAGTTTGGGAGAATGATCTTGCAATCAACCATTACAATATTAAATCGTTAATACTGCTAGGCGTGGCGAATAACCATAACATAATAGTGTAAACAAACTTGACACAGCCCTAGCAGTGCTTATCTGGTAAAATTGATTGAGTTCTGTTGACAATGATAACGACTCTTTCTTATACAATCGTCTATGTCATATTAAAGGGTCAATCCCAATAATGTTTTTGATAAAAAAAATCTTTAATTTTGTGTTAAAATCCATTAAGATCCCCTACCTTAAGGCCGAGCAACTAGCTCAATATATGTGATACGTTTTCAAAAAATTTAAACCCACAGTCTTCATCTTGAAATGGAGTCCGGTGTCCCAAACTGTATTTTGCGGTGATTTCATAAAACCAGGCTTTTATCTTATCAAAATAATGTGTCGGTGAAATTTACCTTTTGTTATCAAGTACAGCACATGATGGACCATTCACCGTGTAGACCTCTAAAGGAACGGGAATCGATTATCGGGTCACCCAATGAAAGAATTGACCCGAAATCTTAAAAGGGTTACGTGTCCGGATAAGCTGTTTTAACGCTCACGTCCAAACGCCTCAATATTAGCTGAAATTTTGAGTCAGGTTATATACAAACTTTATAGCTTGAATAACAAAATACTCAGTTATTGTGGACTGTAGCTTATACCCCCCCCCCCCCCCAAAAAATGATCTTGCAATCAACCATTACAATATTAAATCGTTAGTACTGCTAGGCGTGGCGAATAACCATAACATAATAGTGTAAACAAACTTGACACAGCCCTGCAGTGCTTCTCTGGTAAAATTGATTGAGTTCTGTTGACTTGACAATGATAACGACTCTTTCTTATACAATCATCTATGTCATATTAAAGGGTCAATATCGATAATGTTTTTGATAAAAAAAACTCTTTAATTTTGTGTTAAAATCCATTAAGATCCCCTACCTTAGGGCCGAGCAACTAACTCAATATATGTGATACGTTTTTAAAAAACTTAAACCCACAGTCTTCATCTTGAAATGGAGTCCGGTGTCCCAAACTGTATTTTGCGGTGATTTCATAAAACCAGACTTTTATTTTATAAAATAATGTGTCGGTGAAATTTACCTTTTGTTATCAAGTACAGCACATGATGGACCATTCACCGTGTAGACCTCTAAAGGAACGGGAATCGATTATCGGGTCACCCAACGAAAGAATTGACCCGAAATCTTAAAAGGGTTACGTTTCCGGATAAGATGTTTTAACGCTCACGTCCAAACGACTCAATATTTTGAGCTGAAATTTTGAGTCAGGGTATATACAAACTTTATAGCTTTAATAACAAAATACTCAGTTATTGTGGACTGTAGCTTATACCCCCCCCCCCCATAAAGCTGTCAGAAAGAACAGCTGTTGGTCACAAGGTAGATTGGGTCACATGACAATCCACAAAAATGGTATCATAATTATCTTGCTTGGAATTCAATGGCTCGATTTTCATGAGTAGTTCCCCAAGGGCGGGAACGTCCATATTGAACGTCCTCGTTTCTCGTTTACTCAAGAGGGAAATGGTATGCCCCGAACCCCCCACCCTCTCCGGATCCGCTGGATATATTTACAAAATTTTACAGTCAAAGATTGTACACCAATATTGAATGTGGAAATGTCGAGCTGAATGATTGATTGGAAAACATGTGTTGCAAATGGTACTCCACGGAAATAATTTGGCCCTCAAAAATTTATTTAAAGGCCAGCAGTGGTGTATAATATTTCGATTTATCGATAATTCTGTGTCGTGTTACCGCTCAAGCGAAATTACTGCTTACATCATCCGTTCATGAATAATTCCCTTTTTAATCAAATCTCATTAATGACGTCGAAGAGAAGGTTTACGTTTTTAAGAGGTGAAGTGTTTATAAGTAAACAGAATACGGCATAATTGTGAAAATTGTAGCGTTAAATGCATAATCGAAACTTTTGTTTATTATCGTGACAATGGTACTTGACAATCGAGACTATATTTTGAACTTTGCCCAGAAATAAGTAATTTGGCTGCAACTTTTAATAAACAGTATTCCTCTTTAATTATCTATATCGCATAATTTATAGTAAATATCAACCCTGACTTATTTTAAGGCATTCTATGACTCATACATGGTCCTGAAAAGAAGAACATCCTTTTATTTCGTCGTTTCAATTCGGCTTAAACCAAGAATTATTTTGTTGACGATTTAATATGGTCAACGAATACTCACGTACCTGTTGTTACATTCGGCAAACCTCGACAGATTCCGGTGCCCTACATCTAGACTCGGCTGTATGATGAAGTCCGCCATTTTGGAACTATTTTAAAGGACCCGGATAAACATTGTTGCCCCCAGGAGATGGGTGCCAGTCAAGTCGTCCACAAGCGAAGTCGTCCACAACCGTTGGTGGAGTCGTCCACAAGGCATCGGTGATGTCGTCAACAACTATTAGTGATGTCGTCCACAACTAAATTTGTTTATGAATTTGTTAATGAATTTGTTATTTATGGAATAAAACGATTTACTTTGTTGTTTATTTGCCGGGAGAAAGGGTGACCACGCAGAAAAAGACTATACTAATTAAAAATACATCGTGTGGACGACTCCAAAAAACGTATTACAATATCCAGAAGTTATTTACTTTGTTGTTTATTTACCGAGAGAAAAGGTGACCACACAGAAAAACTATTTACAAATACATTATGTGTCCAGAAATTATACTAAGTCGTGTGGGCGACTCCACCAACGGGCGTGGACAGCTCAATCAGATTTTGGTACTTTTTTGTAAAAGCGGAACGTTTTCCTGTTAGAGTAAATCGGTAGTCGACAAGCCGCATCGCAAATGTATGGTCGTAGGTACATATCAATGACAATCATACATCCGAGTCTAGATGTAGGTTACGGAGAGTACCGGAATCTGTCGAGGTTTGCCGAATGCTGCTGTTAAACAAATTGGACGTATTGTTGGCTGCGCAGCGGCATCTAATCACCTCAAAGGGAGATAACTCGATTTTATGAATCCAATTTAATTAACTTTTTTTTCAGCTGAAAAAGTGACGTCAATTGGTAAAGATTGGCACCGACCATGTTTAAAATGTGAAAAATGTAGCAAGACTTTAAGTTCCGGTTCTCATGCTGAGGTAATCATATTTATATTTATTTTATTTTTAATGCTACTTATCATCATTCGAATCCCTTACATTAAGCCCATAACATTGTGATAGTTGAATTTCTATAATGGTTAAATCCGGTCAGTATTTACAATATGGAAATGTGGTCGTAAATGTCGTCGCCCCCGTTATCTGATTGTTTTAAAGATTGTGAACCGGTATATATACTATTTAAAGTAGTGAAACCAAGAAGTCTGTTGAATTTCTATTAATTACGTCTAGAGTTATGGCCCCTGTTTAACTTATTGTTCCTTGTGAATGTGAACATTCCAGAGACAAAACTGTCATCTGATCTGTACTTTTATGCAATGTACACACATCATCTAAATTGGTGAAACGAAGAAGCCTCTTTAATTCAGCTATTATCGTTAGTTTCTTCTAGATTTATTGCCCTTGTTTAACTTCGTTGGACACTGAACACTCGAACGACAAAAGTGATCATTCGATCTGTATGAAATTTATATGCATTGTTTAAATTAGTAAAACAAAAAAGCCTGTCTAATTTTAACAATTTCTGCCAATTAATTCCAAAGTTAAGGCCCTTGTTTCAATGTGTTAATTCCTCAAATAACGAAAATTATAATCTGTTTTTTTATGAAATTGTCTTGTAAATACCGATCATTACCCGCAAAAGAAAAAAATTGCGACAACCCGGACAATTTAGCTGCTGAATGGAGGTGTGTTTCGTTTCCTGGTAACCTGTCTTTAACGGGTTTATTTCAAATTGGGTATGTAGCATAGGGGCCTGAGAGGACGAATCTTATTTATAGTCTGCTATCGATGACATTCCTTTTCTGGAGACATATTTATTTCTAATTAGATTTTCTATGTCCCCCGTTCCATCATTACAGTTTGTGGGCGTATCTTGCACGGCAGCTGCTTATTTATATAGAACATGTTACATGACATTATCATTATTTTACAGCATGACGGTAAACCTTATTGTACTAAACCATGTTATGCTGCCTTATTTGGGCCTGGAGGTGAGTCCCCATTTTGACCCTCGACAAATTCTCATTGATATCATAACTATATTCGTGATTTTGAACATCTAGTATTGCTTTGATCAAGGGCATTTTATAAGCTGACTAATCTTCCTTCTTTTGTTTATCGACAAAACGCTTTGTGAGCATTCTGTTGAACCGCTGGACGTTTTTACCCCCGTTTCTCATACCTCGATGTCATTGATACCCAAACCAGAACATTTAATTTCATCCGTTGGTCGAAACCAAGTGATAGGTTGCTGTATTTTCTCACGAATGCGATGAACCAGTATCCTCGGTGAAACGTCGCTTAGTATCAAACTCAGTAATTGTGTATCCATAAAATTGGACCTTGTGTCAATATGTTCAATTACTAAATGCCTATCAAAGAAGATGATGATATATATCTAAAATAGTACCAAATTACGCGCCACTTTGCAGAAGCTGTAAAGTAAGACGGAGTTATTATTCACCCTAACCAGAATGTGTAAATTCAAGCCCATTTGATCGACTTCAGATAGCCTCGACGTTCGTATTAGTGACCGGACACGGTATCAGGACCTTTCCAGTTATCTCCCATATTGTAATTTTTTTTCAGGATATGGCCATGGAGGTACTGAAAGCCACACGTTTAAAAGTTAAATTAATCATTGGCGAGCATTATAATTTTCAGGATTTGGCCATGGAGGTACTGAAAGCCACAAGTTTTAAAAGTTAAATTAATTATTAAACTGTTATAAGATATAATACGATTAGAATTATTATGTTAACTCATTATATTAAAAGCTTTCTTAGTTTTTACTTATTGTTACATCTGTTAGGCATTTCTTTTTTTTTTACTCAATCACAATTTGTATATTTTAAATATTAAATTCATTTTGCTCTATGGACCAACTAGAATACATCACTGCTGAACATTGACCAAAATATGGAAATAACATTGACACATACAATAATTGGAAAATATTATACTTAAGTTTATATTCCAATCTTTGATGATGACTGTTTGATTTAATTGATTAATAACCCCACTGGTGCTATTGATCTTGTCCAGACATTACAATCAGTACATAACCACAGCACGCAAATAATAATGTCAAATAGTGCTGACACATTTCCCCATACTTGATTAAATGATCGGTGAACACCTGGGCCCTGTTTCTCGATATCTTAACTGAAGATAAAATCCAAAATTTAGTAGATACTTCAATTTTGATTGGATAATAGCTAAAATAAATCTAATAATATTATCCAATCAAATTACTAAAATTAGGATTTTATCTCATTTAAAACTTCTTGAAACAGGCCCCTGTTACACAGAACGAAAATGAAGTGACTAGCGTATTGCTCTTAACAATGTCCAACATAGTCTATGGTGCGTGAGGTTCCAAAGGGAACATAACTTGATCCCAATATGTTTGAAACCTAAAATGTTTTATCAGTGTGAAATTTGTTTATTAAATATATTTTTCAAAGAATAAAGTTGGTTATTGTGAAAATTCCTGTATCTCTTATTATAATTTATCATATAATTGTTCATAATTGATTATTACCTTGGGGCCGTGGTGGCTTAGTGAGTAAGGTGATGGCTCGCTAACATGGAGGTCCCGTATTCGATCCCGGTGTTGGCTGAGAAAGTTCATTGGGTTTTCCGACGTGTTCCCCCAGGTCAGAGGGTATAGCAAGGGGTGTGTAGTCGTTCAGAGGGGACACAAACAGGTTACCATGTACACATTGACGTGCACGTACCAGAACCTCTGGCAGTTGGATTTCGATATAAAAGTAGACCACCGTATTAGCCGAGTCGGAGTAGAACAGGATGAAGATTTCATTTTTATACGTCCACATGAAAATTATGTCGTCGCCCCTGTCCGTGCACAATTGTTCATGGACTCTCTACAGGTCACAATTCTTGTCCGATTTTGACGAAACTTGAAATATTGATTTTTCCCAAAAGATCTCGGCTGCTTTCGATATTGGCATGTATCGGATCAAAACTTCATGGATTATGGCCCCTGATTGTACGATTGTGTGGATTGTGGACCCTATAGAGGTCACAATTTTGAATCGATTTTAATGAAACTTGACATGCATGTTTATTACCCAAAGATCTTGGTTTCTTTAGATATTTGCGCCTATCGGAACGTAATTTCCTGAATTATGGCCCCTGATTGTCCGAAAAATCACATATTTTAGCTTGTGGTCCCTCTGGAGGTTCGAATTTCGGAAAAATCGGGCCTAAATTGCCATACAAAATGGCCGTCTTTCGTACGCGAATACTGTTAAAAAATGGTATATCGAGGTCGTGCACCCTGTAGAGGTCACAATTTTTATTCGATTTTGATGAAACTTGAAATGCATGGATATTATCCAAAGATTGTAGTTTCTTTTGATATTTGCGCATATCGGATCGTAACTTCCTGAATTATGGCCCCTGATTATACGCAAAATCGCCTTTGTCTGGCTCGTGGTCCCTCTGGAGGTCACAATTATTATCCGATTTTAAACATTGTTTGATTATATCACCGTTACGTTCGAATTTCGGAAAAATCGGACCAAAATTGCCACTCGTACGCGAATATTGTTAAAAAATTGTATATATCAAGGTTGTGGACCCTGTATAGGTCACAATTTTAATTCGATTTTAATGAAACTTGAAATGCATGGTTATAACCCAATGATCTTCTTGGTTTGTTTCAATATTTGCGCATATCGGATCGTAACTTCCTGAATTATGGCCCCCGATTATACGCGAAATCGCCTCTGTTTAGCTTGTGGTCTCTCTGGAGGTCACAATTATTATCTGATTTACAAAATCGTTTCATTATATCACCGTTACACTCTAAGGAAGGTTGAGTTCAAATTTCAGGAAAATCGGACCAAATTGCCATACAAAATGGCCGCCTTTCGAACGCAAATACTGTTAAAAGATGGTATATCAAAGTTGTGGACCCTGTAGAGGTCACAATTGTAATTTGATTTTGATGAAAACTTGAAATGCATGGTGATAACCCAGATATCTTGGTTCATCTTGTTATTTGCACATATCGGATCATAACTTCCTGAATTGCCCCCTGATTGTCCGAAAAACCCCTATGGTCCCTCTGGAGGTCACGATTATTATCCGATTTAAAAAAAAAATTTCACTCTATCACCGATACATCCTACGGAAGATTGAGCTCGAATTTCTAGAAAATCGGACCATAATTGCCAGACAAAATGGCCACTGTTTGTAAGCGAATAGTGTAAAAATATGGTATATCAAAGTTGTGGACCCTGTAGAGGTCACAATTTTAATTTCGATTTTGATGAAACTTGCATTGCATGTTTATAACCTAAAGATTTTGATTATTTTTGGATATTTGCGCATATATAATTGTAACTTAATGAATTATGGCCTTTGATTGTAGGAAAAATCACTTTCGGTTTTGCTTGTTCTCTATCTATCTCTCGAAAATGTGGGCGTATCCTGCCTGGCAGTGCCAGCTTACTATCTTTTGATCATAATTTCGCCAATGAGTCAATAGCTGAGGGTGATGTCGCCGACAATTCTTCTTTTCATTATCTTGGTGTACGCGCCTTTCATGTGGGAGGAAACGGGAGAAGGCGCCCCGATATCCAAGCCCGAAACGTGACACTCTAAACGTCCATCCCACCATATATAAAACACACAGTTTAAGACCCTCTCGACATTGACCCCCCCCCCCCCAAAAAAAAAAAAAAATCTACTCCAGTAGAAGAGGCACATCGACTTGTGGGCTGACAGGTGATTTATGTCACAATTTTTGCCCAGTTAACACCTGGTAAACAAACAATACAGTACAGCGTAACAGATCAATTAGATTAAACAAAGCTCTTATAGTACATGTAAGAACAGATGGGCCGCAAAAAAAATCTTCAAGATAAACCTGCAGACAAGGCGGAATACATTACAATCCATTGCAAGAAATATACAAACATCATAATGCATATGTCAACGTTGTAGTGTATAATGACAATCCCGGCTACCACAACCTGAAACATTTATTATCAGCGGTTAACCAGGGAATAACAGAATATTGCAGAAAAACTATCAAAACGTAGGATAATCGCCACATACGGAATCTTTTTTTATCATCTGTTGGACGACACTGCGACGCAATATTTTTGCCATCTTTAAATATATTGTATTGATTGTCCGAGGTTTTAAGGAAGACCTAGATCAAGGAGACGGTCGGTGTTAGTAACTGAGACAGACCTATTTCGATAGATTTCGCACAGAGTGGAAGATTTGAGTCCCTACCCTTTCTTAAATAATGAGCTGACAGTTCTCGTTGTAATAGTCAAAAATAGATAATGAAGAGGGAATATGTTAAAAATATCAGTCAAATTACTTCATTCTTTGCGGAGTTGTTGCCGTTAGAAGAATAATGTAGTGTCGATTGTCTTTGTTACTGTTTTTACGATAATAGAGAAAGGGAGAGAAGAGAGAGAGGGGGAATGGGGTTTAAATTAGGTCATTTCGGAACTAACATATGGTTTAATTTTATTTCAATAATTCGCTTGCGCGTATATGGGTCTTCAGAAGTGGGGGGGGGGGGCGGAGAAAACCCACGAAGTTGGACAGGCGACCCCACTCCTTGTCATGTTCATCCGTCGATTCGAAACCACGTCGGTTGACTCAATGACAGGCTTTATGAGATAATAAACAGAATCTCCGTTATCCGGTTTTTTTTAAAAATTAAATCATCCACTAGCAATCATGTTTAAATCCGTTAAAAACAAAAGCAATCGATGTTCTAGAGTGTTGATTTTGGGTTTGGCACATGTCTCGTTTAATATATATCACGCCAAGCGAAAGCTCTGCGTCAGGCAGACTTAACTATTAAACATATGATTTTAGGCCTTAACTTAAAATCCGTTATCAAAGCGTTGAATTATAGCGTAGTTACGGTAATTAAATGACGTCTTCGTCACGTGGTTGCCGCCTGCGTTCATTTTATGTTTGACGAAGTCCAGACAAGTATATCGTTTACCAGTTCTTTACAAAACGAAGCTTATAGTTATAAATGCTAGAGAGGTTTTCTCTTTTACTTTTTAAGTAACCACCAATTTCGATAGAAATTTCGTTATCGATAGAACGCTGTTAAAGTTAAGAAGTTTGAGCAGTAACCACAAATTCGATATAACTAATTAACTAAACGCTGTTAACTGTTGAAAGAAGATTAAGATTCAGGTCGGTATAATTTTGTGCTATGTTATAATTATATCTGTCATTGTTAAGATGAATTTTAATAAGTCAATCCATGTGGGAAGGTGGATATTTGTGTTTGTAGTGTTTTAGTTCCGCTTACACATTGGAGTGTTAAAGTTCCCCCTTTTACAGTTGAATGTCAATATAGATAGGGGCAGGCCTAGCGCCGCTGTCCTGGCAAAATTTCTTACATCATTATTATTATAGCTCTCGTTATGGCGAAATAAGTCAGTCGGAGCAGAACAGTAGAACAATACACCCCATATTTTGCCGCAATATCATATATGGCCCGGTTGTTGCTGACGTGCCATTAAACAATATTTCATTTCATTTTATTTCAAATTGTATTGTTTACTTATCAAGTAACAGTTTAGGATTAGATAAGTCTATCAATTATTCGATTCGAGCGGTCTCTTTGTCTTAGATGCGTGACAGATGTTAGAATTGCACCAACTGACCGTTCTGTGCATTACAAGATATTATATTTATTAATATTGATAATATCTCAATAGTATCAACAAAGTGCATTAACCGATGACGTCGGAACAACAAGTATTTCAACTTTTCAATCTTTTTTACATACCTGTCTCTATTGAGTTTTAGCAACATGTTAAGAGCCAGGAAGCGCACGACAGTCACCACAAGGCTAGCTAATTCTGCACAGGGTTCGAGTGCCGTACCTTCCGCTAAACAGCCAAGAATTACCAAATCGAAAAAGAAGGTCGATGGCAGGAGGGGAGAATCAACATCAGAGTCTGGAATCCCCACACTTGACAGCTTTATAGAGCCTCACGGCATCATAGAGCCTTTGGCTGTGGCAGAACCGTCCGGTAATATAGATTTATTACCTTCTCAAACTCAAGGTGTCGGTGACACCATTGCAGCCACTGTTTCTCAACAAATAAAAACAAAAATTGTGCAAGGGGAATATGTTGATTTAGCTTCTCTTTTGGATCATGCACCTCCAGTTGTTCGTGGAAATCGAGTTATAATTCAGCAGGGTCAGCTTGTTCTTGAACCGTCTAAACCGGAATCAAAAATTACGACGGTCGAAGTTTGGTCAGATGCATTTATAATTTTTATGAGCATCTAGTGTTCCATACATAAGGACAAATACCCAGATTTATTGAAATATATGCAAGTTATTCGAATTGCATCAAAAAGGGCAAATGATTTAGGCTGGAAGTTATATGACGAACAATTTCGTCTGCGCAAAGCAAAACACCCAACTGGTCCATGGTCCGTTATAGATACGGAATTGTGGCTCCTATATATAAATTGTGTAAATCAATTGGGTGATGCTAAGGCTTATCCGTCTAACTCCACTACCTTTAATAGTTCTGCTCAAAATAATAGACTATGCTATTCCTATAATTGTAATGGGCAATGTCTTAGAGCATATTGCTCCTACCAGAATAGATGTTTGCGTTGTTTCAGGAACCATCCATTAATTTCATGTTCAGCTGAAATGTCTCATACCAGCAAATTCAGTCCCGTTAGAGGTACGGGTTTTCCGCCGACAACCCCTTTTTATCAATCCTTCCCAAGATATCCCACAACAAAGGTTAACCACAGATTTCCACGTCCTCAAGTTAGAGCCCCATTTGTACAAAGGTTCAGGCACCCTGCGTTATAATTAGTAGATATTCTAAACACCCTCTTTACCTTTATGTTTTTATTGTAACAGATCTATGGTCCAAAGGTCGGACACCCATAAACCTTGCAGTACAAATGTATTAAATGGTTTACTTAATTCCTATCCTAAACACGAGGACGCCGAGTTATTGAGATCATGTTTCACTGAAGGATTTCGATGAAAATTTCAAGGCCCACGTCTAGCCCGTTTTTTCACATAATCTTAAATCTTCTAAAACACTAGAAGCTGGGTAAAATTAATTAAAGAAGTTAAGGTTGGTAGAATGATGGGCCAAGACGAACAATCCAAACCATTATACAAAATTCGAAGTCCTAAAAACGGTATAGGCAAAAATGTGTCAAAACGCAAAATAGTGTAATCAGCATATGGACTGTTCACCGTGCACAAAATACACGACAAACAGTGGTAACAGGTGTCCTAGGAAGAGTAAGCTTACCCTGCCTGGCGCGCCACACCCGCCATAGCTGCATCCAATCTATTAGGCGAAATCTCGGTAAAATAGCGTGATAGACCAATGAACTATCGGTATGCATGCAAAATGCACGTGATGAACAGTGTTAACGATGTAGTACACATATATATAATCAGGGAGATAGTATACCCGTCAATTAAAAATGTCTAGAATAATAGTCGAGAGAGACATGTTATATTTACCGATCAAGTCAATATGACGACCATAAGTCTAGTTCGCAAGTATCCCTGTAGTTGAAGCTTAGATGACAAATGCCTCGATCTACTCAAAAAATCAGAATAGAATGAACAAGCTCTCGCGTAACGAATTAGCTGAGACACAAACACTCCATAAGCTGGTGATATTGGAATATTACTACTAATCAATGGAAAGTTAACAATCGGAAAGTCAAAGTCATCACGTTTATCGTACAATTTAACACTTAGTTTATGGCAATTGTCAAAATCGAGACGCAGATCCAAGTAGGAAGCGCAATTGTCACTGTCAGTAGTATTTTTAATTTCGAACTCATCAGGATATATGCATTCTATATAATCACTGAATTTTGGATTATTCAGTGATAGAACATCATCGATATATCGATAAGTGAAATTAAAATGTCTAACTAAACGTTTATTATATTTTACGAGTGCCTGCATGTACTCGGCTTCGTAGGAATAGAGAAACAAATCAGCAAGCAAAGGTGCACAGTTGGTACCCATGGGGATACCTACCACTTGCTGATAAATTTCCCCTCCAAATTGAACAAAAATATTATCATTTAAAAAATCCAACATCCGAATTATCTTGATGGCTGTGTATTTGTTTTTTGAATCACTATGATTCTTGACAAAATAAGTGGAATTATAATTAACAACTAAATATTTATATCTAGCATGTCCCGATTTAGATGAAAAGACACTGTGAATAATGTCTTTCAACCGAGTTTTTAATATACTATGGGGAATTTTAGTATACAAGGTACAAAAGTCAAACGTTTGTATAGATGAGACTGAAGCAAGTGATCTAGATTGCAAACCATCAAGTAATTCTTTGGAATTTTTTAAGATCCACATTTGATTAATACCACTACGAGAGTATATTTTGTCGCAGTATTTTTGAATACCCTCTTTCACTGCCGTTAGTATAGATGTTAATACTTTTGAAAGTGGTTTTGTGGAACAACGGGATGAACCTGCTATAAAACGTTGCTTGTAGGGATTTTTATGTAGTTTAGGTATCCAATATAGCAGCGGCAGATCTGTATAGGTATCACCACATGGCGTACCAAATGAAGTGAGTACAGATCTGTGATTGGATAAAATTTCATCCTTTCATTTCATTTCTTATTTACAAGTTTCCCCAATCGGATCAGTGCCAAAGCTTTCTGGAGGCTATAGGCTTATCACACATTTGTGGATTTTATAAACGATTTTATTGACCCTGAAGATAGCAGTGTATCATACTCTTCTTTTGATAATGTCGTAAACATGATAGCTACTTTGGGCAAGGGTGCACTTTTGGGGAAATGGACATTAAGTCGGCTTTTCGTTTATTACCTATTTTCCAAGGTGATTTGACCTACTTGGGATAGATTTTATTTTGTCGACAAATGTCTACCAATGGGTTGCTCGTTATCCTGAGCCCTTTTCGAAAAAATTTCCAGTTTCCTTCAATGGGTATTGGTTTGCAAGTCCGGACTGGAATCAGTAGATCACTACCTGGATGACTTCTTATTTGCAGGTCCATGTAATTTAAGCCACTGCCAAACTTTAATGAGCTATTTCGCTGATATTTGTTACTCTATTCCTCTAGCGGAAGAAAAGACTGTAGGCCCCACAACCCAACTTACCTTTCTGGGGTTTGATATTGACACCGTTACGTTACAGGTAAAAATCCCCGACGAAAAGCTTACTAAATTATTAGCGCAGTTACTAGACATTATCTCGAAACGCAATGTAAATTGGCAGATTTAGAATCGGTTACTGGTCTGATGTCTTTTTGTGCCAGAGCCATTCCATGTTCTCGGGCCTTCCTCAGACGTTTTTATGACGTTATTGCTGCTTTTAAGCAAAAAAACCCAAAACACTACTATACAATCAGGTTAACCCGTACCCTTCGAGAGCATTTTCGGATCTGGCAATTATTTCTTCAAAACTTGAATGGAGTAGCTACATTTCACACCAAAAATGGTTGTCAAACAACAAGCTAGAGTTATTTACCGATAGTTCTGTAAATAAAGAGTTAGGTTGTGGGGCATACTTTAATGGTCGTTGGATTCAATTTAGCTGGCCTGTCAGTTGGTCAAACTCAGATTTAATTCGGGATGTGACATTTTTAGAGCTGATTCCGGTTGTGTTAGCATTCCTGACTTGGAAAGAGTATCTAAAACAGAACTGTGTCACTTTAAACATTGACAATTCCGCACTTGTGTCAATCATCAACAAACAGTCATCGAAATCCCCACTAGTAATGCATCTGTTGCGTCCCCTGGTTTTAGAACTCTTGATTAACAATATTCAAGTTAAAGCAAAGTATATAGAATCCGCTAAGAATGACATAGCTGATAGTCTTTCAAGTTTTCAGGAACAGAGCTTCCGAGAATTGGTTCCGATGGCACGTTAATTTCCAGATCATGTCCGGTTTCTTTTCTGGAGGCAATTTCAAAAGTGGAATTGACCAACTCTTAATAAATTCAGTTGCTCATAGTACATTAAACACCTATAACTGTGGCATGATTTCATTTCATGAATTTCGAAGGACGTTTGGTATGGATAATTCCTGGCCGCTGACTGTTCAAGAAATAGCTTCTTTTATTGCTTACTTGTTTCGTTTGGGTGTATCCCACTCAACTGCAAAATGCTATGTATCGGGGTTGGGGTTTTATAGTAAAATTAATAATTTGAAGGACCCAACAACTTCATTTCTGGTAAAGAAAGTTTTAGGGGGGGGGGGGGGGCTACAATAGGACAAAGGGGGTGACCAGGGATACCCGTTTACCTATTACAAAAGACTTACTATCGGACATTATTTCTTCATTACGCATGGTCTGTTCCTCAACGTTTGAGGGGGTTTTATTTTCTGCGGCATTTTCTATTGCATTCCATGGCTGTTTTAGGGTAGGGGAAATAACCTATGACAAAGGGAAATCACAAAGACATTGTTTAAAGCTAGGTGACATATTCTTTTCCCCCGATGCTATTATAATTCTTCTTAAAACCTTAAAAACTGATCAAGCTTGGGCTGGAAGCAAAATTACGATAAATAGAAAGCGGGGAGATCCTACGTGTCCCGTGTCTATGTTGTCCTCATAATCATATACCGAGCAACGCACTCCGGGTTCTGAGATTCTCTTTACCCATTTTGATGGTAGTCCACTAACAGGGTATCAGTTTTCAGCTGTTTTAAAAAAATTATTGACGGTTTTAGGCATCGATCACACTTGTTATACATCGCACTCATTTAGGATTGGTGCTGCATCCAACGGCTTTCTGAGTGGTCTCTCAGAATCAGACATCAAGGAACTAGGGCGTTGGAAATCAAAAGCTTATACAGCTTATATATTATTATATTCTTTATTTCCTCCAATTATGAAGAGTACAAACAATACAGCATATAAGATACATACAATACAGATAATAGAATACAGAAATATACATATACAATAGCAAACGAAATTAAGGTAAGGACTTAAACGTCACAGTGACGTAAAGAAAAATATACAAACATAATAGCAGCTTTCTGATAGTCATGTCTAGTCGTACTACTGATAGTGGTAGCACGTGATTGATCCACTGTTAAACTTAACAGATCCCTAAGGAGGTTAACAGGATCAGCACCAAACCTTATTATTAGACTATTTCTTATATCATTGAATAAATCGCATTCTAAGATTAAGTGTTCTGGTCTGGAGCGGAAGAATCGACCACACTTTTCGCATAATTCTATAGTTAAAATGTCATCATTATTTTGCCGGATTGAGGTACACGCTTTCACAAATATTTTGCAGGCAACTTTTAATGAGGGATCACGCATCCACACGGAAAATACAGGGTGTGGGGACAACTCTTTGTGTACTTGAGAAACCAGACGAAAGTCATTGTGTAACGTCATCCGTAACTTCCAATCCTTTATCTCTTTTGCTTTAACGGTCTGTTTCACAATCCGTTTCCATGCACAGTATCCAAGAAAAACATGATTTTGGAGAAACATAGACATATATTGATCCAGACTGTATTTATTGATAATCCTACAAAGGTCTGGGATAAATCCTTTCTGGTTTTTTGTACATTCTAAATTATATTCCAAAAGTCTTGTGATGAGTATGGATCTTGGAAGGAAATTAGGGTTCATGTTCAAGATGTGACCAAAGAAAAACAGTTTTCTCTCGTCAATGTAGGATTCAAGTGATCCCCATCCGAGGAGACTTGTACACATATCTGAACGAGTTCGTGGATGTAACCCGAGAATATATTTACATGCAAAGTGTTGTGCTCGTTCAAGCATGACAATTTCTTCACGGGTCAGATTGTTCCATAATTGACATCCATATAAAGCTTTGGCATATACGCACTGTTTTATCAACTTAGCACTGATTAACGGATTTAATCCATCCTGATGAACACCGGACTTAGCCAGGACAGTGACACCCGAACGAATAGCGCGACAAGCACCAATAGTCCTATCTTTAGATCTAAAGGTATCAGAAAGGGATGCATTCACCGCGTCTAGATCTCGATCTGGTGGAATTAGTTTAGGCCTTAAACGACAAAATGTGGAAATTTGGTGGCAATCTCGTCCTGGTATGCACTGGAAAGATCTATCTGGCTTAATTGACATTATGTTGAAATATGAACAGGCCCCAAGCTATTTGGTAATGCATGTTTCTGGGAACGATATTGGCAAAACTAAAGTCGGCTTTCTTCGTAATGAAATAAAATAGACTTTTGCAAATATAGCCGCCAAATTGCAGAACACAACTTTAATCTACGTTGGCGCTATTCGTCTAATGGTCATGCTATGGATACATCTAGAAAGCGCATAAATAGTTCATCCTCCGGCTATATTATAAAACATGATGGCCGTTATATCAGATACCCAGACAATGACATCTGCCGTGATAAAATCTTTTTCGCAGAGGACGGGGTACTTCATCTCCGTTAGCATGTGAAATATTTTTGAGTACACTTCAAGGGGCCTTAGAACATTTTTTATCTGGATCGACTAATGGAAGTTATCCTGAATCGCCATGATCAGGTACACGAAGTTGACACAAGTCGTTTTGTTTATTTCTTTTTAATTGTATATATGTTCCTTTCTAATTAGAATTTTGTATAAAAGTTAAATGAGTTCAATTTAAGAAAAATTTCGGAGGGTTGATACCGCTTGGTCACAGCTCGCAGCTAAGTTCCCACGTCTGTGGCGTTTGACAGCGTTAACTAAGTTATCGCTGTCAAGATGGCATACTCAGCTGCAAATCAAGAATAATTTCGACGTCATCGGATATCTCAGTCTGATTTCTGCTTCCCAGAATCAAACTGAACTATAAGGTATCTCATAAATGCATGGATTGGCCTGCCTTTATGACCATCTGTCGTCGACCAATGTAGTTTTATGAATGAGTAGATTGATGAATTATGGAATTGAAAGAGATATATTGAATTGTTTACATTGATCAGATATACAATGGAAGATTTAGTGAAACAGTTTTGAATTGTCAAAGTCAAATGAAAATGTGATGAACTGTTAATTGTGTTATAATATACTAATAATTCTGAAATAATTTCCATTATACAACCCAGTCTATACCGGTACATTATTTATATAATTATATTGCGCTCAAATTCCCTTTTAAAAGTTTAAATTGCTCCCTGGTAGATTATTTGTAAGTTATGGGTCTTTATAATTATAATGCTCTTATTGTTGACCAGGTGTGTTAACTCCGTAACAGACTTAACATTCGTGTATTTATGTACCCCTATATGACAGTTCCATAATCATATTCACTCGGCGAGTATGGCTGTGGCTCACTACAAGTTTTGGTGTCGACCCAAAAAGGAGTGCTTGGTATGGGAAAATGTCTAGTCGTTCGGATGGGACGGAAGCATGAGGTCCCATTAAACCATTTGTAGCACGTAAAAACTTTCTTGACAAATCGAAATCAGAATGTACGGGTAAAATGTCCCTGACCCTATAGTACACTGCATTATGGCGTGTGCATTAGCCCGGATCGAGCAGAAAAGTAAGGCATTTAACCACATTACGTCTCTTCTCCATAATCACAATATTTGTTAGGTCTGATTAAGCTTAATATAAATGTTTTATACACGCACATAGCCAAGATTCTTCATTTATTGAACATTTTAATATACATGTCCTCGAATGAGCGTTGCTTCAGTTGGCACACTATATACTATACTGACTATCTAGATGACTAGTCAACTATACTGAAACACATGCCCCTGTGAGCTAACTAGAGCACTCAATACAATCCATTTACTGAGGGCTGTCTTTCTGTTTCGGACAGGCCCGTAGTCAAGAGGGGGCCTTCGCCCCCCCCTCCCCGGAAATAATCTTGGGAGTGTAAAATCATCCCCCCCCCCTCCCCGGAAATAATCTTGGGAGTGTAAAATCATCAACCGGGTAATACGTATTGCCGTTTATTTTTAATTACATAGGTATAGCTAAAATGATAATAACCAACCATTCAATCATATTTTGTTCTTATTTTAAGGACATATCTTTTAACAGGTTAAAGCATATTTACATACATATATGGGGCCCTAGAGCTATTGCTGTCTAGTCGTGCATGGACTCAATAAGACCGTGTGCAAAATATGACTATATTCGGTTAATCGTGTGCAAAACCGACACCGCCTAAATTGAAACAGTTATTATCGACAGTAAGAACAAGTGGTTGACATCAATAATATTAAACACTAGCGTATATTATAAAGGAATAACAGAAGCTCCAATATGCCTAACTGTCCCAAATGTAACAAAGCAGTATATTTTGGTAAGTACCATTCTTTTGTGTGTTTTTAAATTGTTTTGTTTTATATACCGTACTTGTCACTTGTCCGTCATGCAATGTTTATCAATTTGTAGATAACACAAACAAACGTAAACAAAATTCTTCAGTACTGTACACTGCGGATACTGTAATGGCCTTCGTGGGCCTACTGGTGTAGTTATTCAGTAAAGCTTGATCAGCAAAGCGTTCTATCAATCAATAATGTGTTTTTAACGAGAGTCAACCTGCACAAAGGAGCTGCGCGTTAACTCATTACCTGTCGGTCTACTTAATTCTTAATTGATTTATTAAGGCGAGAGAAAAAAATAAAACGAACTCAAGAAATTTGTTTGTATTTGATATACTCTTTCATAAAGACAAATAGTATATTGTACAACTGATGCAAGAAATGAAAGATTTTATATCACTTCTTACTTATTTACTTAAATGTACTTTCGATTGCTAAGCTATACGCTTCAGATTAAAGTTTAAAAAATCGAATATAATATTAGAACGAACTACACTGGCTTGACATCGGTTATTATTGTCTGGCCTATAGTCCCGAAATGACCTAGTCTGTGGCGAGTGGACATCTGACCCCCTCCCCACCCAGATAAATCATCCCACAACAATTAAATTGATTATTGCAATAATTCTTAAAAAAGAGTGTTTTTTTAGATACCTATACTTGATTTTGGAGCGAACGGACGCCATGGTTTTGACATCTCACCGGGAAACAAACAGGCCAAGCTCTTCAAGTTGTGACAGTCAACATTCATTCGGCAAACCTCGACAGATTCCGGTACTCTCCGTAACCTACATCTAGACTCGGATGTATGATAGTCATTGATATGTACCTACGACCATACATTTGCGATGCGGCTTGTGGACTACCGATTTACTCTAACAGGAAAACGTTCCGCTTTTACAAAAAAGTCCCAAAATCTGGTCAAACTGTCCACACCCGTTGGTGGAGTCGTCCACACGACTTAGTATAATTTCTTGACACATAATGTATTTGTCAATAGTATAGTTTTTCTGCGTGGTCACCCTTTTTCTCGGTAAATAAACAACAAAGTAAATAATTTCTGGATATTGTAATACGTTTTTTGGAGTCGTCCACACGATGTATTTTTAATTAGTATAGTTTTTTTCTGCGTGGTCACCCTTTCTCCCGACAAATAAACAACAAAGTAAATCGTTTTATTCCATAAATAACAAATTCATTAACAAATTCATAAACAAATTTAGTTGTGGACGACATCACTAATAGTTGTTGACGACATCACCAATGCCTTGTGGACGACTCCACCAACGGTTGTGGACGACCTCGCTTGTGGACGACTTGACTGGCACCCATCTCCTGGGGGCAACCATGTTTATCCAGGTCCTTTAAAATAGATCCAAAATGGCAGACTTCATCATTCAGCCGAGTCTAGATGTAGGGCACCGGAGGTTTGCCGAATGAGTCAACATTATAAATTGACTGACAGTCAATGTTTTTAGATTATAATGTTATAGAGAAAAATACAAAATGACACATTACAACGCCTACATAAATTCATTTAGCAAATTGAAACATTCTTCAGAGAATTTTTTTTTTAGCTAAGATTAAATAATTTCACTTTCCCATTTATTCGAAATACAACATGAATCGGAATTAAATATGCTTGGAATTGTAAATGGAATTTTGTTAAGATTCAATTGAACTACCCGGTATATCGAATTGGACGCACGGAAACATGAAACGGATTAAACCTAAAAGGGAATGGAGATTTTGGACAATTTACCTTGAAGCCGTCGAGCATCTTTCAGTACATGCTCTATTATACCGGGGATTACGTGGCTAAGTGGGTGGGTAAGACGCTAGCTCGCTATATGGGAGAGAAGAGAGAGAGAAATGGAGTTTAACGTCGACTCGACACAAACTAGGTCATTTTGGGACTAACGTATGGTTTTCATTTTTTTTCAATAATTCGCTTGCGCGTAGGGATCTTTAGCAGTGGGAGGAAACCGGAGTACCCGGAGGAAATACACGAGGTTGAGAAGTCGCCCCTATCTCCATGTCACATACGCTCAAACTAGGGCTCGAAACCACAGCCGCAAGCCAGAGATGACCGATCAGCTAGAGATCGAAGCGCGGCACTCTAGACCACTAGGCCATCCCAAACCCCCCGATTTGGAGGTCAGGTGTTCGATCCCTGCATTGGCCAAGAAAGTTCACCCATATTTTCCGGCGTGATTTCCCCTTGTCAGTGATGCAGGACGGGGGGCCTGGCAAGGACAGCTGTCTAGTCGTTCGGATGGGACGAAACACCAAGGTACCGTTTACATATTGGCGTGCACCTAAAAGACCCCTTGGCAGTTCGAATTCGATTGTAAGGGTAGGCCATAGCGCCGCTGTCCGGACAAAATTTCCCTCATAGAACACTGTATGGTGTATTCCTGTATTTCTTTAGCCCAGTTTAGGAGCAAAACAGTAGGACGCTCAACCCCATTTCATTTAATTTCATTTCTATTATACTGTCTTCTTTATTATATCGGATGGAGTAGAAAAAAAATGAGATGATAAAGGACCTAAGTCCGTAACTCAAAATCCTTCAAATTTTCGACATCGAAAACACGAATTATTGGTTAATTTTAATTAACATTGGTGAAGTAAACTTACCGGGAAAAGATGAGCTTCTGATATCCGATATTTAAGATAAAATATTTTTTCATTGGTGTACATAATTCGCTTCAGCCCCAGTTGTTTGAGAGACTCGAGGGACGATGCTAGAAACATTGTACTAAATCAAACGGAGTTGTGCAGATTGGAATAACTAGACGCTAGAAAATTTGCACTCAATTGATGTTGCTGGCTTATTTCGCGGAAAATAAGTGGTTTGAAATTGGAGTAAAAACGGAAACCATTAAATGTTAATCAGTTTATATACATTCATATTACAGTATTATATGCGTTGCGACCTACTTTTGTGAATTTCTAGGTACCAAATGTTAGCGACTTAGCTCCTTTAAATCCAATTTTATTCATTCGTACATATTCTATAGCCCTATATACTTTAAGACGGCCAACTACATGTACTTTTAACATATCTTTACAATTTTTAGCCGGGTAAGACCATTTATACATAGATCAGTCATGTATAACCTACTTTTAATATAAAAATGTTTTGAGGTTGAAAAAAATTAACATAACATGTACTGTCCATTCATATAAAATTATAATTAGAAGTTAAAAATTACATTGACTATGAATGGAATCAACATGTTTATTATAAAAGTACCTTAATTTCAAAGGTATGTCATTTAAGCCAAGTAAAATTCCGTGTACAGCTTCCGCATGACAATTAACAATTAAAATTTACATATTTTATTTTCACAAAAATGTCTACAATTAATCTACATACGTTCTTTAAAAAACGTTTACAAGTATGGACAATATTGGGCCTACTATAAAAAAAATGTCTTGCGTTCAAAATTAAAGAACGTTTAACCCCATCGCTCTCTCGCTCCCCACCCCCTCTCTCTCTCTCGCTCGCTCTCTCTCTCGTATCTCCCCTTGCATTAATAACCCGAGTAGGAAGTTAACGAGTAAAAACATAACGTTTGTTCAGTTCGCAGATTGGCAGTCAGTTTAAAACTTCTGTTCCACCAGTTGACCCCTGTTAAAAGCATTATTGAACGCTTTTCTAAACAAACTTACCAGTCGTTTTCCCATAGATTATTCCAAATTATTTCAAATTAGAAGCTAAATGAATAATCTAATTCATGGGCTGTCAGTGTAGAAATCAACGACTGTGACGATGTTTTGATGACCGACTTTCCACTTGACCTACTATCTATGGCTTGGCTTGACTATGGTAAACATGCTATATTATGTATTCAATATCTATAATCAAGTTCAATGTGTAGTACAATGCTAATAGGTAAACGCCCAATATAATTAGGCCTACATGTACGTAGATAATTTTGAATCCCTGTCACCATTCCCACATTCTTTAGATCCAATTAGTTTAATTTCCATCGAATTATTCAAATATTTTTTATGTGGAATAGAGGACGGCATATTTCAATATAATCATTATGTCAACAATGCATATTGGGGTAAATTGGACAAAATTTTGGATCCGTGCTGTGTATTGTGATATAGTTTTGTTCGCGCAGTTGACATTTTCTAGGATATCGACATGTTACCTTACCGTCCGTCGTCCACAGTTTCTCGTGAACACCTTAAAAGACTATTTTATCATCGTATCTTTAAATAATCTATACGTTCTTTACTTAACAATTTTCGCTAATAACGTCTGGAGTTATTGCCCTTGCCCGCTGTGTAGAAACTTTTCAGCACTGTAGCGACGGCTATTAAAATTAATGAACTACTTTGATTGGATTATTGCGATGAATATAATAATTACAAACATTTTTGAAAATTACGTATTGCCCTTTATTGTATTTCGGGTTCCCTTTTTATTCACCTAAAATTCACAACGACACCTCTGTGACATGAGGGACGACATAGCTGCTGTGGGCGTATGTTTCGTTGTCTGACAACCTACCTTAAACAAATACAGAGCATTTTAATAGTGTTTATCTTTCTTGTGATATACCAGGTAAACAGGACAACATATATCTACATTTCAATAAATAATAAAAAAGGGTGTGTCATTGTTGTTTTTGAATAACAACATTGAAATCCCTATTGCCAGTCGATTCATAATTAACTGTGATATTTTTAAGATATCATTTTATCTACTAAATTAAATTTCAGTGTATAAGGGCGAGTCATGATGTTTTAAATTGTTGTTACAAGATAACATGTTTTACTTGCCCAAGGGTTAAAGACTTTCGGGTGAATCGGTGGTGTTTAATTGGGCTATTCTTTAGTTGACCATACGACACTCCTTATTGTTTGAGGTTTTTTAACCTGTAGGAATGATTAAAATTTAACATTGGCCCAGACTGGACAAACTACACAATTAAAAACCATTCACATAATTTTGCAGGCCTCATACCAGAATATCTTATTGTAGGGCCTATTTAAAACGATTCCCCAACCGCCCAGAAAATAGACCAATAGAGTTCCAATGTTGGATGTTATAGGTCATTTACATGACCGTTCTCGGTTTGCATTAACAAATTTTGTATAGACCCAATATCATTTGTTTTGACTAGCCGTTCGTTCAACCTGAACAACAAAGCAATGAAGGAACTAAAATAGCAATTCATTGCCATGTAAAATCTATCCAGGGGATCTTGATTACAACTGTACGTGATGAATTGTATATAAAAAAGGTATGATCCAGTTATATTGGTTGATGTCATATTATCTGGTATATTGATTAGTATCATGATAGTCACTACACACGATGAGGCTGCCATCTTTATCATCGATATTCTTCTTTTAAACAAAATAAAGGACGCCGATGTTCGTTCATATTAAACATGAATGACTAATATGTTTATGACATTTATTTCTGCTATTGGTTATAAAGGAATAAGAGGTGGTTGGTGCTCTAACATGTGCACATCAGATCTTATTGTCTTTACTTGGTCAACTGTCGTGGTTTCGATCTTAGGCTTTCAAAAGGAGTAGAGTCGCCTACCTAACCTATTTTAATCTCGAGATAACCTGGTTTGAGTTGAGAGTGGAAGTTAACTAGGGTAGATTTGAACAGGAATATAGAAATATTTTGGAAGTTGATCTTATTATCTATCTTCAAATTCGTCTGAAAAAAGCTCCCTGTTTAACACGCAATGACAATCTTCTAATCGAAAAAACATTTACTTCAAGATTAAGAACACGCCTGGATACCCCATCTACCCCATTCCGATCCTCCAGCAATCTGTACCCAACTGACCTTTCGCTAACACTCGGCAAATCTCGACAGATTCCGGTACCCTACATCTAGACTCGAATGTATGACGAACTCCGCCATTTTGGAACTATTTTAAAGGACCCGGATAAAAAAATGGCTGCCGCCATGGAGATTATATCAACAAATTAAAAAATGGCTGCCATTTTGGGACTTTTTGTAAAAGCGACACGTTTTCCTGTTAAAGTAAATCGGTAGTCGACTAGCCGCATCGCAAATGTATGGTCGTAGGTACATATCACTTACTGTCATACACCTGAGTCAAGATGTAGGGTTACGGAGGGTACCGGAACCTATCGAGGTTTGCCGAATGCCTTCGCTAACTGCTTCACGAACTGAACGTGGATATCAAGTATGTAGCCGTAGTTTGGGAGAATGATCTTGCAATCAACCATTACAATATTAAATCGTTAGTACTGCTAGGCGTGGCGAATAACCATAACATAATAGTGTAAACAAACTTGACACAGCCCTGCAGTGCTTCTCTGGTAAAATTGATTGAGTTCTGTTGACTTGACAATGATAACGACTCTTTCTTATACAATCATCTATGTCATATTAAAGGGTCAATATCGATAATGTTTTTGATAAAAAAAACTCTTTAATTTTGTGTTAAAATCCATTAAGATCCCCTACCTTAGGGCCGAGCAACTAACTCAATATATGTGATACGTTTTTAAAAAACTTAAACCCACAGTCTTCATCTTGAAATGGAGTCCGGTGTCCCAAACTGTATTTTGCGGTGATTTCATAAAACCAGACTTTTATTTTATAAAATAATGTGTCGGTGAAATTTACCTTTTGTTATCAAGTACAGCACATGATGGACCATTCACCGTGTAGACCTCTAAAGGAACGGGAATCGATTATCGGGTCACCCAATGAAAGAATTGACCCGAAATCTTAAAAGGGTTACGTGTCCGGATAAGCTGTTTTAACGCTCACGTCCAAACGCCTCAATATTAGCTGAAATTTTGAGTCAGGTTATATACAAACTTTATAGCTTGAATAACAAAATACTCAGTTATTGTGGACTGTAGCTTATACCCCCCCCCCCAAAAAAAAACCCCCCAAAAAAAGCTGTCAGAAAGAACAGCTGTTGGTCACAGGGTAGATTGGGTCACATGACAATCCACCAAAATGGCAGCCCCCAGCAGAATATTGCTGGTATCATAATTATCTTGCTTGGAATTTAATGGCTCGATTTTCATGAGTAGTTCCCCAAAGGCGGGAATGTCCATATTGAGCGAATCATTGTAAGGTGACGTGTCCTCGTTTCTCGTTTACTCAAGAGGGAAATGGTATGCCCCGAACTCCCCACCCTCTCCGGATCCGCTGGATATATTTACAAAACTTTACAGTCAAAGATTGTACACCAATATTGAATGTGGAAATGTCCAGCTGAATGATTGATTGGAAAACATGTGTTGCAAATGATACTCCACGGAAAGAATTTGACCCTCAAAAATTTATTTAAAGGCCAGTAGTGGTCTATAATATTTCGATTTATCGATAATTCTGTGTCGTGTTACCGCTCAAGCGAAATTTTTGCTTACATCATCCGTTCATGAATAATTCCCTGTTTAATCAAATCTCATTAATGACGTTTTAAATTCGGTAACGAAGGTACCTTGTCGAAGAGAATGTTTACGTTTTTAAGAGGTGAAGTGTTTTATAAGTAAACAGAATACGGCATAATTGTGTAAATTGTAGCGTTAATCGAAACTTTTGTCTATTATCGTGACAATGCTACTTGGCAATCGAGACTATATTTTGAACTTTGCCCAGAAATAAGTAATTTGATTTCAACTTTTAATACACAGTATTCATCTTTAATTATCTATATCGAAAATGTATAGTAAATATTAACCCTGACTTATTTTAAGGCATTCTATGACTCATACATGGTCCTGACAAGAAGAACATCCTTTTATTCCGTCGTTTTAATTCGGCTTAAACCAAGAATTATTTTGTTGACGATTTTATATGGTCAACGAATACCCACCTGTTGTTCAACAAATTGGACGTATTGTTGGCTGCACAGCGGCATCTAATTGCATCACAGGGAGATAACTCGATTTTTATGAATGTAATTTACATTTTTTTCAGCTGAAAAAGTGACGTCACTTGGTAAAGATTGGCACCGACCATGTTTAAAATGTGAAAAATGTAGCAAGACTTTAAGTTCCGGTTCTCATGCTGAGGTAATCATATTTATGTTTATTTTATTTTTAATGCTACTTATCATCATTCGAATCCCTTACATTAAGCCCCTAACATTGTAATAGTTGAATTTCTAAAATGGTTAAATCCGGTCAGTATTTACAATATGGAAATGTGGTCGTATATGTCGTCGCCCCCGTCATCTGATTGTTTTAAAGATTGTGAACCGGTATATATACTATTTAAAGAAGGGAAACCCAGAAGTCTGTTGAATTTCAGCGATTTCTATTAATTACGTCTAGAGTTACGTCCCCTGTTTAACTTATTGGACCTTGTTAATATTCCAGAGACAAAATTGTCATCTGATCTGTATGCAATGTACACACATCATCTAAATTGGTGAAACGAAGAAGCCTCTTTAATTCAGCTATTTCCGTTAGTTTCTTCTAGATTTATTGCCCTTGTTTCACTTCGTTGGACCCTGTGAACACTCGAACGACAAAAGTGATCATTCGATCTGTATGAAATTTATATGCATTGTTTAAATTAGTAAAACAAAAAAAGCCTGTCTAATTTTAACAATTTCTGCCAATTAATTACAAAGTTAAGGCCCTTGTTTCAATGTGTTAATCCCTCAAATAACGAAAATTATAATCTGTTCTTTATGAAATTGTCTTGTAAATACCGCTCATTACCCGCAAAAGAAAAAAGTTGCGACAACCCGGACAATTTAGCTGCTGTGGAGGCGTGTTTCGTTTCCTGGTAACCTGTCTTTAACGGGTTTATTTCAAATTGGGTATGTAGCATAGGGGCCTGAGAGGACGAATCTTATTTATAGTCTGCTATCGATGACATTCCTTTTCTGGAGACATATTTATTTCTAATTAGATTTTCTCTGTCCCCCGTATCATCATTGCAGTATGTGGGCGTATCTTGCACGACAACTGCTTATTTATATAGAACATGTTACATGACATTATCATTATTTTACAGCATGACGGCAAACCTTATTGTCATAGACCATGTTATGCTGCCTTATTTGGGCCTGGAGGTGAGTCCTCATTTTGACCCTCGACAAATTCTCATTGATATCATAACTATATTCGTAATTTTGAACATCTAGTATTGCTTTGACCAAGGGCATTTTATAAGCTGACTAATCTTCCTTTTTTTTTGTTTATCGACAAAACGCTTTGTGAGCATTCTGTTGAATCGCTGGACCTTTTTACCCCCATTTCTCATACCTCGATGTCATTGATATATACCAAAACCAGAACATGTAATTTCATCCTTTGGTCGAACCCAAGTATCCTCGGCGAAACGTCGCTTAGTATCAGACTCAGTAATTGTGTATCTATAAAATTGTACCTTGTGTCAATATGTTCAATTACTAAATGCCTATCAAAGAAGATGATGATATATATATCTAAAATAGTAACAATTTCGGCCCACTTTGCAGAAGCTGTAATTAAGACGGGGTCATTATTTACCCAAACAAGAATGTGCATATTCAAGCCCGTTTAATCGTTTTCAGATGGCCTCGACATTCGTATTAGTGACCTGACACTGTATCAAGATCTTTCCGGTTATCTCCCATATAGGTACTGAAAGCCACACCACACGTTTAAAAGTTAAATTAATCATTGCCGACCATTATTATTTTCAGGATTTGGCCATGGAGGTACCGAAAGCCACAAGTTTTAAAAGTTAAATTAATTATTAAACTGTTATAAGATATAATACGATGTTTATATATAATTATTATGTTAACTCATTATATTAAAGGCTTTCTTAGTTTTTACTTATTGTTACATCTGTTAGACATTTCTTTCTTTTTACTATCACAATCACAATTTGTATATTTTAAATTAAATTTATTTTTCTCTATTGACCAACTAGGATACATTACTGCTAAACATGGACCAAAATATGGAAATAACATGAGACACATACAATAATTGGAAAATATTATACACTATTTTCTTTTGAGTTGATATTCAAATCTTTGATCATGAATGTTTGATTAAATTGGTTGATAACCCCACTGGTGCTTTTGTTCTTGTCAAGACATTCCATTCAGTACATAACCACAGCCTTGATTAAATGATCGGTGAACACATGGGCCCTGCTTCTCGAAATCTTAACTAAAATCAATAATTTAGTAGATACTTCAATTTTGATTGTAAAATAACTAAAATCAATCTAATAATATTATCCATCAAATTACTAAAATTAGGATTTTATCTTATTTAAAACTTCATGAAACGGGCCCCTGTTACACAGAACGACAATGAAGAGACTAGCGTATTGCCCTCAACAATGTCCCACATAGTCTATGGTACGCGAGGTTCCAAAGGGAACATAACTTGATCCCAATATGTTTGAAATCTAAAATGTTTTATCAGTGTGAAATTTGTTTATTAAATATATTTTTCAAAGAATAAAGTTGGTTATTGTGAAAATTCCTGTTTCTCTTATTATAATTTATTTTATATAATTGTTCATAATTGATTATTACCTTGGGGCCGTGGTGGCTTAGTGAGTAAGGTGATGGCTCGCTAACATGGAGGTCCCGTATTCGATGCCGGTGTTGGCTGAGAAAGTTCATTGGGTTTTTCGACGTGTTCCCCCAGGTCAGAGGGTATAGCAAGGGGCGTGTAGTCGTTCAGATGGGACACAAACAGGTCCCATGTACACATTGACGTGCACGTAAAAGAACCTCTGGCAGTTGGATTTCGATATAAAGGTAGACCACCGTATTAGCCGAGTCGGAGTAGAACAGGATGAAGATTTCATTTTTATACGCCAACATTTTCATGTGGACGTATTACGTCGTCGCCCCTGTCCGTCCGCCCGGACGTCCGTCCGTCCACAATTGTTCATGGACTCTCTAGAGGTCACAATTCTTGTCCGATTTTGACGAATCTTGAAATATAGATTCATCCCCAAAAGATCTCGGCTGCTCTTGATATTGGCATGTATCGAATCAAAACTTCATGGATTATGGCCCCTGATTGTACGATTGTGTGAATTGTGGACCCTATAGAGGTCACAATTTTGAATCGATTTTGATGTAACTTGACATGCATGTTTATAACCCAAAGATCTTGGTTTCTTCGATATTTGCGCCTATCGGAACGTAATTTCCTGAATTATGGCCCCTGATTGTCCGAAAAATCACATATTTTAGCTTGTGGGACCTCTGGAGGTTCGAATTTCGGAAAAATCGGACCTAAATTGCCATACAAAATGGCCGACGTTCGTACGCGAATACTGTTTAAAAATAGTATGTCAAGGTCGTGCACCCTGTAGACGTCACAATTTTAATTCGATTTTGATGAAACTTGAAATGCATGGATATTTCCCAAAGATCTTAGTTCCTTTTGATATTTGCGCATATCGGATCGTAACTTCCTGAATTATAGCCCCTGATTATACGCAAAATCGCCTTTGTCTGGCTTGTGGTCCCTCTGGAGGTCACAATTATTATCCGATTTTAAAAATCGTTTGATTGTATCACCGTTACGCCTTAAGTAAGGTTAAGTTCGAATTTTGGAAAAATCGGACCAAAATTGCCATACAAAATGGCCGCCGTTCTTACGCGAATACTGTTAAAAAATGGTATATCAAGGTTGTGGACCCTGTATAGGTCACAATTTTAATTCGATTTTTATGAAACTTGAAATGCATGGTTTGTTTTAATAATTGCGCATATCGGATCGTAACTTCCTGAATTATGGCCCCCGATTATAGGCAAAATCGCCTTTGTTTAGCTTGTGGTCTCTCTGGAGGTCACAATTATTATCTGATTTACAAAATCGTTTCATCATGTCACCGTTACACTCTAAGGAAGGTTGAGTCCAAATTTCAGGAAAATCGGACCAAATTACCATACAAAATGGCCGCCTTTCGAACGCAAATACTGTATTAAGATGGTATATCAAGGTTGTGGACTCTGTGGAGGTCACAATTTTAATTTGATTTTGATGAAACTTGAAATGCATGGTTATAACCCAAAGATCTTGGTTCCTCTTCTTATTTGCACATATCGGATCATAACTTCCTGAATTGCCCCCTGATTGTCCGAAAAACCCCTATGGTCCCTCTGAAAAAAACGTTTCACTCTATCACCGATACACCCTACGGAAGGTTTAGTTCGAATTTCTAGAAAATCGGACCATAATTGCCAGACAAAATGGCCACTGTTTGTACGCGAATAGTGTAAAAATATGGTATATCAAAGTTGTGGACCCTGTAGAGGTCACAATTTTAATTTCGATTTTGATGAAACTTGAATTGAATGTTTATAACCTAAAGATTTTGATTATTTTTGGATATCTGCGCATATCAAATTGTAACTTAATGAATTATGGCCTTTGATTGTAGGAAAAATAACTTTGAGTTTAGCTTGTTCTCTATCTATCTCTCGAAAATGTGGGCGTATCCAGCCTGGCAGTGCCAGCTTACTATCTTTTGATCATAATTTCGCCAATGAGTCAATAGCTGAGGGTGATGTCGCAGAAAATACTTCTTTTCTTTATCTTGGCGTACGCGCCTTTCATGTTGGAGGAAACGGGAATTTCCGGAGCAACCCCACGATTTTGAGAAGGCGCCCCGATATCCAAGCCCGAAACGTGACACTCAAAACCTCCATCCCACCATATATAAAACACACAGTTTAAGACCCTCTGGACTTTGAAATCCCCCCCCCCAAAAAAATCTACTCCAGTAGAAGGGACCAGGCCCGAGGCTAGTGCCCCCCCCCCCAATGGCCGTTCCTTTCGGAATATTTCTGTCTGCGTCGGAAAAAAATCGCTGGTTAGCTATCTCGCATTTTCGCCGGGAGAGAGTTATAGTACGACATATCCTCTCAAATTCGGCCGAGAGATAGTTAATGTCGGCTGGAAACTCTTAATTTTCTGACACATTCCCCACCTGCATGTCATAGAGGCTTAAATTCGCTCTTTTAGCTTCTAATTTTCGTGCTCTCTCCTCCTCCTGCTTACGGCAGTCGGTGATGACCTTCGTTCATTGATTTTTTGTCGTCGGAAATTTATCTTCCTCGCCCCCCTATGTCGGCTAAATTTTGGTTTCTGGCTTCGGGCCTGGAAGGGACACATCGACTTGTGGGCTGACAGGTGATTTATGTCCCAATTTGTGTCCACTTGGTAAACAAACAATACAGTACAGCGTAACAGATCAATTAGATTAAACAAAGCTCTAATAGTACATGTAAGAACAGATGGGCCGCAAAACAAAATCTTCAAGATAAACCTGCAGACAAGACGGAATACATTACAATCCATTGCAAGAAATATACAAACATCATAATATGCATATGTCAACGTTGTAGTGTATAATGACAACCCCGGCTACCACAACCTGAAACATTTATTATCAGCGATTAACCAGGGAATAACAGAATATTGCAGGAAAAACTATCAAAACGTTGGATAATCGCCACATACGGAATCTTTTTTATCACCTGTTGGACGACACTGCGACGCAATAGTTTTGCCATCTTTAAATATATTGTATAGATTGTCCGAGGTTTTAAGGAAGACCTAGATCAAGGAGACGGTCGGTGTTAGTAACTGAGACAGACCGATTTCGATAGATTTCGCACAGAGTGGAAGATTTGAGTCCCGACCCTTTCTTGTTTTGATTATTCCAACTTTCTTAAAGGTCAAGGTTAAAGGGGGCTGTTTATTGGGAATGATTAAAGAAATATCAGACGCTATCGCACTTTCGAACACCTAGTGCTTCCTGTGGTTGTAGTGTGTAGTCATCGATAGTCACCCCGCAGGGCCGTATGTAGGATTTTAAAAGTTGGGTTGCAGCAGAGTATTGGGTGCCAATATAATGTCCAAGTTACTCATATTTATCATAATGAAGTGTATCATTATATAATTGAAATACTGTTTGAGGGGGTAGGGGCGGGACGCCATTTCTCGAGGCGCCTTTTTTTCGGGGGGGGGGGCAATGTACCCCCTGCGCCCCCGCTAGATATGGACCTGAGTCACCCTTGACATTCCCTGGAAATGCCATCTCCGACCACAACAGACCGTTTCATTGGCTAATTGCTCACATCAATCAGAACGCCTATTATATAACAACTCTTCCAGATCCTAGTGTAACGAGGACAAGCAAAATGAAATTTTGAACTATAAAAAAAGAAACGAAAGGGGGTCGGTATTTTAATCACAGGCACTTGAAGTCAAGTCAAGGCAGATTGGGTTCAATATGTGGAAAAGTGCGATGAGTTTCCCTATTTCTAGGAAATATAAAATAATATGCTTAAAGGGACAATAACACTCTTGCTGGCTTGACAGGTCCAGAAATTTTGTTTAGCCTTATTCTAACATGTTTAAGTGTCCTACCTGTTGTGTAAATTATCCATTACATCCTATTTTACTTGTTCAGAGGGTTCGAAAATATGTTTAAATCCAAGTTGCATTTGAAAGTGTTTACGTAAAGCTTTTCAACCATGTTGTTGAATTTTCCCAATTTTTAAAAGTAGGTGTGTTTAGATGAAATTTTTATCATTTATTAATTCAAATATTGTAAAATAGTAGAATTTGTTGATCAGAAAAAAGATTGGACATATTATTCAGTTACAACAAGAGTGGTATTGGGGCTTTAACTTATATAAATCATTCACTCAAATATTTTTTTGCTATGAAAATTAATTGAAAAGATACCCCAAGAAAAAGACTCACAGCGAGTTTGATTAGGTTTTATATGTGATATAGGCGGTGAATTTTATTATAGCTGAGATATATAGCATAATATTCTTAATATACTTAAAACACTCACACAAATATCATTTATTTTATGAACATTGAAAAACATATACCGGTACAAAAGTTGTGAATCATAAGAATTGATTTGGAGCTGACTATCCGTAAGCGTCTACTGTGATAACAGTCCCGGGCCTGTTATACACTTTACTCCGAATTAAAAACAACTAACAACAAGGGAAACAACTCAATGGACCAAACAGGCGCAAAACAAAACTGCCTTTCGATTTCAAATTTCACTGCCGAACATAATTTAATACAATAGAACAATTGGAAATAAATCACTTTATATACAGTGATGTAGGGCGGTGGAACTGACAAAGACAGCTGTCTAGTCGTTCGGGTGGGACGGTAAAAATGAGGTCCCGTGTACACTTTGGCGTGCAAGTAAAATATCCCTTGGCAGTTGGCATTCGATATAAGACTAGGCCGTAGCGCCGCTGCCCGGGCAAAATTCCGCTCATAGCACACTGTATGGCATTTGTCCGTTTTCTATAGCCCAATTTAGGAGCAAAACAGTGGGACGTTTAACCCCATTTCATTTCATAAACTATTTCCGTTTATTTAGGGTTCCATAGAGTCAAGGACTAGACCTATTCGCCCTTTAAGGTCCGTGGGTTTGTGTGTTCATTTTACACCTTTAAAATGTTTCATTATATACATAGTAAGATATTAAATAATCATTGTTGAATGTTTGTGAATATATTATGGAATTTCGGAGTAGGGCACGTGTGTTTGTGGGAAATATCCTTGAATGAGCTAACAACCTGTAAGCACCTTTCATGGTACTCTGTTTGATATTACACATATTTCTTGTTCTTGTGTAGCTAGTGTGTTTGTCCTGTTAACAGAGCGTGGACGTGGTCGAGTAATATGGGGTAATCTACGTCTAGCACACAAACTTCTGAACTCTCTCTGAAAGTGAGTGTTGAGGAAAGCGTAGATTATCGGGTTGACGCAACAGTTAGTGTATCCGATGAGCTGCAGTACCGCCTGTCTGGTACGGAATGTTTCTTCCCTTTCCACGTACACCCCCACAAGCTGGGCAGTAAAAAACGGCAACCAAAGGACAGCAAAAGCCAAAACCAGGAGCATCAGCATTTGTATGATTTTCTTCTTCTGCTTCACACCTCGTCCGTGGTTTCGTGGATTCTCCAACATATCACCTATCGGATGTTGAATCCACAGCCGATGTGCAATCGCCCCGTACGATAATACCATTATAATAAGGGGTGTTGCATAGACGAGGACGTAAACAGCAATCGTTACAACTTCTGGCCTCTCAAAGTGTTCCCGACACAGTTGTGCGATGCCTTCGGGCATATGGGTGGAGTAGTCGAGTTTAAGCACTATGTCAATCTGCTCAGCTCTTACTTGTGGACAAACGATAAGAAGTGAAAGTATCCACAATGACAAAATGGCAACACTTGCAACTTTCTTGGTGTGAACTTTCCTGGATAGTTGTTGACGGCATATGACGAAATACCTGCAATTCCAAAAGAATGTAACTGCATCATATAAATAAAAAAACTTATTCATCGATGTATCCTGTTTGCCAACACGAAATGGGGTTTAACGTCCTATTTTTCTGCACTAGCCGGACTATGAGCGACATTGTGTCCGGTCAGCGTCGTGTTTGACTATGAACGTCTTCATCGGCCCAATATGCAGAGCAGTAGGACGTTTAACCCCATTTCATTTCATCAAGTAGTGGTAAATATAAATCTGTTATCTTTTTACAAGTGTAAATCTAAAAATCGATGCCATTAACACGACAACAAATATGTTATTTTAGTGTTGGCATAGATACCAGCGCACATGCAAATAATGCATTAAGTAATTGTCGCTTTTAGGCTACAACCAGACTCTCGTCAGTGGCAATCAGTCGCAAAAAATATCTCCACTCAGAACACAATACCGATTCTTCGTCCTCTTAAAAACAATATGTTTTAACAGCTTGGATTTAGAAAACTACTTTGAGGACAGCAATGGTTTGTCGGAGATGGCCATCTTTTTATTAACGCACATAGTTACGATCGTCGAAGCGTCCAGGCAATATTCTGTTGTACTTAGAGAATTTGTATGCAATTTAGTAGAACGATACTGCATTAAGCCAAATATTTTGAGGTACCTTATTCTCCACAACCTAAAAACGGTCAGCAACAGTATTTGAGCAAGATATGGGAATTGTGATATTTCATTAAACGAATTAGGGGTACAAATCTAAAATATTTCTGGAAACAAGAATTAAAGAATCGACGAGAACTTGGATATTTTACCGGTTTAGTCATTAACAAATCTTACAGAAAAGAAGGTGGTTGTTGGAAATTTAAACATCTATGTTGATCAAAAAAATAAATATTTTACCTGTCCAGTGCAATCACGGTCAATGTTAGAATACTAGCTGTAACAACCACTCCTTGTATATAGTTCGAAAATTTACACAAAAATAGACCCATCTTCCATTCATTTGTGATAAAGAAATTCAGTTGAAACGGCATGTTTAATAGCGAAATTAACAAATCCGCCACAGCTAGAGACAATATATACATATCCGTCACTGTTAACTTGGTTCTAGCTTTACTTACAACAACGATGACAGTTACATTACCAATAACAGCCAGCAAGATGATCAGACAATATACCACTTTAAACGCATTGCGTATTTCTAACGATAAAGGACTTGGTAAAATATCGTTGTTTGATAGTGTAAACGATATATTGTCAATGGTCATATTATCAACCACGATATAAAGACTGTCGTTATCCACCATGGTAGTATTTTCCTTATTAGTACCTCAATGAACTTTTGTTTTCAAATCATGAATTTACACTTGAAAAAGATTCTAGTATTAAAACTTCATATAACCCTGATGTACTGTGTTTAGGTGATTTGGACGCCTCTCAAACTAAATCGTTTCGCGGTTTTCTTGTTCAGGTTGCTATTAAATAAGATCATCTGAGTTGCACCTTTTGGTTGAATAACCAGAACCTCCCATAGCTGTTCCCAATACTACTATAGCTCTCTCTGATATGAACCACTACAGAAGAGAGTTTCAGATATAAACCGGTCATCTACAAAGTTTTCCAGAAGTGGCTAAATAATCCTGCCTAACGACCGTCGCGACCAGATACTGACTCCGTCTGTCGGTTTTGAGTGGGTATACGTCATTATGTGATAAGGAAATTTATTAATGAATATCGTTCCATACAATCTCCATATAAGCATATCGAAATACAAGATTATAAAAATACATGAATTAGCCTGTAGATGCTGCTGTGACGGAAGCCTACCCTAACTCCCCGTTTCCGTCAATAGATGGCCCATATCTAATTATTTAACTAGGTCGGGGAGCTAGCTGACCGTTGTTCCTAGATCTACGTACTCCACGATTTGTGTTCTAAAGGGCACTATTCAAGTTTGCCCTAGCAACGTGAAAATGTGTATCGGAGATTAATGTTGTCCGCAAAAAATTGTATTAAACCATCTTTTCAGCGATAAACCCTTGGGGATGTGCAACTTAAGAATCGGCTATCAGGGTGCTCCCACCAGTCATAGTGTCAATTTTGTTCGCGAGTTTAGGAACAACGGACAGCTAGCCCCCCGACTAGATTCTAACGCGCCAATCCCTTATTCGTAGAGCATTTGGTGCTTTGTTCTTCTGGAAGAGGCCGTGTGACACGAATATTATCAAGTCATAAATTTTAATAACCTCAGATAGTGTAAATCCTTGCTCCCGAATAATGTCTGTGTATACATGAATCCAAATTGGTCGAAAATACCCAATAGCAATATGTCTTCAGTAGACTAACAATCTACGGCTTAAAGGACAATATTGGTGTCAGTCATTAGTATAATGTTATAGAAGTGATTAAATACATTCCAAATATAATTTTAATACAGAGATCATTGCTACTGAGATGTGTAACACAAATATACGGGAAGTGACGAAAACATGACAAACACGAGTGATTGAAGTAACGAGCGATAACAGACACACGATCGAATTTCGGATGATAACTTCCTGAATTATGGCCCCTGATTATACGAGCTTGTGGTCCCTCTGGAGGTAACAATTATTATCCGATTAAAAAAAAACGTTTGATCATGTCATGGCTACACCGTAATGATGGCTGAGTTCGAATTTCGTGAAAATCCGACAAAAACTGCCAGAAAAATGGCCGCCACTTGTACGAGAATAGTGTAAAAATATGGGATATCAAGGTTGTGGACCCTGTAGAGGTCACAATTTAATCTGATTTTGATGAGACGTTAAATGCATGTTTATAACATAAAGTTCTTGGTTTCTTTCGATATTTGCGTATATCGGAACATAACTTCCTCAATTATAGCCCCCGATAATACGAACAATAACCATTTTTAGCTTGTGGTCCCTCTGATTATCCGATTTTCAAAGCCGTTTGATGATATCCTCGATACACCGTAATAAAAGTTGAGTTCGAATTTCGTTTAAATCGGATCAAAATTGTAAAAATGAATAACCACCACTTGTACGCGAATATATGGTATATCATGGTTGTGGTCATAGAGATCACAATTTTAATTCGTTTTTGATGCAACTTGAAATGCATGTTTATAGCCTAAAGATCTCGATTCCTATCCATATTTGCGCATATCGGATCGTAACTTCCTGAATAATGGCCCCTGATTGTCCGACAAACCGCCCGTGGCTCCTCTGGAGGTCACAATTATTATCCGATTTTTAAAAAAAAACGTTTGATTATATCACCATTACACTGTATTGAAGGTTGAGTTCGAATTTCGTGAAAATTGGACTAAAATTGCCAGACAAAATGGCGCCCCTGTCCGTCCATAATACAGGTCACAATTCTTATCCGATTTTGACGAAACTTAAAATATAGGTTTGTCACCAAAGGATCTCAGCTGCCCTCGATATTGTCATGTATTGGATCAAAATAGAGGTCACACTTTTGAACCGATTTTGATGAAACTTGAAATGTATGTTTATAACCCAAAGATCTTGACTCCTGGCGATATTTGCGCATATCAAATTGTAACATAATAAATTATGGGCATATCCTACCTGGCATCCGCCGGTCTATTTTTGGTTAAGTAGTCAGTGCGCTTGTAATGTCATGGTCAAGTGGTCCAGATAACGAATGCATGTGTTGTCAACTGTGAGCCAAGCTTGTTACCCAAACTTTAGCCCACACGTATTGTTTAAGTAATGGTTGCATTCAGGAAACGACAGTAATTTCGTTATGCTGACATAGCTTATATTATTTTGAAGAGTTCGGTTCTAAGGTGTAAAATCAGTAGAAACTATTATGTTAGTGACCACATAATTTGACTTTTTTTTCTATGGTATATGTTACGTCTGATTTGACGTTTCACCCTTTTTAATATTGGGGAGGGGTGGATGGCCGAATTGTTAGCACGTGTGCGCTGTATTTGATTCCCCGGTTGCACGTGGCAAGGTGCAAGGACGCCTGTCCAACCTCGTGGATTTTCTCCGGGTCCTCCGGTCTCCCTCACTGCTAAAGACCCTTACGCTCAAGCGAATTGTTGAATGACCTAGATTGTGTCGAATGGACGTGAAACCTCATTTCTCTCTCTCTTTAATGTTGACGTATTAAAGTCTTTTTCTGTTGATTAGAGGCACTTATCACAAATAAAATCATATAAAGCATTACTCGGCAACGATTAACAATAAACAATACTGGTATTGTTACTAGGTTATCATATAAACTTAATTGGAAAAACGCAAGGACACACAACCTTGTGTAAGCGTTAAAGAACTTTCTAGGAATCGGGCCTGGCGTATTCCGCCAAACATAACTGATTTGAAAATTAAATTAAAACGGAAACATTGAGCCCGGTGTATAGCTAGTGTTATTAATAGCCTATACAAGGAAGTTAAATCACACAACATTACTATGTAATTCCACCCTGCTATACCAGAAAATTAAAAACTCGGGGAATATAGTTCATCATACATACAATATGGTGGTGGCGCGCATGCGCGATGGTAAGGACGTGTTCGATCGAAGCTCCGTTAAATCCTTTAATATTGAACTAAAACACAAATTATTATGCCTAAATAACGACTACTTACAACGTATTCATCAAATTCTATGCCAAACTAACGAAAATGTCAGCAATATCAACTTTATAACCAAGATACAATATCCAACTCCGGACCACACAGGTGAGATCAAACCAAAATTGCGTCCTCCGGGATCTCTCACTCGAAGTCAAAACAATCAAGGATGGTGTCATCCTTGTGCTTCTTCATTTATGCCATTATCATTCTACTCATATGCATAACCAACCAACCAAATAGGCCTATTAGATACCCAAAGCAAAAAAACTAATTTTTTACGGAAAGGGAACACGAACTTGGGTCTAATCTGTGGAAATCTGTAGTAAAAGATATGATCACTTACAGAAATCAAATGTATCATGGTTATCTTGTAAATATGACAGTATCAACGTAGATTCATTCACTTTTCATGCATATTAACTTGAAACCTCCAATGTATTATTAGATGACTACTCTGTGACATCCACAAACACAAGCTTTTCACCCAACGTGTTTAGCAGCCCTAAGTCTAATATTTTGCTTAAAGGTAAAATACCAACCAGGAATTACCCATTTAGAAACATCCCGCGCTCTAGTAATACTAGCAACCCCCTGTCTCATCTGAAATAAGACAAAGTTCATCTTCTTCAAACTACACAAAGCAACGCTCAACTATATCAATCACTACCTCTATTGGTAACCTAGTCCCATCAAAACAGAACTACTGGTAGTCAACTGCCAATCACTGCAGAATACATTGGCATAATTCCAAACAACTATATAAAACCTGATGTAATTATAGGTACAGAATCATGGCTTAGTTGTGATGTAAAGACAAGGGAACTCTTTCCTGAAGAATACACAGTGTACAGAAAGGACAGGGACACCCACGGAGGTGGGGTATTTATTTATGTGAAAACTATTTACCCCTCCTCACATATCCCCAACCCTGATGATATAGGTGAAATCTTATGGGTCGTAGTACAGCTACAAGGGGCTAAACGAATGAATATATGCCCCTTTTACAGACCACCTTCAAGTGATGAGGATTCTATTATCCCCTTAGATAAATCGCTCCAACAAATATATCTGGATCAGAATATAAACATTTGATATTAACCGGAGACTTCAATCTCCCCAACATAAACTGGGACACTGTCTCCACAGTATCAGTATCGGCGCAGTGTAAAACTCACAATGCATTATTAGATACCCACTATTTAACTAATGTGCAAAAGTATCCGACAAGATTGGACAACGACCTAGACGTATTTATCACCAGCAACCCATAACTCGTCAAGCAAACTTAAACAGGTCCCTTGGGGCACTCCTGACTCGACTCACACAGATGAAGATGCGTTGCACTCTACCACGATACACAGAGTTATTTTAGTTAAGGAATTAATCCATGTTAAGGGTTCAGTGTTGACACCATAGCTTTCAAGTTTATATAGGAGTTTCTTATGAGGGACTGTGTCGAACGCCTTACTGAAATCTAATATGGCTTTGTCGACTTGTTGTTTTCTATCATACATGTTCATGATATCACGAGTTGTGATTAAGAGATGTGATTAACAAGAATGTTTACAACGGAAACTGTGTTGTAAATTGGTTAGGATATTATGGTTCTCAAGATGAGTCATTAAATCAACAGTTAGGATATTTACAGACGACTGCCTACTCTACAGAGCCATAAACACCCCCTGCATACCATTATCAACCACAACCCGACCTACATTCCCTGGAAATTTGGGCCAAAGAATGGTGAATGTCATTCAATGCTAAGATCTAAAAAACCAAGCACCTACATCTACCAACTATGTGATACCATTTTCGAAGAAGTAGACAATAACCCATACCTAGGAGTAATCATAAGTAATTCATTGAAATGGAGTAAACATATAAAAATATCTGTTAACAAAGCTCATTCGACAATGGGATTCCTTAGGCGTAATCTACGCAAGTGTCCTAGATCTCTTAAAATCACAGCTTACCAATCTCTAGTACGCTCAGTGTTGGAATACTGCTCATCAATATGGGACCCGCACAGTCAGACGGTCATTCTATCCATTGAGAAGGTATAAAGATCCGCTAGACGATTCATAACATCGGATTACTCACGTGAAAGCAGCGTCACTAAGATACTTCTGGTTGTGGGTATAAAACCGCCACGAGAACGCCCGTGAGATCATAGACTAGTATTATTCTACAAAATAGTAAATGAACTAGTGGCCATACCGAACGACCCTATACCTATTCCAAGTGTTTCTAGAACATGGAAAACTAACCTAAAAACTATAAACAGATTCAGTGTTATAGTGAACTATTCAGACAGTCCTCCTTTCCAAGAACCATTACAGACTAGAATCAACTTCCAGACGAAGCAGTCCTAGCCACATCGGTGGAGGCTTTCATCTCGTATATACGAGAACAACAAACGCATGCGCAGCCCCACTTTGAGTGCGTCTGGTTCATCATACAGATACAGATATTGTTTGCAAGAAATGATGGCTGTGTTGTCACATTAACGACTCTCATAACTTTTCTGTATGTTAATCAATGATTGAAATGACCAGTTACTAGACTTACCAAAAACAATATTCGTTGTTGTCGCAACACCGAGCACATCTGTGTTTTGTTCTAGAAATACTGGGGCATGAAGATGCTAGAATAAATGTTGATAATGTTATGTGTAATTTTATTATCACAGGTCTGAAATATCAGGTATGGAATTAAATCAATTGTGTTTGTTTTTAATCCGATTGATTAAAAATTTCTTACCAAATGCCATAAGATATGTTCTCGTTCGAAAATATAGCTTATTCAAATTGTGTCTGTAAGAACATCAAAGACTGTGAATTGCGCAGACCGAATGAATGTTATTATGATCGGTGAATAAACAGCCCACGGTCATAATAAATGTTTTTAGACAAACAAACATTTCTAACTTTTGTATCAAAAGGAATTTTAGACAACAGTCTGGAATTAGTAGAATGAGGCTCTAATGATTCACTACCAAACTATATGTCTTTTTATTAAATAAAAAGAAGAACAAAGGTGCATTGTACTAATATTATTATAATGACAATAGACGCCTACTTTCATACATTGTTATATTATAGACTATTTGTCATCCGATCCTCAAAAACAACCCCAATCCAGTAGACATGGTACAAGGGTTAATCAGCGAAATGGATGTGTGAGATGTGTTGTAGACGTTTGGGAAAGTAGACGAGGGGAAACGTGTAGGGAGTGATAGTTAGATGTATTATGAATGGTTAGAGTGGCTGTGGTGTTACGGTGAATACTATGCCGCCACCGTAACACCACAGCTTTATGATTTGTTAGACAGGAGTGATGTAATAAGTCTGACAGTAATAAATAACATACATGTATTTCTGATTTTATTGTCGTCTTTTCCCACTTGCACTGGTTGTACTAGCTGACGAAGACAGCTCGGGCGGCGATTGTTCGACTCCGGGCTGCTCTGTCAGTATCTAACGAACGCATTTAGTTCGCGCACAACTTTTAAAAACCGAATGTCAGTATAGTATAATATCCCAGATTTTGGTACATGTAAAAGAAAAAGAAATAGTGCCCGTGCGCGTGCCAGTAATAGAAAAACTAAGAGTTCGCGCATTAAAATGCACGAACGTACCAGGCGCTAGGTCATCAAGGAAGTTGAGATTCATAACTAGTTTATGGGCGGGGTCTTCAATAGATCGTTTCTCCTCTTCTTCCGAATAATATCCAGTCTTTCAGAAGCCTGCTCATCCAGGAGATCCAGAACAGTGTCTGGTTGTTCGGATGGGGTAAAACGTGGTTGAACATAATTATTCTCCATTCATTAAGTAATCTTTTGTTAAGCCATTTTCGACTGAGTGGTTTCCATATTTAGAGATTCATAATTTCTCAAGACGTTTCGTTTCATTTGTTCTAGCTTTAAATTACATTTTCTGAACAGTTTCCGTTAACAACGCCCCATTTCTAAAGGATATAATATAATAATTGTTATCAAGTCTAGAGCAAACAGCGACTTGAATTCTTAATCAAGGTGCTTTGTTATCGATTTCCTTTATTCTGAATAATGTAAATTAGCCAATTGGTTTCAAGATGGATTTAATTCTACATTAGTCGAGACAGTGGCGGCGCTAGCCGCCGGTGGTTGGAGGGGCAAGGCTGGGGCAAAGTCCAAGGTTAAGGGGGCAAAGGCACGAGCTTCAAATAGGGATAGGGGGGTCCCCCCAGAAATATTTTGCAAAAACAGACTGCCGTAAATGCAGCCTGGTAGTATTTCAGGCACTGGTCGTTGAGATAAAGTGTCAAACGAACGGATTTGCGAACCTCGACGAAATCCACTCACAAGTGCCAGAGTAGGGAGTCCTTGGGACCTCCCAAAGAAATTTTTGAAAAATAGACTGTTGGAAATGCTGTCTGGGAGTATTCAGGCACCGATTGTAGAGATATATAGATCTGATCAGATACCGCCTGTCGGCTGATCACTAGTCTATCCGACCCCAGAGAGGAAAGTGTCAAATGAACGGACTTGCGAACCTCAACAAAGCCCCCGAAAATTTGAAACGCAGTATCTGGCAGTAATTCAGGCACTGATCGTCGAGATAAAACAAGCTTACCAGATACCTCCTGTCGCCATATCACTAGTTTATCCGACCAGAGAGGAAACTGGCAAACCGACGGAGTGAGTGAATTAAATTGAATGAATATTTTCGCCACAATATTTTATTAAATAAGCTGCCGGAAATGCATTCTGGCAGTATTTCAGATACTGGTCTTCGAGATAAATAGAGCTGACCAGATACTGTTCGTCGCGTAATCACCAGCATATCCGAAAAAAGAGGGAGGTGTCAAACGAACTGATTGAGTGTATCAAGTGAATGCATATTCACACCGCGTTGAACCTATACCCAAAAAACTTTTTAAGTGATTCATTTGTTATTGTTTAGAGTTTGTGATGCGTTTCGGTAATCAATACCTTCTACGGTGATTAAATCTCACATCCCTACTCTGTCAGAGAGTGATTTCTTACAAGCCCATCCTGCTGTAAACCTACTATAAATTATTTAGAAATTATTGGGGGGGGGGGGCAAACAGAGGGCATACCAGATAATTGGGGGGGGGGCAAATGCCCCCCCCCCCCCTTGGCGCCGCCCCTGAGTCGAGATAATTTTAATAATAGGAATAACATTGATATAGGTAATGTATTAACCGTAATTAACCTTATTGTTATATTACAATACCATTTACCTATTTTCAGATATGGCGATGGCAACATAATTGCTTAACACTTTTATAGTGCTCACACGATTGGCCAGCGCTATATGGAAATCGACCCTATTTTGTTTTATTTTTGAGGGTGTTCAGATTTCAAGTAACATTCGAGCGTATAACATAACTAAAAAATCAAATTCTTTGTCTCAACTAGGAAGTCGGTCAGATTCAGACTGACGTTACATCAATAGCTCAGCGGTGGTTCGCGTTGTCAGATTTCCAAAACAAAGAGCTGTAGGAATAGGATGAAGCTGGCTATTTAACCACGAGTCGGTATCATTTCTTAAGAGTGACTATATATATATATATAGCATATTAAGGTAAAGCCAGACACTTAAAGAATAATTGTTATGACATGTATAATCGATATAGGTTTTTTTCTTTTCACTTCGCTGATATCTCCGTATGTAACTTTTAAAAGTTGTATTACGATATAACATAGACTCATGTAATTGATCCCGATTGATCAATTAATTATCCTCTATAAATGGAGACATGAAAAGGGAAGTCTTTGTCTCATAATCAGTACATAATGAGGATGCACGGACGTTAACAAGCGGTAGTTAAATTTAGGATACCATCAAAAGTTATTCATACTAGAAATATACTAAACTAGTCAACGTCTAACCAGTGACAATGAATGTTTCGTGTTCAAACTGTAGCTCCGGCGTATCCGCCATGTCAATACATTCAATGATGGTGGTTTTAGTTGAGATGTTGATAATGGTGGTGATCTGTTGTGGTAACCTGTTGACCATTCTTGCAGTGTGGAGAACCAAGAAACTTCAAACAATTCCCAACCAGTATATTGTTTCTTTAGCATGTGCTGACTTTTTAGCTGGTCTTATACTGCCATACCAAGCAGCTGTGCATTTCCCCGGAGTTCAGAAAATCCTTGACAATAATAAATACCTATGTCTTTGTCGACATGTGGCTTTCTTTGTATCTTTGGGCCAGACAATTCAGTGTATAACGGTGGTTGCAATTGATAGAGTTTTGTACATCGGCTTTCCTATGAAGTACCAACGTATTGCCTCCATATTCCGTGCCAGGGTGATTATAGTTTGGACGTGGATATCGGCAGTATTTCTAGGAACTCTACCACTATACGTTAATAATTGGCAGCCTGGTCGTGGTTGTCATTATACCTTAGTCATCCCTTATTATTACCATACGTACATACAGACTACTATATTTGTGGTATTTTCTATCATAAACGCCTTGTGTTACGGCTACATTTTCTACATCGCTAACAAGCAGCAAAACGCAATCAACCAACAAATGGCCTCAGTTGATGCTACAAGACAGGCAACGAACATGAAAGCAGTGAAGATGTTTTTGACGGTATTTGGAATTTTTTTCGTATGCTTATCCCCGGGAATTTTGGCCCAGAATCTCGGCCATACTATCGGCCTACCAAACGGTGTTGTGGATGTGGCTATTTTGTTGGCGGTGCTAAATTCTGGGATGAATTTCTTTATCTACGCTGTCAAGAATACGGACTTCCGCAGGGCGTTTGCGAATATGCTATGCTGTCGCCATGTATCAGTTTCTCCGGAAACAGACCACACACACGTTAATTCGTTTCGTCGAACTACTACCAATTAGAAAAGATTACACTGAGCAGACATAACCTATATGAACCCCTCGCTTTATAAATGAATTATTACATTTCACATGCTGAAATGCTTACATGTTCCTCAAAGTGTAATTATCGTACCATAGCTCCGAAACGCATGCCAGGCGCTTGATGCCATACATACGTGATGGCGATTTAGTTCTGCATCTTGTGATAAATTGCAGTATAGCCTGCTAAAATTGTAATATGTGATTATTTGGTGTCAAAAATCTAAAGAGTCCTTCAGAGACGGTAAGAAGCAAATTACTGAAATAAACGTGCACCACCCGTTTTCACGTAATAATCTAGTGTACGTCAGTCAAGGGGGTGTTGAACCCTATTCCCCTCTCTGTCTTTATGGATTAATTATTGCAATATGAGTGATGCGTTCGATAAATAACTGAAGAGGATGTTAAACCCCATTCCCCTCTTTGTCTTTATGGATTAAGTATTGCAATATATGTGATGTGTTCGATAAATAATTAATCAGATAATTCTCTAAGTTAAATGTTTAACCATCCTTACATGTAACAACATTTCTAAATTTGCGACCAATTGCTGTGGTGATATCTGTTTCCCGAAACAATCTAGTGTATGTCAAGGGGATGTTAAACCCTATCCCCTCTCTTGTCTTTATGGATTGATTATTGGAATATGTGTGATGTGCTCGATAAACAACTAAGCAGTTAATTTCTCAATGTGTGACCAATTACCATTGCAATATATACGTATATCTGTTTGCGCGATTGGAAAAACAAAATATGTGAAAGTGGACTGATTCATATCTAAGTTAATTAAGAATGTTTTTGTTTTCATGTAGATATAAGTTAAATGTTTAACCATCCTTACATGTAACAACATTTCTAAATTTGCGACCAATTGCTGTGGTGATATCTGTTTCCCGAAACAATCTAGTGTATGTCAAGGGGATGTTAAACCCTATCCCCTCTCTTGTCTTTATGGATTGATTATTGGAATATGTGTGATGTGCTCGATAAACAACTAAGCAGTTAATTTCTCAATGTGTGACCAATTACCATTGCAATATATACGTATATCTGTTTGCGCGATTGGAAAAACAAAATATGTGAAAGTGGACTGATTCATATCTAAGTTAATTAAGAATGTTTTTGTTTTCATGTAGATATAATAATTATTTTGTTCTCTGTCCGTGAAATGATGTGCTATTGTTCGTCATTAGTGCAATACACCATGTGTGAAAATAAATTATTATGTTGTCTGTGGGTTCTCGTAGTTTGATTATTAAATGAGTTTATTATTTATGTTTGTCCTTCACTTCAATGGGGTTAATTTGAATCTACATCTATAGACACCTGTTTATATTTCATCCATTATCGTATATTAAAATAGTTTAAAGGATGCACAACCCGAAATACAAATCATTTCAACTTCAATTAGTTGATGATGTCGGGGTGTGGTCAGTGGCTTGGAATTTCTCGGTGCCTCCTATATACGGGCAATGTTTATTTAGTGTTTGAGATGGCATTTGTGGGCTGGCAAATGAAATCCGGACAACTGTAATTCCCATAACACTTGGTAAAAATTATCTTACGCACCTTTGTATATTATTCGAAATTCAAGGGGAGCTACGCGTTTAATAAAATTTTGGATATTCAGTATAGAATGTTCATGTCTATAATATCCTTCTTTGTAATTTACTGTTTGCAGTATTTAGCTCAATATGGAGCATACAACGCTCATGTCGGTTTTCGTGGTTGATAAGTAAGAAGGATCCACGTTTTTTTTTTACCAATCTCTCGTGTTGTGAACTGTTTACTCCATCTTTTGTGATGCGTTGTTAGCCTCCGTTCCCTGCGAAAACGATCAAAAATGTATCTTTCGGGAGTTTTGATTTTTTAAAAAGTTGTAAGGGTGGATTTTAATACAAATCCTGCTAAGGACTAAGCTTGCGTTTGAAAATCTCTAAACCGCTCATCTCGGTGACTCGACGATGTACCAATTTCGGACTAGCTCAACATTCCTACCTTAAGGCGTGAATTTTGAAATCAATTTGTAAAATTATTTTCATTCATATCAAATATTCATAATAGCAAGCTTTATTGGCTGAAAAGTCTGTCCATCTGGACACATTTGATATACAGCGTTTAAGTCAGAATAATGTCGTCATAAATCTGCTTTTAATCATATCAATAATTGTTGAATATGCATATTATTTTATAAATTCAATCAGTTTAAGCTCTAATACACATAAATGGTTCTCTTTGATAATGTCCAGTGTTTATCTCTGGATAATTTGATTTACTGTAAACTGCTGTATCCTTGCGATCTTCACCTCTCACTCTTTCTTCCTTGACTTTTCGACTTCCTACATTCTTACTTTTTAAAATTATTCTCGTCCACAGACTTCTCGCCCATCGAGTTCTTGCTTCCAGGATTTCCGCTCCCAAATCCTGAGAGAAGTCGAGATTATTAAATGGCCACAACTGGCTCCCATAGTGCCACATCAAACACACCCATACTTCTTTCAGTTGACGACAAAGAATAATCTTGTACCGCCTAGTTAGTAAGTACCACTTTTGCGCGGGTCATGGGACGAAAGATTGTACAAGTTTCTATGTTCTACCAATTTCTATGTTATACCATCTTTCAAAAACCAAGCAGAATTGACAGGCAGATCTCGAGATTCTGTCACATTTATTGTTTATCACAATTGCCCGGAATTGGGAATGGCGCCCTAGGTTTTGACCCCACTCCCTATCCACTGGGGCCTTTTTAAAAATAGAAGGCTTGATTTCGCCTTATCTACGTACATCGCGGTCGTTGGTTCAGGAACATTCGCTAGGACATGCCTGTCAGTATTTGATGCGTACATATAGCGAAAATTAGAATCCAAATTGTGCCATTATAACCACGATCAAACTTTAGGTGAAAATGCTTATAGAGATATGATACTATGGCCGAAAGCCGAATTTTTAAAAAAAAATCTCAAAACAATAAAACTGAAAGAAAACACCGAATCCACGGAGTAAATGTGATGCAAACTATCCGAGGCTACACCTAGAAGTCCACGAAAATGGAAATTGTTTGCTCTATTGCGGGGTTGTTTATGTTTTGTGCATTTTTTTTTATTATCTGCATGTCTGTTGTAGCGTTCGTTCTCTTGTGGGAATCGGGCATCACTTGCGTTTTACTACTGGGAAGACGCGGTGGCTCGGTTTATCAGACATTGGCTCCCTAACATGGATGTCCTGTGTTCGATCCCGTTGTTACATACAGCCTTTCGGGTTTTAATTGAGCAAATAAGACTATATCTACTTCTTGTTATATCCGTATCCCGTGTTTTTTTGTAATAAATACTAGACATGAAATTGAATAAGGTTTAACGTCCTACTCGTCTAGGGGCTGGATGGCCGAATGGCCGAATGGTTAGCGTGCGCGCGCTTTTTATAATAAAGCCTGCCATTGGGTCAACTGGCGTGGTTTCGAATCCCCGTCTGTATATGGCAAGGAGTAGGGTCGCCTGTCCAACTCGTGGGTTTTCTCCGGATATTCCGGTACCCACTGCTAAAGACCCCTACGCGCAAGCGAATTATTGAAATAAAATTGGATTATATGTTAGTCCCGAAATAACCTAGTTTGTGTCGAATGGACGTTAAACCTCATTTCTCTCTTGGGGGGGTTGGGATGGCCTAGTGGTCTAGACTGCCGCTCCGACCTCTAGCTGGCCGGCCACCTCTGGCTTGCGGCTGAGGTTTCGAGCCCTGGTGTGAGCGTATGTGGCATGGAGATAGGGGCGCCTTCTCAACCTCGTGGGTTTCCTCCGGGCACACCGGTTTCCTCCCACTGCCTAAGACCCCTACGCAAAAGCGAATTATTGAAATAAAAAAGTAAACCACATGTTAGTCCCGAAATGACCTAGTTGTGTTGAGTGGACGTTAAACCTCATCTCTCTCTCTCTCTTCGACTGGCTAATGAAGACGGCCATTTACGCCATACATATAGTGGACTATGACCTACTCTTATATTGAATTCTAAACGTTACAGTTCTTTTTTATGCCCGGCCACATACACAAAAACTCGTTTTGTCTCATCCGAATGACTAGACGCCCTCCACCCTGAAAAATTATGGACTCCTTTACAGATCGATACCGGGATCGAATCCCGGACCTTATATTACCCACTGAACCTTCCCCGGGGGCCTGGCAACAAGGTGCGGCGTGTATAGTCTTTCGGATGGGGCAAAACCCGAAAATGTCGTAGTATAACTGGCGTGCAAAATTGCCCTCACAGTACACTGCATGGCGTATGCCCACCTTTATTACATTAGCCCAGTCGAAGCAGAACAGCAGGAGATTAAACACCATTTTATATCTTTTTAATGCGTCCCGCTTACATCAGATCCGAATTTAGATTTTATCGGTCCCTGATCAATAGGTTACATTTTAAAAAATGATTACAGTTGTGTTTGAATTTAAACATTTCCTTCAAACTGAATTAACTTTTTCCGCGGAGTGGGTGATTTATTATTTACAGTTGTATTTGAATTTAAACATTTGCTTTAAGTATCATTTCTTTTAAATACTATAATTCAGCATTGAATTAACTATTTCCGTGGAGTGGCTGATTTATTATTGCAGAACCACTGGCCAATTAGAATCCCGTATCGTTATTGAAACTTTTTTGGCCCCAAATCGCTTATAAATCGGTATCAGTAATGATTTAGGAAAGCCGCGACAATTTTTAATTGTATGGTTTGAATAAGCTCCCCATATTCTTTTTAAATGTTCATCTCTTCGGCTTTGCCACACGGAAATAGCAGATGCTTAAAGTACTATCACTTAAGATGTTCATAACATGGGGTTAATGTCCTTCTTTTCTCCACCAACATTGTATCAAGAATCGTGATACGGCCAATTCCATCTGCACGCCTCGTGTGTACCTTCCATCCGTCCCGCTCCTCTGACAACTGTCCAACTAACTAGAAAATTCCGAGGAACTTCCAAGCCCAACATCGGCATCTCAAAGACGAGTATGCGGAAACGACGCTGTTTGGGCAAAATGACCTGTCATAGCACACTAATCCAGTTGTTTGCAGAGAAGCAGAATGTTAAACCCAATTTCATATGTTTTTTTACTAAATATGGGGAACGACATCATCGGTTCGAGTACGTATCTATTGATTATATCAGTTGTAGTGGACCAATCTATCGGTATTTCATAGTTATGTCCCTTCTCCCAGACTGACATAATTTCACGAGTAAACCATTTGGCTTTTAAAGTGCCCAGGGATCGCTTCAACGTTGAAAATAAATTACACTACAAATAAAATAAAATAAAATTAAATAGATGGTAATCCGAAAATTTTCGAATAAAATATTAGTTATGTTTTGAATTTTTTTATTGACAAGTAATAACTAGGACTACATTGTCATTTTCCTCTGGCTATATTTTCTTAGAGGCAGAGTGTGTGATATAAAAAAATATCTTTTGAAATGACTAATAAAAGCAACAGCTTGGCAAAGGATCTTGTAACTCCTAGATGTTTACGACGGTACACACTAATTTCAGATGGAAAATGCTATACAGATCAAGCCTTCAAAACTATCGCAAAACCCCCAATCCAAATATGAAATGAATGGGGTTTAATGTCGGACTGTTCTGCACGCCATATACATTGTGCAATAAGGAAAATTTTATTCCAAATAGCGGCGCTGCTGCCTACTCTACAATCAAATTCAAAGTCATAAAAAGAATAATTGTTATGACAATTGAAAACAGAATTGTTTGAATATTCCAGTGTATTGGATTTCAAATCGATATTATTGTTTTAATTGTTGTTGTTTTTTTCACTTCGCTCATATCTCCGTAAATAATTTTTTTAAAGTTTTATAACGATTGATCAGTTAATTGTCTTTTATAAATGGAAACATGAAAAATTAATCGGTGTCTCATAACCAGTACAAAATTAGGATGTACGGTCGTTAACAAGCGGTAGTTGTTTTTAGGATATAGTCCGTGTACTGGAGGGGCTCACCTTACACCCCCACCCCCTAGAATCTACAAAGTGATGGTTTTCTGGAAGGTTATTATGCATAGTTAAATATTCTATATGTTACCACCCCAAAAATTGGGTCGCACTTACTTTTTTCTAGGTAGTTTATATGTACCTGTCACCACAAAGAGTTCGAAAAAAAAAATGAGGTAGGGGAAATTAAAAAGAGCATAGCTCCAAGTAGAATAGGTGTATAATAATGGTTGACCCCTCAAAATGTTCCCTCTACACTTTGCACTTGGTTTTATGCAAATGAGATTACTTAGTAGGTCACCAGAGGTCAAAAGAACAGCGATTTCAGGGGTTGCGAGAAATTGGGCACTACTTTGTGAATCCACTAAAACAGATAACATACAATTTTCTCATTATAATACTTGGAATTCTTTATTATAGATGGGTATTTGACAATAACAAATCACCCATGCTTTATTATTTTATTACAAAATCATTTTGAGACAAAGAGAAAAAGGGCTTATTTACTAAGTCACCAAAACCACTGCTTATTAGTACATGTAGATGTGATGTAGATGTATGATAAATTTTATCCGGGATTCTTGCGAATATGTAAATAATTTTCTGGCGCATTCATATTTACCTGGATTACAAAACGATCAAAGTTGGGTCGTACTAAACTGTATTACCGTGATTACGGGGGTTGGGGTTGGTGGGGCGAGGAGAGGCGGGGGGCGTATACAAGTTACACATACGTGTTTTAATACCAAATTCCAGATATAATATGTAACAGCATATCTGGACTTTGGTATTAGGACACGTATTTCGACACTGAACACCCCTACCATCTCCATAATCACGATAAGAGAGTTTGGCACCACCCTTCTTTGGTTGTTCTGTAAGCTAAGTAAATATGAATGTGCCTTAAAATTATTTACATATTTGAAAAGAGCAATGAACGTGCCTTTCAGTGATATTATGTGATATCAAATCTGGAATTTTGTATTAAGACACGTATTTTTACCGTGAATACCCCCGCCCTTGTAATGACAGTAATAGAGTTTAGGACCACCCTACTTTGATTGTTTTTTTAAGGTAAGTGAATATGAATGTGCCAGAAATAATTTATTGCTGTATGGACGCACCCTGAGGCCAATTGCCGTCGCCGTTGCGGCGCACTAAGACGCCGCCTAGGTCTGATGGGGGTATAACCAGGGGGTTCGGCGTTCGATCGTGGTGTTGCCCGAGAAAGTTCTCCGGTATTTTTTTTAGCATGGTTTTCCAAGTACATCAGGACGTAGGGACAGGCAAGGATAGCGTCTAATTGTTTTGTCGAACGAGACAAGAGGTCTCGCTTCAACGCTGATGTGCAGTAGGGGGAGCCTTTATAACAGTAAACTGTAGCGCCACTCCCCCGGCAAATTACAGAAAAGTGGAAAGCTATAAACCCAATTTCATTTCAATGTTTAAAATCTTATATTGGGCCATCTCCGATATTCCTGCTGGTCTCATTCCGTTCTACTCCACTATACTTTGGATTGGATCCATCCATGTGTTATTCACGGATTCAAATTATTTGCCCTTGATCGTAGCTTGTTTCCACGAACCAATAAAAAAAGTTCACAAACCAATGTCGAATTCATTGTTTAATTTCGCAATAACATGGCAGCCTGTCCTGTCGATTGTGAGAAAGTTTGCAATAAATTTAAAATAAAAGAAGTGACATGCATACAAATAACATAGCGAAAATGAACTCAAGAGATTGAATTCTGTATCGTATTTTAATCATAATATATATAATCTCTTTGTTATTGAACCGTGATATGAATAAACATACAGGTGTTCATATAGATGTTATCTATTCGCAGGGATATTGTCTTTGATATGACTGTAATCGCAAAATTGACATGTGTTTTTGAGCGTGTGGCATGTCAGTAATGGTTTATATCGAATAATTTAAATCGAGTTTGTGTGTTGAATTGGTATAAAGGGTAAAAACCAAACAAACAACTTATATGTGACCATTTTGATGTGCTCATTACAACTTAGCAAAGTAAACATGCCATTTAAAAGTGAAATCTAAATCCCACCCTTAACAAACAATATCATTTACAAAATCATGTAAAATGTAAATTAGGATCACTGAACCGGAAAATAAGGAACAAGGAAAAATTGCAAACCGATTGTCAAATGCTTTTTGAAATAAAGTAAGGAAATCACAAATCATTGCAGTATTGCTAGGATATATTTGGGTTTTTTTCATTGCTATTTTATCTTCGTCATTAACACTCTATTATTATAAATGATACCCTGACCAAATAAACAATATTCATAGATCAATTCATCTTTATACACACTGTTTCAAAGTTATATTGCTTTTATTCGGCGGTGGCTCAGTGAGTAATACACTGACTGGCAAGACAAGAGGTCTAGGGTTCGCCCCCGGTACATTTTTTTTTTCGCTCGGGTAATTGGCATTTTTCAAAATGGTGGCAAGATATGTGTCCCAATATGTTTTTTTAATAGGTTTTCGAGTATGCCGAGTTAAAAAAAATATACTCTAACGCGTTTCGAGCAAGATGGCCGTCGTTGCTCGAAACACGTTGGGGTATAATTTGTTGAACATATTAAAAGACATATTGGACCACATGTCTACCGCATGCGAACAATTGGACACATATCTACCGCATGCGGACAAAACTCTCGAAAAATACATTTTTAGGTGCGATTCTGGTCGCCATTTTGAAAAATGCCAATTACCCGAGCGAAAAATCGAGATACAACAAACATTTTGCAAAATTGTTTTTTTCTTCAATCTATTTCGCCTATAAAACAATTTTCAGATGGTAGAAAAGTACACTTGGTCCCATCCCCATTATCAGCCATTTCGAGCACGGTTTATCAAATTCAAATGAGATGAACATTGGGATCATCTTCTGGATCTTTGAAAGCTAAGTAAATTGTTCATGTGAATAAACAACTTATTTTATTACCCAAGAGAAAAGATAACTTTCAACTGTATTATCAGAACTGTTCCTTGTTCGGCTTCCATGATTTGTGCGTTAGCGAACACTTTCCTCGTCATAATTTACTCACTACTCCAAAGTGTATAACGACTAATCTTTCATAGCCTTTGATCGATTTGTTTAATTTTCCCGAATTAACGTTTTCGGTACACACGCGTGGCCCACCGTTGTCGGTGGAGCAGGACGGACGGATGGCAAGGAACAACTCATAGATATTCGACGGAGTCGAAAAACTGAGGTCCCTTCTACACATTAACGTGTACCTCAACGAACCTGTGACAATTTCAGAATTTGAACAGCGTATGCCCGTTTTCTTTATCCCCGTCGGTGCAGAAAGGTAGGAAACACCCATTTCATTTCATTGATTTTACATAGTAAATGGAGTGGTTTTATATACTTGACACAAAACAATTGTTTATGACCTATTCATCTTTATTAACAATATATATAATGTAATAAATCTTGTCATTAACTTTACATAATCAATGAAATCTGGTGAAACGACTTCCTTCAAAACTATATATTATAATTATATTATACCAGTCAATGGTTCTTTAGATAATCAGTATATAAGTCAATCCGTTGCCACTGTAGCTCGGTAAGTAGAACCCTGACTAGCAAACCAGGAGGTTTCTCGGTCGCTCCCAGTGTTTGACTGAGAGAAAGTTCCGTTGAGCTTTCCCCTTGTTAGTAGTGCCGGGCAGATGTCCTGACAAGAATAATGTCTAGCCGTTTGTATGGCATAAAAAAAAGGTACAATGGACACATTGGCGTGCCCAGTCGGTGCAGAAAAGTAGTACCTTTAACCCCATTCCATTATATTTGTATAATCATCTGATGGTCGAGGATCCAATAGTAAGGCGAAGAGGCAAGGTTGATGTTAAACTAGAGCAGTAACTAGCTCAGAGCAAGGAGGGAGATTGGTAGTGTTTTCGGGGTGCTGTGAAATTGGCGGACAATGTATATGTATAAAAAGATGGCCCACATGTTGTAGTCACGGATCTTCGCTCTGTCCTTTTGTGAAAAATTTACTAAGAGATCTATACAAAGATCAGATATAAATAGTTATGAATAGTTACGAATTCAAAATACTTTACATCGATACAAACTAGTTCAAATAATATATTGTGTGCATTGTTTTCCTGTTCAGGGACCGGTTGCTCAAAGCTCCGTTATCTTTTAACGATCCATTAACTTTAACGGAGAGAAAGATTGTTGCTGGAAATAAAGGCCCCGAACATTTTGTGGTGTAAATTTTTCCTACAGATTTATGCTAATATAAAAAATAAAGTATTCTATAGTGTTTTCTGTAGTAGATTTAACGGAAAGTTAACAAACAACACGTTGCCAAGATATGTCCGTTAGAATTTAACGGATCGTTAAAATAACTTAGTTTTGAGCAACCGACCCCTGGACAATAACACCATTAGACTGTCTAGTGTGTTTGGATATATCCGCCAAACTTGTTTGTGTAACCATCGCCAAATCACCACGACTGGGGATAACTCAGTGTGATACACAGAATGTACAGCCCAGCTTAAGGCGGCTACAGATCGACCTTACGACGCGACTCAACTGGTCGCCGACTGGTTTTCCGGCGACTGCCGCCGATCGTCGCACGATTTCCGTCGCCGATTCTAGTCTAGCTACGACCGTCGTGCGACAGTTTTTCACGATCGGCGACTGAGTCGCAGGAGTTGAACATGTTCTACTTCTACGACGCAACGGAACCAGTCGCCGACTCGTCATCGTCGATGCGTGCGTTTCTACGATCGGTTGCCGACTGTGCTATAAATTTTAGCCAATCAGAGCGGCGAATGAAAAATCAAAATGGCGACCTCGTTGACGACCGAAGAAGAAGAAAGCCTGATTGTTATGTGGGAAAAGAGGCCATGCCTGATGCCTCTATAAAGTATAATCAAAAGAGTACTCCGATAGGGACAAAAAAAGAAAGGCAATAGATGTAATGGCTAAAGAGCTCAATTAATCTGGTAAGCAGCAGTTAAGACGCAAGTTAAACGATTAAAACACGAAAGCTCGTCGCGTTACTGCGTGGTTTGGTTCGAATCCCGCTTATAGTATAACATTTTATTATTGTGATATTCTTGGATTAAATGCCTCATTATTAGGGGTAGGCCTATTCGGATAATTCCTTATTAAAAATATAGAAAAAATAGATTGTAGTAGAGTCTAAATTCAGTACATTTTTCTGTCAAAATCATAGGCTATTTATTCGTTTGTAATAAAAAGTTTCATTAGGAAAGAGAAACGCTTATTTATTACACATAAGCTCCCCTCCCCTTAAGATCGATCGCCGGCGATCGATAAATTCGTCACGTCATATGCGAAAAAGTATTCATAGTAAACGCCTATAATTTATATCATTCGAAAGTCACGAAAATTTCGTTTGAAATGGGGGTGAGTGGGATGGCCTAGTGGTCTAGAGTGCCGCACTAGCTAGCCGGTCACGTCTGGCTTGCGGCTGTGGCTTCGAGCCCTAGTGTGAGCGTATTTGACATGGATATAATTTAAATTACTTTCTCAAAATAGTTTCGCTAATTAGATGGAGAGAATTATGGAATAATTAGGCATATTTTGTATTTTTATTGGGAAAATTTGTGTGCGCGTACCTGCATTCTGTATGGCGCCATTTTGAACGAGTCACATGATCTATTCGTGAGGACGCCACAAGTCGGTGTATCGGTGTCGATGTGAGCGCGCTCGCAGTCAATTGTACGACCGAAAGCAACTGGTAGGCGATCATTGCTGAATTCGATCTGAGTGCAATCTACGATATTATTATTATACATTATACATGAATTTATATAGCGCTGCTTTCACTAGAAGTGTTCAGTAGCGCTTTACAATAATTGCAACAAGTCAAATAAAACATAAAATGATAATATGAAATATAAGTGAAATATAAATTGACTGACAAATAAAATATAAGATAAATAGAATGTAAAAACATATAAAATATAAAGACAAATAAAAATAAAAAGACAGTTAAAATATAAAGACAAATAAAATACAATGACAAATAAAATAATAATAATAAAAAATGAGCATGTAAATATATAACAGGCTTATATATCTAACTAAAAGCTCTTTTAAAAAGATGGGTCTTAAGCAGACATTTAAACTGGGATAGGGACTGACAACTGCGCATAGTGTATGAGAGTTTATTCCAGAGTTTCGGAGAGGCGACTGAAAAGGCTTTCTCACCGTGAGACTCCAAATTAGCCCTTTTTTCAACAAGTAGATATTCATCAGAAGCAGAACGTAAACACCGACTTGGTTTATAAAATTGTAAAATATCTGACAAATAAGAAGGGCCTATATTATTTAAACATTTAAAAGTTAAAAGTAAAATCTTATATTCTATTCTATATACAACCGGTAACCAATGTAAGTTGTAGAGGACAGGTGTAATGTGGTCTCGATAGGAAGTACCTGATATTAGTCTAGCAGCAGAGTTCTGAAGTTTTTGAAGCTTGTCAAGATGTTTGGCAGGAGTACCGTACAGTAAGGAGTTAAAACAATCAATGCGAGATGTAACAAGAGAATTAATTAAGGTTTTGGTAGCTTCAGGAGACATATATTTCTTAATTTTAGATATATTACGTAAATTAAAATAACCAGTTTTACATATATTATTAATTTGAGATTCCATAGATAATTGACAATCAAAAATAACACCAATATTTCTAGCAGATCTAGATGGATTAATGTTAGAATTACCAACTTGAACAGACACATCATTTAATTTGTTTATGTTAATATTTGATCCAAGCAACAAGTATTCCGTTTTATCGTCATTAAGCTTTAAAAAGTTTTTACTCATCCAGTTCTTAATATCTAATATACAAGATTCAATATTTTGTTTAGATTGATCGAAATGGCCATCTGTTGGCTTAAAAGAAATATACAATTGCGTGTCATCAGCATAGAGATGAAAACAAAGCCCATGATGTCTAACAATATCACCAAGTGGTTTGGTATAAAGGCTAAACAGAATGGGACCAAGGACTGAGCCTTGGGGTACCCCAGATGATATGTTCTGTAGAGACGAATACACTCCATTTACATTCACTTCCTGTGATCTGTCGGTGATGTAAGATTTCAGGAGTGCTAAGGCGTCACCAGAGATTCCAAATACAGATTCTAAACGGTTTAAAAGGATATTATGGTCAACAGTGTCAAATGCTGCTGATAAATCCAACAAAATTAGCAAGGCACATTCTCGGTTGTCCAGACACAGTTGAATATCGTTGTGCACGCGAACCAAAGCAGTTTCTGTACTGTGGAACTTTCTGTAGGCACTCTGAAATTTTTCCACGGTGTTATTATCATAGATATGATCTGTGAGTTGAGTGGCAATTACTCTCTCCAAGGTTTTGGACAGGAAACTTAGATTGGATACTGGACGATAGTTTTTTTCAAGGTTGGGATCTAAATTTGATTTTTTAAGAAGGGGAAATACAATTGCAAATTTAAATGAGTTTGGGACTGTATTTTCCTCAATGGCACTGTTAATTATGTTTGTCATAGCTGGTAGAATCGTCTTTAAACATTTCTTAAGAAAAGTGGTTGGAATTGGATCCAAACTACACGATTTAGAAGTTGATTGGTTCACAATTTTTGATAGTTCTGATTCAGAAACAAACGAAAATTTAGTTAGAATTACTTGTGTTGGCAAAAGAAGGTGGTCATAAGTTAAACAAGTGTTTAGGTTATCGCTTTCAGCTAACAATCCATTTCTAATCTTATCAATTTTATGTGTAAAGTATTGCGAGAAAAGATCTGGAAGCTGCTCAGGAGAAGATGTGGTTGGGAACTTATTTTGGTCATGGTCAGGATTTAACAATGTTTTTGTAATTTAAAATAATTCCTTTTGTTTATTTTGACTCTCTTCTATTTTATTTGAATAATATGTTTTTTTGGCTTTACAGATGATTTTATTCACTGTAGTTTTGTTGCATTGATATATTTGTTTGTGCACTGTTAGTTTTGATTTTCTCCAGATACGTTCAGATGTGTTTCTTACTCGTTTGGCTTCCAGGATCTCATTATTAAACCATGCAGACTTCGATCTTAGTTTAAATACCTTTGTCTTTTCGGGTGCAAGTGTATTTAGGGTTGTGTTTAAAATAGAGAAATATTGCTCAGCTTTCAAATTAACATTATATAAGTAATTAATATCAGAAAATCCGTTTCGTTCTAATTCCTGACAGAAACTGTCTTCTTGTAAACTGTTCAATTTTCGATATGTTACAGATGTTGTTGCACATTTTGGTTTTGGAATAGATAACTGGAAGTGAACAGGAAAATGATCAGATATTAAATAATCTTCAACTTTGATATTATCCAATTGTATGGAACTATCATCCCTTGTGATAACCAAATCCAATATATGGCCTTTTCTATGGGTTGATGTAGTAATATGTTGTAAAAGGGAATGACTGTTTAATAAGTCTGTAAATCGACGAGTCGATGCGTTGGAGTTCTGATCAATGTGAAAATTAAAGTCGCCGAGGATCACTATCTCGCTTTTCGTTATTGATAACTGGCTTAAAAAATTAGAAAATTCTTCAAAGAAATTTGGGACGGACTTAGTTGGAGAGCGATAAAGGGCTAAACAACGGATTGTTTTACTTGAGAAGGATAGATTTACATCTAGTAATTCGAAACTGTCAAACTTCGCACTTTTCGGATTTGATATTTTAATAGTAGATTTACAGATTATAGCTACACCCCCGCCTCTCCCTTTCCTCGTCACATGGTTGATTGTATAGCCTTGTGGAACAAGTTCACCTATAGTTGCTTGATCAGAATCACCCGATAACCAGGTTTCAGTTAAGACTAAAACATCCAAATCATGGTCACAGATAAAACTATGGATCTCATGGGATTTATTCCGAACGGATCTACAGTTTAATAAACAAAAGTTGGATTTCACATTACAACTAAATAATGTCTCCCCCTGTGTTGGTTTTATTTGAATGAGATTTCTGGGATTAGATCCAGATGATGTAATTAATTTAGTTTTGCCAGCTTTAATTTTCGTTTTCCTCCTTGTTGGCTTGTGCTTTAAAATTGTTTTTGTTGAATGCTCGATATTATAATACAGTTTATTAGAGTCAGTTGAATTTACTGTATGTTTAAGTTTGAGTAGCTCACTTCTACTATACTTGATAACAGAGCACCTCTCACCTGAGTTCAACACACACATGATTAATGCTGTAGCTAAAATCACACTGGTATCTATAAACAAACTGGCTACCATGCTTCATTGATTCTTATTGGTTTTATACTAAAATATTTCCTTCCAAAATATTCAAAAACTAAGTCAATTTTCACTAAAATACTTATCTACAAGTGTTCTCTGTGTGTTGATATATCACTATGCTAAGTTGCAACTTTGATTAAACTTTAATAACAGAAAAATTACAGAAAAACTGCAGAGCTATTGAGGAGCAGCCAGTCACGCTCACTCGCCGACAGTTGAGTCGCGTCGCAAGCTCGATCTGTAGCCGCCTTATGTTGCCCTTACGATGCGATAAAACTATCGGCGACTTGAAATCGGCGACTGGCCTACGATCAAGTGGAAACAATCAGTCGTAACTACTTGGGCGACATAAGCGCTCTTACGACTGGTGTGAGTCGGACGCAAGCCAGACGCCGTCGAGTTGTCCCCAGTTTCTACTCCTACGACTGGTGCCAAGCCGACGTAGCCAACAGGATTCGGTTATTTAGTCACGTGGTACCCAGGGGGCGGTAACAACCATGCAATGAGGCCATTTTGAAGGTCATCGCCGTGCCAGTCACGAGGTCAGTTGTGGCTCCAAATCTTCAACTGATGCCGGGCGACATATGCGTTCTTACGACATCGATCAACTGATTTCTCGTGGTTGCTGCCAGTCGTGGATAAATAAAATTCAGTCGTAGCGACATAAGCTGTCAGTTCCCGCTAGTCGCCGACAGTTTTATCGCGTCGTAGGGCAACATAAGCGGGGCTTTAGAGGAGGAAAGCAATATTGTGAAAGATCAAAACGAGCTTCCGATCCTTCCTACACCGAAAGGCAAGAAACGACTCCACTCTGTTTCTCCATTATACATGCAGAATGCTATCTACAGAATGTATAAATCCCTTTACAGCATGAAATCACCTAAATCAACAAAGAGGAATTTGATCAATGTTAACACAAGGTGAGGTACGGAGAACGTCCTTATCAAAACCTAATGATTTAGAGTAGAGAATACAGTCCCTAAAACTTTAATCAATGACACCCTCCCACAGGCCTTTGGCGAAATACCAGAATCCACTTCTATTAACTTACCTGGTGATAGCAATACCATGGAAAGTGTTTTTCTAAATAATCGACTGCTGACTCAATTTCAGAAAAAAATGCCGAGGCTTTTATGCCTACCAAATGTTCAAAAAGCTCTACAGCTCTCGATTAAAGAACTCTTGCAAGCAAATATTGAAGAATTCATTAAACCCCTAAAAGAGGAAATCAAAGAACTAAAAGGCCTGTTACTTAGCTGCGCACTTGATCTAGATCAAAAAATCATGAATGGTACATACGAACTCGAGCAATACAGTCGTCGGAATTGTGTCCGGATAAATAGGGAAGGTGAAATGCAGATGAAAGTGTAAAGGACGTTGCTCTCGATATAATAAAGTGTGTATGTCCTAGTTTTGGTCACGATCACATAGAAATAGTCATCGAGTAGGTAGAAAGAGAATCCCGTATTATACAGAGGCAGAAACAGAAAATGGACCCCGTCAAATCATTATTCGTCTATCTAGCTACAAACATAAAAGACAACCCACGAGTGACCGTAAGAAGTTAAAAGTACCCCTTGAAAACAATTCTACAGTCTACATAAACGAAGATCTTACTAGGCGACGATAGTATCTTTTTAGTCTTGCTAGAAAATCATATCGCTCCAAAGATCTGTATAGCAGGTTGGACGTTTGATGGAAGGATTTATATCCGAGAGTTCATAAAGTATGGTAAAGGGAGTGATACAATTCGAATTAACCAGAAAAGCGATATACCAGGCTACAAAATTGGTGACTCACTCAACGCACATGAAACACTAGATGTTTATTAGTAGCTGTGTATAATTGCAGATCACAATTATCATGTTATTTTCAAATACAATATAATTTATTCTAGTTTATATTTCAGAAAACTTAATCGAAGTTCTAGATTATTCTAAACCCATTGGTTGGTCTATCATTGTTATCATGTCATCACTATGGTATATCATGTCATGTCAGTATCCTGTCATAACATATTTTCAAGTTATTGTCAGATTGATAATATATCTGAGATATATTTCTTATAATAAGCGAAACTTACAATAACTATGCATATAAGTTTGTAGCCCTTTTACTATCACATGTCACTGTTATAAAGTCAAGTAATAACAATTGTCATTACTATAACTATTTTACAGAAAGGCCAATCGTCAAAAGTATTCTCATGTGGTTGAAAAAACAAAATATTAAACTATACCTATAAGATGTATTCTAAAATGACTTACTGATACGATTGATTTTGATCGGGTTTTTGTCCCATCTAAACGACTAGGCAGCTGCCCTTGTCAGGCTCTCCTTCTGCATCACTGACATGGGGAAATCACGCCGGAAAATCGAGATGAACTTTCTCGGCCAATGCAGGGATCGAACACCCGACCTCCAGGCTAGCGAACCAGCGCCTTATTCACTTAGCCACCAAGATCCCGTTACATCTATAAGGTATTGCTTTAGTTATATGAACAATGTCATGACGAATTGAAATAATCATGGGGTTTTCTTTAAGTCCATGTAATGAAAACTTTTGTGACAACTGTTACTCTGTTAGTGTCTTTGTCATCTTCAACTGTCATATCACTGTTGACAAAATTCTCACATGATAATTATCTTAGTTATTAGTATTTATTATATCTATTATTATTACATGATGATATCTTAGTTATTGGTATGTATTATTATTACATGATACTATCTTAGTTATTGGTATTTATTATTATTACATGATAATATCTTAGTTATTTGTATTTATTATTATTACATGATAATATCTTAGTTATTGATATTTATTATTGCTGTTAATATTAAAACGGCGGACAACTTAGTGGGTTAATGATATTCGAATATTCATTGATATTAGTTTATAATATTCTACATAATAATTGACTATTTGTTTTCCTTTCCTTTTCAGCTAACATTTCGCTTTCATATACATAACTTTTAGTAAGTATGTGTAGTTAAATATAACACAAAATGGAAATGCCAATAAGGGATGGCTTAGCGAAGTTTCAAACAAAATCTGTGCCGTCAAAAACCGTTCGTCTTTATTTATTTTAAATTATGTATATATATAAAACCATTTCTGTATGTATATAGTTGTGTCGCTCCGTTATACACATACAGGAAACAAAAAATTACCCCTTTCAACTGTATTGCTCTCTTCAATTTTACTTATTCCCTTATTGGACTCAATTGCTGCTTAATTACATATTTTAACTCGCCAGGTATATACGAACGACTATATGTTTCTGAAAATTTAACAGCCCTATATTTATACCTTATATTAATACAGCTATCTGGTGATATTGAAACGAACCCTGGTCCTACTGCACCTAATCAAATATATGTCGTACACTAGAAACAAGATCAATTTAATTTTAGCTGAACTTTCTGAGTATGGCATCATAACGGTAAGTTAAACATGGCTTGACAAAAATGTCCCTTAATCTTCTATTTCTATACCCTCATATAACAACCCTGTTCGCAGCGACATAAATAACCCATGCATGGTGGCGGTGTCGCGGTCTATGTTCGAAATTCACTACTTTTTAAAAGACGTCACGGTCTAGAATTTGATGAAATAGAGGTAATATAGTTGGAAGTTAAAACTGTAAATAATGTATTTTTAATAAGAACGTTTTTTATAGACCGCCAAATTCCGCTAATTTTATAAATAACCTCATAGTTGATTCCATAACTTTCGTCGCATCTGATTGTGTTACAAATTGTTTAATTCCGGTGATTTTAATGTTAATACATGTTAGCAAAGCAGAATACTTTTTTACATAATGCGATGATTATATTAGATCTTACCCAGGTTTTCAAAGAACCAACTCGATATGATGATTATGGATTTAATTCTAATAAAATAAAACCAAGTACGAACAATCCATAATTTTTGTAGCGATCATTGTGCGATTTTTAGTAGACTGGCAATTATTTCACCCCATTATAAAAGTTTTCAAAGAATTATTTAGGATTATGGGAACATGGACCACGACAACCTCATCTTAGATGCATCTAACATAGCTTGGTACGATCTATTTGATGAAAATAATATAAGTAAAGCATGCCTTGATTTCACAAGTGAGTTAAGTAAGTTGGCCAAAAAGAATATTCCAAACAAATTAGTAACGATAAGACGAAAAGATAAACCATGGATGAATTCTAAAATTAGGAAAATGAAAAGACGGAAAAACAAAATTCAAGATAGTCGAGGGGCGAGGCAGGTACATTGCATCAAATCAAACGGCCGTATTTAGACTGGACATAACTGATTTGAAATTGGAGTAAAAACGGAAACCATTGAATGTAAATCAGTTTATATACATTCATATTACAATATTATATGCGTTGCGACCCACTTTTGTGAATTTCTAGGTCACAAATGTTAGCGATTTAGCTCCTTAAATATGGCAAGACAATAATGAACTGTCTAGTCCATCGAGCCATTTAATGATTTGATTTTAACATTGAGAAGCGAGACCAAGAATCGAATATACCAGTACCATGTTAACGATTACAAACAATCAATGCACTCATCTTGTCAAAACTGCACACAGGGATAACTTTACTTATAATAATAGTGATAAATTTGCTTTATCTAAATCGTACATAATGTATCTTTAATCTTAGTTTAGTTTAACCTTAGTTTAACCTTATTGTAGCTTTGTATCTAAATCTTACATAATGTATCTTCAACCTTAGTTTAGTTTAACCATAGTTCTTTATCTAAATCTTACATAATTTATCTTCAATCTTAGTTTAGTTTAACCTTTGTTTAACCTTATTGTAGCTTTGTATCTAAATCTTACATATGTATCTTCAACCTTAGTTTAGTTTAACCATAGTTCTTTATCTAAATCTTACAGAATTTATCTTCAACCTTAGTTTAGTTTAACCATAGCTTTTTTTATCTAAATCTTACATAATGTATCTTCAACCTTAGTTTAGTTTAACCTTAGTTTAGTTTAACCTTAATTTAGTTTAACCTTAGTTTAGTTTAACCTTAGTTTAGTATAACCATAGTTCTTTATCTAAATCTTACATGATGTATCTTCAACCTTAATTTAATTGATGTCGATTTTTTTTTTTACCAATTTAATTTCTATGGCGACAACTTATAGTAATAGACAAGTTGTAATCGAATTATAACCCAGTTTAACAGATGTATGAAGCTTAAATTGACGATGCGTCATTTTTTGGACCGGTATTCCTAGAAGAGATCCATATTTCATATATTATAATTTGCAAGAGGTTACTATTGGGGGGGGGGGCGACGAATGGTAAGCACGTGCGCGCTGTATCATAAGGTCTGTTATTGAGTCAACTAGCGTCGTTTCGATTCAGTCTCGTGGGTTTTCTCCGGTTCCCCCGGTATCCTCCCACTGCTTAAGACCCCTACGCGAAATGATCTAGGTGGTGTCGAGTGGACGTTAAACCTTATAACTCAACTCTCTCTCTCTCCCTCTCCCTCTCTCTCTCTCTCTCACACACACACACACACACTCTCAAGCTCCTATTGCAATAAACGGTGTGCAGTGAAACATTGATAAACAACAATATCAATCTGTATGAGCACATACTCTTTCTTGGGTCGATTACCAATCGATTTTGGTTTAAAGATAAACAAATCAGTCATTGGTATTGATTTGTGTAACATATTGTATGAAAATCTGTCAACGATGAATTTAGGTGAGTTATGTTGGTGTCATTTATCATACAATAAACATTAATTTTATTGGTGTCATATACGTTTTTTTTATAAATATTATTTTTATAAATATTATTTTAATTGTATACTAGTATTGGGAAACAAGCACAGTCTACATATTTCCTCCCCCCAAAAATATGCATCTACAGAAGTACAACAGAAATATAAATACATAATACAATATCATACGTAAATATAAGTATATTCAATTTATCTTGCATTCACTTTAAGTCAGAAATGCACTCATTACTTAGTTTTATTGAATACTAGTAGTACAAGATAAGATAGCTAAAAACCACCTAAATTTATTCTCTCTATCCTTTAAACATAACTTGTTAATCAACAGTAATAAACCGCTTAATCTATCCATGACTTAAAAACTAAAACAAAATGGATTAATAACTTTTGTATATACATGTAGACTATAAAAACGGATAAATGGGCTACGAGTTTCTTTATGCTACACGATTAAAAATAAACACGCCCCGTTGTAACGTAATACTAAATCTATACAATAAAACACACGGTACAGCTGTCATTTCATAGGAGGAATATCCTTTATTTATATTGAATATAAAGTGATAACTAGGAAGACGTACCAGGATGATATACCAATGGAACATCAGATTTATCTTCAAAAGACAGCCATAGATAACCGGACATTGTCAGTGACATACCATCAGAACACCAGCTTTATTTTCAAAAGACAGCCATAGATGATATCCGGACATTGTCCAAAACTCGAGGTAAGACGAGACCAATGTTTATTTGTAGTGGGCTTCATTAGTTAGCAAACCGGTAAATCAGCAACATTCTAAATGTCAACCATGATGGTATTTTATTATTAATACATGAAGTACATGGACTTAATGGTGATTAATACATTGTTAATTGTGACCGGAAAAAGCATCCTTGAAGCTACCGACTTAGAACAAAGGGAACTATACATGTATATTTCATTTGTCTCACTGTCATTCCGTTTGGTTGCGGATCTGAATCACTGAACAGATTGCGCATGGCGGCACGTATCAGATTGCCACAAAACACCGAATAATGTCAAAAATCATTCAACATGCATTTAAAGTAACTAAGTCTGTAACTCAATAGCATCCAAAGTCTTCGACATTGAAAACACGAATTATTTGGCAATTTAAATCCACACTGATGTTGTGATCTTATTGGGCAAAAGATGAGCTTCTGATATCCAATATTTAAGACAAAATAAACATGTAAAAGTTGGTACAATAATCGTGTACCATAATACGTGTTACCGCCATGTGTAACAAGGGACTCGAAGGACGAGGCTAGACATATTTCCACAAGTCATGTCAAACGTCATATTCTTAATATCAGGAGAACATGCGCTAAAAATACCATCCATGTAGACTGGAATAACCAGACACTAGATATTGCCATTCGATTGAGACTTCTGACGTATTTTTGCCGAATATAACTGATTAGAAATTACAGTAAAAACAGAAACGATTGAATATAAATCAGTTTATATACATTCATATTACATCAATAAATGAGTCACAAATATAAGCGATTTATCTCCTTTAAAAGATGATTAATTATGCAATAAATCTTATGTATTAACTTTTCAGTCCGTGGATTTATAGACATATGTTACCATAAAGATTTTACTTGGTATACCAGCCCTGGATTAACCATTAAGCGATTAAATACTGGCTTAATGCACAACGGAAAGGAAGCACTACAGATTATTTATTCCAGTGCCATTAATCTATGTTGACTGAAATAATCCAGGAAGCAGAAAGGGGGCTGTTTTAATTTCAACATACATGTAAGTTTCTTTCCATTTCCAAAGCTAAACGTTTATTTTACGTTTTAATGTCGTTTATGAATTACATGAGGTGTTTTTACGAGAAACCGATTATAGCTAATCGATTTGCAATTCCTGTTGAAGCACATTTACAGCAAAAAAAAGCCTAATCGGTTTTTACCTAATTGTCATATTTATCACGATGATTTGCCGAATCCATTATGAAAACCTTCCAACTTGCTCACCTGTCGGGTTGACGATTCAATTTCCAAGATGGAGTCCCCAACATGGGTCACGACGTGCTCAACGTAAGTTCCTTTACTTTTGAATTTCACGTTAAAATATGGATATCCAGGACATTCCTAATACGAATACGGGGCATTTTGGGGAAGGGAAACTGATGGAACAGAGATAAAGAAAAGTGATTTCTTTTTAACATTTTCTACAATTCTTCAGTCTTCAGCCACTCGTCGCGTTTTGTACAAAACGAGATAGGTTATAGAAACCGATTTGTTTTCTCGTAAAAAGGCATCATGATAATATTGGGGGTACCGTAATCTTTTCGGTGCTTAGGGTATCTAAACTTCTGAATCCGGTCATGTTTCTTTCGAATATGATCATGTGTGGGTTTAAAGGCCCAGTAACACTCTTGTTGTAACTGAATAATGTGTCCCCATCATTATTCTGGTCAACAAATTTTACTATTTTACAATATTCCAATTTATTGCTGATACAAATTTAACCTTAACACACCGAATTTTAAAAAATTGGAAAAATTCAACTACATGGTTTTAAAAGCTTCACGTAAACCTTTCTAAATGTAACTTAGATTAAAAAATATTTTCGAATCCTCTGGACAAGTAAATTAGGATGTAATGGATAATTTACACAGCAGGTAGGATACTTAAACATCTATTAGTTTGAATAAGGCTATTTTTTTCTGGACCTGTCAAGCCAACAAGAGTGTTATTGGCCCTTTAAATGACGGAAATATAACGGAACTTGCTAATTATAGCTCCTTATAGGATATTAAAAGTTTTGAACAATAACCGAATGATATTTAATATTTCTGACATTTGGTAAGAGGATAATGTTTACTTTAAAAATAGTACAATGGGGAAATAATATTTCAATAAAAGCACGAAGCGCTGATTAGTTAAAATGATGGCTACTTCTTCCGTGGCCATGTTGATACTTTGAGTAACTGCTAGTCAATTAGCTTTAAAGCATATTTTATAATATTTAAGTGGTTAGAAGCTTTCAATATTGTTCACATGGACAACCTTGGAAGAGTACCATTAAGGCGTAGTAATTTGGGGGGCAGTGACCGGTGAGCAGGTCAATAACATTAATTCAGAAGGTGAGCGGATCAATAACGTTAATTGAGAATTATAAGAAACGGAGAGCAGATACGAATAAGATAAGAATTAGCCTATTCCCCAATACAAATTCAGATTTTTTGAATAAAAAAATGTTTACAAAAAAAAATCGCAGACGGAAAACGTTGTTTGATTGACACTGATTGATATTGGAATATAGATAACTGTTCGTGCAATTAAAACACTAATCTAAGACCATATTATAGAGTTATTGCATATAAGCTGGACAACCAGCATCACATTAATTAGACGAGCTGGCAAGTTGACAGGTTATATTATGGACTTGTCTATTTACCTATGGTTTTAAATATGATCACTGGTTTGACAAATTGATAATCGAATTAATGTGGTAAATTATATTCTTAGCAAAAGTTATTGTTTTGTTTTTCTTCTCGTATTTTTTTCTCAGAAACACCACACTTTGGAAGTTTTTTGTCAAATTAGAAGTTCATTTGTTAAACAACACTATTGGACATTACAATGTCCATGTCAGGAACAGCAATGTCTGATGTATGAACTGCATTTTGTAAAAATGAGTTATCTCGCAGTGATAAAGAACAAGAAAGGAGTGTTAACAACCTAAAAGAACACTGATTATAGGAATATTCAACTTGCAGAGACACAGTACAAGAAAGGGATGTTATCAACCGGAACTTAACATAGAAAGTCATCAATTAGAAGGCCCGGGAAGTCTTATGCATGTTGATTTTGTGTGGTAATGTGATTATTATATCTGTTAAACGCATTTACTCGTTATTTAATAGTATTCAATATGATTCATTTCACGTAGGATTTTATAGAGAACTTTAAGTGATGTTTACTATACAAATAATTAAGTTTTAACGTCGGAATTTATGGAGAAACTTAGATGTTTACAAATATTCAAATTTAACCTGATGGCAGATGTTTATATATATTAAATTTTAAACGTCGGATTTTGTGGTGAACCCTATTCGCTTATTTTATAAATATTCAACCTTGAAAGTCTAATTGTATGGATAACCTTAGTTGATGTTTGTAGATATTAAACTTGAGAGTCTGATTTTATGGAGAACCGCGGTTTTATGCTTACAAATATTCAACTTCCAATTTTTTGAAGATCTGTAGCCGAGGTTTAGACATTATTCAACTCGCGTATATTCAACTTGTGTATATATTTATTCTTTAAACATAGTTTAAATAAGATTAACAATTTTCAAGATGCCAGCAGGGAAATCTATGCTCCCGGGAAATTTGAAGATTACTACAAAGTAAAGAGGAATTGGGGATTTTGAAATTAAACATTCCAAGTCAAATTAGCATGTTATTAGGTAGTAATATCGCGTACCAACAGCATCTTTGTCTTTAATAACAACGGTTAAATTAACATTTTATATCGTACAATGAAACCTTGAACAGAGAATTTGTGTAGTGTACTGATGATGAATTGAAACAGACAATATTATATATCTAAGTATGCATGCATCATTCCACATCCTTCCTATCTTTATTATTAGTATCTTAAAGGTCAATAGTGTACAGTCGATATAATATACAATTTTCGAGGATATAATAAAATTCGCAGTAATAGAGAACGTCATTTGGAGACCACGGAAGTTCTTTTGACCTTTGAATATAAACTTGAATTTGTTTGAAGTTTTGGATCGATGTTTAATTGCACTGAGAAGTTTTGTTGTTTAAAAAACAAGTTAAATCACAGAAAAGGGAAGTAAAATGTACTGCAACTACAACTGTTCACATGGAAATACCACAGAGCCAATGACATGGGAAAATTATGTTTTTATTACAATTAACGTTTTACTGACTATTTTTATCTGTTCGGGAAATGTTCTTACCATCATTGCTGTGTGGCGAACTCCTGTGTTACGAACTGTACCAAATATGTACGTAACGTCTTTGGCTGTGGCTGATTTTTTGGCTGGATCTGTTATACCGTTACAAGTTCTAATCTTTATACCATCAGTAAAACATATGGTCAATGATATTAAGTATTTGTGTTTATTTCGTCATGTGACATTTTTTGTTTCTGTAGCTATGTCAGTGGCCAGTATGGTTGCAATAGCATTCGACCGTGCCCTTTATATAGGCTACCCTCTACGTTACATGCAATTAGCAACGACAAAAAGAACTTGGATGGTTATTGTGTGCATGTGGATATTTTCTTTGTTAATTGGCACCATGCCTTTATATTATAATAACTGGGAACCATGTATTGAGTGTTCGATATTTCTAGTGTTAAAAATGGAATATCAAGTATACATACAAACTTCATTTTTTCTGGTCTCGTGTATTTTAACCGCATGTTGCTATGGAAACATTCTAAAGATTGCTCGGCGACAACAGCGACAAATTTTAGAGCAAACTGCGCCACAATCTAGCAAGCCAAAATTGGCACACGATCTCAAGCTTGTTAAGCTATTTGGTTTAGTATTTGGAATTTTTTTTGTTTGTTATCTTCCAGCAATTATTTCCGTAGCAGCCGGCCATCTTGGATTTTACGTTCCGCAGATTGTCACCAATGTTACTGTGCCTATTTTAGTGCTTAATTCAGGAATGAATTTTGTTGTATACGCCGTCAAAAATAAAGACTTTAGACGGGCGTTTGTTAAGATGATTTGTACCAAGAAAGCTAAACTTAACTTAGTAGGCCCAACTGTGGTAGCGACTGTTTTAAATCGTTCAGATAAAAATAGCCGGTAAATTATATTGTTGTGTGCTAAATAAAATGATCTAAGAGAAAATAAATTTGTATTAACAACATTTCTTTTTAAAGCCACTGATCGTCAGTGTGGTGGAAGTGGAAGAAACCCTAAATAGGAATATTAGTCCAAAGATGGTGGAATCCCGTTCATTATTTATAAAGATATGGTGAATTAAAGATGTCCAAGCACTTGTCATCCTTTACAGACAATACAATCAAACCAGCACGACATACAATTGTTTGGTACATTGAATGCAAGAAGAAAGATTATCCATCGTTATTATTGTTATTTTAGTGGATTAAGACGTTCGGTGGTATTAATGAAAACAATAATAAATATAAAACGAGATTCCGCTGTGTCGGGTTTTTTTTAGTTTTTGTGTATTTTGCAAAAAGAATTATGCCAAATATTGACATAATTCACTAATTGGTGTCAGTGTTTTGTAACGCTATCATAAATGTTCGATTCCCTTTTAGACCCTTAACCCAGTTTTATGTCACTAAGCCCTTGGTCCATTCACGGCGGATTCATATACCGGCGGAAGGGTAGAAACTCGCATTTATTGCAACTAAGAGTATTGTGATTGACGTAAACATTGACGTGTTGACCAGTATGTAAACGTGTTTTTTTTTATAGGTTCGTAGAATCAAATTCGTACAATCAAAGGCAGATATTCGGAATTCGTGAAATGCGCCCAGGGCTTGATGGGTAGAAACAAGGGAATGTACGGTTTATTTCTATTTTCTCGTTTTCCCTTAGCTAGTGACACTCAATTAATTGTTTGAATTATCAGATATCCTCTCACAGCCTCACATAACAACTTTTGATCTTCGAAGGAATTATAAGTGAGCAGAAATTCGTCCGCGGATCTGTTATCACTCCTCACTTCAGTCGGTTATATAGAAGGATAACTCGTGTTTCCCTTTGCGTTCGTAAATTCACCGTCTTACAAACTTCACAGGGCATCTATTGTATCAATGATATCTGTGTTAAACCTATATTTGGAACGTGTTTAACCAGTTCCATCACATAATATATGATAATGACTGCCACCAATATTGTCCTTTAAGGTAATATTAACGCCCAATAACCAGAAGAACCCCAACAACCTTTGACGGTTGATATTGGATAAATTATTGAACATAAACTACATCATTATTTTAGAAAACTAACTCGTATAGTTTTTTTCGAAGTTTGTGTGTGGAGTTGGGTGACCGAATGCTCTCACGCGGGCGCTTTAGATTGTCAGATCTATAGTTGAGTCAAGGATCGCTTGTCTAACCTCGTGGGATTTCTCCGGGTCGAAAGGATTTTCCCCTATTGCTACAGAGCTATACGTACAAGCTTATAATTGAAATACAATTGTACTATGCCCTAATTTGTGTTGAATAGTTTGTATTGAACCCCGTGATGCTTAAAATGATTGATATTTATTTAAAGCGACAATTTCATATTTTCTAAGAAAGTCAAAACATAATTATTTCATTTCTTTTGCTCAATAGGTTATCAACTCACAATTATACGGCCATGGACATTATTTCCCACCCTTCAAAATCATTGACACAGGAAATAATAACACAATTACCTCCATTGTTTTCCTATTCAATCCATGCAGTGGCCATCTTGAAGTTAAAATTGATATTTTTTCCAATTTCTTAGCTGGTAACTGTAAATTATAGGATCATTCTTTAACAAGGTAGGACTGTTTATGGATACCATCTATTTTAAGGCTTTATTTTAATAAATTTTAAAAATATGTCTTAAAATATGAAATTGTAGCTTTAATATGATTCATTCATACAATTGTGGTGTTAATATTAGGTAAGTAATGGTGATGTTGATCTAATACATGCTATAATCTATAAATTATAATATTATGGTATAAACTATGGTGACTGTAAACTTATAGTGACTTTATCTAATAGAAGCTGGAGTGACTGTATCCGATATAAGTTATAGTGACTTTATAAGTTATAGTGACTTGATCTAATATACATTAAAGTGACTTTATCTTATATAATTTATATACGTTTTAGTAATTTAATTTATTATATTATTTTATAGTGACTGTACATCATAGGTCATACTGACTTTATCTATAGTGACTTTATATGAAATAAGTTACAGTGACATTGATCTATATGTTACAGTCGCTTTATGTAATATAAGTTTATAAACCCGCATTTTGGTTGTTAAATAAAATGAATTCGTTGTAGTATTAGCTATGACTATGTGAGTTGGCCTTTATCGAATTTGATGGTTTGTTTGGTCGTTACGACAAAATGTATTTTGACTATGTGCGACCATCAGGCCCGAGGCTAGTGGAGGGGCTGGGGGGGGGGGGCGAGTCCTGTCGGAATATTTCTGTCTGCGTCGGAAAAAAATCGCTGGTTAGCTATCTCGCATTTTCGCCGGGAGAGAGCTTTAGTACGACATATCCTCTCAAATTCGGCCGAGAGATAGTTAATGTCGGCTGGAAACTCTTAATTTTCCGACACATTCGCCACCTGCATGTCATGGAGGCCCAAATTCACTCTCTCGGCTTCTAATTTTCGTGCTCTCCCCTCCTCCTGCTTACGACAGTCGGCGATGACCTTCGTTCATTGATTTTTTGTCGTTGGAAATTTATCTTCCTCGCCCCCCCCCCCCCCCTATGTCGGCTAAATTTTGGTTTCCGGCTTCGGGCCTGGCGACCATTGTGCAACCATCTTCCCTTCGCCCTTACTGTCATCGGAGTGGTATTGGGTTTAAAAGTTTGCGTTCTCTTATGATATATCTGAACCGATATGATTATTCTCATTCACAGCCTCGTATTATCGATTGTTTGTACATTGTTATACGACATTGATAATAATACGATACGCTGTCAATAAAAATAGAAGAAACCCCAACATGATTTATTGCTCAATAACATTGTCAGATATTTTATTTTTGTGCTGTTTTACTTTATTTCTTATATCCTCAACTTTTAATAATAATTAGAAGATTTTGTTATTGTGTTTAATTGTGTATTGAAAATTGCACAAACATGTTTTATGTAAAGGTCTTTTTCATGCCGTACATAATCAATAACTTAAAGGGCAACCTCATCGGCGTAAAAAAAATCCCTTAATAGTTGCAATTTGATAATAGCGTAGGCCGTAGCTCAAATGTCCTGGGATAATTGTCTATGCCCGTCTGTATAAGCCCGGCGCTGCAAGGCAAGGTGTCGAAGATGTAAACATAAGCAACATAAGACCACAAATACGAATGTCAGGCACAGCCATCTTCATAGGCGTACGGGAAATTTTTTGACTGAGGTGGTGGTTGGTGCCCCAAAAATGTAGTTTTTACCAAATTAAAGAAAGTTCAATCTTTATTTAAAGGCACATGAGAGGTTCTACAATATCTCTTTTGAGATGAATAAGTTCTTAATTTCGAGTTGTTTATGTAACCGTAACTCGCGGCTTACTGTACTCCAAACAATAGAGGGTTCGAGTCCATCTCGCATATGAATGACCTTCACTGCGCGTTCAAACTGCGAAAAACAAATCCCATGCGCATTCAGTGTGAACGTAGCTACAGTGGATCACAAGTTTGTGCCTACAGGTTATAGTTTAAAGATGCATTATGTAAAATTTCGACGAAGAGCTGACAGTTCTCACTGTATAATAAAATGAAGATGAAATGAAATGGGGTTAAATTTATAAATAAAAAATAGAAAATGAAAAGGGGATATATTGAAAATAAGTTCATTCTGTGCGAAGAATAGTGTTGTCTTAATTGTCATTGCTACTGTTGTTACGAGATAAACTAAGTTTATTCAGCAGAGTTGATTATGGACTTGGCATGTAAATAAATGATTTATTGATGATTTATATAACATTTAAGACAAAACAGGAGAAATGCATCAACCCTGACTCATTTACCGTAAAAATCAAGACTTTGTTTATTATAGTAACAACGGTAACAAGCCAATAGAGGCTACACTTTTCTGCAAACGACAACAACTCGGCTCAGAATGAGGTAATTTTACTGAAATTGTCAACATATCCCCATTTCATTATCTACTATTTAATAGTTATAGCGAGCACTTTATTGTGCACTTGATATAAATAAGGCATCTTTAAGCTTGAATTTCACGCAGCATGCCATGTATAATGTACAGATTGGGTGAATACTTCAAGGTAATAAGTGATGTAAATCGATACTTATTTTAAAACCTTATGTCAAGATGCCCCTACTTGTTATTGTGTATTTAATATATTGATCTGGTTTCAAACAGTAGAACGATTATCAAAACAAATTTACACGTTTATTAACTCGCATATTTACAGGATAATTTAATTTTCTTCAGTTCGTCGGGGTCAGGATAAAATAAATACACAATTTAATGACATAAAAGTGTTTAATTTAAATTGTTTAAAAACCTTAAAAAAAAACCTAAAAACTATGGAACACTGCAACTATGTTTTGTTTTTATTATTTCTGAATTGGTCTCTTGGATAAAGATACATTATGGGAGATTAGATAAAGAGTTGTCAGTTCTCACTATAATAGTTAAAAACTAGATAATGTAAAGGCAATTTGCCGAAATTTTCAGTTAAATTGATACACTATAAACTGAGAATTAAGCGATTGAAATTTCGACCTAGCCTCGATCATCATTACAAAAATCGGTACGAAAAAAAAAAGTCTCGATTATCCATTTCATGATTAAATCATGAATGCAAATTGAGGAGCAAATTGGATCATAATCCAGTAAATATCGCTGGCTAGCGATGACATCGACATTTGATTATAGTTTCGATAAACTAATTAATGTCTAATTAATAATTTAGATAACATTTCAGGCATAAGAAAGACCTACAATAGGCAGATTTTATGTTAAAAGAAAGAAGAAGATAACACTTAACAAGGACAGAACATCTAATTGTTGTAGCCTAATACGATTTCTATGTTGAAACTATAGATAATTATATAATCTTTCGAGGGTTTTAATAAGACGCTTTTGTCATGAATTGAGAAATCAAATGAGAAGGTTGCCATGAACTAATTGCTCAAAACAAAAGATAAGAATATTGCTTTGTCTTTCGTCTCAATGTTCAAGAGTCTCATTGACTAATAATTAATTATACTTTAAAGCAGCTAACCTTCTGACAAAATATATTCCCTAATATTCGAAATAAAAAACACAAATTATAATTCAATATTGGTCCATTTCAATCACTATTGATGTTGTATCTTTGTGTGAAAGTGTGTTTTCCTGATATCCAATATTCAACACACATTTTAAAATCAGTACACGAGACGCATACTATATGGTTTTGGGTGTGATTTGTATAATGAACGAAGAAAACACACCCTTCGGAAGTACATCGTAATGGCTGATTCACAAAACAACAAAATATTAATAAAGACATGTAAACGACTGCCGTTTTCACCGAAACAATTTATTAGAAAGTACAATATTTAAAGAAAAGTTGAACATGAACACCTCTTTAATTTTTTTTTTAAACAACATTTTATTCACGGGATACCGAAACAAGCCAAAGGCTTATATAAATCGGCTTCCCAATCTCTTTAATTAATGGACATGTGTGCTTTAACACCCACTTTCGATTATTTTAAGGTGTCAAACTGGATGATTTGATATTTGGACTAAAAACATAATTAAACCAATTAATAATGTATCAAATTGTTACTATATTATTCTCAAAACACTTCATTCGACAGGGAATAAAATAATTCATGCTTGTGTCACCTATCGACGAGTGCGAAGCCGGATAAGAATTCATACAAGACGATGCAGTCCATTTATTATAAATATTGAACCCTATTAAGTTCCAGGATTGTTCACTGCCCACATCTTTTTTCCGTGTGTGTTTATCTCAGAAACTGGTGTACGTGTAAGCGAACCATCAAGTTTATCAACATATAGGACACAGGCCACCAAATACTCCTGGGCCGTCACCCGAATGTAGGGCGAAAGTTATTTTAGTCTCTCTCCCCCCCCCCCACTTTGCATGGCGATTTTTGTTGACTTTTTGGTGTAGAATCGAAAAAGATAGGTTGTCAGGCAACGAAACATACACCCACAGCAGTTTAATAGTCCGGACAGTCATAGGGCGAAAGTTATTTTAGTCCCCCCCCCCCTTTTGCATGGCGATTTTTGTTGACATTTTGATGTAGAATCGAAAAATATAGGTTGTCAGGCAACGAAACATACACCCACGGCAGCTTAATAGTCCGGACAGTCATTAAGAGTTGTCGCATATTTTTACTTTTCGGCAATGAAACATTTATAATACACTAAAATCGGATTTAGAGTAACAACAAGTAATTATTAGAAAACCATTATAATTTGTCTGGCTTTGATAAAGTTCTCCTCTATGCTAACGTTTAGTATACGAACGATTTAATATCATGGATTTTGCTTCTCTAGTTATCAAAATTCATTATTGAAGTGACCAAGGGACATAACTTTGGCAGTTATATTCGGAAATTGCTGAAAATCAATAGGATTCTTCGTCTTATGAAGTTAAACACTATGTATAAATTTAAAGTCTATCAGATATTAACTTTGGCCTCTAGAGTGTCCACATGACTTTCTGAAGTGATCACGGGCCATAACTCTGGCATTAATTATCGGAAGTTGCTCAAAATCGATAGGCTTCTTCGTCTCATGACCTTAAATTAACTTTAGACTCTAGAGCGTTAACAAGATTTTTGAAAGTGATTAAGGGCTATAACTCTGGCAATAATTATTGTATAGCACTTCTTCGTCTCATGACCTTAAACACTGGGTATACATTTAAAGTCAATCGGATATTACCTTTAGCCTCTAGCGCGTTCACAAAATTTTTCAAAGTGATCAAGGGCCATAATTCTGGCTCAAAATCAATAGGCCTCTTCGTCTCATGACCTTAAATTAACTTTGGACTCTAGAGCGTTAACCAGATTTTTGAAAGTGATTAAGGGCCATAACTCTGGTAATAATTATCGGAGAGTGCTGGTAATCAGTAGGCTTTTTCGTGTCATGACCTTTAACACTGTGTATAAATTTAAAGTCAATCGGATATTAATTTTAACCCCTAGAGCGTTCACAAGAAATTGTGGACGATGGACGGACGGACGAAGGCGACGGCAAATACAACCGCATTTCCATGTGGGCGTATAAAAAGGGTTTGAAAATACATTTTCTACCAGGTTTTGGCCATATACATTAAGTGCTCACTAACTCATACAATATTCCCGCTTGCAACCATTGACGTCACTCGAGCAGATATCCTTGTCGGGTTGGAGGTTAGAGAATCCTGTATGGATGTGTTTTTTAGAAGGAAATCCAGTATTGTTCAAGTAAGATTAGAAATTTTTTCTTTCCATTAAAATTGTCATATTTTTATTGGAAATAACCCTATAATTACTTTGGAAACTTTAAGTAAGGCGCACATAGACTGGGCTAACTTGTAAACACTGCCCCGTTGACTTCAGTGTTAAATCCACATCATTCCTTGGCCTTTAAGCGTTTTTATTTAACATTTCGACGATCTTAATTTATATAGCCACAACGAGTCGCACATTTCAAGGGTATTGATCATCTTGATTTTATTTTTGCTACACCCGGCAAAATGAGTTTGTAACTTCCGGCTCCTTCCTCTAAGTTTTGACAATTCACCCATAACTGTTAGTAAATGTCGAACAAAAAACCAAAAAACCCAAAACATTTCGGGTTACACGGTGTGGCAAAATTAAATAGTCACTGGTGAAGTTTAATTAAGTTAAAGAAACATTATGGAAGATTAGATTAAGAGCTGGCAGCTCTCTAAAGAATAGTTTTAAAAGGGAATTCGCTGACAATTTCAGTCAATACTCAATTGATCAACTATGAACCGAGAATTTAGAGATCGAACTTTCGACCTAGCCTCGATAATCATTACTTAAGTCGACACGATTAAAAAAACAAAGTCTCGATTATTCATTTCATCATTCAATCATCAATGAACGTTGAACAGAAAATCGGATCCTAATCCCGTAGATATAGCGATGACGCCGAGGGTTGATTATGGTCTGGATATGGTAAATGATGTCTAATTAATAATTTAGATAACATTTTCGGTCTTATAAAAAGATCTGCAATAGTCAGATTTAGCTCTTGCATCGTGTATGTTTAATATAGAGATCTCTATAACGTTATCAAAATATTAGTAGCAGGTTAGTTTTAAATTTCATAAAGTCACAACGAGCTCTGAAAAGTTGCCACTTTTATAGTTTTTAGAGCGGGTGCTGATGGCCGAATGGTTAGCACGTGTGCGTTGTATCATAAGGTCAACTGGCGTGGTTTCGATTCTACTGATGTCAAGTCCTCCAATTTTCTCCTGCTGCTAAAACCTCCTACGCGCAAGCGGATTATTGAAATAAAAAATTAGATCATATGTCAGTCCCGAAATAACCTAGTTTGGCTCGAGTGGACATTATACACAATCTCTTTCTTTCTTTGTGTTTAGAGCACACTTTTAACCTGTTCATGTTCACGGTGGTGTATGACACTATCTAAACTTCAGTTCAATACAATTCACGTGAAGAACACGGTGTCTTATATCTGTTCTGTCAACATCGTCTGGATCAATCACTATTGATAGGATACATACACTATACTAACTATTCGACAAATAAACCATATCTTAATTATCATCTCGCAGTCGATAAAAGTGTACATGGCCTGAACTAGTCGGTAATAAACCAATGGACAATAATATACCAGACAAAACACGTTTCCTTAAGATTATACGAGTTGTGTCCCTTGTTGCGGATATCACTTAAGTTATTTTGGAGAGAGCAAAATGAGGTTTAACACCCACTCGACACAAACTAGGTCATTTCGGGACTAACATATGGTTCAATTTTATTTCAATAACTCGCTAGCGCGTAGGATCTTTATCAGTGGGAGGAAACCGGAGGATCCGGAGAAACCCCATGAGGTTGAACAGGCAACCCTATTCCTTGTCACGTACAACCGGGGATTCGAAACCACGCCAGCTGACTCAATCACAGGCTTTATGATACAGCGCACACGTGCTAACCATTCGGCCACCCCAACTGTTTTTGGAGAGAGAGAGAGAGAGAGAGAGAGAAGAGAGAGAGAGAGAGGGGGGTGGTTTAACGTCCACTCGACACAAAATAACATAAGTGTTTAATTTTATTTTATAAGTCCGCTTGCGTGTAGGGGTCTTTAGCAGTGGTAGGAAATCAGATGACACGGAGAAAACCCACGCGGTTGGACAGGCGATAATACTTCTTTTCACGTACAATCCGATATGTCAGTTGACTCAATGACAGGCTTGATGATACAGCGCACGTGCTAACCATTCGGACACCCCCTAACTGTTTCGAGGAGAAATACAAAAGTAAAACACAATTCTGTTTGTAAGATTTGTAATAAGAAGTGATATTGGTGTTTGCACATCCTGTCCCGTATACGACAAACATAACTTTTGATCGTAAGGTTTTCTTCGTTATTTTAAACTCGGTTACGGCCATTTAAATTCATATATACTATTTACAGCAGAATTATTACAATAAACGAGAAAAATATGTTGGAAACATCTGGATAATTAACTGTATAGTATTAGTATTTTGACAATAATTTCCTGTCCTGTCCTGTCCTGTCCTGTCCTGTCCTGTCCTGTCCGTCCTGTCCTGTCGTTATAAGTTAATGAAAAGCTTGAACATCGAGAAGAAAGACAAAATAATCTTATCGTTTGTTGTGAGCTATTAGTTCATGGCAACCTTCTCATTTGATTTCTCAATTCATGACAAAGGCTTCTTATCAAAACCCTTGAAAGAGAATGTATTATCTACAGAAATAGTATTAGGCTACACCAATTAGATGGTCTGTTCTTGGGGACACGTGTTAAGTGTTACCTTCTTCTTTCTTTAAACATTCATTATGCAAGAGCTAAATCTGCCTATTACAGGTCTTTCTTATGCCTGAAATTTAAATTATTCACTGGACCCTAATTAACTTCTCCAGACCATAATCTACTCTAGATGTCACCACTAACCAGTGATATTTACTGGATTATGATCAAATTTGCTCCTCAATTTGCATTCATGATTTAATCATGAAATGGTTAATCGAGACTATGTTTTTTTATCGTGCCAACATTAGTAATGAGGCTAGGTCGAAATTTCAATCGCCTAAATCTCGATTAATAGTGTCTGAATTTGACTGAAATTTTCGGTAAATTGCTTTTACATTATGTAGTTTATAACTATTATAGTGAGAACTGGCAGCTCTTTATCTAATCTGACATAATGTATCTTTATCCAAGAGATTAATTCAGAAATCAAAAGAACATAGTTGCAGTGTTCCATAGCTTTAAGGATTTCTTTAGGTTTTTAAACAATTTAAACTTTATGTCACTAAAATGTGTATTTATTTATCCTGACGCCGATGAACTGAAAATTAAATTGACCTGTAAATATGCGAGTTAATAAACGTGTAAATTGGTTTTGATAATCGTTTTATTGTTTGAAACCAGATCAATATATTAAATACACAATAACAAGTAGGGGCATCTTGACATAAAGTTTTAAAATAAGTATTGATTTACAGACATTTTAGCCAACGCTTGATATTAATATTCGATATGAATAAAATTAATTTCAATAATTAGTTTCAATTCCACCGACAATACACGAATCCCTCATTTGGAAAACAAGTTCTCTCAGCACTCTCCCACAATGCACATTGTTTTCCAAATGGGGGATTCGTGTATACACACATTTCTGCATTCAGAGTCTTACTCGATTTATCTTATTTCAGCTTACAGGGTTTATTTCATGTGCACGCTAACGTGTATGTGGTGTCTAGGTCCTTCTCGACCAACAACTGGAACGAACTCTGGACCTGCCAGTTAGTGAGCCAGACGATTACGCACTGAGCCACAGTGGTCCCAACCCTTGTTGGAGTTGTTTGGTTTGGTTGAATGAGGAAACATGTCACAGTTTTTGAGACTTTTTCTAAACGTTGTAGGATTGTTTTGCTAGTCCGAAGGAGGAACAGCGTTAAGTGACGCAAATATTTCCAGGGTTCCAGTCATTGCCACTGAAACCCTTTGACCAATCTACGGATGAACGTTTTTTAGACTTCTAAACTCAAGGAATTATCTGCTTAGTTCGTAAAAGCAGGAATTGTATTGAAATTCATATTAAACACACCCTCCCCCAAATTGCCCAACTCATTATAAAATTTGGTGAATCTGTGGTTTATTATTTTACTAACCACATTGTCATAGGTATGGCTATTTATACACTAATATAACATTGTAAATAGTAGCCATTTTCTACACTAAACTGTGCACCACTCTATTTATTGTATCTATATATTTTCCATAAATCTATAAAGTATTTGGTTAAATTTGAAATAAGTGTACATAATTTCCACTTCAATATGCTAAATTTGGACTATGGCCGTAAGTCTTCAATATATGAATAAATATTATTTTTATTATTAGATGACATTAGCAGAAGAAACAACAAACCGCCCCAAACTGTAGTTTAGGAAACCAGATCACAGCAAACAATATCTCCATTACAAACCCAACGACCCGAATCAGACCACGAAAGCCATACCCTGGAGGACACTCACCAACCGTCAGTCAATATTTATGAGCATATCAAACATGTATGGTGAATATTAATAGTTGCGCTAATAATATTAGTTTTTAAAAATTCATGGTGTCCAGTGTGTTTATGGTTATTTGCAATTTCATAATACATTTAGATTGAGTAAAGTTGGGGAAGGATCATTTATTTTACAAGGATCATTCATTTTAATGTCGGATACCGAAACTAAATAGTCCTTAAAAAAATTGTCCTAGGTAGATTTCGGTGGACTTTTTTTCTTGGGTAATTAGGTTACTATAATAATAATATCAGTATTTGTATAGCGCATAAACACTGCTTCCACAGTTTCTAATGCGCTTTGAGTTCACTAGATTTGTTCGCAAGTTATATATCACAAAGGACTTTCGAAAAGGAAAGTTTTGAGTTTGATCTTAAAAACAGATAGAGATGACTCTTGGCGTATTTGTAATGGGAGCTGATTCCATAGATATGGCGCTGCGTATGAAAATCCACGTTTTCCAGTCTCAAGTGTTACACAAGGGATCTTAAATAAGTTTTTATCAGCTGAACGTAAATTTCGGCTTGTAGTGTAAGTAACTATCATATCTTTGATGTAGGTAGGCGATTGTGAATTTAGAGCTTTAAAGGTTAATAATAAGATCTTGAAATTAATTCGTTGTTTAACGGGTAGCCAATGTAGTGATGATAATGTGGCAGAGATGCTGTCAAATCGTCCTTTCCCAGTGAGTAATCTGGCGGCTGAGTTCTGAACATATTGTAGCTTCTTTATGAGGTTTTCTGGAAGTTGATACAGGAGAGCATTGTGGTAGTCGAGCTTAGATGTAATGAAAGCATGTACAAGTCTTTCTAGATTACCTCTGTTTAAATACTTTTTGACCTTGCTGATATTATGGAGATGGAAGAAGGATGAGGAACAGACTGCCTGAACATGTTCTTTAAAACTGAGGTTGGAATCAATAACCGCTCCAATATTTTTAGCCTTTGCTGACTGAATGATCTCCTTATTGTCAAAGTTAAGGGTAATATTTTCAGATCGAAATTTTGTTTGTTGCTGTTTGGTACCAATGATTAAAAATTCGTTTTTTTCGGGATTTAGTTTAAGAAAATGATTTGTCATCCAATTGTGTATTTCTTCCGTACAGTTTTTGACACAGTCCAGAGATGGGATGCGAGAATTGGAATCGAACTCCATATATAGTTGGGTATCGTCGGCGAAAAGATGAACTGTTAATCCAAAATCTGCCGCTACCTTTGTAATTGGCTATGTAGATACATCGCCCCCCCCCCCGAAAGTCGGTGTGTCCCCTACCAGCCTACATATCCAAAATGCATATGAGCAAATTTACAAACATGAGTAAATGTAGTGTATGCGAATAAGACTTAAAGTAGATAAATCTTTAACACAATTTCATCCAGTCTTTAGACATTGAAAACATCAATTATTTGTCAATTTATATCAACATTGATGTTGTAATCTTACCCGGAAAGGGTGGGCTTATGATATCCAATATTTAAGACAAAAAAAGCATTTTCCCATCGGTGTACCAGAATATGCTATTTGTAACGAGGGACTCGAAGAACGAGGCTAGACATATCAGACATATCGCACAAGTTATGGCAAACGTTGACGCCATATTGTTATCTGGAAAGCATTCGCAACAAATACTATTGGTGTATTTTGGAAAAATCAGACGCTAGAGGTTGTCATTCGATTGAGACTTCTCGCGTAAGTCGCCAAACATAATTATTTGAAATTTTAGAGTAAAAACGGAAATGATTAATGTAAGCCAGGTATGTATAGGATATTAACCTACCCGAAGTTGATATGTTATAAAACCCGCTGGCGAGGCCAAAGGGCTCTATAACAAATCAATCTGAGGGAGAGTGGGTTTATATCTTACATATACAACGCCCATCCTTAAAATAAATGGACTCTTCCATTAAAAGGCCAACACCGATTGGATACCTACTTGGCAGTTTCCGTCAAATAACGAACATTACCGAATTAATCACGTGCAATTACGCGGTTGTTGTTGTTTCCACGTCGCCATTTTGAAGAGTTGAATAGCATTCAAAAACAAAATGGATTGGAATACGAAGTCAGACGAATAACCAATCCCTTTAGCCAACATATTGATAACGGAATTGATGTGAATGCAACTATCGATGAGGATCTATTCAAACCTAAAGAAAATTTGGATCAAAAGGCGTTCTTTTCCGATAATTCTGACAGTCAGTGAACTATGATTGAAGGTATACGTTGTTTTCAGTGGACTGTACCCAAAAATGCTTTATAAAGGAACTCTTGGGTGATAATTACTTTCAAGACCTGTAGTGTGTGGATGGGAAGAAAATTCTGAAAGATAGCTTAGACATGGAGTGTGGATAACCGATTTAAATATGCCGATTAGTCCGCCGTCTATTTCAGCCCTGAATGTTTCAAACTGTCCATAACAATATTTGATTGTCAAAAGCATAAAAAAAATATTTCTGTGGGGTCTTTTTTGTATTATTTCGATCATCTACGTCATCCGCGGTTCATAATATGAACCGAATATATCGACCTGAGGTGACGTATTTAGCGGTTGATATGACATATCAACCTGTCATGACGTCATCGGCGGTTGATATGAACGAATATCAACCTATGGTGACGTAATGACAGGTTGTTATGAGCTATAACTGCTATGAACATCAAAGAAAAAACTACCACCAGTTGTATTCATACATCTTTGTTACCCACAGCGGTTTCGTTCCGTTCTACTCCACTATATCCTCGGTTAATCTATTGGAGAGACACGTTTTCAAATTATCCGACCTTGACGATTGTGCTATTTTTATTGACCAATTCCATACATTATTAACTGAAAAGGAAGTTTGCAAAGGGAAGTAACTCTTGTCGGACAAGGTTATGAGTTAGCCTAAATGAGAGAAGTCGATATTATTCTAATTGCGTATTTATTAACAAATTATATGAATGGAGGCCGGACGTTTACATCTATGTAGGGTCAAGAGTTTTATTGAGAATCGTTCGTCCGTTCCCAGAGATTAACGTCCATGTGATTTCGTTAACAAGATATTGTGAATTCGTTCGTATCTGGAGTTGAAAGTTCACTTCCACCTAGGGTGATATAGTAGACAAATATTGGGAATCAAATTGCTAAGTATAAGTTCAATAATAATAAACATAACAGAATGGAACATTTCAGACCGAATTGTAATAATAATAACAAGAGTCAAACATATAGATGTTATTACATATTTGAAATCAGCGAAGCATACTGTAGATTTTAATAATAAAATGAATAAGAAATATATACATTATTTACATAAATCATTCAGTAAATGGACATGGATATGACTATCTACCCTTATAAAATCGAAGGTGAAACGACTGCTTTGTAAACTCTTTTTTGATTGGTTAGTAGACCTTATCTACAATCAAGGCTAGGGCAGATAATTTGAAAACGTGGAAACCCAATGGATTAAGCCAGGGTATTATGGGGTAGAGCGGAATGAGACCACTGGGGATACCGAGGGTGACATTCATGTTGCATTATTACATGCCTTGCAATCCATTTGTGTCAAATTCTAGGTGCTAAAAAAGCGATTTAACTCCTTTAATTAACTTGCATGGTCAATTGTTCTTTGTATCAGTGTTAACTTGTTTCGTCATTACATAGGGAATATATTATTTTTTTTTCAAAACCTGAGTGACGTGATATAATAGAAATAAAAACGCTGCTGTAAAGTTACTTCACTTTTTGACATCGCAACAATATAGAATAACCAAGCTATGAAATATTCAAACAAGAAAGATTTTATATTCGTGTATCATATGATATTTACCACGGATGTTTTAGGATAATAATACATAGCAACAATGTAAATTCAGGTCATAATATATTTATATCAGCATTTTTTGTATTCGTATTCCACATGAAATCAGCAGCATCTTGCATCCCCCCCCCCCCCCCCCCCCCCCCAAAAAAAAAACAGCACAATTTTTTTTGTAGCTGTAAACAAAATATATAAATTATTAATTTTTGCGACCGAACCGTTTGAAGGGGTACATGTAAATATATATCATAATGTTGAAAATAATATCTTAGCTTACAATCAAATGGCTGCCGAATAATCATCCATGTATATTAATCGTTTATCGTTAAAATTAAATCAAGCCGAAGAAGGTAGTGAAACGTAATGAGATTTTATCGCTAAAGTTTAATCAGGTTGAATTTTGTGAAACTTTAGATTTTATAATAACCGAGTATAAAGGATGTTATGCTGGTTAAAGATTCGTATTTAAAAGCTCTATTTGCCTCAGTTATTTAGATACCCATGATCAGCTCTTAAGAATTTCGGATGGCTTTGATTTTGAACAAATTCATGATTTAATTTATAAGTGAGATAAGGGTCTAACGTCCATTTGGGCTACTGAAGATGGCATGTGCCATTGTGACCTATAAAGAAAAACGTGCCCAGACAGCGACTCTACGGTCTATCGAATTGCGACTACCAAGGATTATTTTACGTCCCATCGGAACAGGTATACGTTGTCCAAGGCCTTCTGTCCTGCACTACTGACAAGGAAGAAATACCGGAGAATTCCGATTGCCAAGGGATCTTTACGTGCACACAAATGTATTTACGGGACCGCGGTTTTCCGTCCCACCCAGACGAATAGATTAGCAAATAAGCGTAATATAGTGTTTATTCCAGTACCGTTAATCTGGACAATCTGGAGATGGTTGAAATTATCCAGGATTTGCAAGCAGAACATTTGTGAACAAAAAGGCTATTTTAATTTCAACATAATGTAAGTTCCATTTCTAAAGATAAACGTTTATTTTACGCTTAATATGGTTTTAATTTTTTAATTTAGGGGTACCAAAATCTTAGGGTATCTGATATTCCAAACCCCTTCATGTTTATTCGGACCTTTGTTACATATTGTGGCAGTTTGTTTAACGGAACTTGCTATTTATAGCTCGATAAATGATATTAAGAGTTAGCTTTTTGAACAATAGCCGCTTGGTATTATTTTGATATTCCCGACCTTTGGCAAGAAGAGGATAATGTTTTAATATAGTATAATGGGGAAATAAATTTCATTAAAAGAAGGACGAGGCGTTGATTAGATAAAATGACGGTATTATCTTCCGTTGTTTTGTTACTAAGTCAATTAGTTATAAAGCATACTCAAAAATTTGTAAAGTAATTAGATATTGTTCGTATGGACAACCCTCGAAGAGGCGTATTAATCTGATGGTCAATGACCGGTGAGCGGGTCAATAACAGTAATTGAGTACATATAAATCTAACGAGTGCAGACCGATCACAGACATAAAACAGCCAGGTTTGTGTAATTATGACTATATGGTTATTAATTATGGAAAACCTTCGGAGATGTTTACAAATATTCATCCTTTAAAGTGTCAATCCCGATAATATTTTGGAGGATAAAACTGCTAAGTTTTGTGTTAAAATCCCTTACAGCCGAACAACAACTCAATACATGTGATACGTTTTCAAACTCGTCAGTCGTCATCTGGAAACGGAGACCGGTGTCCCAGGCTGTATGAAGCAGTGTCTGGATAAAACAAGACTTTTATTTTATAAAAATAATGTGTAGATGGAATTTACTCTTCGTTATCAAGTACAGCACATGGGCCATTGACTCTACAGACCTCTAAAGGAACGGGAGTCGATTATAAGGTCACCCAACGAAACATTGACCCGAAATCTTAAAAGGGCTACGTGTGCGGATAAGCAGTTTGGACGTTCACGTCCAAGCGACTCAATATATTTAGATGAGATTTTGAGGCAAAGTAAAATATACCATTTCTCTATATTTTGGCGCTTAAATTTCATACGTACTCGGACTTTTATTCAGGATAGTACCTTTAACGTCTGATTTTAAAGAGAACCTTGGCTGAACGTTGCAATGACTGTTATCTGATGTATGATGAACTGCATTTAACAAATCGCAGCGATAAAATACTATAGGAGACAGAGATGTTATCAATCTAGTGATACATGGATTACAGGCATATTAAACAACGCATAGATTTCAACTCGGCTTAAAAATAGAAAGTCGCCAATAAGAAGCCCTAGGAAGTCTATATGTATATTGATTATGTGTGGTATTGTGATTATCATCCGTTATATAAATTAGCCTGAAGATATTTACATATCTGTATAAACGCTTTTACTCGGAATCTGATAGTATTCAATAGGATTCGTTTCACGTAGGATTTTATGGAGAACTTTCAATGATGTTTCCTTTACAAATATTCAAGTTTTAACGTCTGATTTTATGGAGAAACTTAGATGTTTACAAATATTCAACTTTTGTATGTCTGATTTTATGAAGAACTGGTCTTTACTCAAATTTAACTTTTAATATCAGATTTTATGGAGAAACTTATTGGCGGATGTTTATAGATATTCAATTGTAAACGTCTGATTGTCGGGTGAACCCTTAGCTTATTTTTATAGACATTCAACCTTTAACGTCCTATTTTATGGATAACCTTAATTTACTCTACAAATATTCAAGTTTTAACGTCGGATTTTATGGAGAAACTTAGATGTTTACAAATATTCACATTTTAACTTATGATTATATAGAGAGAAGCGTAGGGATATTCAACTCGCAAACAGAAAAAAACAGTGTTGTGTATTTATGTATTCTTTAAACAAGCCTTAAACTTTCTAAAAGACATATCAACAAGTAATCTTTAACATTTAGCAGTTAGCTCAACAAATGATTTTCAAAATGCCATAGAAATATATACACCCTGGAGGATGGAAGATTACAAATCAATAAGAAGGATTTGGAAATTAATCATTCCAACTATGATATTATAATTAAGCATGTTATATTAGGTAATAACCATCCCAATCATGATATTATAATTAGCATGTTATTAAGTAGTAATATCGCGTACCAACATCATCTTTGTCTTTAATAACAACGGTTGAATTAACATTTTATATCGTACAATATTAAACCTTGAACAGAGAATTTGTGTAGTGTACTGATGATAAATTGAAACAGGGAATATTATATATCTAAGTGGACATGCATAATTCTACATCCTTCCGATCTTTATAACCGCAACATTGAAAGGTCGCTAATGTACAATTTTCGAGGTTGAAGTAATACAGAACGTCATTTGGAGATCAAAGAAGTTCTTTTGACCTTTTAATTTAAACTGGGATTTGTTTGAAGTTTGCGATCGATGTTTAAATTGCACAGAAGAGTTTTGTAGTTTAGAACAAGTTGAATCACAGATATTGCAGACGTAACACAAACATGTGTTCTGGTAACAACTGCTCACATGGAAATACCACAGGGCCAATGACATGGCAAAATTATGCTTTCATCACAATTAATCTTGTTTTGACTGCTTTCATCTGTTCTGGGAATGTTCTTACCATCATTGCTGTGTTGAGAACTCCTGTGTTACGAACTGTACCAAATATGTACGTAACGTCTTTGGCTGTGGCTGATTTTTTGGCTGGATCTGTGATACCGTTACAAGTTCTAATCTTTATACCATCAGTAAATCATATCATCAATGATATTAAGTATTTGTGTTTATTTCGTCATGTGACATTTTTTGTTTCTGTATCTATGTCAGTGGTAAGTATGGTGGCAATAGCATTTGACCGTGCCCTTTATATAGGCTACCCTCTACGTTACATGCAATTAGCAACGACACGAGGAACGTGGATGGTTATTGTGTGCATGTGGATATTTTCTTTGTTAATTGGCACCATGCCTTTATATTATAATAACTGGGAACCATGTATGAATTGTTCGATATTTCGAGTATTGAAAATGGAATATCAAGTATACATACAAACTTCATGTTTTGTGGTTTCGTGTATTTTAACAGCCTGTTGCTATGGAAACATTCTAAGGATTGCTCGGCGACAACAGCGACAGATTTTAGAGCAAACTGCGCCACAATCTAGCAAACCACAATTGGCACAAGATTTGAAGCTTGTTAAGCTATTTGGTTTAGTATTTGGAATTTTTTTTGTTTGTTATCTTCCAGCAATTATTTCCGTTACAGCCGGCCATCTTGGAATTTACGTTCCGCAGACGGTCACCAATGTTACTGTGCCTATTTTAGTGCTTAATTCAGGAATGAATTTTGTTGTTTACGCCGTCAAAAATAAAGACTTTAGACGAGCGTTTGTTAAGATGATTTGTAGTAAGAAAGCTAAACTTAATATAGTGGCCCCAACTGTGGTTATACATGTATCTAACCGAACTATAACAGATACGAAATAAAATAAATTTGCATTAATTTATTAAGAATAATATTTTTTCTAAGGCCGCTGGTCGCCATTTGAGAGATTTGGGATATCTTATAGTATTCTGAAAGCTGAATCTCTAAAAATAACATCAGTCCAAAAATGGTTTAATTTCGTTCACTATTTATAAAGATAGGATGGATTGTGCAATCATTTGTCATCCTTTACGGATGACGTTGATCTTTAGACCATGCTGAAATTCGACCCTCCATAGCAATACTGTTGGTGTTTTAAGGCGGCTATTCTATGTATCAAACGTAAAAAAAAATTCGTCATGAACTACGCCGTTATTTAAAAATACTTGGCGACAGTAAATCGTATAGTTTTGGTCTATTTGTAAGTCAGATTGTAAGTAATTTCCATGGTTGGTAGTGGGGTTGGGTGACCGAATGCTCTAACTCGGACGATTTAGATTTTAAGGTCTGTAATTCATTCTGGTGATGACCAGTTGTCTTGTTGAACCCACAAGTGTGCATGGCAAAGTGTAGGATCGTCTGTCAAACGTCGTGTGATTTCTCCGGATCCCAAGGATTTCCCACACTGTTAAATAGCCCTACGTGCAAACCATTTTTGACATGTACTATGACCTAATTTTAGTTGAACTCCATATGCCTCAAACGAGTGGGATGATTATATAAGGTAAGTAATAGGGACGTTGATCTAATATATATAGTATAAGTTATAATGACTTTCTGTAATACATGTATATTATTATTCTTTAATGACTGTATCTGGTATAAGTTATAGAAGCTGTAACTAATATAGGTTATAGTGACTTTATCTAATATAAGTTATAGTAAATGTATATGTATCTGATATTTATAGTGACCGTGTCTAATATAAGTTATAGTGTCTTTATCGAATATAAGTTGTAGTGAATGTATATACGTTATAGTGACTTTATTTAATATATGTTACAGGGACTGTTTCTAATATAAGTTATATTGACTATATCTAATATAAGTTATAGTGAATGTATCTAATATAAGTTATAAGAACTTATCTAATATAAGTTATAGTAAATGTATATGTATCTGATATTTATAGTGACTGTGTCTAATATAAGTTATAGTGTCTTTATCTAATATATGTTGTAGTGAATGTATATAAGTTATAGTGACTTTATCTAATATATGTTACAGGGACTGTTTCTAATATAATTTATAATGACTGTGTCTAATATAACACAATAACACTATTTATAGATTAACAATTACTGGTTTATTAACATGCAACGTTTCGACGATGATACTCTCGTCTTGCTTGATAAAGACGAGAGTATCATCGTCGAAACGTTGCATGTTAATAAACCAGTAATTGTTAATCCATAAATAGTGTTATTGTGTTACTGTTCAATTACTAAATGCCACTTAAAGAAGTGTCTAATATAAGTTATAAGAACTGTGTCTTATATAAGTTATAAGAACTGTATCTAATATAAGTTAAAGTAAATGTATATGTATCTGATATTTATAGTGACTGTGTCTAATATAAGTTATAGTGACTTTACCTAATATTAGTTATAGTGACTTTATCTAATATAAGTTGTAGTGAATGTATATAAGTTATAATGGTTTTGTCTAATATATGTTACCGGGACTATATCGAATATAAGTTATATTGACTGTATAATATAAGTTATAGTGACTGTATCTAATATAAGTTATAGAAGCTGTAACTAATATAAGTTATAGTGACTGTACCTAATATAAGTTATAGTGACTGTACCTAATATAAGTTATAGTGACTGTACCTAATATAAGTTATAGTGACTGTATCTGATATTTATAGTGACGTTGATCTAATTCTATGTTGTAGTCATTTTATCGAATTTTGGTTGTTATATAATTCATTCATCGAAGTATTAGCTCTTATTATGCGATTTTGTGTTTCTAGATTTAGATAATATGACGACATGTATTTGGTTGGACCGTTACGACAAAATCTTTTTGGACTATACATACTACAATTGTACAAAAACCTTCCCCTTACGGTCGGCGGAAACTATTCTTGATTGGGGGCGGGGGGCTTCCGTCCTAGGTCCTTATAGGCGAGGCTGCCCTTACCGACCTTGATGTCCTTACTTGCCTAGGGCTAGTATTATGTTTAAGAATTTGCGTTCTCTTATGATGTACCTGAACCGATATGATTATTTTGACCCATAGCCTGGTATTTGCGATTGATTGAACATTGTTATACAACATTGATAATAATACGATACGCTGTCAATAAAAAAGTAAAAAAACAACATTATTTATTGCTCAATAAAATTGTCAGATACTTTTTTTTGTGCTGTTATACTTTATTTCTTATATTCTCAACGTTTTAATATTGATAAAAAGATTTTGTTATCGTGTTTAATGATGTGTAATTGTATTGAAAATTAAAAACACAGTTTATGTAAAGGTCAGTGTTATGTCGTACAAAATCAACAAGTATAATGAGCAACCTTAGCGGCTAGATATTTTATATATATGCCATAGAAATGGATTGATAGATTTTAAAAAAAAAATTTTGATACAGATTTCTTTACTATTGTTGATCGATAATTACGATTTAAAGATTCGGAGCAGATGCAACAAACATGTAGTTAGTTGTTGTTACTGATTGGCACAGCTGCACAGTTGACTAATTATAAGATCAACAGTAACTGCATTACTTTGCTTTGATTAATTTTGTGCCACAGAGTGGGTTACTCCAACTGTGCCAGTTTTAGTGTTTAGGGATTAATCAAATAATTCACGATACAACAATGGGTATTAGTTAGGAGTAATTGTAATTGTAATTGTTTATTACACAGTATATAGGTTTTACAAAACAAAAGTTCAAAATAAAGTGATGGCGGAGCTTTACAATTATGTAGGATATCTCTATAAGCGAGATTTCAGCGCAAAATGTACAAATTTTCCTAAATTATTTAATAATATGCAGTTTTCATTATTTAGCAGTTCAATAAATTTAAACATTGATGGTTTTTACCAATAGTATGTGTCTATATATTTTTCTGTTAAAGTTGTGTTGGATTTACAGACTAAGACAAAATGATATTCATCTTCTATTTTCAAATCATTCCAACATGTACACAGTCTATCATTTCTCTCTATATTGTAATATTTCCCTGTCTCAATTTTTAAGCAATGTGAGCTTACTCTAAGTTTACAAATTTCATTCTTATAATATATAGGATGCTTTAAATAAAACTGTAATTTAAAATCTGCATTCAAACTTCTATAAACAATACATTTTGAGGATGTGTCAAAGTATTCTGACAAAGATTGAACATAAACATCTTTAATCCTTTGATAAAATTCGCTCAAAAATATCTTACCGTCATATACAAATTGTTTTTCCCATATGTAACCAAAGCCAAAAGTTTCTAAACAACTCTTAACAAAATTTACCCAAGGGCTATAACTCTTATTGGCATAGGCGTACGAGCTGGGGGGGGGCAGGGTGGGGCACCTACCCCGAACTTTTGGGTGAGCTGACTTTTCAGCCAGACGGGTAAAGTGAAATTTTGTTTTTATTTCATCTACTAGGCAAACACTAATTTTACGGGCTAGAATAGCAGTAAAACGCGTTTGCGAACGTCAAATAATCCAAAATTTTCTTAGGGGGTCAATACAAGGTCAGCTCCGCTTCGTTTACCTCTCAAATAAAACCGGCGCCGCTATCTATAAACACAATTTTTTTCGGGCATTTCTAGTTTTGCTTCCCTAACTGACATCGAGGGCGTAATTAAACATTAATTTTACTTTCCTTGTAATTTAATATCAAGAATTTGTACTGAGTTAGCTATGGACTAAAACATTTTGTCTGGAGCCACTGTACTTTGTGCGACATTTTTCGGACATCGGTTATTTTTTGAGAATGCAGATGCAGTTTGATGAGTGATATTTTGGTTACAAAAACATTGGTTAATTTTGGAGCTGCTTACACGGGCTAGAATAGCAGAAAACGCATTTGCGGTGATTAAATTTTCAAAATATTCTCCGAGGACCGCGCAACGATTGATTGGTTGTTTGGAATCCGGGTCAGCCAGGTAGGCTATATTGGACCAAATTGAACTTGCTATATTCACAGACTGGAATAGCAGGAAACCGTTTTTGCGGCAATATAAATTTTCAAAATTTTCTCCCAACGACCCGTCTTCGATTGGAATTAGGCTATATTAGATCACGTTGAAGCTGCTTTGTTCGACTTCTGAAATAGTTTGTAAACTCTACGATATGTGATACTGAGTGTATACACATCCTGCCCCGTACACGACAGATATGAGCTTAGGTTATATTTTTGAAAGATACATTATTACAATGTAACAATATTAACACATACATATATCATACATTTGATAAACAAGTGTATAATAAAATAAAAACCAAGTACGAACAATCCAAATCATAAGACAGAATTCGAAGTCCCAAAAACGTTATAGGCAAAATAGTGTATTCAAGCAAAATAGTGTAATCAGCAAATGGACTGCTCCTCGTGTTAAAAAATACACGACAAGCAGTGGTAACAGGTGTCCGGAAGAGTAAGCTTACCCTGCCAATAATAATATAATAAAATCTGAAATTATAAATTACACTAAATCAAAACATTTTTACATAATCATGTAGAAAAATAAATAAAAAGTTCTGTAAAAATCTAGTAGTACGAAGTAATATAATAATAAAATTGAAATATTAGGTCATCCGAATCCAAAAGTTTGTCTTTATTTTCCACACAGTATAAAAGTAATAGAAAAGAAATGATATGGTTTATTTATTATAGGAAGTCAAATTAAAATATGGTTTATGTAATTGGAGGGATTTATTACTGTAGATGTTTTGTATATTGTGTCGTAGTAAACTTACTATAATAATATAAACAAGGCAGTTTCCAACAGGTGAGTAAGTGTCTCTTCTTTAATTTTGCAATAATTACAACTTATATCAATTCTATGGAAAGTACGTGATTGTAAAAGTGACTTAGTTTTAATTGCAGAATGAACAATAAAATACCAAATAATGACAAGAAATCAGATTATATAGAACAAAGACAAAAACTAATATGAAACCATCTGAGCAATAATAATAAAAAGAACAATAATCACATACAAAAACAAACATCAAAGATACTAATTAAGGATTAATTAGGTTACTATAACTCCCTGTAAGATAATATAATCCCTCGTCGCTATTAATTACAGGCTTGAATCTCTTGTAGTTTACTGGATTTTTTGTTATGAAGATGTTTTTTTAGCACTTTAACCACAAAGTCAAGCTTTCCCTGTTCCTTCCCACTTAAGTTAATTATGCTATTGTTTAAAATATTATTTCCACAAATATTTTTTGTCAGCAAGAAGTTCTGCTAATTCTTCGTTATAGCTTCTATAGAAGTTGTCCAATATTTGTCGTGTTTCTTGCCACATTGGACCAATATCCCGTTTTCTCGTCGACTGATCATTTGCTCGTTTTTGGTTTAAAATCTTAACCATTCGTTTCTTTGATAAAGGTTCTGGAAGTAATACACATATATAAAATATAGTTTTAAAATAAAACAATAACATTTGTATGGCCTTTAAGATCAGAAAAAAATGATTACCTTAATTGACTATATTTCTTTGATTTTAGATACATAAAAGAAGTGCTGATATAATTATGTTTTTTTAGTGCATGTTGATTGTTGATTTGAGTATCTATATACATTTAACTTTTTCTCACACAGTAAAAGACTTATGCGCGCAAGCGAATTATTGAAATAAAATTATACCACGTGCCATTCCCGAAATGACCCGGTTCGTGTCGAGTGGACGTTAAACTCCATTATTTTTTTAGCCATTAATGGGGGGGGGGTATTAAATTGGTTCTCTGAATGGGGTTTTCTCATTGTACTGGAGTAGTTACCTACAACCGGTAGTTAAGCGAGTGTTAATCCCTAAATGACTTAGTCTATCTCTCTCTCTCTCTCTTTCTCTCTCTCTCTCTCTTATGGAAGTTAGATATCATACAGGATATACAATGATAATGCCTATTATAATATGTAATTTGTCAATTCGTGAGCCTCTTTTAAATCCGAATGATGTGCGAGATTTTAACTTTTTTTTGTTAATAAAATGTTAATTAATCAATTTCAGTCCACTTTAGAGTGCATTAGCCGAGTCGTGAATTGTCCGAAAATGTCAATGATGATCTGAGAAAAATTAATGGTTGCGTGTAAATTTCGGATTAGATGAAACAAATAGGCGGTCCTATATTTCAAGCGATAATGTAATTACAAAACCGCAATTATAGTAGAAAAAAACAAGAATATTATGTTCATTAAATCCTCTTAAATTTATGGGATAAAAGCATACAGTAATAAAAAAAATATCTTTTACGACATTTCATGACATACAGATAAAATATACATTCTGTCTTGCCATCAACAATAACTTGATGTTATAGACGATGTATGTTAATTTTCAAATTACGAAATATTATAATGTATGCACACCAAGCTAATAATAGATTTAGAGAACTTCAAATTGTATGATGCGCGGTTGATGGAGGATGATCATTTTTAAAAAAAATATACTTTGTGGTTTTGTTAAAGATGGATTTCCAGAAAAAAAATGTTGGTTTATATGGAAAGTAGAAACATCCAATCTTACGAGAAAAATACTGGACCCCCTGAAAAACACTTAAAAATATGTCAGGGTATCCGAAATTGACAACCCGACAATTAGTGAAACACCCATGAGTGATGTCAAGGGTTGCGCGCACAGGTTGTATGCTGTCATTATAAATGGGAGCACTCAATGTAGCAGTATACACGTCCAGGTATGTATGCAGCGATACATCGTCTTTTACATTTCCAACGAATTCTCCCTTGGCTTGCTTCCCTTCCGCGACGTTCAATCATGGACTCTTAAAATATATTTTTTTTACAGCTTTGGGTGTTTCCTGTTGACAGAAGTGTTTTTAGAGCGATTTAGAGCAAATTTGTGATTGATTATTTTGTTTTTGGTCCAATTATATCACCAAATAACCTGGTTCGTACATGGGAATGTATCTTTAAATGGTTTTAAAGTGACATTAGAAATAGATTTTATGATTGGTTACCAATATCGCCATTAGCGCTGCGATGGAATTTGTCGAGGAAACGTGGTGATCCTATCAGGTCGTATACTATATTCAGGTCAGTCGTAGTAGTCCTGTTGATCGTATCTGCACGTACAATATCGCACGGCAGTTGGCACCTGGTATAAGTGTTCCTGTTCAAACAAGACACACAAATGAAATGACATTAAAGCTAGCTGATACAGAAACATCTTATGACAAAATCAGATTCTCTCACCCTCTCTCTCTCCCTCTCTCTCCCTCTCTCTCTCTCATTGATCTATATTAGATTCATAAAACGTAATGGAATTTTCTAGACTTACTTAAATCTAAGAACTGGAAAACTCTCTCAAGATGTGATTTAATATCTTTAGAATATTCTTCCTTTTTAAAGATGAGAAATCTATTTTCGTCAAATAGTTTAAACCATTCTTTAAGATAAACAACATACATTCCTATAAATAGTCTGACCTGTTAAAAAAGGAGAAATATACTGTATTAGATACCAATAACATCAGAGATGGAACTTACATACATCTTTGAAATGTTGCCATTGGTGACAAAAAAGTAAATTAGTGACCAGGAAGCTAACAGCTCTTTATTCGTCATCACATTTCGGATCAAGTTTAAGCATGCGGTTCTTTATTTTGTTCTATTTGTTTTCTTATTTTTAAAAGTTGGCTCTGCCAATCAACTGAATTATGGATGTGCACTTTGAATGAGCTCTTTTGTCTATAAATGACCCTTACCGGTAAAACCATATGTAACTGTTTATCATATAAACACCCTTTTAACGTTTTAATTTTCATACAATCTTCGAACATCTTGATAGTTTTTATAACACCACGGTGAAAATTTTCTGCTGTTATATTATCATGCACTTTACGAAATTTTTCTAAAAATATATAATCCGAATACAATCTGAAATAGAAGAGAAACGTGTATTTAAAGGGACAATAACACTCTTGCTGGCTTGACAGGTTCATAAAAAATTAGCCTTATAAAGTTGGGTATCGTCGGCAAAAATTGCAGAGTTTAGACCGTGGCGTATGATGATGTCTTCAAGTGGAACCATATATAACGAAAATAACACGAGCCCTAAAACAGATCCTTGTGGCACGCCAAACTGAAGGATGTGCTACTTTGACACCACCGATCCAATGGACACCCTTTCCGATCTACCCCTGAAATAAGAATTTAGACAGTCAAGGACTGTACCCTTGATACCGAAACGAGAACGTAACCGATCCAATAGGATATCATAATCAATGGTGTCAAAGGCAGCAGACAAATCAAGTAACACAAGAATGACATCGAGAGCACGCATAACATCGTTTTGTACTCTTAAGAGTGCAGTCTCGGTGCTATGGCCCTCTCGATAAGCTGACTGAAATTTACTGAAAGAGAGTCATTTTGAAAATAAGGATGAAATTGTAGTAGAGCAGCTTTCTCACAAAATTTGCCAAGGAATGACAAATTGGAAACCGGACGATAGTTCTTGAGTATATTTGGATCAAGAACGAATTTCTTTATCAATGGTCGAATGATTGCATGTTTACACTCATCGGGGAAGATACCTGATTCAAACACGAGCCAACATTGGAGCTAAAAGTTCAATGCAGTCTTTGACTACGTTCGTGGGCATGGGATCAACTGAGCAAGTTTTTGAAGACATGTTACGCACAAAAGCTGTTACATCACTAACACTCATTGGTTCAAACTAGACAATTTACATTGCGTCGGAAGTTTGGCTGCAGATACAAATGAAGGGGTATTTGAAGAACAATTTTGAAGAGTATATCGAATGTCACGAATTTTCTGGGTGAAAAAGTCTGCGAATATATCAGGTAATTTCAGTGAGTCTAGGTCTGGTAAAACATTTGAAGATAATTTTTTAGAACTTGTCAGTTTATCCATGATTGCAAAAAGTTGTTTAGTGTCAGCGAATTCAATAGCAGTTGGGTTAAATTTTGTCTTGGCATCATCAAGTTTCTTATCATAAGTTGAGCGCATAGCGGCAAAGATTTCACGATGAATTTCTAACCCCGAATGCATCCATTTTCGTTCCAAACGTCTCAAAAGTCGGCGCTCTTCCATCAGATCTACTGAAAAACATTTAGCACGTGATTTATCCGTCAGAGTTGTGGTGCGACTAGGCGCATGTTCATCAATATCACTCGTCAAGATTTTGTTGTAGGCTAAGTCAGAAAATTTACATTAGAACCGGGGTCTAGATTAACGCATTAAAATGGCCTGATGATTCGTTTGATAACCATGAAAGTACTAGCCAAAATTTTAATTTTTAGTGTTTTTGTCTCTAATACTTTAATTTTAGTTATATGATAAACTGAGAGTTAGATGGTTTAATATATTATAATATATATATGTATAATATGGTACCTTTCTGTGGGATTTCTAAATAATAATAAAAAGCGAGACTGTGGTAATAAATGATGTAAAGCATGAGGTGTTATGAAAGCGTCGTCTGCTGTATTATTTTTATTCTGTGGCATACGATCCCAACCAGTAAAATCCCAGAACACAGTAGGACTCCCATCACCTGAAAAAGATGATAACAATATTTCAAACGAAATGTGAAGTATGGTGGCCTATCGCCATCATTCAATTTTTTAAGTTAATAAAATTTTAAAAACTTCAAAATGAAATCAAATTAAAATTAAAATCAGAATTAAAATATTTTTTTAAAAAAAAAATCTGGCAATAAAAATATAATTACAAGCAGAAGTTAAATCAGATGAATTTATATAAGCGCCGGCTAGTTTTCAGATCCCAGATTTATATATATTATATTTATAGTATGTTAATATTTACTGAATAAATATTGTCAGAAAAAAAAATCAAATTGAAAAGTTAAATAAAATCAAAATCAAAATCAAAATTAAATCAAAATTAAATCAAAATTAAATCAAAATTAAATCAAAATTAAATCAAAAGAAAAATCAAAATTTAATCAAAATTAAATCAAAATTAAATCAAAATAAAAATAAATTTCATACCAAAAATGAAATTAAATGAAAGTAAAAATCAATATCAAATGAAAGTAAAAATCAATATCAAATGAAAAAGTAAAATGAAAATTGTTCGTATCCTATCGCAATCATAGTACGCAATAATGCTTTGCGGCTTGGCAGCATTGACCTAGTTGAACTATGACCCGTTTTGACACACGGGTAGTTTACTACTCTTGATGGAATACGACGCTGAAAATTTTCAATAGTCTGATATCCATACAAATCAGTAACTTTTATTAAATTAATCAATGGAATCTTCGCTGTAAAGAAAATCCATATTATTCTGTAAAAACCTATCAAGATTCAAAGTGCTAGGTCGGCGGTTCCTCTATTTTCTAATATCTCTTTGCCGTCAATGATAGGTGTTTCCACATATGGGTAAGAGTAAGAAATCAAAATCGACAATATTGCGGAAACATACGAAATATAAATTTCACAGACTCCCACACCTGCGTCCACTTTACCATGGGGTTGTTTCTCTAAAAAATCACAAGTATCGACCCAAGAGATTGTGCCAATTTACTTGTTTTAGACCATGATTTACGATGGACAAGTTCAAAGATATTGGGTCCCGAACGAACCTGACGAAGCCGGGTACCCTAGTATTATATAAAATGTTATAAAATCTAAAAAGTCACAATTAAGATAAAAACGTAAAAAGTATATTCATATATATCAAGCTGGTTTGTCCCTATTTAGCCTATTCGGATCTTTTAAGATGAATGTTATTAAAAAAGATGAATGTTATTTTAATAACATTCATCTTAAAAGATCCGAATAGGCTAAATAGGGACAATAGAGCAAGTTCACCATGATGTTGATAAATACGTAAAACTATATGAAATAAGATACTTTTATGAAATGATTCAACCGAAATACAATATTATATGCAACATAGATAAATCACATTTATATTCAAGTTAAACCAACTGTATCTATTCATTTCTAGACTTACGTCGATCGGTATCATTGATATGACCTGGTGTCATTAAAATTTTCTACACCAAGTATTTTGCATCAAGATATTTAAAGCCCGTTAAATATTCATTTAAAGGGACAATCCCGAATTAAACTGAGGCTCAAAAATAAAGGTCCGAGAATGTATGAAAATAAAACGCCAAAATATAGGGGGATGGTGTATTTACCTTGTCTCAAAATTTCAATTAAAATATTGAGTCGTTTGGACGTGAAGGCAAAACAGCTTATCCGGACACGTGACCCTTTTATGTTTTCGGGTCAATTGTTTCATTGGGTGACCTTACAACTGATTACGGTTACTTGAGAGGGTTATGCAGTGAATAACCCACGTACCGTTCTTGATAAAGAAAGGCAAATTTCAACTACACATTATTTTTATAAAAAAATGTTTGGTTTTACCGGTCTCAAATTCCAGATGAAGACTGACGGATTTAAATCGTTTGAAAACTTATCATACATACTGAATAATATTTTAAGTGATGTTAACACAAAATTAAGCATTTTTGTTCCCAAAACAAATATCGGGATTAGCCCTTTAAGAGAAACTATGTAATAGATAACCATATCGTATAATTCACATTCATTTGACGATCGACCTCATATTTACAAAGCTATGGTTCATCCCAGCTACAGTGTAAACACGGATTATAGGCTCTTATCTGAACTATAGGGGACCTCATATTTTAGAGACTTCAGAGTAGATCATGGTTTAGAATGGGAATGTCAGAAGGAAGACATACTGCAGAGCAAAATCCTACTGGTCTACCCTGAATGCACTAATAAAGACGTGGATTAAGAGAGATGAAAAGGGGGATAGCAAAGTGGGGTTAGAAAGAATTGCGTAATAACAGAGCTAAAGAGAGACAAGGGATGCAAATATACGCAGATGGTGTCTGAGACAGAAATGTAGGTAGAATGGAGTATGAGAAGGAAATGTCAGTAACTTGTGTACCGCCAGAAGAGTAAACACCAGTAAGTCTGGCATGGATACCTAGAATCATTTTGTGTACAAACTGACCTGTTATTAATGGATGATAATCGTCTTCATCTTCATATCCCCAGACAAAAGATTCGATTTTACGTGCAGCTTCATCGAACACACTTAAATATCTCCTAAAGGACCATATCATTCCGTTGTTAGTCCAGTCAGTAAAACCTGAAGAAAAATGACAATAACCATAAAATCAATACTATAAAGTACAAACAAATATCAGCAGTGTGGACTTGAGAATGGCAGTGGTTGCCCTAAACAGTGCATGCAAATGTCGCGATTGGTTATATGATGGAATCGCGAAAAATCAGTGAGGAAGACGTTTTTCGGTATAAGGGGACATAATTCGTCAGTTTTACGGCAATTTGGGAGAGAGAGCGAGAGGGAGTCAGAGATGGGGTTTAACGTCCACTCGACACATACTAGGGCATATCGGGACTAACACATGGTTTAATTTTATTTCAACAATTCGCTTGCGGCACTGGTGCATTTCTGCATAATATTTTCCAATGAATTTGGACAAGCGAGCCAGGAATTGGCTCAAAGTCTAGTAGTAGTAGACTAAAGTGTGATGTGATAAATGTCAATGGTTATTTCTTTGTAGCATGTCGAGGAGAATCTTTGAAAACCGAGAAAGAAGATTATAAAAGAGAATGAATTAGTCGAGAGATCGAGAGAGAGAGAGAGAGAGAGGGAGGGAGAGAGATGAGGTTTAACGTCCACCCGACACAAACTAGGTCATTTTGGGACTTACATATGGTTTGATTTGATTTCAATAATTCGCATGCACGTATGGGTCTTTAGCAGTGGGAGGAACTCGAGGACCCGGAGAAAACCCACGAGGCTGGACAGGCAATCCTACTCCTTGTCATGTACAATCGGGGATTCGAAACCACGCCAGTTGACTCAATGACAGGCTTATGATACAGTGTGCATTTGCTAACCATTCAGCCATCTTATACCCCTCCCCCTGTTGACAAACTAAGAGGGTAAGGCGCTGCGCTAGCCTGGAAGTCGGGTGTTCGATCCCTGCATTGGCCGAGAACGTTCACCTCAATATTCCGGCGTGGTTTCCCCTCGTCAGTGGTGAAAAACGGAGGGGTCGACAAGCTCAGCTGCCTAGTCGTTCGGGTGGGAGGAAAAACCGAGGTCCCGTAAAAGATTCCTTGGCAGTTGGAATTCGATATAAGATTAGGCCGTAGTGCACACTGTATGGCTTGTGTCTGTCTTCAATTAGCCCAGGTTAGGTCCAGGAGAGTAGGCCGTTAAACCCCCTTTTATTTCATTTCATTTCCCTGTTAGAGAAACAACAGGGGCCATAATTCAGGAAGTTACGATCCGGTATGCGCAAATACGAAAGGAACCAAGATCTTTAGGTTATAAACAAACCATATTCCTGAAGCAACGGCCCGAGAAATCCCTCTCTGGCCATTGCTGGATTCGCTTCGGATTCTTGACATTTAAGTAAATGTGTCTATTCTCCTCGTTCAATCAAATCTACTACTTACGTACAGTAACATGACATTCCGTCGTTTAATCTTGGGTCTTCCTTAATATTTTGGACAAAGATTTAAGTTATTAAAAACGTTCAAAGTCTGTTCGTTACCATACCGTAGTGTTTACTTTACGTCAATACCGATAGCCTCGTTTGTCACGCAATTAGTTTTGCTGCAATATCCTGCTATGCGCTGGTTAATATAGCATAAAAAAAACCGTGCAGCCATGACGTAACGTTACGTAAACATAGTTGTCCTAATTAAACGTCTTGTTTTAAAGGTAATACCTTTGTAACGAATTCAGTGATTGGTCAGTAATAGGACCACTGGCCAGTCATAATTAGTGACAATAATACCCACTCAGTCCAGCAGGGAGTAGTCAGATTAGCTCTAATCAAACGGAACACTGCGAGGAGGATGTAAACAAACATGCATTTCAAATTTCAGCAAAATTGAATTAAATTTTTTTTTAACAATATTCACGTACAAACGGCGGCCATTTTGTATGGCAATTTTGGTCCGATTTTCCCAAAATTCGAACTCAACCTTCCGTAGGGTGTAAGAGTGACATAATCAAACGGTTTTTCAAATCGAATAATTTGTCACCTCCAGAGGGACCACGAGCTAAAATAGGGGATTTTTTGGACAATCAGGGGCCATAATTCAGGAAATTACGTTCCGATAGGCGCAAATATCGAAAGAAACCAAAATATTTGGGTTATAAACATGCATGTCAAGTTTAATTTCATCAAAATCGGCTCATAATTGTGACCTCTATAGGGTCAACAAGCTAAAAACGTGATTTTTCGTACAATCAGGGGCCATAATCCATGAAGTTTCGATCCGATACATGCCAATATCGAAAGCAGCCGAGAACTTTTTGGGAGAAAGCTATATTCCAAGTGTCGTCAAAATCGGACAAGAATTGTGACCTGTAGAGTGTTCACAAAGAATTGTGGACTGACGGAGGGACAGGGGCGACCCATAATACGTCTATATGAAAATGTGGGCGTATAAAAATCGTTTGATTATATCAACGTTACACCCTAAAGAAGGTTGAGTTCAAGTTTCGGGGAAACGTAACAAAATTGCCATACAAAAGGCCGCCGTTTGTACGGGAATACTGTTAAAAAATGGTATTTCATGGTTGTGGACCCTGCATAGGTCACAATTTTGATTCGAATTTGATGAAAATTGAAATGCATGGTTATAAACCAAAGATCTTGGTTCCTTTTGTTATATCGCATCATAACTTCCTGATTGTCTGAAAAATCTCCTATGGTCCCTCTGGAGGTCACGATTGTTATCCGATTTAAAAAAAGAAACGCTTGACTCTTATCACCGTTACACCCTACGGAAGGTTGAGTTCGAATTTCTAGAAAATCGGACCATAATTGCTAGACAAAATGGCCGCCGTTTGTTCGCGAATAGTGTTAAAATATGGTATATTAAAGTTGTGGACCCTGTAGAGGTCACAATTTTAATTCGATTTTGATGAAACTTGAAATGCATGTTTATAACCTAAAGATCTTGATTCTTGTGGATATTTGCGCATATCAAATTGTAACTTGATGAATTATGGCCTTTGATTGTAGGAAAATTCACTTTCGGTATTGCTTCTTCTCTATCCATCTCTTGAAAATGTGGACGTATCCTGCCTGGCAGTGCCAGCTTACTATCTTTTTATTATATTTTTGGGGAATAAAATAATGAATGATAGCGATAGGCAACCATATATATGACATTCCAGATATCACACAGAATACTACTGAAAAGAAATTTCATTTACCTTTTCAGAAATGTAAATTAAATTCTAGCACAATTTAATGTACATAGCTTAAAAAGGGTATTACAGTGTGTGTGTGTGGGGGGGGGGGGGTAAGTTAAAATACGAGTTATCGTGTAATGTATGACCGGAAAGTATTTAGAGGAGATAAAACAACTTTTCTTTTGAGCAAATAAGGGAAGAGGTGGATGGCCGAATGGTTAGCACGTTCGCTCTGTATCATAAAATTTGTCATTGAGTCAACTGGCGTGGTTTCGATTCCTTGGTTGTACATGACAATGAATAGGGTCGCCTGTCCAACCTCATTGGTTTTCCCCGGTTTCCTTCGACTGCTAAAGACCCCTACGCGCAAGTGAATTAATAAAATAAGATTTTACAATATGTTAGTCCCGTAATGACCTTGTTGTGTCGAGCGGACGTTTAATCCCATCTTTCTCTCTCTCTTTCTCTCTGTCTCTCTATCCCTCTCTCTCTCTTTGAGCAAATTTGGAGAATTTTTTTAGAGAAATGTTTTCTAAGATTTGTATTTGGAGATTTGCATTTGAAAAGTTGTTGTTCAAGATTTGTTTTTTGTGTATTTCTCTGATGATTTTTTTTTTGATTTTCTAAAAAATAAATTATCTTTATATCAAGATACAAAAATGAAGTTAAACAAGCATACAGTTTACAAATTTCTGATTTGTGAAACAAATATATTGATTTTTAGATACAAATGTTATTGTTTGGTTTTTTATACTACCGTATTCATCCTTAAACATAAATTGGGATAACGGTTTACCATTTAGCAGCGGGGTGCTAGCTGATTTATTAAGGCAGTTTTGTAGATCGTTAACATATCTATAAAACAGGGTTGGGCTCATGTTACAACCCTGCTTGACACTAACCGTCGAGCAAATTACCTCTAATAATTCATCATTAGATTTGATCTTGTAAGTTGTTTTAAGATTTTACAATATGTTAGTCCCGTAATGACCTTGTTGTGTCGAGCGGACGTTTAATCCCATCTTTCTCTCTCTCTTTCTCTCTGTCTCTCTATCCCTCTCTCTCTCTTTGAGCAAATTTGGAGAATTTTTTTTAGAGAAATGTTTTCTAAGATTTGTATTTGGAGATTTGCATTTGAAAAGTTGTTGTTCAAGATTTGTTTTTTGTGTATTTCTCTGATGATTTTTTTTTTGATTTTCTAAAAAATAAATTATCTTTATATCAAGATACAAAAATGAAATTAAACAAGCATACAGTTTACAAATTTCTGATTTGTGAAACAAATATATTGATTTTTAGATACAAATGTTATTGTTTGGTTTTTTATACTACCGTATTCATCCTTAAATATAAAATGGGATAACGGTTTACCATTTAGCAGCGGGGTGCTAGCTGATTTATTAAGGCAGTTTTGTAGATCGTTAACATATATTATATAAAACAGGGTTGGGCTCATGTTACAGCCCTGCTTGACACTAACCGTCGAGCAAATTACCTCTAATAATTCATTATTAGATTTGATCTTGTAAGTTGTTTTATGATTCATCGATTGTAAAATATTATATACATTTAACTAATTTGTAAAGAAGTCCAGCTCGCCATACTGAATCAAATGCTTGTCTGAAATCGACAAAACATAGGTACAAATTTTTCTTTTGGTTAATAATAGTCTTTTTCCTGGTCTAAATCTTGCTTGTGATTTATCAAGAATGTTATTGTTTTCTAGGTTTTTTGAGAGTCGTCGATAAATATTTGCAATAAACGTTTTGCCTAAACAGCTAGCTAGCCCATTTGTCCGGAAAATGTCCAGGCGAGAGAATGAGATGAAAGAACCCGAAGTAGTGGTCAATAAGAATTATAGGCTATTATACGTTCAAGGTAAAATTAAATAACTGAAAATGGAGTAGGCCTACGTGTAAAGTTATAATGGTGTAAATTTACATAAATTTGTACAATAACATGTAATACAAAAAATAATATAGTATATGTATTAATACCTCATAACTATTGTAGAATTATATATTATGTTAGTTGCCAAGGTAACAATACTAAAAGGAATGGGTTTGTCCCCATTTGTCCAATTAGTCCTAGGTTCAATTCTGGCGAACACAGAAATGTAAAGAAATTGTGTGAGTTAGTTGTATTTTATGTCCACTTCCTATTTTTTTCCACCGAGGTGATATCTCAGACAATAAAGACATTGATGTTTTTAAATAGCTGTATTTTACGTCAACGTCCACCGAAGTGATATCGCAGACAATTTCTTTAAAGAAATTGAATGGAATGGGGTTTTTAAAACGTGCTCAGTTATGTTCCTTACAATGGATGAGAAGGTGACATAATACAGTCCAAGCAAACTGCCCCACACAACTCAATGTATGACATATCGCTGTGTTTATTAGCCAGTTCGGTGCATTCAGATTTTCTTTAAAATGAACTAAAGTGACTGAAAGAACACTTAATATTTTGTACAAAATTCGATATGTGGTCCAACGGGGAATAACCTGTAATAATAATACTTCAAACGGCTTATATAATGTAAACTAACACATGGTTGTATTACTAAATTAAATGTGATGTAATTTTACATAAGCCTTGTATTCATATGCATCGACATCGTTTTAAATGTAAGTTAACAAACCATGAGATTTGAGAAATCCTCCCGTCTACATTAGCTACGTTAGGAACAGAACAGTAGGACGTTAAACTCCATTTTACTATACTTATAACTGTAAATATACATATAATTCCAACAGTGTACTTTTGTAGAACTTTATCGTCAGTGTTAACGCTATGTAGGTAAATTTAGCGTGGTAGTTACCACAAGTGTTTAAAAGAAAAGAAAGTGGACCCAGGGAACACTAACATTTCCCCTTTGGCAAATTGGTACCAACAATGTCAGATTAATGGATACATGAACCAGGTAATACATGTATTCAAATGCCACAAGTAACCCATGCAATGTAAGGCCTAGATATTCAAATCCACTTATCAAGTGACGTCCAAGGCGTGTATGTTTTTCTGGTGCACCCGATGCAACTGAGGTATACCCTATTCAATAAGCCTCTATGATTCAGCTCCATCCGGTTGAACAGGGGAACTATTATAATATAATAATATATATGATTGAGGTTGGTCTATTCAGTAGGGTAAAATAATAATATCATAGCATCATGCACATACGCATTAGCCAATCAGATTTTATGTCTACGTCATCAAAGTCTAAAGAAGGTTGGTAGTTTTAGGCGCGATTCGACATCTTGGACAAGAATTAGTTATTTTTACTCTGTGACTCGGGCCTATGAATTTACCGTTACGACGTCGCCAACGAAACAAGTTTCTGCTACTCCTACACCTATACTGCCACAATCAGAGGTAAGATTCTAAATACTTTTCACGGAATGGATCAAGATTCTAAAAATAGACTTGACCAAGGTAGGCCTCCGGACTAGCCTATTTCTTAATATTTTTATTTCTAGATTTATTTGAGTCTTGTCCTATGCCTTCTTTGACCCCAAACGGGTTTTTAGCTGGTGAGGTCTAGCTTTTTTTTAGTATTACATTTTTAAAATATTGTCCCGAGTTTGCTTTTTCTTTTTATCAAATCGACAACTCTTGTCTGCTGACTGCTGTGCCGATTATCGATCTAAGGATGGTATCGAGTGCGCCCTTGTACTTCTTTTTGAATTTAAAACTGACCTTGTTCTAGAAAAAAGGTTAGGCTCCAGCTTATAAACATTATATAAAACCCATTCCGCTATGGTTAGCCTATGTAATATATTTGTTAAAAAAAGGCCAGCTCAGTTTTCGTCAAGGTCGCTGAGATGTTAACAAGGTTAGGCCTAGAGGGGGAGAGAGAGAAATATGGGGTTTAAGTTACTACTCAAGTCTCAATACCGGTACTAGCCTAGAGTTAGAGTAGGCCTAGGTCATTTCGGCACTAACATTATAATTATAAACATGCATGGTTTTAATTTTATTTCAATAATTCGCTTGCGCGTAGGGGTCTTTAGCAGTGGGAGGAACCCAGAGAAAACCCACGAGGTGGGACAGGCGACCCAACTCCTTCAAGTCCTTAATTGCCACGTACAACCGAGGATTCGAAACCATGCCATTTGACTCAATATGATGACAGGTCTTAGGCTTAATACAGCGCGCACTTGCCATCAGACCCCCCTAGCCTAGAACTAGGAGGCACACAATTGTTATTGTTGGCGAGATTGAAGGTTGGGGTTAGGCCTATAGTATATAGTATAGGCAGGAGCATACATATTTTTTGTTTCTGCAGGCCTTTCTAATATTAAAACGCAATAAAACAGGAATAGGCCTATTTATGCCAGGGGACGGATTATATCGACCTCTTCGCCCATGAATAAATCATTGGAATTTGTCATTTAGATTGTTTCATTTTAATGTTTGTTTTGCAGATAACTTACCAAACATTGAAGACTGCACAGCGCAGTTGAGGCTGTTGGTGGATGATGACTACAGAGATATAGCCCAAAAGCTCCCCACTGTTGTTGGCACAAAGAAAACCCTAAAGAAGAATTTTCCTTGGTAAATTTGTTTTAATCGCCCACATTTTTATGGTGACGCCCCTGTGAGGACGTCCGCTCTCATTTTTATGAAGGACTCTACTATTGTCCCTGGTTGTACGAAAATTACCAAGTGTGAAGCATTGGGCCATTTCATTTGAGCATTGTCATCATTGTCGATTGCCTCTCTTTCGTAGGGCAGTAATTTTCTTGTAAATATATAATTGAACGAGGCTAGATTCTAGATGTGAACCATTTTCGATCAGATTTCACGTGAAGTGTAGGGACCCAATGTACACTTAATAATTTTAACTTTTGAAATGTGGGGGTTGAGTGCATGGCAAGCCCTTGTTGTTGAAAGATAGCTACAGTGTTATATACTCATTTGCCTTCATACGACTATGTGAAATTGCGGTAGGTATTGATGGCTCTTAATGTATGTGTCTCTTGTCTATAACAAGGCTTAGAACGTGCAAAATGTCAATGCGCCAAGCTTCAGTATGATAATTCTATTGATATATAAAAAGAATATCTTATTGCACCGGCATACTACACGTGTGGATAATTGATGATAAAATAAACTCTTTTTATTTTCAGATTACCGACTTATCCGATGTAGTTGTCGATCTGGTTTGTGTAGACAAGAACATGGTGGGTAACCAGATAATGCGAATAAGGGGTGTTACAGCGACCCTCCCAGTATGGTACCAAGAAGCTCAAAATTGTCCGGTAAATGTGGTCTATTATTGATTCAAATTACAGTTTGTCTATTTGGGGATTTCATTATGGCTTCAGAAGTTACATAAATTATTATTTATACCTTTTATTCACGTGGCAAGCACAAAATTTATTCTTTAGACGACCAGATAGCTTAGATATTGAATGGATTAAATAATTCCAACCATGTGTGCGATAAACGCTAATATTTCCCCGCCATGTGTGATGTCACTAACGGAAATAACTTCGCACAGAATATCAATAAAGTAATTTGACTGAAATTTTCAATATATTCATTATTAATTAATTTAATAATTACATCTGGCCTCGGAAGGGTCTACAACATTCGTACATAATTTACAATTACAAGTAAATGTTAGGGGACCAAAATCAAACTAGGATACTAGTTTTTATGTGCCCTCATTTTCACGTGGACGTTAAGTGTCCTCGCCCTGTCCGTCAGTACCCCCACAATTTATTGTGGCCACCCTACAGGTCACAATTCTTATCCGATTTTTACGAAACTTGAAATATATGCTTTCCCCAAAAGATATTGGTTCCTTTCAATATTCGCATGTATCAGATCGTAATTATTTAATTTTATGGCCTCTAATTGTATGAAAAGACACGTTTTTAGCTTTTGGTCCCCTGAACAGGTCACAATTTTTATCCAATTTAAAAAAACGGTCACTATATATCATCATTCATCATTCATCACTGTTAAACCATAATGATAATTGGGTTCGAATTTCATATAAATTGTACCGAAACTGCCCAACAAAATAAATGACCTCTGTTGCTCTGTTTTCTTGTAAAATGTAGTCATATCTTGCATGTTAGCCTTTTTCGTGAAATTTATGTACATTGACACTTAAATTTGTACATAACCTACGTACATATTTTACAACTCTACAAAAGGGTTAGGGGGCCAAATTCAAACCTAGAGGTTACAGTACAGTTTTTTAAAGTTGTTTTTTTATATTTAATGGGGGATTACGGTGGCTAAGTGGATAAGGCACTGGTTTGCTAGCCTGGTGGTCGGGTTTTCGATCCCTGCATTGGCCGAGAAAGTTCATCTCGATTTTCCCGCGTGATTTTCTCTGTCAGTGATGCAGAAGGAGGGCCTGACAAGGACAGCTGTCTAGTCCTTCAGATGGATCGCAAAACCAAGGTCCTGTGTACACATTGGAGTGCACGTAAAAGATCCCTTGGCAGTTGGAATTTCGATATGAGAGTAGGCCGTAGCGCCGCTGTCCAGGCAAAAATTTCCCTCATAGCACACTTCGAAGAATTTCAAATTAGATCTTAATGATCTTATACAGACCAACTTTTCAACATGTTCATTTGTTAATGATGAAGGTGGTATTGCAAGAATTATTGAAGCTACACTCAAAACAGCTTCTGATGCACACAGTCCCTTTACATAAACTTATCTCTTTAGTTTTATTATTTGGAACACAACTAACAGTTAAATAAGTTTTAATAGTTTATATAGATAAAAGTAACAAAGAAAAAGGAAATTCCAGTAAATAATTATAATTTTATTCCAAAATTCCAAGAAAGTTTCCCACCCTTTGCAACCCGATCGGTTGCACGCCAATGTGTGCACGGGACCTCGGTTTTTAGTCCCATCCTAACGACTAGACAGCTGTCCTTGTCAGACCCTTCGTCCTGCATCACTGACAAGGGGAAACCACCCCGGAAAATCTGGATGAACTTTCTGGACCAATGCAGGGATTGAACATCCGACCTCCAGGCTATCAAGTCAGCGTCTTACCCACTTAGCCATGGGGCATGTCAATGTTTTTTGTGGTTATACCATTACACCTATGTCACAACCTGTTTTTCAGGGTTATTTTTATTGAAATATACAGAATATTTAAATTATGTTTTTCAGAATATGAAGTAGAGAAGGTTATAAAGAGAAGAAGGAGAGGGAAATATGAATTTCTGTTAAGGTAGAAAGGTTTCCCTTCCTCCTCCAATTCCTGTGAAACAGAGGATAATTTAAATCCTTACCTTTTAAACATGACTAATTATTAAAAATTATTACAAAAAATAAAGTGTTTGTATTTTGTACATTTATCTGAATATTAACTATTTGTATCATGTGCACATGTTGTATTTTGGGCTACTTTAAGCCTTTATATCCTGAGGTTTTATATCCATAAATCCTTTCATGCGTACAGAAAAATTTGTCCTATAGGTTATAGATTTTCTGGCCTACTGATAAATCCTTAGGTTTAGAACAAGCCCTATTGACGTAGGATTTGTTCTATGAATTGGCCAATCAAAGGCAAGCGCTTCCTGTATGTATGACGTTAACTCAAACACTGGGCCATTACAAAATTTTATTTTTTATTTCAACCGCCAAAGCATACTGTGATAAATTCAATCTTCAAATTACCATTGACACAAGAAAGGGCTTATTTACATTTCTGCTAACTGTTGTCGCATGACAAAAAGCCATAGGATTTTACTTACTGTATGACTAAAAAAACCTAGAGGATTTATCCTTAAAGACTTTCGCTGTCAAATGTCTGGATAGTAGTCCAATCAATTTAAGATTTTACCCCCAACAAATTGCAAGAAAACGTTTTTATTCATTTTTGCGTTTATTTAGGTGTACTTTATAAAATCCCAAAAGTATACCAAATTTTGTGCACCGGAAAGTGGTAAAATCCAAGAAAACCCTAAACTGTTGGTTTAAGACCCTATAAATAAACTGAGAGCTCGATGACCGAACTGTAAAAAGTTGAGCACGAAAGGTTTGACCATCGGAATGTGACTGCATATCGATAAGAATGAGAAAAAGTCATTTCTTGAGTTTCACGGTTGGGGCGGGGCATAAGGGGGGTAGGCTCCCAAAAGGGGTCGCAAATTGTGCTTTGAATTAAAACTTCTAGAACGAGATTCATTTTCACATGGTGTGTTCTATGAGGTACATAGAGTAAGAAAAAAGTGGTCAAGAAAAAAAATTCCCAGGCATTCTCAAACAAGAAGGGGGTTCCAAAACCCCTCAGGGGGGGGGGGGGGCAACTGTAAAATTTCAAGCAGGAGTGAAATTCGTTTTCCAGTCATCCCTTGGCATCCAATGATGACTAAAAACCATGGTCAAGAAAACTTTTGCCCGGGCACCTACAAATAAGAAGGCAGCGAACTGGGGGATGCTGAGGGGTTTCGGCATTCAAGGAAAATATGAAATGTTGCGCACGAGCAAAATTTCTTCGTTGATCATCGGACATCGATGCATTGGTCATATATCAAGTCCACAATAATTTTTTCACCGGGGCATTTACCAACAAGAACTGTATGGAAGAGATGGGGTCCAGTTGAAATAACTTAACAAGTAATATGGACGTTTAGATCGCATCTCATTAGCATTAACTGGCGTTATGTCACTTTATAATTTAACGCTGATGCTATTGCGACGTCATCAAATGTCCCTAATATTGCATTCAATCATTCTTTCATAAGTAAATTATTGATGATAGAATATATGCATATGACAAAATACAAACACTAGTATGAGCATAGACTCGCTAAACTTTTAGATATACAGAAAATTAAACGGATTTGTAGATTCAGATAATTTTTACAGATTATTGAGATTATTTCGGACGTACCTTAACCTTAGGATACTTATCCGATACCATAGTCACCTGTCCAAGTTTATATAGTTTTATAAGGCATTGAATTTTGAACAATAGATTAATCCTGGTCTTCACATTATACATAGATTAAATATCTGGATGAAAGGATGTGTTTCGGCTGTAAAAGTTGCTCTGTTGGACGCATAGATTCAATATCTGGGTAAAAGTCGCTCTGTTCATCTGGATATAGTTAATGTCTGGTCGATGGTGTGTATATAATATAGGTTTGGGCCGCTAATTTCGCTCTGTTAGGTACACACACTAAATATCTAGAAGTTAGGATGTGTAAACGTGGCTTTGTTCAACTGATACAGTAAATGTCTAGAGGAAAGGATGGGTTTGGGCTGTACAAGTTGTTCTGTTAGATGAACACATTAAACATCTATAGGAAAGGGAGGGTTTGGCCTGTAAAGGTCGGTCTGTTAGGTGAACACATTAAACATCTAAACGAAATCATGGGTTTGTACTGTAAAAATCGCTCTTTAGATGTGCACATTAAACATCTAGACGAAATCATGGATTTGTGCTGTAAAAGTCGCTCTGTTAGATGAACACATAAAGCATCTAGACAAAATCATGGGTTTGTGCTGTAAAAGTCGCTCTTTAGATGCGCACATTAAATATCTCGAAAAAAGGATGGGTTTTAGCTGTAAAAGTCGCTCTTTTACATTCACACATTGAATATCTGAGAAAAAGTCGCGATATATAACTGTTACAGTAAATGTCTTGTCGGAGGGGTGGGTTTTAAATCTAAATATCGCTCTGTTAGATGCACACATTAAATATATCTAGAAGGACGGGTGGTTTTGGGCTGTAAAAGTCGCTCTGTTAGATGTACACAATAACATCTAGAGGAAAGGAATGGGTTTGGGCTGTAAAAGTCACTCTGTTAGATGCACATAATAAATATCTAGAGGAAAGGATTAGTTTGGACTATAAAAGTCGCTCTGTTTAGATGAGCACATTAAACATCAAGAGGAAAGCATGGGTTTCGGCTGTACAAGTTGCCCTGTTACAATTACACATTGAATATCTGAGAAAGGGTAGCTCTGTTTAACTAATACAGTAAATGTCTGGTCGGGGGGATAGGTTTTGGCTCTAAATATCGCTCTGTTAGATGCGCACGTTAAATATCTAGGGGGAAAGACGGGGTTGGACTGTAAAAGTCGCACTGTTAGATGAACACATTAAACATCTGGACGGAATCATGGGTTTATGCTGTAAATGTCGCTCTATTAGATGCGCACATTACATATCTAGAGGAAAAGGATGGGGTTGGACTGAAAAAAGTCGCACTGTTAGATGAACACAGAAAATATTGCAACAGTCTATATCACAACATACGCTTCACCCAAATACAAAAACTCCAAACCTTACAAAACTCTGCTCCCCGACTAGTTACAAGACAAGGCAAGTTTGCTCCATCAGTCCCTATACTACATGAACTCCACTGGCTTCCAGTAGCCCAAAGATCAATATTCAAAATCATTCTATTAACTTTAAACACTCTGCTCCTAAACTCTGGAACTCTGTCCCAATACACCTCCGTGAAATCGCAGAAATTGCTTCATTTAAACGCTGTTTAAAAACACATTTGTTCAAACAATGCTACTCGTGAACATGTTTGTATGTATGTGCATGTATATGAATATGTAAATATGTCTGTATGTGAATATGTGTGTATTATACTCCTGTTTGTATTGATTGTATTAATTGCTCTTATATATTTTTGTTCTTTTCAAATGTACCTATTTTATATGTAATGCCTTGTACAGCGCATTGAAACTATGTGTAATGCGCTATATAAAAAAATAATATTTTTTTATTATTATAATTAGAAAAAATTTCGAAGCGATTCGAGCATATTTAAAAAAAAAGTTATAGGATTTTTGGGTGAAAAACGCGACTTCGGAAATATCGTTACGGTCCCCCTGGAATAACGATCGCCCTGACCCTCTCGGAATCACGATCAAGTTCAAATGTATTTCATTTTGGGCAGGTAGCCAAGGGTTAGGGCCAAATTTGGGACCGATCGGGACCATAGGGGGTTAATACGGGCCCTTTTCCAGAGGAAAATTGGTCAAAAATCGCCAAAAAAATGAAAATACTAGCGCGCGGATGCATCTCACACCCTTCGATTCATGCGCACACACTCGAAACTTACTTGGGTACCTCCACTATGGTCCCAGTCACAATGTACCTAAAAATGTTTGGGCCATGACCCATATGGGCCGAATGCGGCCATTTTCCCGGGGGGTATATAGGAAGTCAACTTTCAATTTTCAAATAGAGGTAGAACTAGGTGTTCGATTTTAATTTTGGTCGAAAATGGGGGTTGGGGGTAGCCAAAAAAACTAAGAATTTCTTATATGTGTTAGCTTACATCCCAAGGTACAATCTCTGAAAATTTAAAGAAATTCTAACAACCCTTACCACTGCTAAAACACACTCGCGCAAATTTGCCTATTTTTTTGCCTATTTTTCGACTTTATTAACAATTCACTTTTTTAAGCGCTACGTTTGCGGCCCTATTTCTCGAATCTAGATTTTTTGCGCGGGATCATATTTAAAGTTGAGGCCCCTGCCGAGAACATCGGGCACGTGGCAGGGTGTCAAACATGGCTTCCCAAAACGAGGGGCCATATTTGCGGCCCTATATCTCGGCCCCTATTGGTTCGAATCCAGATGTTGTGGGCGGGATCGATAGCCAGGACAACTCCCTCCATTGATTTAAAGTTGGGGTCCCTCACCCTAACTCCGTGCACGTGGTAAGGGGCCAAACATGGCTTCCCAAACCTCTGGACCAAAAGTCACTTTTTAAAGTTTAGGCCTGCGCTACGTTTGCGGCCCTATATCGTGGCTCCTATTGGTACGATTCTAGATGTTTTGGGCGGGATTGATAGCCCGGACAACTCGCTCCATCGTATAAAAAACTTAGTGCCCCATAGTCTAAAATGTGGGCACGTGGCAGGGTGGCAAACATGGTTTCCAAAAACGAGGGGCCATGTTTGCGGCCGTATATCTCGGCCTCTATGGGTTTGAATCCGGATGTTTTGAGCGGGATCAATAGCGCAGAAAACTCCCTCCATCGTATCAAAAGTTGGGGCCCCTCTCTCCCACATCGGGCACGAAGCAGGGTGTCAATCATGGCTTTCCGAATTTTTGCATCCAAAACTCAAATTTTCTCTCAGCGGCTCATTTTTTGAACGATTTTTCTGAAAATTTAATGCGAACTGCGCATCCCCAACGCGCAGCTTGTATTGAAATTTCAGAACAATCGTCCAAAAATGGAATATTGTTTCGAATTTTGACCCACTTCCGGTAGCCGCAGAAAAAATCCGAGATCCTGACGTGACGCGCAAGGGTCCATTGTGGGTAGCCGCAAGGACATCACTTTCCGGTTTGGTCAAATTCCCAAAGTTCGGGAGTTTGAAGTTGACCTTTGAACTATGTCGGAGAGGTCAGACTACATGACCTTGACCCACCAGGACGTCCCGGTCTACGAGCTTGTGAGTCATGACCTCAACCATGACCTCTCTGTCGAATTTCTGAACGGTACCTAAAGGTTTGGGAATTTTTCGACCTCAAGGTCAAATTTCAGATCAAAGGTCAAGGTCTGGCATGAAAGGTCATTGATGTGTTCATTCAAGGTCATGACCCTTTCCTTGGCTCGTAAAGGTCAAGGTTAAGGTCAAACGTTACTTCATCGGGCCGTCTCGTCTACTTCCGGTCGCCGGACGCCCATTTTGAAGTGACCCAGCAACTTGTCGGGGTAGATATACCTATCGAATACCAAGCCTCGAAACCTCGGTGAAATTGCCCCAAGTCCGGTGAGATTTAAGGTGATTTTTTTTCTATGTCCCCAAGGGACAGCACGCTAAGTCAGCCAGGGTCATGACCTTGACCCAACGGGACGGCTCGGTCAAAGTCCTTGTGGGTCGTGACATTGACCTTGACCTTAACCTATCTTCAGAATTTCTGGACGGTACCTAAAGTTTTGAGATATTTTGGACACGAAGGTCAAACGTCAGATCAAAGGTCAAGGTCTCAAATGAAAGGTCATTGATGTGTTCATCCAAGGTCATGACCTTCGACATGCCACATGGCCCTGGGATCGAAACATAGGCCCCTAAACACGCGTTTATGTAGTTATTTGGATGACCTTGACCCTTTCAGATGACCTTGACCTTTTGGGGTCATGTGGGTCACGACGGAAGCTCGACAGGTCAAGACCAGAGGGTTCTATCTTAATTAGTTTGGCCTCCAGGGGGCAAAAACCGCACAACTTCCGGCGCCCCTAGCGGGTCAAGGTCACGAATTTTGACTGGCGGTTTTAAAAAATGAAGAACAAATGGGGGGTGTTCTACCCGGCCACGCACTTTTGGGCCGATCGGAAGACCATTTGGAAGAAAAAATCACTCAGAAAGTCAAATCGATCGTGAAAAATGCCTGTGGGCAAAGGGGAGATAACTCTTTCGTCCCTAGTGGATTCTGGCGACCTTGAGATCGCGGCCTTATAAACTAAATCGACCCCTGGGAGTCGCGTGGTGACCTTGGTTTGACCCTCAGAGGTCAAGGTCAAGGTCAAGTCAACATCGTGATGCCATCTGACCCACTTCCGGTGGTCGCAGAGAATTTTCAAGGGTACCACGCGACTCCCAGGTGTCGATTTAGGGTAAAGCCACGAGGAATAGTTCCGCAAAAGAGCTGACATTTTTAAATAAAATTATAGCTGAAAAATGCACATGTACCCCCACCCGAACCCGAAGCGACCGAAAATTCCAGATTTTTACACCGGATCCTGGGTCGGGACATCGGTCTGGGTCACCACACCAATTTTCAGACCTCTACCACTTCCGATGTGGAATTCCGAAAAAATTCTACACCGCTGCAACTGGGGTGCATCAGGGGTTTACAGGTGAAAATTGTTGTTTTCGGGTAAAAATATTTGGACTCTGAACAGAACGATGGGTCATGTTTGCGACCCTATATCTCGGCCTCTATGGTTTCAATATCAAGCACGTGGCAGTGTCGCAAACATGGCTTCTCGAATCGTCCACAGCTCCGCCCCTATGGGAAGTAAACCTTAGATTTATTCGGGGCGGCAGGGCCATAACAAAAGGAAAGTTTTGACGTCGGAATATTTTTTTCCGGGGGGTGCATGCCCCTTTAATTTTTGGGGGGCCGGACACCCCCCGGAGGCCAAAATGTCAAATTGCGAAAAAAAATATTGCCCCCACCCCCTCCCGGGGCCGTCCCCGACAAATTTCCACACCCCACATAGCTTGATTTTAGCGTTGCCCGGAAACAGGGGCCTTTGACCTATATATAGGTCCTCAATCGATAACCCTAACCCTAATGACATCGCTGATAGTGAGGTAGCCACGTAAAAATATATAGGCCCTATTTAGCGTAAAACAGATCATCCGCGCACACGGAAGCTTTAAACTCCCAGGGAGAGTCGAGATAACGCCATAGATAACCGAGCCTTAAACATACTTGTCCCGCGGTGGCCTTTATGTCCACTTGAAGGCGGTCATAAATTTACCGGGACCGCCTTGAAGGCCGATTTATTTTGTTTTTATTAGCCACTTCAATGCGGTAATAATATTGGAACCGGTGAATTATTAAAAATAAAATAAAAACCCATAGTCCAGGACAACAAGTCATCTTTTCTGTAACTTTCAACGCTATTAACGTCAGGCCCATGCCGCAAATATTTTCTACTTCAGATTAGGACCGATTGGGTTATTTTATACGGAATTTTCTTTTATAACGGAGGGGTATTTTTCATAACAGGGCCGAATAAGGTCACCAATCGGGCTTGAAAAGGCACAGATGTATAGCTTGACAACCGAGACTAGGATGTACTTGATTACCAATATTCGATCATGCTCTTTTGCACCCCCCACCAAATCTCCCAAACAGAGTTGTCTTCCCTTGCAGTCCACGAATGCTGGATAGCGAGACTTGCGTGGAGAATGACCCCCCGCCCCACCTCGACCCCCCTTACGCCTAGGTGCTGTGCTATTCGTATCTTACCCTCGCCTATAGCTCATCCTACTGACACACGATGATATAGAATACAGAAACATTTTTTAAGCTCCTGTGCGTCTCATCAAATTATTAGGATAAAATGAGGCGAAAGAAAAAAAAAACCCAACAACCGTAATAAACCATGCAGACTTGTGACAAATTTGTTTTAGCCCATTTTAATTGGTTTTAGTTCCCCATTGCAAACAATTCCATCTTTTTTGGAATGAAACAGTTATTTAGAAAATTAACGTGAGTAAAATTAAAGGAAGAGGGCATGCACCTCCGCCCCCACCCCCGACCCCTCCTCCGACCACGACATAATACACCAAGCCAGGCCTGTCGTCACAATATTGTCGGCATAAAAATGGATAAATCTGATTGGCTAATGCGTATGTACATAATGCTATGATATTATTATTTTACCCTACTCAATAGGCCCACCTCAATCATATATATTATTATATTATAATAGTTCCCCTGTTCAACCGGATGGAGCTGAATCATAGAGGCTTATTGAATAGGGTATACCTCAGTTGCATCGGGTGTCTGGTGATAGTATGGGCCTATAAGTGATCTCTGGCATTATAATATAATTATTGCTTGGCATTTTATTTGTTTTTGCGTAAGATGGTTTTTGAAAATACTTCAGTATTTGCGCTTATTGAACGTCGGTGCATGCATATGTCTATAGATGTCTGTTCCTGTTTGCTGTTCAATGAATTTTAATTCTTTGTGAGATTTTTTCACACGGATGGCAGCTGGGATCATTTTATCACTTGGAGTCAGGTATCATCGGTGGATGTATTCTAGAAGGATTTATTTTCTTGCTGGACTTATAAATATGTCTACGGTGTTTAGGCCTTTAGATATGTTAGATGGTGTTAGTATACGCCCAGTTTGGTTGACTCCATTAATCCATAAGCAGTTCATAATGAATATTGTAAAACATCATATGACTGGTACGTGAGAAATACAACTTTCTTTGTCGAAGGGGTGTCCAATAATGGTACCCAAAATGAAAAAAATGTGGTAAATGGTAATAATTTACGACTGTTTTTTTTCGCAAAGCAGGTTTGTTACCGTTAACGTCAATCCGAGTGTAGTTGGAAATACTGGTTAGCATTTTAGGAATTCCAATAATTTTATAACCAATAATGCCATTGACAACTATTTCTTGACCAGGTCTATAAATTGTTAGCTCGTCATGGAAATTGTGTGTATTAAACGTGACCTGAATTTGCGTGTACCAGGCTATACAACCTCACTGGTTATTATATTTCCTGACCGGGTGTAATATTTGTTGATATTAAAGAAGACTAAGACTTACCAAATCTTTCCCAAGACCACCATTGTGTTTCCTTGCCAATAGCTCCCCCGTTAGATAAAATCTCTGGATGTTCCACTATTCTCATCCATAAATCTGTCGTTCCACATTTATCAGCACCCAAGAGATGGAAATAGGGCAAACAGCGTACTGTTTTGTCATTTCCCACTATCGATTCCCAGCAAGGATTTTTATAATTATGTAAATATTTTGGCCTTTGCTAAAATACAAAAAAAGTGCATTAGCTGTTAATTTTGTTCAAAATTAATATCAGTATTTTTTTAAATAAAGATTTAGAACACCGTTGTCCTAGTAGACTGTCGTCTGTCAATAGCTATCGTCTCAAAAAAAATCTATACACTGGGTCTAGTTGTAATTCACACATTAGTAATATGTGAATAAAATAAGGATAGGAAGCTTTATTCCCGCTTCTAGAATGTGCCAGTTTTTATAAACGAGTCCTCGCAAGTTTTTGAATTACTTTCTGTTCGCGCCATGGAGTTTATCAACCACTCTTACACCTGATGAATATCAATTAGCCAAACAACCAATCAAAACCACTAAAGATAATATTGCGCCAATTTGACCTCAAGTTCACAGGTCAAAACGCCAGTCTGAGCTGTAGTGTTTACTTTGAGACCACAAAGTGTCTTGTTCACCTCGTAGACAAAGATTGTGGAAAGCTGAATAAATTTACAAGTTGGAATAAGGTTGTATTAAGTTATAAAGAATGGGCTAATCTTGATGGAATCGAGCTAAAAGTGTGCCAACAGTATAAAGATGTATTTGAGGGTAAGTTTATCAACTAAATCAAACTAAAATTGATAGTACGAAGTCTACGAGTCGCCATTTTATTATTCTGCGAAACACAATTTTTTGTTGTTTACATTTTAAATTAAATTCTTACTGGTAGGCGGATTACATTTTATAGACACCTGTACTCATCACAAATTCTCGGGACTGTACAATGCAACGAGAGCTTACGTCCATATATAATATTTCTTGTTTGATGTCATTGCTGTGCGCAAGTTGTTACGATAAATAATAGGCCTAATAATAATGTTTGTTGACATTCATTCAATTCATATTGTATAGTCTCGTTAGTTCATAGAGTAGATTAGGTTTGTTTTAAAATCGACAGCATTCACGCTAGCCTTTGGTTTTATTTTATTAACCCCATATTGTTTAAGTGTCTTTTCACAAATCAAGTGCAAACATGTGGCAGTCAGTGCCGGACTGGGCCCACTTGCCCACTTGCCAATGGCAAGTGGGCCTAAGCCGAAAAAAAATATGGGCCTAAGCCTCAAAGAAAAAAGTTAAAAAAAAAGAAAAAGAAAAGGTAGTAAAAGAGGGGAGGAGAGGAAACAGGGAAAGGAAAGGAAAGAAAAGCAGAAAGATAGATTTCGTTGGAAGGAACAAATTCTATTCGTATTCGAGGATGTTCATTAAAGTGCTCGCAGGTCACCATATATCTCCATCCGCTGCTCTGGCCTTAGGTGCTTGGACAATGGGTTTGCGGCTGTCTATTTTTCAAAATTTTCTGGGGGGAGACCCCCCCCCCCGAGCGCTCGTACAAGGATTATGTTCGATTCCTGATAAGAAAACCCAAAGTTTGGTCGTCAGGGTAAGTTTATTTCATACTTGTAGTAGTTGTTGTGTCCTTGTGACTTGTTATATATCTATTTTATATCAAAAACAACTAGTGGGTGGGAAGGGATTTATATAGCCAAGCGGGTGGTTAAAAAAAAGGTCTGTCATCAGTTCGCATCCCATTATCAGTGACCTCAATGACAAGGTGTGGGAGTGGCCGATTTACTCTATAGTATAGGTAGTGCTGGTATCTTTGATGGCAAGTGGATTTGCACAAAATGACCAGATTGTGGTGTTCAAATGCATTAAAACAAAGTCCATCCGTTCTAAGAATGTGTGAACATTATTTACTAGCACTTTTGCACGGTCAAGACTTGTTTGTGTATTAATATGTTTGTTTTACTTAATCGACCATCGACCAATACATCTTAAGTGGAAATATCACCAAACATGAATTCTTGCATCTACGATGAGATTTCCTTGTACGTGTAGTAACTATGATCTTATATTTTTCAGCTCTTCTGAGATGTCCGCATATGAGACAACCTTTGATATTTTGTGAAGATGTGATTAGAAAAAGAATTATTTTCCACAAAGAAATTCTGCGAATGGCCAAGTTATTAGATATTTCAAATTACCTGTAATAATTTGTTATTTCTGTACATTGGTTGTGTCCTTTATTATTGTTAAACTCCATTTATTTCAAGCATTAATTATTGCACAACTGTTACAGCAAGATTTAAATAAATTATTGATATAACAGTTATTAAAAATTAAAAAAATGTTTTCTGTATTTTAAAAAAAATATTGATTGAAATGTTGTTGTAAATTACAATACACAGGCCTAATTTATATATATTTAAACCTTTAATACTAGTAATTAAATATAAGTATAATGTTTTAACTTTGTTTTCATTCTTTGTTTGGGGATAGGGTGGGTTTTAGAGGGGGGGAAATTTGGTCTTTGTTCAATATTTGTAGGACATTTATGATACGAGTTATCTCCCCTTATACCTTTTTATCTGGAACCCCTATTTGAAATATCACGTTTGTGCATTGTTTTTTGGTTGAAATCGAATATGTCTATGCAATTATCAAATTTATGTATGATTTCTGATAATAAATTGAATTCAATATCAATTCAATGACGCTGTATTTTCATAAATAGACAAAAACATGCTACCATGCGCAACATTGCTGCTTGGTGGGCGCTTATTATTGGCCCTGTGCAAATGCAAATTGAGATATTTCCATAAAAATAGCATTTTTCATTTCACGGTTTAAATCAGGTCAGGGAAATGCTCATAGCAGGGATATTGAGAAAAACAAACGTCATCCAAGCATTTTGTACAATAGTCAGTTCTTGTTGTTTTGTCAAGGCTGCGTCGATTACATTGGATGGTAAAAATGAATGCATAAGATGTCGACTATCGCGAAGATTTAGACGCCCGATTTATCCACCACAGAACAAGAAATTAAATTAAATGAAGACATGTTTATGGTGGCCTATCGCTATCATCCAAATTACCCCCCCCCCCCCCACCATAAAAAAAAAATAATAAAATAAAATATTTTCAACTTGAAGATGAAGTAATTAAAATCAAAATTAAACTGAAAATAAAAGTCAAATAAATTAAAAGTCAAATTGAAAAATCAAATTGAAAAGTCAAATTGAAAAATCAAATTGAAAAGTCAAATTGAATTGAAAAGTAAAATCAAAATGAATTTCGTATTAAAAATTAAATTAAATGAAAGTTAAATCACAATCAAATGAAAAGGAAAAGGAAAATTATTCGTAGCCTATCATAGTACCCCATAATGCTTTGTGGTTTTGTAGAATTGACCTAATTAAATTATGATCCGTTTTGACACACAGATAGGTAACACTTGATGGAATACGCTGTCGTCATTTGTTTGATATCCATGCAAATCGTTTCTATTTCTAATCAATTTGATTTTTATTAAAGTAATCAACAAAATATTCGGCTATAAAGAGAACCCGTATTATTTATATTTAAAGGGAGCCACGGTGGCTCAGTGAGAATGGCGTTATCTCGCTAACCTGGGGGATCACGGTGGCTAAGTGGATAAGGCGCTGGTTCGCTAGCCTGGAGGTTGAGTGTTCGATCCCTGCATTGGCCGAGAAAGTTCATCTCGATTTTCCGGTGTGATTTCCCCTTGTCAGTGATGCAGAAGGAGGGCCTGACAAGGACAGCTGCCTAGTCGTTCGGATGGGACGGAAAACCGAGGTCCCGTGTACAAATTGGAGTGCACGTAAAAGATCCCTTGGCAGTTGGAATTCGATATAAGAGTAGGCCGTAGCGCCGCTGCCCGGGCAAAATTTCCCTCATTGCACACTGTGGCGTATGCCCGTCTTCAATTAGCCCAGGTACGGTGCTTAAGCGTAGGACGTTAAACCCCATTTCATTCATTCATTCTCGCTAACCTGGCACTACCTGGAGCAAAGCCCTATATATCATCGGTTACCCAGTGCACTCATTCCGTTCTACTCCACTATACCCTGGGTTAATCTATAGAATGTAGCTATACTGTACGAACCAATCAGAAAACAGTTAACAAACCAATCGTTTCGCCTTCGTTTTTGTAAGGGTAGATAACCATTTCCATGTCCATTTACTGATTGATTTATGTAAGTAATGTATATACATGTATTATTAATTTATTTATATTTTATATTCAATTGTATTATCAAAATCTGTTGTATGTGTTGTTGATTTCAAATATGTATAAGATCTATATATTTCACTTTTGTTATCATTATTACTATTCGTTCTTTGTTTAAAATAATAAAAATAATATGTCGTTTTGTTATGTTTATTATTAATGAACGTACACTCAGTAATTTATTTCCCTTTTACTTATCTACGATATCACGTGTACATAAAATTCGCGGAACGAACACACAAATCTCAATAAAACTAATGACTCTACTACATGATTAAATTAACGTTTGGTCTTCAATATAATTACGCTTTTAGAATAGGCCAACTCCTAACACTATCAGAAGTGAGTAACTTCCCTTTGGCAATTTCCTTTTCAAATAACAGTTTATTGGATTGGTCGATAAAAATAGCAAAAGTATCAAGGGTAGATAACTTGAAAACGTGTCTCCCCCATAGACTCGGCAAACATCGGCAGATTCCGGTACCCTACATCTAACCTCGGCTGCATGACAGTAAGTGATAAATATGTACTTACACCCATACATTTGCGATGCGGCTACTGGTCTACTTTAATAGGAAAACGTGCCGCTTTTGAAAAAAGGGTCCCTAGATTGCATGTTTTGTAGAGTGTGTATACCTAAATAAGCAAAGATATTGTCTCAAGGCTGCTGGTTTGATAAAAATCCTCTGATAATTCCCCAAACCCAATTCCAAACTTAACGGGTTTTTTTATATAATACACTCTCCACAGAAATCTACATGGGCGCAGCCATTTTTCACACGGGACCTTTAAAATAGTTCCAATATGGCCTAATCCATCATACAGCCGAGATTAGATGCTTAGAATCTGTCAAAGCTTTCCGAATGAGGCGCCATTGTGGGTCCCAAACTATGACGTCATTATGTAGGTCGTGTGACGTCGTGCACGTGATCACGACATATCTAACAATAACGTGACATCAACCCTCAGACGGTCTCAGCATGACTGCTTTGCACTCAAGTCGAGACGCACGATTCATGTCACGTGACTCGGGACGAACTTGATAACTGTCAATCATTCCAAATAAGGTAGGACGAAAAACATGGCAAAAACGCCCATTTTATTGTGAAGTTCGCAAATTGTCCAGTCTCTGGTGCTGGTTACAGGTTTACTCAAAGTTTTTTTATACAGATGGAAACGAAAGTGTTGGTTTACTAAAAATTAATACTTTTATATAAATCGAAATGTAAAAAAAAAGAAGAGACTGGGCCAGTCTAGGTGTAAATATGAAACGACACTCAAAATAGAAACCGGGGACCGAAGATATATAAACCAATAAACCATGATGCTTCCTGTAGTTCGGATAGAATCCCTTTAAATAATCATGTACCCTGTAGTTCGATGTATCCCTGTTATAGTTCAGACAGAGTCTTATAAACCATGATTTATTTACTCTGTGGTCTCGAAAACATGAGGCACCCTTTAGTAACTAAGCAATGATCTACTGTAGTTGGGATGGACCATAGTTTTGTAAATAGGAGGTAGATCGTCAAATGAATAGGCATTATTACGAAATGTTAATCTAGAAATGACATAGTTTCTCTTAAATTATTATTATTATTATTATTCATCTTACTATAGCGCTCCATTATATCCGGCGATATCTCCAAACGCTTAACAAATGTCACATCACAGTTTGTAATAATATTTAAACGGGCGTTTTTTTAACTCCGATTTGAATTTAACAAAAGTTTCACTCTCTATTATATATATTGCTAACGCGTAGATACGACCGGTTTAACTTAAATGTACCCATGTAGATATAAATTAGATTTAAAATGGATAATAACTCGGTTGAATCATATCATAGAAATATCTTACTTCATATTTACGTAATTGTAAACATCAATGTAACCTTTCCCTATTGACCCATTTAGACTCTTCAGATTTGTTCAGTTTAATCTGATTTTTAAAAGTTTATGTGCTAGTTAAAACTTGATGAAGCATTTTTTTTTCTTATGAATGAGGCTATATAACTATAATGGGCTGTTTTTTGATGTAGAATGATTATATACAATTATAATAATAACTAGATCTGCTACTGTCCCATGCAGATATGAAAGCTTTCATATTTATCGTCACGTGTCATTGATTGTATCAAGTATCCTAAATAAAAGGATAAGAAGAAACTCGCGAAGTTACAAGTCTAAATATAGTATGAATCATTGCACCCAGGCATAACAATAATCTGAAAACTAAAGGAAAATAACTAAAAGTTGTATTACTGTAATGAGACGGATGAGAAAATGAAATGAAAATGGCGGGGAAAAAAATTAAAAATGGCAGGTTGGACAGGCGACCTTACTCCTTGTCACGTACAACCGAGCATTCGAAAACACGCTAGTTAACTCAATGACAGGCGCGCGTGCTAACCATTCAGCCACCCAACCCCCCTTTGAAATCAGACACGTGCAATATGTCATATAGGAAGAATAAGAAGTCGCTCACAACAAAATGGTAAATTAATGAGTTTAGGTCAAAAGGTTGAGCTACTGTTTTAGAGTATTTAATAGTTTTAAAGAGACACGTTAAGAGTTGTTCATAGTTAAATGAACGTTTAATTTTAAATAAGACTAATAAAATTAGGATTTAATAATGCCAGACTAATATTTCCAATATGTTTGGTTATAAGTAGGAAATCGTGACGACTTCTTAAGCATGTTTTAAACAAAGGGTCATAGACTGCAATATACAAGAATGGCACTCTGCAATAAAAAAAAACTGGCCAAAGCAAGATTTCTATGCAGAAATTAAATAATTGCTAGAACCAGAAAAATATTTATCCACTATAATAAATAAGCAACATAGAGAAAATGAAATGAAATTGAATGGGGTTTAACGTCCTACTGTGCTGCTCCTAAAATGGGCTACTGAAGACGGGCATATGCCATAAAGTGTGCAATGAGGGAAATTTTACCCGGGCAGCGGCGTTACGACCTACGAGGTTGGACATGCGACCATACTCCTTGTCACGTACAACCAAGAAATCGAACCAACGCCAGTTGACTCAGTGACAGACGTTATGATACAGAGCGCACGTGCTAACCATTCAGCCAAGCAACCTCCCTAAAATCGGCAAATTGCTGACCTACAGCGAGAAATATTTCAACCGGGCCAAATTTTCTATTTTAACAGTTTAATTTGCACGGTACCTTTAGTTATCAACCGAATATTACAAAACTTTTAAAAATAAGCTCCCCCTGACCAGCTTAATCGTTCGCAATAAACGTTTGCCCCTTAAAATCGGCAAATTGCTGGCTTTAAATTGAGAAACATTACAACCGGACGAAATTTTCGGTTTTATCACTTTACAGTACCTTTGATTACCAACCGATTATTACAAAACTTTAAAAATAAAAGAGAAAGAGAGAAATGCGGCCTAATGTCCATTCGACACAAACTAGGTCATTTCGGGACTAACATATATTTTTTAATTTTATTTAAAAACTCCCCTTGCGCTTACTGGTCTTTAGCCGTTGGGAGGAAACCGAAGAACACGGAGAAAACCCACGAGATTGGACATCATACACCATGTCACGTGCAACCTGGAGATCGAAACGACGCCCGTTGACTCAATGACAAACGTTACGATACAGCGAGCACATGCTAACCATTCAGCCATCCAGCCTCCCTGAATTCGGAAAATTGCTGACTTATAGCAAGAAACATTTCAACCAGGCGAAAATTTCTGTTTTAACAGTTTAATGTGCACGGTACTTTAATAATTACCAACCGATTATTACAAAACTTTTGAAAATAAGCTCCAACTGACCAGCTTAATCGTATGCAATAAACGTTTGGCCTGAATTGAAAGTTCTGCACGGAAAAAGTTCATCTCGATTTCCCGGCGTGGTTCCCCTTGTCAGTGAGGCAGAACGCAGGGCCTGACAAGCACAGGTGTCTAGTCCTTCGGATGGGACGAAAAACCAAGGTCCCGTGTACACATTGGAGTGCACGTAAAATATCCCTAAGCAGTTGGAACTCGATACTGTTGAATAAACTCTATACGATGACTAAATGCGTAGATTGTAGTCACCCACACTGCATGTTTCGCTTAACAATGAAAGGGTGCCGTTTTCAATGTTCGATTCTTTTGTTCTTTTACTCCCGATATGTTGGACTGTTGATCGATGGTTTCATATAAAAGACTACCAATAAGACTCTTTGTAGAAGAAGTTCCCAAAAAATAGTATGTTGACTTTACGAGAAAGACCTCTAAACATGCTCCAAATTGTAAAAATACGACTTTTTGGATTTTCAATCTCTTTTTTTCGGCTATCCCTGATATTTAAAAAAAATGATACAATGATTGCACACAACAGGCTAGCTATTAGACTCTCTATTAACAAAAGTTTCACCGCCCTCCCTTCATTATAACCGAAGTTATCGTGCCCTAAAGAATCAACAAATCAGCATGCTTATCTCTGCTTACCCTAAGCAGAAAATACTCATCTTTGAACTCAAACATAACATTGACCTAGTGAACGTCTACAACAAGTTTGAACATTCTAGCTTAATTAGAATGAGAGTTATTGTGCTCCAAAGTCTCGGCCCTTCAAATTGCTTCTATTTTTCATTTTCAATTCAACATGGTGACTCCCGGTTGACCTAAATCAGAATTCTATTGCGACATTTTTTAGACCTGCCTACAAGGATTCAGAAAATATAACTCCCGAGTCTGTAAGTAAAATAGCAAAAAAGCCTTATTGATTTTTCACGTTTAAAGATGGTGGCACTTCCGGTTCGATCGACAAACTCCATATTTTGTGTACGAATTAGTAATTCCTTGTCTAGTATAGAAAAAAAAAACTAGGTCATTCTGACCTATATTTCGACGATTTTTTGGAAAACTTTGATCCTTGATTTCACCAAGGGGAGATAAGTTAGAAAATTTCTAAAGTCATTTTTCAAGTCGCGTCATTAAGGTCTACTTACATATTAAATTTCATGAAAATCGTACAACTACTAAAGAGGTTGTCGGGTTGGTGTAAACTTCCGGTTCGAAATCACAGCGACGAATTTTCGAAATTCGAAAATCCGAAATTGCAGATTTGAAGTAAAGGAGTCAAGGTATTCAAAGAAAAAAGAATTACAGTGTACTCTGTTACTTCCAGCTTTTGATCAATCCGCCACTCGCCTAGATCCACCCAAAACCTCTGGTCCCGATTTATTTCCTTCTTGATTGCTTTTAAAATGTTTTGTTCTAACCGCCATTTTGTCACTTCCGTCTTTCGCCATCGACTCGAGGTCCGATGAGTGATTATCCATTGTTATTTAATCCTATAATCCGCCACTGTTAACTCCCCAATCACAAAAACACCACAGTTTATCAGATACTAATAATTAAAGTATAAACAAACAGTACTCGACAAATCTTTTAAGGGTTCATTGATTGGCAACCATTTTCAATAACTAACGTTAATACTATAGCACCTATGTCGAGCAAAAAATAGTTCGCGCTAAAAATAGACCATGAGTGTCGTACAATAACAATACATTCACTGAACTCTATTGAGCATTGATAATCGCCGATAGCCTGATGTCCGAGAATAGGTTATAATTTGATGGCACATTGACGGATTTATTATCATATTTTGAATGGGATTTATATTTTTGTAGTAAAATAGGTGAAATAGTCACAAAGTTACAGCAAAGTAGGTCAAATGCATTTGTTTGTAAAATTCGGTGATTTCGAATGCGAAAAACGTTTTGAAAATATATTTATCCAACAGCCACCACCCATTTTTGGGGGGGGTAGGTAAAAGTTTCAGAAAGATCCTATGAGTAGATTCTGAGAAATCCGATTTGTGAATAAAACACAAAAAAAAAAATAATAATAAGAATAACTAGATCTGCTACTGTCCCATGCAGATATGAAAGCTTTCATATTTATCGTCACGTGTCATTGATTGTATCAAGTATCCTAAATAAAAGGATAAGAAGAAACTCGCGAAGTTATAAGTCTAAATATAGTATGAATCATTGCACCCAGGCATAACAATAATCTGAAAACTAAAGGGAAATAACTGAAACTTGTATTACTGTAATAAGAAAATGAAATGAAAATGGCGGGGGAAAAAAATTAAAAATGGCAGGTTGGACAGGCGACCTTACTCCTTGTCACGTACAACCGATCATTCGAAAACACGCTAGTTACCTCAATGACAGGCGCGCATGCTAACCATTCAGCCACCCAACCCCTCTTTAAAATCAGACACGTGCAATATGTCACATAGGAAGAATAAGAAGTCGCTCACAACAAAATGGTAAATTAATGAGTTTAGGTCAAAAGGTTGAGCTACTGTTTTAGAGTATTTAATAGTTTTAAAGAGACACGTTAAGAGTTGTTCATAGTTAAATGAAAGTTTAATTTTAAATAAGACCAATAAAATTAGGATTTAATAATGCCAGTTATATGTTTGGTTATAAGTAGGAAATCGTGACGACTTCTTAAGCATGTTTTAAACAAAGGGTCATAGACTGCAATATACAAGAATGGCACTCTGCAATAAAAAAAAACTGGCCAAAGCAAGATTTCTATGCAGAAATTAAATAATTGCTAGAACCAGAAAAATACTTATCCACTATAATAAATAAGCAACATAGAGAAAATGAAATGAAATTGAATGGGGTTTAACGTCCTACTGTGCTGCTCCTAAAATGGGCTACTGAAGACGGGCATACGCCATAAAGTGTGCAATGAGGGAAATTTTACCCGGGCAGCGGCGTTACGACCTACGAGGTTGGACATGCGACCATACTCCTTGTCACGTACAACCAAGAAATCGAAACAACGCCAGTTGACTCAGTGACAGACGTTATGATACAGAGCGCACGTGCTAACCATTCAGCCACGCAACCTCCCTAAAATCGGCAAATTGCTGACCTACAGCGAGAAATATTTCAACCGGGCCAAATTTTCTATTTTAACAGTTTAATTTGCACGGTACCTTTAGTTATCAACCGAATTTGACAAAACTTTTAAAAATAAGCTCCCCCTGACCAGCTTAATCGTTCGCAATAAACGTTTGCCCCTTAAAATCGGCAAATTGCTGACTTTAAATTGAGAAACATTACAACCGGACGAAATTAACTGTTTTATCACTTTTACAGTACCTTTGATTACCAACCGATTATTACAAAACTTTAAAAATAAAAGAGAAAGAGAGAAATGCGGCATAATGTCCATTCGACACAAACTAGGTCATTTCGGGACTAACATATGTTTTTTAATTTTATTTAAAAACTCCCCTTGCGCTTACTGGTCTTTAGCCGTTGGGAGGAAACCGAAGAACACGGAGAAAACCCACGAGATTGGAGATCATACACCATGTCACGTGCAACCTGGAGATCGAAACGACGCCCGTTGACTCAATGACAAACGTTACGATACAGCGAGCACATGCTAACCATTCAGCCATCCAGCCTCCCTGAATTCGGAAAATTGCTGACTTATAGCAAGAAACATTTCAACCGGGCGAAATCTTCGGTTTTAACAGTTTAATGTGCATGGTACTTTAATAATTACCAACCGATTATTACAAAACTTTTGAAAATAAGCTCCAACTGACCAGCTTAATCGTATGCAATAAACGTTTGGCCTGAATTGAAAGTTCTGCACGGAAAAAGTTCATCTCGATTTCCCGGCGTGGTTCCCCTTGTCAGTGAGGCAGAACGCAGGGCCTGACAAGCACAGCTGTCTAGTCCTTCGGATGGGACGAAAAACCAAGGTCCCGTGTACACATTGGAGTGCACGTAAAATATCCCTAAGCAGTTGGAATTCGATACTGTTGAATAAACTCTATACGATGACTAAATGCGTAGATTGTAGTCACCCACACTGCATGTTTCGCTTAACAATGAAAGGGTGCCGTTTTCAATGTTCGATCCTTTTGTTCTTCTACTCCTGATATGTTGGACTGTTGATCGATGGTTTCATATAAAAGACTACCAATAAGACTCTTTGTAGAAGAAGTTCCAAAAAAAAAAGTATGTTGACTTTACGAGAAAGACCTCTAAACATGCTCCAAATTGTAAAAATACGACTTTTTGGATTTTCAATCTCTTTTTTTACGATAGAGAAAATGAAATGAAATTGAATGGGGTTTAACGTCCTACTGTGCTGCTCCTAAAATGGGCTACTGAAGACGGGCATACGCCATAAAGTGTGCAATGAGGAAAATTTTACCCGGGCAGCGGCGTTACGACCTACGAGGCTGGACATGCGACCATACTCCTTGTCACGTACAACCAAGAAATCGAAACAACGCCAGTTGACTCAGTGACAGACGTTATGATACAGAGCGCACGTGCTAACCATTCAGCCACGCAACCTCCCTAAAATCGGCAAATTGCTGACCTACAGCGAGAAATATTCCAACTGGGCCAAATTTTCTATTTTAACAGTTTAATTTGCACGGTACCTTTAGTTATCAACCATTCAGCCATCCAGCCTCCCTGAATTCGGAAAATTGCTGACTTATAGCAAGAAACATTTCAACCGGGCGAAATTTTCTGTTTTAACAGTTTAATGTGCACGGTACTTTAATAATTACTAACCGATTATTACAAAACTTTTGAAAATAAGCTCCAACTGACCAGCTTAATCGTATGCAATAAACGTTTGGCCTGAATTGAAAGTTCTGCACGGAAAAAGCTCATCTCGATTTCCCGGCGTGGTTCCCCTTGTCAGTGAGGCAGAACGCAGGGCCTGACAAGCACAGCTGTCTAGTCCTTCGGATGGGACGAAAAACCAAGGTCCCGTGTACACATTGGAGTGCACGTAAAATATCCCTAAGCAGTTGGAATTCGATACTGTTGAATAAACTCTATACGATGACTAAATGCGTAGATTGTAGTCACCCACACTGCATGTTTCGCTTAACAATGAAAGGGTGCCGTTTTCAATGTTCGATCCTTTTGTTCTTCTACTCCTGATATGTTGGACTGTTGATCGATGGTTTCATATAAAAGACTACCAATAAGACTCTTTGTAGAAGAAGTTCCAAAAAAATAGTATGTTAACTTTACGAGAAAGACCTCTAAACATGCTCCAAATTGTAAAAATACGACTGTTTGGATTTTCAATCTCTTTTTTTCGGCTATCCCTGATATTTAAAAAAAATGATACAACGATTTCACACAACAGGCTAGCTATTAGACTCTCTATTAACAAAAGTTTCACCGCCCTCCCTTCATTATAACCGAAGTTATCGTGCCCTAAAGAATCAACAAATCAGCATGCTTATCTCTGCTTCCCCTAAGCAGAAAATGCTCATCTTTGAACTCAATCATAACATTGACCTAGTGAACGTCTACAACAAGTTTGAACATCCTAGCTTAATTAGAATGAGAGTTATTGTGCTCCAAAGTCTCGGCCCTTCAAATTGCTTCTATTTTTCATTTTCAATTCAACATGGTGACTCCCGGTTGACCTAAATCAGAATTCTATTGCGACATTTTTTAGGCCTTCCTACAAGGATTCAGAAAATATAACTCCCGAGTCTGTAAGTAAAATAGCAAAAAAGCCTTATTGATTTTTCATGTTTAAAGATGGTGGCTCTTCCGGTTCGATCGACAAACTCCATATTTTGTTTACGAATCAGTAATTCCTTGTCTAGTATAGAAAAAAAAAACTAGGTCATTCTGACCTATATTTTGACGATTTTTTGAAAAATTTGATCCTTAATTTTACCAAGGGGAGATAAGTTAGAAAATTTCTAAAGTCATTTTTCAAGTCGCATCATAAAGGCTTACTTACATATTAAATTTCATGAAAATCGTACAACTACTAAAAAGTTGTCGAGTTGGTGTAAACTTCCGGTTCGAAATCACAGCGACGAATTTTCGAAATTCGAAAATCCGAAATTGCAGATTTGAAGTAAAGGAGTCAAGGTATTCAAAGAAAAAAGAATTAGTAAAATAGGTGAAATAGTCACAAAGTTAGAGCAAAGTAGGTCGAATGCATTTTTTCGTAAAATTCGGTGATTTCGGATGCGAAAAACGTTTTGAAAATATATTTACCCAACAGCCACCACCCATTTTTGGGGGGGTAGGTAAAAGTTTCAGAAAGATCCTATGAGTAGATTCTGAGAAATCCGATTTGTGGATAAAACACAAAAAAAAAAAAATAATAATAAGAAGAATAATAATCTTAACAAAAACAATAAGCTTTCATATGTAAATACATATGAAAGCTTAATAATCTTAACAGAAACAATAAGCTTTCATATGTAAATACATATGAAAGCTTAACTAGATCTGCTACTGTCCCATGCAGATATAAAAGCTTTCATATTTATCGTCACGTGTCATTGATTGTATCAAGTATCCTAAATAAAAGGATAAGAAGAAACTCGCGAAGTTACGAGTCTAAATATAGTATTGCACCCAGGCATAACAATAATCTGAAAACTAAAGGGAAATAACTGAAACTTGTATTACTGTAATGAGACGGATGAGAAAATGAAATGAAAATGGCGGGAAAAAAAATTAAAAATGGCAGGTTGGACAGGCGACCTTACTTCTTGTCACGTACAACCGAGCATTCGAAAACACGCTAGTTAACTCAATGACAGGCGCGCGTGCTAACCATTCAGCCACCCAACCCCCCTTTGAAATCAGACACGTGCAATATGTCATATAGGAAGAATAAGAAGTCGCTCACAACAAAATGGTAAATTAATGAGTTTAGGTCAAAAGGTTGAGCTACTGTTTTAGAGTATTTAATAGTTTTAAAGAGACACGCTAAGAGTTGTTCATAGTTAAATTAAAGTTTAATTTTAAATTAGACCAATAAAATTAGAATTTAATAATGCCAGACTAATATTTCCAATATGTTTGGTTATAAGTAGGAAATCGTGATCTTAAGCATGTTTTAAACAAAGGGTCATAGACTGCAATATACAAGAATGGCACTCTGCAATAAAAAAAACTGGCCAAAGCAAGATTTCTATGCAGAAATTAAATAATTGCTAGAACCAGAAAAATATTTATCCACTATAATAAATAAGCAACATAGAGAAAATAAAATGAAATTGAATGGGTTTAACGTCCTACTGTGCTGCTCCTAAAATGGGCTACTGAAGACGGGCATACGCCATAAAGTGTGCAATGAGGGAAATTTTACCCGGGCAGCGGCGTTACGACCTACAAGGTTGGACATGCGACCATACTCCTTGTCACGTACAACCAAGAAATCGAAACAACGCCAGTTGACTCAGTGACAGACGTTATGATACAGAGCGCACGTGCTAACCATTCAGCCACGCAACCTCCCTAAAATCGGCAAATTGCTGATCTACAGCGAGAAATATTTCAACCGGGCCAACTTTTCTATTTTAACAGTTTAATTTGCACGGTACCTTTAGTTATCAAACGAATATTACAAATCTTTTAAAAATAAGCTCCCCCTGACCAGCTTAATCGTTCGCAATAAACGTTTGCCCCTTAAAATCGGCAAATTGCTGACTTTAAATTGAGACACATTACAACCGGACGAAATTTTCTGTTTTATCACTTTTACAGTACCTTTGATTACCAACCGATTATTACAAAACTTTAAAAATAAAAGAGAAAGAGAGAAATGCGGCCTAATGTCCATTCGACACAAACTAGGTCATTTCGGGACTAACGTATGTTTTTTAATTTTATTTAAAAACTCCCCTTGCGCTTACTGGTCTCTAGCCGTTGGGAGGAAACCGAAGAACACGGAGAAAACCCACGAGATTGGACATCATACACCATGTCACGTGCAACCTGGAGATCGAAACGACGCCCTTTGACTCAGTGACAAACGTTACGATACAGCGAGCACATGCTAACCATTCAGCCATCCAGCCTCCCTGAATTCGGAAAATTGCTGACTTATAGCAAGAAACATTTCAACCGGGCGAAATTTTCTGTTTTAACAGTTTAATGTGCACGGTACTTTAATAATTACCAACCGATTATTACAAAACTTTTGAAAATAAGCTCCAACTGACCAGCTTAATCGTATGCAATAAACGTTTGGCCTGAATTGAAAGTTCTGCACGGAAAAAGTTCATCTCGATTTCCCGGCGTGGTTCCCCTTGTCAGTGAGGCAGAACGCAGGGCCTGACAAGCACAGCTGTCTAGTCCTTCGGATGGGACGAAAAACCAAGGTCCCGTGTACACATTGGAGTGCACGTAAAATATCCCTATGCAGTTGGAATTCGATACTGTTGAATAAACTCTATACGATGACTAAATGCGTAGATTGTAGTCACCCACACTGCATGTTTCGCTTAACAATGAAAGGGTGCCGTTTTCAATGTTCGATCCTTTTGTTCTTCTACTCCTGATATGTTGGACTGTTGATCGATGGTTTCATATAAAAGACTACCAATAAGACTCTTTGTAGAAGAAATTCCCAAAAAATAGTATGTTGACTTTACGAGAAAGACCTCTAAACATGGTCCAAATTGTAAAAATACGACTTTTTGGATTTTCAATCTCTTTTTTTCGGCTATCCCTGATATTTAAAAAAAATGATACAATGATTTCACACAACAGGCTAGCTATTAGACTCTCTATTAACAAAAGTTTCACCGCCCTCCCTTCATTATAACCGAAGTTATCGTGCCCTAAAGAATCAACAAATCAGCATGCTTATCTCTGCTTACCCTAAGCAGAAAATGCTCATCTTTGAACTCAATCATAACATTGACCTAGTGAACGTCTACAACAAGTTTGAACATTCTAGCTTAATCAGAATGAGAGTTATAGTGCTCCAAAGTCTCGGCCCTTCAAATTGCTTCTATTTTTCATTTTCATTTCAACATGGTGACTCCCGGTTGACCTAAATCAGAATTCTATTGCGACATTTTTTAGGCCTTCCTACAATGATTCAGAAAATATAAATCCCGAGTCTGTAAGTAAAATAGCAAAAAAGCCTTATTGATTTTTCACGTTTTAAGATGGTGGCACTTCCGGTTCGATTGACAAACTCCATATATTGTGTACGAATCAGTAATTCCTTGTCTAGTATAGAAAAAAAACTAGGTCATTCTAAACCTATATTTCGAAGATTTTTTTGAAAACTTTGATCCTTAATTTCACCAAGGGGAGATAAGTTAGAAAATTTCTAAAGTCATTTTACGAGTCGCATCATTAAGGTGTACTTACATATTAAATTCCATGAAAATCGTACAATTACTAAAGAAGTTGTCGAGTTGGTGTAAACTTCCGGTTCGAAATCACAGCGACGAATTTTCGAAATTCGAAAATCCGAAATTGCAGATTTGAAGTAAAGGAGTCAATGTTTTCAAAGAAAAAAGAATTAGTAAAATAGGTGAAATAGTCACAAAGTTACAGCAAAGTAGGTCAAATGCATTTGTTCGTAAAATTCGGTGATTTCGAATGCGAAAAACGTTTTGAAAATATATTTATCCAACAGCCACCACCCATTTTTGGGGGGGTAGGTAAAAGTTTCAAAAAGATCCTATGAGTAGATTCTGAGAAATCCGATTTGTGAATAAAACACAAAAAAAAAAATAATAAGAAGAACTAGATCTGCTACTGTCCCATGCAGATATGAAAGCTTTCATATTTATCGTCACGTGTCATTAATTGTATCAAGTATCCTAAATAAAAGGATAAGAAGAAACTCGCGAAGTTACAAGTCTAAATATAGTATGAATCATTGCACCCAGGCATAACAATAATCTGAAAACTAAAGGAAAATAACTGAAAGTTGTATTACTGTAATGAGACGGATGAGAAAATGAAATGAAAATGGCGGGGGAAAAAATTAAAAATGGCAGGTTGGACAGGCGACCTTACTCCTTGTCACGTACAACCGAGCATTCGAAAACACGCTAGTTAACTCAATGACAGGCGCGCGTGCTAACCATTCAGCCACCCAACCCCCCTTTGAAATCAGACACGTGCAATATGTCATATAGGAAGAATAAGAAGTCGCTCACAACAAAATGGTAAATTAATGAGTTTAGGTCAAAAGGTTGAGCTACTGTTTTAGAGTATTTAATAGTTTTAAAGAGACACGTTAAGAGTTGTTCATAGTTAAATGAAAGTTTAATTTTAAATAAGACTAATAAAATTAGGATTTAATAATGCCAGACTAATATTTCCAATATGTTTGGTTATAAGTAGGAAATCGTGACGACTTCTTAAGCATGTTTTAAACAAAGGGTCATAGACTGCAATATACAAGAATGGCACTCTGCAATAAAAAAAACTGGCCAAAGCAAGATTTCTATGCAGAAATTAAATAATTGCTAGAACCAGAAAAATATTTATCCACTATAATAAATAAGCAACATAGAGAAAATGAAATGAAATTGAATGGGGTTTAACGTCCTACTGTGCTGCTCCTAAAATGGGCTACTGAAGACGGGCATATGCCATAAAGTGTGCAATAGGGAAATTTTACCCGGGCAGCGGCGTTACGACCTACGAGGTTGAACATGCGACCATACTCCTTGTCACGTACAACCAAGAAATCGAAACAACACCAGTTGACTCAGTGACATACGTTATGATACAGAGCGCACGTGCTAACCATTCAGCCACGCAACCTCCCTAAATTGGCAAATTGCTGACCTACAGCGAGAAATATTTCAACCGGGCCAAATTTTCTATTTTAACAGTTTAATTTGCACGGTACCTTTAGTTATCAACCGGATATTACAAAACTTTTAAAAATAAGCTCCCCCTGACCAGCTTAATCGTTCGCAATAAACGTTTGCCCCTTAAAATCGGCAAACTGCTGACTTTAAATTGAGAAACATTACAACCGGACGAAATTTTCTGTTTTATCACTTTTACAGTACCTTTGATTACCAACCGATTATTACAAAACTTTAAAAATAAAAGAGAAAGAGAGAAATGCGGCCTAATGTCCATTCGACACAAACTAGGTCATTTCGGGACTAACATATGTTTTTTAATTTTATTTAAAAACTCCCATTGCGCTTACTGGTCTTTAGCCGTTGGGAGGAAACCGAAGAACACGGAGAAAACCCACGAGATTGGACATCATACACCATGTCACGTGCAACCTGGAGATCGAAACGACGCCCGTTGACTCAATGACAAACGTTACGATACAGCGAGCACATGCTAACCATTCAGCCATCCAGCCTCCCTGAATTCGGAAAATTGCTGACTTATAGCAAGAAACATTTCAACCGGGCGAAATTTTCTATTTTAACAGTTTAATGTGTACGGTACTTTAATAATTACCAACCGATTATTACAAAACTTTTGAAAATAAGCTCCAACTGACCAGCTTAATCGTATGCAATAAACGTTTGGCCTGAATTGAAAGTTCTGCACGGAAAAAGTTCATCTCGATTTCCCGGCGTGGTTCCCCTTGTCAGTGAGGCAGAACGCAGGGCCTGACAAGCACAGCTGTCTAGTCCTTCGGATGGGACAAAAACCAAGGTCCCGTGTACACATTGGAATGCGCGTAAAATATCCCTAAGCAGTTGGAATTCGATACTGTTGAATAAACTCTATACGATGACTAAATGCGTAGATTGTAGTCACCCACACTGCATGTTTCGCTTAACAATGAAAGGGTGCCGTTTTCAATGTTCGATCCTTTTGTTCTTCTACTCCTGATATGTTGGACTGTTGATCGATGGTTTCATATAAAAGACTACCAATAAGACTCTTTGTAGAAGAAGCTCCCAAAAAATAGTATGTTGACTTTACGAGAAAGACCTCTAAACATGCTCCAAATTGTAAAAATACGACTTTTTGGATTTTCAATCTCTTTTTTTCGATAGAGAAAATGAAATGAACTTGAATGGGGTTTAACGTCCTACTGTGCTGCTCCTAAAATGGGCTACTGAAGACGGGCATACGCCATAAAGTGTGCAATGAGGGAAATTTTACCCGGGCAGCGGCGTTACGACCTACGAGGTTGGACATGCGACCATATTCCTTGTCACGTACAATCAAGAAATCGAACCAACGCCAGTTGACTCAGTGACAGACGTTATGATACAGAGCGCACGTGCTAACCATTCAGCCAAGCAACCTCCCTAAAATCGGCAAATTGCTGACCTACAGCGAGAAATATTTCAACCGGGCCAAATTTTCTATTTTAACAGTTTAATTTGCACGGTACCTTTAGTTATCAACCGAATATTACAAAACTTTTAAAAATAAGCTCCCCCTGACCAGCTTAATCGTTCGCAATAAACGTTTGCCCCTTAAAATCGGCAAATTGCTGGCTTTAAATTGAGAAACATTACAACCGGACGAAATATTCGGTTTTATCACTTTACAGTACCTTTGATTACCAACCGATTATTATAAAACTTTAAAAATAAAAGAGAAAGAGAGAAATGCGGCCTAATGTCCATTCGACACAAACTAGGTAATTTCGGGACTAACATATGTTTTTTAATTTTATTTAAAAACTCCCCTTGCGCTTACTGGTCTTTAGCCGTTGGGAGGAAACCGAAGAACACGGAGAAAACCCACGAGATTGGACATCATACACCATGTCACGTGCAACCTGGAGATCGAAACGACGCCCGTTGACTCAATGACAAACGTTACGATACAGCGAGCACATGCTAACCATTCAGCCATCCAGACTCCCTGAATTCGGAAAATTGCTGACTTATAGCAAGAAACATTTCAACCGGGCGAAAATTTCTGTTTTAACAGTTTAATGTGCACGGTACTTTAATAATTACCAACCGATTATTACAAAACTTTTGAAAATAAGCTCCAACTGACCAGCTTAAGCGTATGCAATAAACGTTTGGCCTGAATTGAAAGTTCTGCACGGAAAAAGTTCATCTCGATTTCCCGGCGTGGTTCCCCTTGCCAGTGAGGCAGAACGCAGGGCCTGACAAGCACAGCTGTCTAGTCCTTCGGATGGGACGAAAAACCAAGGTCCCGTGTACACATTGGAGTGCACGTAAAATATCCCTAAGCAGTTGGAATTCGATACTGTTGAATAAACTCTATACGATGACTAAATGCGTAGATTGTAGTCACCCACACTGCATGTTTCGCTTAACAATGAAAGGGTGCCGTTTTCAATGTTCGACCCTTTTGTTCTTCTACTCCTGATATGTTGGACTGTTGATCGATGGTTTCATATAAAAGACTACCAATAAGACTCTTTGTAGAAGAAGTTCCCAAAAAATAGTATGTTGACTTTACGAGAAAGACCTCTAAACATGCTCCAAATTGTAAAAATACGACTTTTTGGATTTTCAATCTCTTTTTTTCGGCTATCCCTGATATTTAAAAAAAATGATACAATGATTTCACACAACAGGCTAGCTGTTAGACTCTCTATTAACAAAAGTTTCACCGCCCTCCCTTCATTATAACCGAAGTTATCGTGCCCTAAAGAATCAACAAATCAGCATGCTTATCTCTGCTTACCCTAAGCAGAAAATGCTCATCTTTGAACTCAATCATAACATTGACCTAGTGAACGTCTACAACAAGTTTGAACATTCTAGCTTAATTAGAATGAGAGTTATTGTGCTCCAAAGTCTCGGCCCTTCAAATTGCTTCTATTTTTCATTTTCAATTCAACATGGTGACTCCCGGTTGACCTAAATCAGAATTCTATTGCGACATTTTTTAGGCCTGCCTACAAGGATTCAGAAAATATAACTCCCGAGTCTGTAAGTAAAATAGCAAAAAAGCCTTATTGATTTTTCACGTTTAAAGATGGTGGCACTTCCGGTTCGATCGACAAACTCCATATTTTGTGTACGAATTAGTAATTCCTTGTCTAGTATAGAAAAAAAAAACTAGGTCATTCTGACCTATATTTCGACGATTTTTTGGAAAACTTTGATCCTTGATTTCACCAAGGAGAGATAAGTTAGAAAATTTCTAAAGTCATTTTTCAAGTCGCGTCATTAAGGTCTACTTACATATTAAATTTCATGAAAATCGTACAACTACTAAAGAGGTTGTCGAGTTGGTGTAAACTTCCGGTTCGAAATCACAGCGACGAATTTTCGAAATTCGAAAATCCGAAATTGCAGATTTGAAGTAAAGGAGTCAAGGTATTCAAAGAATTTTTTTTTAGTAAAATAGGTGAAATAGTCACAAAGTTACAGCAAAGTAGGTCAAATGCATTTGTTCGTAAAATTCGGTGATTTCGAATGCGAAAAACGTTTTGAAAATATATTTATCCAACAGCCACCACCCATTTTTTGGGGGGGTAGGTAAAAGTTTCAGAAAGATCCTATGAGTAGATTCTGAGAAATCCGATTTGTGAATAAAACACAAAAAAAAAAAATAAGAACTAGATCTGCTACTGTCCCATGCAGATATGAAAGCTTTCATATTTATCGTCACGTGTCATTGATTGTATCAAGTATCCTAAATAAAAGGATAAGAAGAAACTCGCGAAGTTACGAGTCTAAATATAGTATGAATCATTGCACCCAGGCATAACAATAATCTGAAAACTAAAGGTAAATAACTGAAACTTGTATTACTGTAATGAGACGGATGAGAAAATGAAATGAAAATGGCGGGGAAAAAAATTAAAAATGGCAGGTTGGACAGGCGACCTTACTTCTTGTCACGTACAACCGAGCATTCGAAAACACGCTAGTTAACTCAATGACAGGCGCGCGTGCTAACCATTCAGCCACCCAACCCCCCTTTGAAATCAGACACGTGCAATATGTCATATAGGAAGAATAAGAAGTCGCTCACAACAAAATGGTAAATTAATGAGTTCAGGTCAAAAGGTTGAGCTACTGTTTTAGAGTATTTAATAGTTTTAAAGAGACACGCTAAGAGTTGTTCATAGTTAAATTAAAGTTTAATTTTAAATTAGACTAATAAAATTAGAATTTAATAATGCCAGACTAATATTTCCAATATGTTTGGTTATAAGTAGGAAATCGTGATCTTAAGCATGTTTTAAACAAAGGGTCATAGACTGCAATATACAAGAATGGCACTCTGCAATAAAAAAAACTGGCCAAAGCAAGATTTCTATGCAGAAATTAAATAATTGCTAGAACCAGAAAAATATTTATCCACTATAATAAATAAGCAACATAGAGAAAATGAAATGAAATTGAATGGGTTTAACGTCCTACTGTGCTGCTCCTAAAATGGGCTACTGAAGACGGGCATACGCCATAAAGTGTGCAATGAGGAAAATTTTACCCGGGCAGCGGCGTTACGACCTACAAGGTTGGACATGCGACCATACTCCTTGTCACGTACAACCAAGAAATCGAACCAACGCCAGTTGACTCAGTGACAGACGTTATGATACAGAGCGCACGTGCTAACCATTCAGCCACGCAACCTCCCTAAAATCGGCAAATTGCTGATCTACAGCGAGAAATATTTCAACCGGGCCAACTTTTCTATTTTAACAGTTTAATTTGCACGGTACCTTTAGTTATCAAACGAATATTACAAAACTTTTAAAAATAAGCTCCCCCTGACCAGCTTAATCGTTCGCAATAAACGTTTGCCCCTTAAAATCGGCAAATTGCTGACTTTAAATTGAGACACATTACAACCGGACGAAATTTTATCACTTTTACAGTACCTTTGATTACCAACCGATTATTACAAAACTTTAAAAATAAAAGAGAAAGAGAGAAATGCGGCCTAATGTCCATTCGACACAAACTAGGTCATTTCGGGACTAACGTATGTTTTTTAATTTTATTTAAAAACTCCCCTTGCGCTTACTTGTCTTTAGCCGTTGGGAGGAAACCGAAGAACACGGAGAAAACCCACGAGATTGGACATCATACACCATGTCACGTGCAACCTGGAGATCGAAACGACGCCCTTTGACTCAGTGACAAACGTTACGATACAGCGAGCACATGCTAACCATTCAGCCATCCAGCCTCCCTGAATTCGGAAAATTGATGACTTATAGCAAGAAACATTTCAACCGGGCGAAATTTTCTGTTTTAACAGTTTAATGTGCACGGTACTTTAATAATTACCAACCGATTATTACAAAACTTTTGAAAATAAGCTCCAACTGACCAGCTTAATCGTATGCAATAAACGTTTGGCCTGAATTGAAAGTTCTGCACGGAAAAAGTTCATCTCGATTTCCCGGCGTGGTTCCCCTTGTCAGTGAGGCAGAACGCAGGGCCTGACAAGCACAGCTGTCTAGTCCTTCGGATGGGACGAAAAACCAAGGTCCCGTGTACACATTGGAGTGCACGTAAAATATCCCTAAGCAGTTGGAATTCGATACTGTTGAATAAACTCTATACGATGACTAAATGCGTAGATTGTAGTCACCCACACTGCATGTTTCGCTTAACAATGAAAGGGTGCCGTTTTCAATGTTCGATCCTTTTGTTCTTCTACTCCTGATATGTTGGACTGTTGATCGATGGTTTCATATAAAAGACTACCAATAAGACTCTTTGTAGAAGAAATTCCCAAAAAATAGTATGTTGACTTTACGAGAAAGACCTCTAAACATGGTCCAAATTGTAAAATACGACTTTTTGGATTTTCAATCTCTTTTTTTCGGCTATCCCTGATATTTAAAAAAAATGATACAATGATTTCACACAACAGGCTAGCTATTAGACTCTCTATTAACAAAAGTTTCACCGCCCTCCCTTCATTATAACCGAAGTTATCGTGCCCTAAAGAATCAACAAATCAGCATGCTTATCTCTGCTTACCTTAAGCAGAAAATGCTCATCTTTGAACTCAATCATAACATTGACCTAGTGAACGTCTACAACAAGTTTGAACATTCTAGCTTAATCAGAATGAGAGTTATAGTGCTCCAAAGTCTCGGCCCTTCAAACGCTTCTATTTTTCATTTTCAATTCAACATGGTGACTCCCGGTTGACCTAAATCAGAATTCTATTGCGACATTTTTTAGGCCTTCCTACAAGGATTCAGAAAATATAACTCCCGAGTCTGTAAGTAAAATAGCAAAAAAGCCTTATTGATTTTTCACGTTTTAAGATGGTGGCACTTCCGGTTCGATTGACAAACTCCATATTTTGTGTACGAATCAGTAATTCCATGTCTAGTAAAGAAAAAAAAACTAGGTCATTCTGACCTATATTTCGAAGATTTTTTTGAAAACTTTGATCCTTAATTTCACCAAGGGGAGATAAGTTAGAAAATTTCTAAAGTCATTTTTTGAGTCGCATCATTAAGGTGTACTTACATATTAAATTTCATGAAAATCGTTCAACTACTAAAGAAGTTGTCGAGTTGGTGTAAACTTCCGGTTCGAAATCACAGCGACGAATTTTCGAAATTCGAAAATCCGAAATTGCAGATTTGAAGTAAAGGAGTCAATGTTTTCAAAGAAAAAAGAATTAGTAAAATAGGTGAAATAGTCACAAAGTTACAGCAAAGTAGGTCAAATGCATTTGTTCGTAAAATTCGGTGATTTCGAATGCGAAAAACGTTTTGAAAATATATTTATCCAACAGCCACCACCCATTTTTGGGGGGGTAGGTAAAAGTTTCAAAAAGATCCTATGAGTAGATTCTGAGAAATCCGATTTGTGAATAAAACACAAAAAAAAAAATAATAAGAAGAACTAGATCTGCTACTGTCCCATGCAGATATGAAAGCTTTCATATTTATCGTCACGTGTCATTGATTGTATCAAGTATCCTAAATAAAAGGATAAGAAGAAACTCGCGAAGTTACAAGTCTAAATATAGTATGAATCATTGCACCCAGGCATAACAATAATCTGAAAACTAAAGGAAAATAACTGAAAGTTGTATTACTGTAATGAGACGGATGAGAAAATGAAATGAAAATGGCGGGGGAAAAAATTAAAAATGGCAGGTTGGACAGGCGACCTCACTCCTTGTCACGTACAACCGAGCATTCGAAAACACGCTAGTTAACTCAATGACAGGCGCGCGTGCTAACCATTCAGCCACCCAACCCCCCTTTGAAATCAGACACGTGCAATATGTCATATAGGAAGAATAAGAAGTCGCTCACAACAAAATGGTAAATTAATGAGTTTAGGTCAAAAGGTTGAGCTACTGTTTTAGAGTATTTAATAGTTTTAAAGAGACACGTTAAGAGTTGTTCATAGTTAAATGAAAGTTTAATTTTAAATAAGACTAATAAAATTAGGATTTAATAATGCCAGACTAATATTTCCAATATGTTTGGTTATAAGTAGGAAATCGTGACGACTTCTTAAGCATGTTTTAAACAAAGGGTCATAGACTGCAATATACAAGAATGGCACTCTGCAAGAAAAAAAAACTGGCCAAAGCAAGATTTCTATGCAGAAATTAAATAATTGCTAGAACCAGAAAAATATTTATCCACTATAATAAATAAGCAACATAGAGAAAATGAAATGAAATTGAATGGGGTTTAACGTCCTACTGCGCTGCTCCTAAAATGGGCTACTGAAGACGGGCATATGCCATAAAGTGTGCAATGAGGGAAATTTTACCCGGGCAGCGGCGTTACGACCTACGAGGTTGGACATTCGACCATACTCCTTGTCACGTACAACCAAGAAATCGAAACAACACCAGTTGACTCAGTGACATACGTTATGATACAGAGCGCACGTGCTAACCATTCAGCCACGCAACCTCCCTAAATTGGCAAATTGCTGACCTACAGCGAGAAATATTTCAACCGGGCCAAATTTTCTATTTTAACAGTTTAATTTGCACGGTACCTTTAGTTATCAACCGGATATTACAAAACTTTTAAAAATAAGCTCCCCCTGACCAGCTTAATCGTTCGCAATAAACGTTTGCCCCTTAAAATCGGCAAACTGCTGACTTTAAATTGAGAAACATTACAACCGGACGAAATTTTCTGTTTTATCACTTTTACAGTACCTTTGATTACCAACCGATTATTACAAAACTTTAAAAATAAAAGAGAAAGAGAGAAATGCGGCCTAATGTCCATTCGACACAAACTAGGTCATTTCGGGACTAACATATGTTTTTTAATTTTATTTAAAAACTCCCATTGCGCTTACTGGTCTTTAGCCGTTGGGAGGAAACCGAAGAACACGGAGAAAACCCACGAGATTGGACATCATACACCATGTCACGTGCAACCTGGAGATCGAAACGACGCCCGTTGACTCAATGACAAACGTTACGATACAGCGAGCACATGCTAACCATTCAGCCATCCAGCCTCCCTGAATTCGGAAAATTGCTGACTTATAGCAAGAAACATTTCAACCGGGCGAAATTTTCTGTTTTAACAGTTTAATGTGTACGGTACTTTAATAATTACCAACCGATTATTACAAAACTTTTGAAAATAAGCTCCAACTGACCAGCTTAATCGTATGCAATAAACGTTTGGCCTGAATTGAAAGTTCTGCACGGAAAAAGTTCATCTCGATTTCCCGGCGTGGTTCCCCTTGTCAGTGAGGCAGAACGCAGGGCCTGACAAGCACAGCTGTCTAGTCCTTCGGATGGGACAAAAACCAAGGTCCCGTGTACACATTGGAATGCGCGTAAAATATCCCTAAGCAGTTGGAATTCGATACTGTTGAATAAACTCTATACGATGACTAAATGCGTAGATTGTAGTCACCCACACTGCATGTTTCGCTTAACAATGAAAGGGTGCCGTTTTCAATGTTCGATCCTTTAGTTCTTCCACTCCTGATATGTTGGACTGTTGATCGATGGTTTCATATAAAAGACTACCAATAATACTCTTTGTAGAAGAAGTTCCCAAAAAATAGTATGTTGACTTTACGAGAAAGACCTCTAAACATGCTCCAAATTGTAAAAATACGACTTTTTGGATTTTCAATCTCTTTTTTTCGATAGAGAAAATGAAATGAAATTGAATGGGGTTTAACGTCCTACTGTGCTGCTCCTAAAATGGGCTACTGAAGACGGGCATACGCCATAAAGTGTGCAATGAGGGAAATTTTACCCGGGCAGCGGCGTTACGACCTACGAGGTTGGACATGCGACCATACTCCTTGTCACGTACAACCAAGAAATCGAAACAACGCCAGTTGACTCAGTGACAGACGTTATGATACAGAGCGCACGTGCTAACCATTCAGCCACGCAACCTCCCTAAAATCGGCAAATTGCTGACCTACAGCGAGAAATATTTCAACCGGGCCAAATTTTCTATTTTAACAGTTTAATTTGCACGGTACCTTTAGTTATCAACCGAATATTACAAAAAATAAGCTCCCTCTGACCAGCTTAATCGTTCGCAATAAACGTTTGCCCTTAAAATCGGCAAATTGCTGACTTTAAATTGAGAAACATTACAACCGGACGAAATTTTCTGTTTTATCACTTTTACAGTACCTTTGATTACCAACCGATTATTACAAAACTTTAAAAATAAAAGAGAAAGAGGGAAATGCGGCCTAATGTACATTCGACTCAAACTAGGTCATTTCGGGACTAACATATGTTTTTTTAATTTTATTTAAAAACTCCCCTTGCGCTTACTGGTCTTTAGCCGTTGGGAGGAAACCGAAGAACACGGAGGAAACCCACGAGATTGGACATCATACACCATGTCACGTGCAACCTGGAGATCGAAACGACGCCCGTTGACTCAATGACAAACGTTACGATACAGCGAGCACATGCTAACCATTCAGCCATCCAGCCTCCCTGAATTCGGAAAATTGCTGACTTATAGCAAGAAACATTTCAACCGGGCGAAATTTTCTGTTTTAACAGTTTAATGTGCACGGTAGTTTAATAATTACCAACCGATTATTACAAAACTTTTGAAAATAAGCTCCAACTGACCAGCTTAATCGTATGCAATAAACGTTTGGCCTGAATTGAAAGTTCTGCACGGAAAAAGTTCATCTCGATTTCCCGGCGTGGTTCCCCTTGTCAGTGAGGCAGAACGCAGGGCCTGACAAGCACAGGTGTCTAGTCCTTCGGATGGGACGAAAAACCAAGGTCCCGTGTACACATTGGAGTGCACGTAAAATATCCCTAAGCAGTTGGAACTCGATACTGTTGAATAAACTCTATACGATGACTAAATGCGTAGATTGTAGTCACCCACAGTGCATGTTTCGCTTAACAATGAAAGGGTGCCGTTTTCAATGTTCGATCCTTTTGTTCTTCTACTCCCGATATGTTGGACTGTTGATCGATGGTTTCATATAAAAGACTACCAATAAGACTCTTTGTAGAAGAAGTTCCCAAAAAATAGTATGTTGACTTTACGAGAAAGACCTCTAAACATGCTCAAAATTGTAAAAATACGACTTTTTGGATTTTCAATCTCTTTTTTTCGGCTATCCCTGATATTTAAAAAAAATGATACAATGATTTCACACAACAGGCTAGCTGTTAGACTCTCTATTAACAAAAGTTTCACCGCCCTCCCTTCATTATAACCGAAGTTATCGTGCCCTAAAGAATCAACAAATCAGCATGCTTATCTCTGCTTACCCTAAGCAGAAAATGCTCATCTTTGAACTCAATCATAACATTGACCTAGTGAACGTCTACAACAAGTTTGAACATTCTAGCTTAATTAGAATGAGAGTTATTGTGCTCCAAAGTCTCGGCCCTTCAAATTGCTTCTATTTTTCATTTTCAATTCAACATGGTGACTCCCGGTTGACCTAAATCAGAATTCTATTGCGACATTTTTTAGGCCTGCCTACAAGGATTCAGAAAATATAACTCCCGAGTCTGTAAGTAAAATAGCAAAAAAGCCTTATTGATTTTTCACGTTTAAAGATGGTGGCACTTCCGGTTCGATCGACAAACTCCATATTTTGTGTACGAATAAGTAATTCCTTGTCTAGTATAGAAAAAAAAAACTAGGTCATTCTGACCTATATTTCGACGATTTTTTGGAAAACTTTGATCCTTGATTTCACCAAGGGGAGATAAGTTAGAAAATTTCTAAAGTCATTTTTCAAGTCGCGTCATTAAGGTCTACTTACATATTAAATTTCATGAAAATCGTACAACTACTAAAGAGGTTGTCGAGTTGGTGTAAACTTCCGGTTCGAAATCACAGCGACGAATTTTCGAAATTCGAAAATCCGAAATTGCAGATTTGAAGTAGAGGAGTCAAGGTATTCAAAGAATTTTTTTTTTAGTAAAATAGGTGAAATAGTCACAAAGTTACAGCAAAGTAGGTCAAATGCATTTGTTCGTAAAATTCGGTGATTTCGAATGCGAAAAACGTTTTGAAAATATATTTATCCAACAGCCACCACCCATTTTTGGGGGGGTAGGTAAAAGTTTCAGAAAGATCCTATGAGTAGATTCTGAGAAATCCGATTTGTGAATAAAACACAAAAAAAAAAAATAAGAATAATAATCTTAACAGAAACAATAAGCTTTCATATGTAAATACATATGAAAGCTTAATAATAATCTTAACAGAAACAATAAGCTTTCATATGTAAATACATATGAAAGCTTAATAATAATCTTAACAGAAACAATAAGCTTTCATATATGAATATATGAAAGCTTAATAAGAGTGTGTATGGCTATACTATTTCATTAAAAAATGTATGTTTCATCTCCTATAGACTCTTTGTCGCGGTAATCTATGACATATCGATCTACACCCATGTTGGGGGGTGTAGCCAGCTTCGAGACAACAATGACGACTGAGTTTAAGGTCATATTTTATGATTTAAGGTTCCATGCTCGATCCCTGTGTTGGCCGAGAAAGTTCAAAGGAATTCCCGGGTCAGTATAGTGCGCATTGGCATTCAGTATGACATAATATGCCCGTCCTCAATAGATCAAGGGGACGTTAAACCCCATTCCATTTCATTCCATTGCATTTATCTTCGGCTGGCGTACCAACTTGGTTATGAAACGCAGAAGGTAATTGGCTATATCAAAAGATGCACGACTCAAAAACTTTGACTTGGACATTCTCTGGACAGATTGTCACAGTTTTAGGCTGCCAACGCAGGGATCGAGCACGGAACCGTCAGTTAAGCGAACCAACGTCTTCATCAATGAGACATGGCCGTGGCTTAAAAAGTACGTTCTACGGTTGAACCGAATGGTCAGAGGCGGGTCTAGGCTCTGGTGGGCCCTTCACGAAACTGGCTTTAGCAATCACCCCCCCCCCCCTGGTCGGTATGGCGACTCTGGCTGCCGAAAAACATTTTTTGGGGCGTAGTTCTAGCGGCTTTTTTTTTAGTATTATCACCTTCGTGTTTTTTTTACTGTTCCCTCTTCTCCATACTACACCTTTGCGTTTGGGTCATATCAACGTCGGACCGCTCATCTTGAGAGCTAAGGTGTCACTGATATGTGTAGGCCTTCTCCCCCATAATAAACGGCCGACACAACCGATTGATATTTGTCGGGAGCCCAGTCCAGTTAATTAAATACATGTAATGTAAACACATCAAATTTGACAAGGTCAACAAGTTTATGGGCACAATTTTTTCTTGGGTCCTAGGCAGCAGTCTACTCTGCCCAAAAGGTAATACACTTCTTCGTAGCCTACTTTGAGCATTAAAAATTAAATACGATTTGCATGTATATCAGACAAATGCCAACAGCGTATTCTATCAAGAGTAACCGATCCGGGTGTTAAAACGGGTCATGACTCAACTAGGTCAATCTTGCCAAGCCACAAAGCATTATGGGGTACATAGCGATAGGCTACGAAGAATTTTCAGTTTACTTTTCATTCGAATCGATTTTAACTTTCATTTAATTTCATTTTTGATATGAAATTCATTTTTGATATGAAATTCATTTTGATTTTGATTTACTTTTGATTTTGATTTACTTTTGATTTTGATTTACTTTTCAATTTGATTTTTCTTTTCAATTTGATTTAACTTTTGCGTGTAATTATATTTTAGTTTTATTGTAAGATTGTGTAGTTTTTAAGTTTAATTTTGAATTTAATTTTAATTTAATTTAATATTCATGTTTAACATATTTTAACTGTTTTAATAAAATAATGAATGCTAGCGATAGGCCACCATACGTGTTGTGGAGGAGCATAAATCTCGACAAAATGTGAAAGTTTTTAGTGTTGAAAATGCCAAGAGATAAATTTACTATAGTAAAATATTTCGAGTATGTGCTGCGGATGAGCATAAGCCGCGACAAAATGTGAAAGTGTCACAAAATGAAAAAGTGCGACTAGATAGCATAATGTAACAAAATGCGAAAGATTTTAGTGTTGAAAATGCCAAGAGATAAAATTTACAATAGTAAAATATTTCGAGTATGTGCTGCGGATGAGCATAATCCGCGACAAAATGTGAAACTGAGACAAAATGTGGGTGTGGGACTAGATAGCATAATGTAATGAAATGTGAGACAAAATGTATGAATATTAATTCGAAAAGTGCTGAGACAGTTAAAAATGATGACTCTTTTACCATAACATGTTCAAAACGGGTTGGTGGTGGTCAAATAAATATGTAAATCACGATTTTGTTATTTTTGTCCCTTTTCAACTGATACGCGGCCACTTTTCAACTGGTAGTTTTCCTCGTGATTGGCAGAATTCGACTCATCTGCATGGCTTTAATTTCTTGTGCTGTGGTGGATGGATCGGGCTTCTAAATCTTCGCGATCGTCGACATCGTATGCAGAACTGATATTCTCGGCACATTTATATAAATACGAATTCGACTTTCAAGACCATAAAATCATACCTTCCGTTACATTGATGACATAACACCAATCAATGATAATGGTAATTTCAATAAATACAAAGATGAAATATATATCCTCCTGAACTTATATTAAATAAAGAAAATTCGGGCACTATAAATGCATCTGTCCTTGACTTGGACATCAATATAATTAATAACAAATTTAATGTCGGTATATTCGATAAAACGGACAAATTTGGTTTTAAAGTAGTAAAATACCCGTCAGCTCATAGTGACATACCAGATACGACACTATACAATATTTTCTATTCACAGGCATTACGATTTTTAAAAATATGCAACAATAAAGAACTATTTCTTTGCCGAATAAAAACTCTTAATTTTAAGTGCACGACCAAAGGTGGTACACAATTACGCATTTTGAAAGAAATTTCAAAACTTCCATTTTTTCAACATAATAAGTTACTGACTACATATTATTGGATAATGATTAGATATAAATTGCTTCTATATGTCTAGTCCTATCTGGATTATCGCCCTTATATTTATGCCTTTATGAATACACTAATAACTTACGATTTCTTTAGCATTCCTGTTTTGCATTTCTTAGTGGGACATTATATAGTAATTATACTATGGTTTGTACAATTGCATGGTCTTAAAAACTAATAGTTTTTATATTTCAACGTTATTTTATCTAGATTATCACCCTTTTATCGGGAAATTGCACCTTCTAAACCACGACGTCATAACAACTATTACGGCAGATTCAAGTCACGCCACTCAGTCAGCAGACGGCTCGGCTGTCTCCCTAGATAGTCTATATTCCTTTGCTTATTTGTATTCAGTTTTGATTTTGTTTCTGTGACGGTTGTAATGTGTGTCCTAAATGCATTTAATATACTTCAATCCTTTTATTGGTTTAGTTTTGAACTAGGCCTACTTCTGATACATATAACTATGTGGTTACTTGTGTAGCGGAATTTATACAACAATATGCTTGCATTCGTAATTCTTACAACATATAATAGATCATGACTCATGCTGACACTTTATTATTATTTCTTTGGGTTGCATTCCTAGTTGTTTTCAAATATGAGTGAAGTCTGTGTCACCACAGGCCCAGGACTGTACAGCGCAGTGGACGCTTACGACTAGCCCCCAAATCCATTCGCTCTTTTTGAATTGTTTGTTTGTTGTTTTTTGAGTATGGTGTCTTTGTCGTTATGTTTGTCTTTTGTGTAAATCATATGTGGCGCAGTCCCCCTGCACTTACTATTAGAAAATATATATCTGTGTCATTATCAATTTGGATTCTTCGACAAATCCCCGCATTCATTTCTACCATCCACTACAATCCACACAGCCTTGGCAAAACAACATGACATGGCTATTGTACAAAATGATTGGATGACGTTTCATTTTCTTAAGCGATCAATATCTATTTTATGATCATTTTCCCTGACCCGATTTAAAGGGGCTAAATCGATAACATTTGGGATCCAGAAATTGACTAAAGTGGGTCGCAAAGTAATAATACTGTAATATGAATGTATATAAACTGATTTACGTTAAATGGTTTCCGTTTTTACTCTAATTTCAAATCAGTTATGTTCGGTGAATAAGCCATTCAGTCTCAAACCAGTGCCCATTTTTAGCGCCTGGTTATTCCAGTCGACATATGCCGTGTGATAAAGTGCAATGTGTCGTCCCTCGAGTCTCTCAATACAACTAGGGCCGAAGCGCATTATGGTACACGACATAAGCGTTTGCGATGAAATAATTGGGGGGGGAGGGCTCTGAATGGGAAACTTTTATAAATTTGTGAAATGAAAAATGCTTTTGAAATTGTTAAAAATAGAAAAAAACTATATTTCTCGAAAAAGTATTTAGTATAAGTCAGTTATATACCTTGTGTTCTCGGTGTATGGGTTGATACACCGTCTCTTGTTTGAGTGGAGTCGCCTCTATCAAAAGAGAGACGATGTGTCACACACATTGAACACAAGGTATATAACTATTACATAACATGTGTGTACATATACTATTCAAAAAAAGTAGGGGATATTTGATTTTTGGGGCATAATACTAAAATATGCATATGACTACGAAAAAAGTCACTATAGAACCTAACAGAAGAAACATTTCCAGTTACACGTGACGCCCAAACGCACCAATAGCTACCGCATGGAATGCAGGTGATGCTTGTGATCATCATGGGGGCCCAACCTAAGATTTGCACGACTCTGACTTTAAAAGTTCGTCATTGTGACATTGAATTTCAGGGTGGAAACATCAGTTTAATTGTTTAAGTGACTAGAAAACAAATTTTGATATGCGTCGGCTTACCCAAAATGAAAGGTTACGTGCCCTTGGCAGGCTACAGAGGCGGTTGTGGCGCGGACGATGAATGTTTCTCAGTCTGTCTTAAGCGGGCAATGGTCCAGATACCGTGATACACAATCTGTACAGGACAGACCACGCTCAGGTCGACCAATGGCGACAACTCAAGCCCAGGATCGATTTATCCGTACGAGGCCCTGCCCCCCCCCCTCCCCAATATTTTCATGAAAAAAAAATTAGAAATCTGAAAAGAGCTAAGAATTGTGAGATCGGTCATTATCCAAGGAGTTTTTGAAAATGGGGTGGGGTAGGGGTATGGCCTTGTCGGGGAAGGCTATGGTCTTGTTGGGAATGAATGCTCAGTTTGTCGGGAAGCGTCGCGCCGTCTGTCGGGTTTTGAATATTGTTACTAATATGGAAGTGGAAAGAAAGCAGGCTATAGTCAATGATGAACACATGCGCCATCTGAATGGAACTAGCACGTACACATGGCCTTTAACAGTTCTTGAGTACTGTGTTCCTGTATATTGGGTGGCGAACTTAAAAAGTGTCGTCGATTAATTATTGTAACATGCTAAGAGTGAACCTCGCATTTTGATTGGTCAATTAGACACCATCTATTGGACAATAACACCCCTCTGTTTTAGTATTTTCTTTAAAAATCGTAAATAGCATGTTACAATGTCGATAAACACTTCATGTTTTGCATTTAGAGGGGTGTTATTGTCCAATAGACATGTCCTGAGATTTTACATTAGAACCCGCGACGCTACGCGTCTTGGGTTCTAATGATCTCAGGACATGTCTATTGGACAATAACACCCCTCTAAATGCAAAACATGAAGTGTTTATCGACATTGTAACATGCTATTTACGATTTTTAAAGAAAATACTAAAACAGAGGGGTGTTATTGTCCAATAGATGGTGTCTAATTGACCAATCAAAATGCGAGGTTCACTCTTAGCATGTTACAATACAAGATAACTGTAAATTTTGCCCATCGTCTTATAGTAACTCATTAATCTCATTTTCAATTTTCTATGACTTTGTTAAACTAATCAATTTCTATGAATTGAGTTCTCGCGCGCTTTGTGTCAAGTTAGTTGTGAGCGGTGCGGTATTTATACAATCAAGGGACACTTGGTTAAAAAACTGTCAAAATTTGTAGGGATTGAATTAAAGTAGAGTCCACACTTAATTTGTTGTCAGGGTGGATGCACCGCTTATATTTAATATAACTCAAATGAAATGAGTGTACACTTTCTATTGCTGACATTTAATATCAATTCGATAAAAAAAATCAAAACTATTTTCAGTACCTACCTATCATATGAGATCCACACTGCCCGAAAAGTATTTTCTTGTCTTTTTCTTGTCAACTGCATGCCCGAAGCTCTCATACGATAGGTAGGTATGCCCCCCAAAAAACGGTATTGCCTGAAAAACGGGCACCGGGTTGGAAAACAGCAGAGGAAATTAGCAGTTGAAACGCGTTTGCGACCGTCAAATAATCCAAAATTTTCTTGGGGGTCATTCGCCTCTCAAAGAAAACCGGCGCCACTGTCTATAAAACCCGAATTTTGTCGGGCTTTTCTAGTTTTGCTTCCCTAAACACTAATTTAACTTTTCTTGTAATTGAATATTTGTACTGAGTTGACTATGGATTAAAAAAAAATGCTGGTGCCACTCTACTTTGTGTAACATTTTTCGGGCATGGTTATTATTTATGAATGCAGATACAACAGTCTGATTGGATGGTTGGAATTCAGAGTGGGATTTTGGTTACAGAACCATTGGATACTTTTGGAGTTGCTTTCACGGGCTAGAATTGCAGAAAACGCACTCGCGGTGATAACATTTTCAGATTTTTCTCCGGGACGGTGAGGCTTCCATACCCCGCGACGATTGATTGGCTGGTTGTTTGGAATTCGGGTCAGTCCAGTAGGCTTCATTAGACCAAATTGAAGTTGCTGTATTCAAAGTCTGAAATAGCTGGAAAACGCGTTCGCGGCAGTTAAATTTTCAAAATTTTCTCCTAATGGTCCCGTCTTCAAGGACTGTAAACGGTTGATTGGAATAGGCCAGGCATTATAACATAAGTGCGGGCAGTTGCTGCAATAGAAATGCCAACCACGGTTTATGGTAGGTCTAGACGTATATTATCACCAAAAAAAAGTCCCAGTCCGAAATCCGTGCCCAAATGGGTCAAATTGGCCAAAATCCAAAATGGCCGCCAGTTTTGGAGGTAAAAATCTAATTTTCACCAATTATCATAATGTGATCGAGTTTGGTATCAAAATATATGTTTTCGGGGTTGCTGAATCCATTTACATAACAAATTTCGTGATAAGTGATACCCATTAGTCTATATGACAAAAATTAAAGATGGCGGCCAGTTTGAGTGGGAAAATTCGATTTTTATAAAAGGATCAAGTTTGGTGTTGATATATACCTTTTCGGGGAAGCTGAATCCACTACATCACATATTCATGGATTGGGACGACCCACACTGTTATACGAACAAAATAAACTCTATAACCATCATCAAAAGGGTTACAAATACAGCACCACTTTAAGTCCGGTAGCCAAACCCAATTTTTCGAGTGAACCTGGAAATTATTACAAAGATTTTTTTGTGGTTGATTTTAGTAGCCTAGGCTGTCCTCTTTCAGAATCTGTTGGGTGAACCTCGGTCACCCTTGAGCGTTTTGAGAAATTCAAGATGGCGTCCAATGTGGCCACTACATCCAATAATCCCATATAGTTTCTATAGTATTTATTCTAGGATGATAATATGGCCCTTTCACTTATTAGTGGCTGTTGGGGGCATCTATTTCACCAAACCAAACTATATCTAGAGACAAATTATATATTTCTTGATAAAGAAGCGTATGAGTGATAGGATAACACCACATACATCCCTATCAGGGGCTTCAGGTCCATATGGGTCGGTCCTGAAAAAGGAGGCACAAACTGATTGTTGATAACTTAAAAGAGCAAATTCTACTCACAAAACAGGAACATAACCTTAACAAAACTAGGTAATATCCATGTTTAATCCTTTAGTCATGTTTCTTGCCGCAACATGTGACAGCACAAGCGCAAAATACCGTATATTCTAATATTTAATGCAGGGGGGCTGCCCCACATATGATTTACATAAAGGACAAATAAAACAAAACATCATTCTCCGAAACAACAAATAAACAATTCAAAAAAGAGAAAAAATGAGAAAAGAGAGTTCACCTAGTGCAGCTAAAAGCACAAGTACCACATAGGCTGTCACTATTGGATCCACGTCTGATGAGCCACATGCCAGACCCCGGAGAAAGTTGGCCGGTTGTAATGTTCTCAATTTGGTATCCTTCTCCCAGCAATACTATTCCAGTTCAAGTTCCGGTGGATTCTGTTCTTCCAATGAACGCAAATCGATGATTGAAACATGCTGAAAGGTATAGGCATCCAAAACTGGAAATGTATCGACATCATCCCCACATATATAGTTTGTCTCTAGATTTAGTTTGGTTTGGTGAAACAGTAAAATTAAACATGCCAGACAATGTGGCCCTTTACTCGTTAGCGGCGGTTGGAGAATTATTTCACCTAACCAAACTAAATCTAGAGACAACTCATATATTTCTGGACAAATGAGCGTATGAGTAATAGGATAACACCACATACATCGATATCAGTGGCTTCGGGGCCACATGGGTCGGTCCTGAAAAGGGAGGCACAAACCGATTGTTGATAATTTAAAAGAACAAATTCTACCCGCAAAACTAGGTAATATCAAGTTTAATCCTTTATTCGTGTTTCTGGCCACAACCTCTGCCATCACAAGCGCAGAATACCGTATATTCTAAGTCATCCCTAGTGCTGCTACAAGCACAAGTACCACATGAGCTGTCACTATTGCATCTACGTCTGATGAGCCACATGACAGACTCCGGAGCAAGTTGGCCGGTTGTAATATTCTCAATTTGGTATCCTTATCCCAGCATTATTATTCCAGTTTCAAGTTCCGGGTGAAAGGACCATATTGTCTGGCATGATTAATTTTACTATTTCACAGAATCAAACTAAATCTGGAGACAAACTATATAGGTGGGGATGATGTCAATATATTTCCAGTTTTGGATGCCTATACCTTCCAGGCGGTTGGGGCGATCATTTCACCGAACCAAACTAAATCTAGAGATGAAGTCGATAAATTTCCAGTTTTTGATGCCTTTACCTTCCAGTGTGTTTCAGTCATCGATTTGCGAGAGCTCTTTCCAAAACAAGCTTACAATCAAACACAGATCACTGTATTTGTGGTAGCTTGTTATGGACAGTGTTTTAAAAATCTATGTCTTAAACACGCTGGAGGGCGTGGACATCTAAAACTGGAAATGTATCGCCATTATTCCCCACCCGAACCATGTAATCTTGCTCAACCAATGATACATTTGCAAAGAATATAAAAAGAGCTCACCACCAAGCTATTGTGTGGCGTTCACTGGAAGATTGGAATCTATCTGAACTTGAACTGGAATAGTATTGCTGAGAGAAGGATACCAAATTGAAAATATTACAACCGGCAAAATTGTTCCGGAGTCTGTCATGTGGCTCATCAGACGTGGATGCAATAGTGGCAGCTCATATGTGGTAACTGTGCTTGTAGCAGCACTAGGGCGGACTTAGAATATACGGTACTTTGCGCTTGTGATGTCACAGGTTGCGGCCAGAAACACGACTAAAGGATTAAACTGGATATTACCTAGTTTTGTGGAGGTTATGTTCCTGTTTTGCGGGTAGAATTTGTTTTTGTAAATTATCAACAAATAGTTTGTGCCTCCTTTTTCAGGACCGATCCATGTGGCCCTGAAGCACCTGATAGGGATGTATGTGGTGCTATCCTATCACTCATACGCTCCCTCGTCCAGAAATATATAGTTTGTCTCTAGATATAGTTTAGTTCGGTGAAATAGATGCCCTCCACAGTCACTATTTAGTTAAAGGGCCACATTGTCTGGCATGTTTGATTTTACTATCATCTAATCATCTCACAATCATCTATCATACGATAAATGAGTTCAGTGTATTCCCTGTCCCCACAAACATACGGTTAGACATCCAAATTATCATCCTACAATAAATACTATAGAAGCTATATGAGATTTTTTGATGTGGCAACCATCTTGTACGCCATCTTGAATTTCTCAAAACGCTTAAGAGTGACCAAGGTTCACCCGGCAGATTCTGAACGAGGAGACACCCTAGGCCACTAAAATCAATCACAAAAAAACTTTTCCAGGTCCACTCGAAAAATTTGGTTTGGCTACCGCACTTAAAGTGGTGCTGTATTTGTGACCCTTTTGATGAATGTTACATAGTTTATTTTGTTTGTATAATGGTGTGGGTCATCCCAATCCATGAATATGTGATGTAGTGGATTCAGCTTCCCCGAAAACGTATATATCGACACCAAACTTGATCCTTTTATAAAATTTAAATTTTCCCACTCAAACTGACCGCCATCTTGAATTTTTTTGTCATATAAACTCATGGGTATCACCAATCACCAAATTGGTTATGGAAATGGATTCAGCAACCCCGAAAACATATATTTTGATACCAAACTCGATCATATTATGATAATTGGGGAAAATTAGACTTTTACCTCCAAAACTGGCGACCATTTTGGATTTTGGCCAATTTGACCCATTTGGGCACGGATTTCGGACTGGGACTTTTTTTTGGTGGTAATATACTCCTTGACGAGCCATAAACCGTGGTCGACATTTCTATTGCAGCAACTGCCCGATATGGTGCAAAATTGAGCTAAAATGCCTGGCCTAGAATTCGAGTCAGCCACCTTAATTCATATTCCTGAAGCAATGGTGCGAGAAATCCCTCTCTTAGTAGTGGGATTAGTTCTAATCAAACGGAACACTGCGTGGAGTATGCCTTAATTAGGCTAATTAGACCACTTTGAAGTTGCTTTGTTCACGTGCTGAAAAAGCATAAAAACGCGTTTGCGGCAGTTAAATTGCGGCACCGTCTTAATTAATTAGGCTATATATAAGACCACTTTGAATTTGCATTGTTCACCGACTGCAATAGCAGGAAACGTGTTTGCAGCCGTCAAATATTCTAAACTTCTCTTTGGTGGGGGGGGGGATAAAAGGTCGCTGCTGTCTGTAAACCCTAATATCTTTTTTCGGGCATTTCGGGTTCTGCCCCCCTTACTGTCATTGAGCTCCTACGCCTATGCTTCTTTTTGGTATAATATAGTGCACTAGATGTAAATAAACTTGAACTAAAATGGTCATTCATATATTAAAAGTATATAAATTTTACAAGTTCAAAAAGTCTTCTTTAGATATGGATACGCCTATGCTTCTTTTTGGTATAATATAGTGCACTAGATGTAAATAAACTTGAACTAAAATGGTCATTCATATATTAAAAGTATATAAATTTTACAAGTTCAAAAAGTCTTCTTTCTTTTTTCTAGATCTATCTATCTTAGATATGGATAAAAAATGTGAACTGTCATATAATGAAAAACGTGGTAAAAGTAAATCGCAATATGGAATATATAGATTGTAAAATTTAACTCTTTTAAAATGGCCATTCATAATCTATTGAAGTTGCTGTATTCATAGACTGGAATAGCCGGAAAACGCATTTGCGGCAGTTACATTTTCAAAATGTTTTCCTACCGGTCCCGTCTTCATGGACTGTAAACGATTGATTGGATAAAAAATGTGAAGTCTCGTAAAATGAAAAATGTGGAAAAAGTAAATCGTTCGTAGTAATAGAGCTTGTATTTTGAAGATGTTTTTCACCAGTTTTTATGCCGCAGCTGACATAATTTAATATCCACTCCAAATAACTAGAAAGTATTCGAAATGCCTGGAAAGAGCGTCTACGGCCGTCTGGTTTTCAAAATTTTCTGGGGGAGGTCCCGAAATTCGCGCTTGCAGCTTCGTGGGCTCTAAAGAAATTGTTTGTCGGGAAAATATGCTGCCCCCCCCCCCCCAAACAAGTTCGGTCCCGTACGCCTATGCCTTGGCCTTGGCCTTGAGAAATCGTGTCATCACAGAAAATCAGATCAGCGTTCGTCTTCAAACAGACACTGGTGTTAGAGTGAGTGGCCAGACTATTCGGAATCGACTGCATAGGGTCACCTTCGCACCCGACGTTCTCGCGTGATCCCTTGTTTGAGAGATCATCACATTCAGGCAAGACGTCGTTGGTGTAGGGATCGTCAACACAGGGATAATCGACGCTGGAGCAATGTGATGTTTTCAGATGAGTCAATGTTTACTGTTGATTTTGTGGACAGACGTAGGAGGGTGTTGAGTCGTCGAAACGAGCGCTTCCAAGACGTTAACGCCATCAGACATGATCGATTTGTGGTGGTTCTGTTGCGGTGTGGGGAGGCATCACTGTTGTTGGAAGAACGGCTTAACATGTTGTTGCAGGGCATGTTACAGGCCAGTACTACAGGCCAGTACTACGGGGACAACATCTTGGCAGTCCATGTCGTGCCGTTCGCACGACGTCATGGCCGAAGTTTCATCTTCCAGGATGACAACGCAAGATGTCACAGGGCCAGGATCGTTACAGGTTACCTCCAACAACAGAACATCACCAGCACTGAGTCCCGACCTCTTCTCCATCGAGCATGTCTGGGACATGCTTAGACATAGGTTACGTCAACGTCAACAACGTCCTTCCAATGTCCAAGAACTTGATGCTGCGTTGCACCAGGAATGGGACAATCTGGACCAAAATGACCTTAGACGTCTCATTAGGAGTATGCCACGTCGGATCAATGCTTTTTTGGCAAACAGAGGAGGATTTCACCGTTACTGACTTTGTTGTGATGCTGTCGTAACTTTGCTGTTTGACCCCGGGTATCATTTTACCCTTATAATGGTCAGTCTGTGCCTTACTTAGTCTAGCGATCATTTGGAATAAATCGATGAATGTGAACTTCATTTTATTTTGTCATTTGTCTCTTCGCCAGTTTCATTAGTTGACTTTAATAACACTTAAAAATCAAATATCCCCTACTTGTTTTGAATAGTATATATGGTCTGGTAGTCAAATTATCCCTACTTATATACCCTTTCTATAGTTAATAGTCCGGCGGCCGTTTACAAAATAGCAGGGGGACCCAAATTTTTCGAGATAAGTTTTTTTCTCGACGGTTTTATATGGAATCGGACCCGCTGAATCCATTTTTCGCTACTGGATCACTGTCAGCCTGGAGGGTTTTGAGTAATTAGCGAATTACTAATTAAATAACTAATTAAAATCCCAATTCGTTCAAAATGACAAGTACAAGTCGAAATACGCCGCTGTTTTTGTAATGTTATTTAAAGAATAGGACCTCTGAGTCTGTTTTAGATACTAGTTCACTATCATCCAGATTGTATTTCAAATAATCCGGCGGCCGTTTACGAAATAGCAGGGGGACCCAACTTTTTCGAGATAAGTTTTTTCGAGATAATTTTTTTCTGGTCGGTTTTATATGGAATCGGACCCGCTTAATCCATTTTTCGCTACTGGATCACTGTCAGCCTGGAAGGTTTTGAGTAGTTAGCGAATTACTAATTAAATAACTAATTAAAATCCCCGTTCGTTTAAAATGACACATACAAGTCGAAATACGTCGCTTTTTGTAATGTTATTTATAGAATAGGACCCCTGAGTCTGTTTTAGATACTAGTTCACTATCAGCCAAAATTGGACCCGCTGAATCCATTTTTCGCTACAGGATACCTGTCAGTCTGGAGGGGTGTAAGCGAGTCGCTAATTACTACATGTAATTAAATAATTACTAATTAAATAGTTACATGTAATCCCAATGATTTACCACCCCCTTTTGCAATGAACGTAGGGATAATTCAGCACGAGTAATAACCATTGTGGAAATGCGCCACTTCTGTCACTTATGGAGATCAATCACACGGTGTGTCCACTTATTTGTGAATGTGTCAGTCCAGCGACTGGAGCTTGGAGTCCAGTCTCCTATCCAAAAGAATAGAAAACATATATATGCTTCCATCGTTAGATTCTAATTCATTCTTTAAATCTTCCTCAAACCCATCCTCATAAATTTTGCTACATCTAGTCATATTTCTATTCTTTTGGATTTAGCTTTAACATACTCTCCCCACGCCTTGTTACTTGTACATTCATACACCCTTTGGAAATAACATGTATTTTCAGCCATTTTGATGCAGAGTGAGCGATGAGGGTTCACAAAATTACAGCATTTATTGTGACCGCATAGGGACGAAATTGTTCTGGTTTCGACATCAAAATGATGACATAACATCATGGGCGCAGATCCCGGTGGGGACACCCGGACGCGTCCCTACCAATTGTTTTAGTGGTAGGGACATGATATACTGTGTCCCCACCACTTATTTCCGATGTTTTGCTGTTTACCTTTTGAAATAGAAATGATTCCAGAGCTTTTATTGACATTTCAGAAATTATTTAACAGGAAATTCGTGATAAATCATATTATAACAGTAAATAATGAAATATTCCGCAGGGATTATAATAATATGTATATGATGTAGGTGTGCATATCTGATACGCTGGGTTTCGAATCGCCGGTCGTATGTGGAAAAGAGTAGGGTCAACTATTTTAAGTGTGGAATAAATTTCACAGGCTATACCATGTGGACTTTTGACAAATGCATAACAAATTGCAGACCCATATGTTACGGTATGTGAAATGTTAATAATATACATGTAGGTACAGTACGGTTTTCTCCCACTGCTAAAGACCCTTACGCGCTTGCAAGCCAATTATTGAAATAAAATTGAACCATGCTACTGCAATTACCTAGTCTATCCAGTGGACGTTACCCCCCCCCCCCTCTCTCTCTCCCCTCTCTCTCTCTCCCTCTCTCTCTTACACACACTCTCTCTCTCTCCAAGTGAACCACTGAGTCTACCCCCTTTTATGAACGTATATCTACATGACTATGACTCACTGTATAATATATTAAATTAGGTTTTATGTTTCGATTGATTACACAAGTTTAACTATCTCCACGGTCGATTTCGTATGAAATACAATTTCCGTTATTATCTTCTTTCCCGATCCAATTTTTTGAGCAAACATACAAAATATTATAAGATTTGATCGGCCCAAAAGTTATATTAAACGAACTGGTATATATTATATAGGATGTGGACAATGTTTTTGAAAGAAATGTTTAGTGGGTGCCGAAGTAAGTATTCTCATGGACACTCACCACCTGGTGGTTATTCCACTATGATGTCAGCAAATATGGCCGCCGACTTTATATCAGTTTTTTCCTACCTGATCTAGTTTTCTTACAATTTCTATGAAATAAAGGCCAGCAGGAAGCGGTTTCTGTGATCTTATTTTGGTAAAATTTGATTAATTTTCAAGAAAACACATTTTTAAGTTACAACGTGGAAAAAGTTCAAAAATATAAAATGAAATGGGGTTTAACGTCCTACTGTTCTGCTCCTAAACTAGGTAAATGAAGAATGGCACGAGGGAAATTTTGCCTGGGTAGCGGTGCTACGGCCTACTCATTTATCGAATTCCAATTGCCATGGGACCTTTTACTTGCACACGTATGTGTACACGAAACCTCTGTTTTTCGACCCACCCGAACGACTAGACAGCTGTCCTTATCCGGTCCTCCGTCCTGCATCACTGACAAGGTAAAACGACGCCGGAAAATCTAGATGAACTTTCACGGCCAATGTACCCGACCTGCAGGCTAGCGAGCTTACCGACTCCACCGTGATCCCCCTATTAAGATACTGACGATGGAACATAAATAGGTGTGTATTAATGAAGGCAGCTCAGAATCAGAAAAATGTTTCTGTCTAATGGACTAAAAAAAAAACCCAGATAACACGCAGGATCAAAGGATGTAGAGTTTTAATTAATTTATTTCTTATTTTGCATATATATTAAAATTCCAGAATAATTTCACATGTGTTTCATAGACATTTTAAACGTGTTTAAAAATCAATCATGTCCATGTATATTTCAAATGTAGAAATAGAGAGAGGGAGAATGGGATTTAACGTCACTTGGCACAAAGTAGATCATTTCAGGACTCACATATGGTTCAATTTTATATTAATAATTCGATTGCGAGTCGGGGTTTTAGCTGTGGGAGGAAATCGGAGAAAACCTACGAGGTTGAGCAGGTGACCCTACTACTTGTCTTGACAACCGGGCAATCGAAATCACGCCAACTGACGCAATATACATCTAACCCATCTTTGCTGTGTAGGATGTAAGCGAGTCAATTGAGCTAAAAAAAAAAGAATTTTGCATCCTTGCATTTCATACAAGTCAACGAGCTACACACACATAGATTGATATGGTTCACTCTGCAGCATGCACTTACGATACATAGATTAAAAATATCATCCTGGGCACAGCTTTCGATAATCCAATTAGTATAGATCTTTTTCGAACAGAAATTGGAAAAGACACATTTTGTTGTCCCCGGTCACCGCTAGTAGTTCCACCAGTAGGAGACTGGACTCCAAGCTTCAGTCTCTGGACTCACACACCCACAAATAAGTGGACACACCCTGTGTGATCGATCTCCGTAGGTGACATAAGTGGGGCATTTCCACAATGTTTATTACTCGTGCTGAATTATCCCTATGCAAAAGGGGATGGTAAATCATTGGGATTAACTACAACTTTAATTATTTAATTAGTAATTAGCGACTTGCTTACCCTCCCTCCAGGCTGACGGTGATCCTGTAGCGAAAAAAACTTGTCTCGAAAAATTTGGGTCCCCCTGTTATTTCGTAAACGGACGCCGGATTATTTGAAATACAATCTAGATGATAGTCAACTAATATCTAGAGTAGACTAAGGGGTCATATTCTATTTAAAAATATTACAAACAGCGGCGTATTTCGACATGTATGTGTCATTTTAAACGAACGGGGATTTTATTTAGTTATTTAATTAGTAATTCGCTAATTACTCAAAACCCTCCAGGCTGACAGTGATCCAGTAGCGAAAAATGGATTCAGCAGGTCCGATTCCATATAAAACCGTCCAGAAAAAATCTTATCTCAAAAAATTTGGGTCCCCAGCTTCGGCCGCCGGACTATAAAATAGATTCTTCCATAAAACACCCCAATTTAAGCTAACAGAAAACGACTTTTAAATTTGATTTGGTCTTCATTTTCTGGGGAGTGGAGCGTATCCATTGTGGTACATTTTCGATAACATGATGTGCATCCTTTACACCTTTGAATGAATACATTCATCCCTTTCATTATTTTTTGTATACATATATTCACCCAGCAAGACTTGTGGACCACACCTCTGAGAAACAACGAATTCTAGTTCACGAAGTGCCGCCATATACACATAAAACAATTTTATTGTTAATAAATAAATAAACAATATTTCTACTTTTATACTTTCGAATTTGAAAATAAACACAATATATGTTATAAAGGAATTATAAAAAGATACCACAATTTTTGACTGAATGATAGTGAGCTTGAAGAAGAAATGTACAAAATTTGATTCGTTCGTACCTGGAGTTTTACGTCCACTTCCCCCTGAGGTGATATCGTAGACAAATTTGAAACAATTCATCCTATATAGATAAGCACGTATTAAACTCGTATTATCCAAATATTTTCAAAAAAATGTCAAAAACTAAAATGTAGGCCTACTTTGAGTTGATGGATTTTTGCTATGATATTACAGAAAACAAGGTATACTATTTAATGAATTGGCTATTTTAACAATAATCATTAGATTGATTACATCTCTTAATAAGTGGAACAATTCATCGCTGTTAAGTTGAGGGTCGGGATCTTAGTGTAATAAAATTTGTAGTCGAAATGGGGGTGTAATCGAAATGGGCCGTAGTTGAAATGGGAGTGAACCATTCAATAGTCACAGTTTTAACAGCTTGGTGAATTATTCAACTGAGGTGTGGGGAATTAATTTAAAAACATATTAGATTTAATTTATATTCGTTATAAACCAAATAATATTTTTTTTTAGTTTGCAATTAATTTTTAAAAATATTAGATTTAATTTATAATCCTTATAAACCATTTTTTTTTAGTTTGCATTGTTTGTTCGCTTATTATTATTTAGGTAGCTACTTATACCATTGGCTGCTTTAAAATACAATTGCAAACATTTATTGTAATTTTGTCTTCCAAAAACTACACCCATGCGAAGATTACATGATTGATTTTATGGACATTGTACAGAATACAGATTTGAAATTAAGTAATTTGGATTTAGTAATTTAATAAGCCATCGGAATGTTTCAAGCCGCAACGACAGACATTCTTAAAGAAAACGAGATCATTTACATTTGAAAATATCTACATAAATTATTACTTACCATTGATAATACATCTGTATATTTACTATAATCTATATTCCTTTTATGTTTTAATACGCCCATCTTCCTCGCTATATCTGATTTATCATGATTTTCTAATTGCCCATCTTCTTTACCATCATCGTCTTTAATAACATTGTTATGCTTGATAACATTGTTATGTTTAATAACTGTGTTCTGTTTAATAACATTGTTCTGTTTAATAACATTGTTCTGTTTAATAACATTGTTATGTTTAATAACATTGTTCTGCTTAATAACATTGTTCTGTTTGATATCAATGTTCTGTTTGATATCATTGTTATCTTTGACATCATTGTTATCTTTTACACCATTGTTTTCTTTGACATCATTGTTATCTTTGATATCATTGTTATCTTTTATAACATTGTTTTCTTTTATAACGTTGTTATCTTTTATAAGTATAACGTCGTTATATTTTATAACATTGTTATCTTTTACTTGTTCTTTTATCAATGTTTGTCGATTTGCACTTGTAAGTGCTCTAATTTCGTCATATGCATTTATTTCATCTAGCACTTCTCTCTCTTTGTAAGTCTGTTGCTGAACACGATTGTTATAACTATATATAAGCACCAGAACAAAGATAATAATCCCAGCGAAGTAATGCCTCTTTGATCGGAATCGAAACATTTCGTTCTTCTTAAAACACTGTAAACCTTAAAATAGAAATCAAGACATTAAGAGTTCAAACTTATATCTCAAAAGTTTAATATTTTATATTTTTTTAAAGATATAACTTTAATTTTCAAGTTACGAATGCGGTTGTCAAGATAATAATTTGAATTGTCAAGATAAGAACATGAATCTTTAATATAATGGCTTAATTAATTAATATAATCTTTATTCGGATTTTACAATGAGACATATGAATACAATTTACAAAAATAGTTCATACGATCAATGGGAGATTTTGGACAATACGTTACATTCGCCTATAAGTTATCTACAGTTCATTTAAACAAATTTATATATTTATATACGTTATCTACAGTGGTCAGTTTATTTAAACTTATTTAAAATATTCGATATCAATTTACATAGGTTGTCTAACTCGGCACCATGACAATTAAAAAGTTCGTACATCTGTACATAGAAATGATATTGGTGATAATAAGGTTTTAAATATTTTATTCGGTCATTCTGGAAATATGGACATTTAAAAACTACATGAAATTCATCGCCTATTTCGTTATAAGAGCAAAGGTGACAGATTCGTTTTCTCTGGGGATTTGTAAAAACATTCCACACTCGATCGGTATGTCTATAACTTCGACATCTAAATCTAGCAAAATAACGCCTGTATTTTACAGGTAAAGCAGTTAGATATTCTTCCTGCTTGTAGATTTAAACAGACAATAATTAGCACATTTATTCGAGGTATTAATAGAACTATGCCAATCCTGCAAATATTGGTCCCTTAACCTTAATAACAATTGTCAAGATAATAGCTTTAAGAATTCATCTCCTTTAAGAATAACGATCCTAACTTTTACCACATCGATGATTTTATATTGTATTTTCTTCTATTTCCATCGAGGAAAACTGAGCTCTAATTACGGTGCATAATATGGCCGAGTCACCGAGTTTTAGGTGCAAATATTTTGTCGGTGATAAGGGGTTGAGTGGCCAAGAATAATAGACACAAGCTGAGCTTTTACATATAACATTACACATAATTTTAACTTTTTTGCACGCATAAATTCATTCTTCCTTGTTCATAGATGTTTCGAATCTTCAATCGTCCTGTTGATATCGGTGTATATTATAGTATTTTGGGGTGGATGTCGCTGACCACTTGAATAATGTAATAACTGAATTTCAATCGTCTTTTGCTCTTCTCGCAAAAATGCTAATACTTAAAAAATATTAGGGTTGTTGGTTGTCTATTTTTCTCAATATCTGGTACTTAATCCATGCTTCGTCAATCTGCAAATAAAATAAAGATACATATAAATTGTTAATATTTACTATATATTTATATTTACTATATATTTATATTTACTATAGGCCTACATTTATATTTACTATACATTTATATTTACTTTATATTTATATTTACTATATATTTATATTTGCTATATATCTTTATTTGCTATATATCTATATTTACTATATTATATTTATTATATAGATTACAAGAAATTGAGAATTAAAGTCTAATTTAAGATGCTTTTTATAACACAGTAACTTACTTGTATATCGGAATGGGGTGGTGGGTGGTTGTGGTCGACGTTTATTCTGTTAACTATATCGTTAATGGTAGATGCTATAGCTCTACACTCTTTGCTTTTTTTCACAGCAAAGCTAAGCCGTCATTATGATAAAAAAAAAATATGAAAATATAATATGTGGTATGCTTTAATTAAATGTTGAAACTTGGCGTTGTACAAGAACAGACCATGAAAATAGAAATTGTATATGCTGCACATCGAACGCCGTCGAAGGCGAATACCACTTTCTCCTCTGTTGCCCAGCTTACATAAATTTACGTTGCAAATTCTTTCATCTCAGATTTGGGTCCTTTCCTTCTTTACATAAATTCAAACATATTTCAACGAACACCAATCGTAAACATATCATCTATTTAGAAAAATATCTAAATCAAACTATAAAATTACGTAATCAATAATTATTAAATACCCGATATTGAAACTATAAAACACCTCTTTTCAAACATCTTTTTCATTCTGACGTACATTAAATCATATAATCTCTCTCTCTCTCTCTCTCTCTCTCTCTCACCCCCCCCCCTCTCTCTCTATGGGCGTCTTCGGATATTAATAGTGTATATAAAATATTGCATATACGATACCTACATATATACATACACATTCTTAAAATAATAGATTTTACATAACAATGGATATATTATTTAGAATGAGGGGTCAAACATAGGTTACATAGGTTATGTCTCCCCCCCCCCCTCCATTCAGAAATCCCGCATAAAAATGTCGTTTAAAAAAGTTTTTTATTATCTAGTTTATCGTTAAATGTTAAATCTAACGGGCGTTCTAATTCAAACCTCTGTCACTCGACGATCTGGAGAGTTCATTGTGGACTGGTCATGTTAATAAATTACTAAATAATAGTTATTACATTTGTAGCCAAAATAAAGACCTGTCCTTGGCAGAATGAGCTCTTACAAAATTAACATTTAATCTACATTGTGTATTCAAATCAAGACATAACCAATGATATGTTTTAGGTAGGCTAACTCATTTTCAACATAACCGTAAACTACTTTGGCGAGGGTTTATGGACATCAACGATAAATAAATTCATTATTTTTCCATTTATAAAATAGTTTCGTGGACTTACCTATCTTGAATATATTCCGACACCTGATACCAGTAGAAACACAATTAATAGTGTGTGTCATACACGTAAACTTATTTCTATGGAAGACCAAAGGGGACAATATTCACCCGATTCAACTGATGTTAGCTGCTTCAAGAGGACTTGGGTTAGTGGTGTTAGCCGCTTCAAGAGGACCTATATTATTAATTTATCATATATATTATTAATTTGGCTTATTGAAGCGGCTAACATAAACACAAGGTATTCTCTATGGAGAAATATTGACCAATCAAAATCATCATGTGGGTTTTTCACGCACGACCAGACGGTCCGGTTTTTGTTTACGGTCACGTAGCCTACTGTTCCGTACTGCCGTTGAGGCCTGGTGGGGGTGGGTGCGATTAGATAACAAACCTCATCTCTCTACCCTCCGTGTTTCAGTAGGCCAATATATCAATGTTTTAAGATAGCTAGGGTGCGACGTGTGTGGATGTTGGCAGTAGGCCTATGGGGTTAATTTCACTCCTCGCCTGTTCCCCAGTCATGCTCCCAAACACAAGCACCGACTAAGAATCCGCCGTTTTAAGTACGATCGATCTGAAATTCGGCATGCCTCTTCTTTGAACAAATGCGCATCGACTGACCGAGTTCGATTTTTGAAATGACGTCATGGCCAGTTCCTGGTTCATGTTGTACGCTCGGGCTTGTTCTTCAGATATTGCGACCTAAAATAATATACCGAATGGTTCCGAATCGCCAAAAATGGCGCTTGGGGGAATGCGTTAGGTGGGACCGTTGACATCTTTTAATAAATAATCCTAGACATACCCTAGTTAGTTGGAGCATTGGTAACCGTGGATCTTATTCCATGTAAGTAGGGGGTTTGCAGAGAACAAAATTATAAAAAGTGCAATGATCGAGCCACGTTCGTTAGACTCTTGAAAAGTCAATGGATGAATGAATGAATGGTCTCAGTCTGTGTGTGCCTTTTTTAGCACTGAAGAGTAGGCTAGGCCTAAATGAAGTAATGTGGTTTAACGTCCCACTGTTCTGTTGCCAAAGTGTGCTATGACATAATATAATATATATGAGGGAAATTTTGCCCGGGATGCGGAGCTACGCCCTACTCTTATTAAAAATTATAGCCTAGTCTTATATCAAATTGAAACTGCCACTTGCAGGATCTTTTAGTACGGGCACGGCGCACGCCAAATGCCAAATCCAATGTCACGAATGTGAACAAAGGACCTTTTTTTTTTGTCCCATCTGAACGACTAGACAGACAGAGCAAGCCAGCGTCGAATCCACAGTGACATACATAGCCACATGATCCACCCTGAAGAGTTGGTACGGTACTCTAGTGCCTTTATTAGGCCTAATATATTATCATTTTTGGAAAAGCTTAAATTTAAATTAGTTCAAAGATGCCTCCCTTCATTCTATTAGTAAGTGCAAGAGGTCCGCATCAGGGGGTTGGGATGGCCTAGTGGTCTAGAGTGCCGCGCTTCGACCTCTGGCTGTTGTTTCGAGCCCTGAGGTGTGAGCGTATGTAGCATGGAGATAGGTGCGCCTTCTCAACCTTGTGGTTTTCCCCGGGCACTCAGGTTTCCTCCCACTGCTAAAGACCCCTACGCGAAAGAGAATTATTGAAATAAAATTAAACCATGTTAGTCCCGAAATGACCTAGTTGTGTTGAGTGGACGTTAAACCCCATTTCTCTCTCTCTCTCTCTCTCTCAGGTCCGCACCACGCATGCAAGTAATAATATCAAATTATGTGAAAGGACATGTCATAAACATTCTTTAGTTCTAAGAGCTTAACTTCTAATAATTATTTCCAAATATTAATCTACTAGAAATTGTTATTACAGGTAATTAGTTAAGCGGTGCAGAGAAGGCTTGTATTATAATAAGTGTGGCCCCGGGATGGGGGGAGGGTCATTGGAGTAGTGTTCGTGACAAATATATAGTCGTCAGAGTCTCAAGCGGCCAAAGGCAAACCGCTAGCTATCACACTCCTTTTTGTGTTAACGAACTAAGCTCATATATGTTTTTGTTTTTTTTATTTTTATATACAATATTTTTGAGCGACAGAAAGAATGCCTGAATTTCAATCAATTACTTTCTATTCTATGATATTGATATTCCATAAACAGAAACACTACAGGATATGCATTCGTGGGGCCCGGCCTGTAATCAATTGAATGAAGAAGAAAGAAGTAGCTACCAAAAAAAAAGCCAAACGGTTTTTCATAATGTATTTTATTTTTTCATAATATTCTATTTTAGATAACAAAATTACCAGTATCAAGTAAATATGGAGTTGATTCGGTTGTGGGCCATGACCTCATCAGCCAAATGCCATATATTTCTATTTGGAGAAGGTAACCCAAAGGAATTCCAAAGCATACCTTTCAAACCTATATACTGACTGCTGCGCGTGAGGTATATATATTTTATTTTATAACTTTAAACTTGTTACACCCACTGTCTTCTTAAGTTAATAGTGTTTTGGTGGTTTTGGATATGTAAATATATTTTTATTAATAAGCGGCATTGGTTTTTCGTTTTTAGTAGATGGAGTCAACGTGACAAATAAATCCCTGAGTATACAACGCCAAAGTGCACAAGAACATAATTAATGTGTTGTATAGTAAGTAAATTTTGTTATACCCACTATCTTTGCAGTGTTTCTTTCCGTACGCATAAGTTTTATGTAAAACTAGCCAATCCAATGTAGCCTGAATTCTTTCCTATTTTCTCTTTGAACAGACCCAGACCCATGTTATCCACCCGATGCAACTGAGGTATACCCTATTCAATAAGCCTCTATGATTCAGCTCCATCCGGTTGAACAGGGGAACTATTATAATATAATAATATATATGATTGAGGTTGGTCTATTCAGTAGGGTAAAATAATAATATCATAGCATCATGCACATACGCATTAGCCAATCAGATTTTATGTCTACGTCATCAAAGTCTAAAGAAGGTTGGTAGTTTTAGGCGCGATTCGACATCTTGGACAAGAATTAGTTATTTTTACTCTGTGACTCGGGCCTATGAATTTACCGTTACGACGTCGCCAACGAAACAAGTTTCTGCTACTCCTACACCTATACTGCCACAATCAGAGGTAAGATTCTAAATACTTTTCACGGAATGGATCAAGATTCTAAAAATAGACTTGACCAAGGTAGGCCTCCGGACTAGCCTATTTCTTAATATTTTTATTTCTAGATTTATTTGAGTCTTGTCCTATGCCTTCTTTGACCCCAAACGGGTTTTTAGCTGGTGAGGTCTAGCTTTTTTTTAGTATTACATTTTTAAAATATTGTCCCGAGTTTGCTTTTTCTTTTTATCAAATCGACAACTCTTGTCTGCTGACTGCTGTGCCGATTATCGATCTAAGGATGGTATCGAGTGCGCCCTTGTACTTCTTTTTGAATTTAAAACTGACCTTGTTCTAGAAAAAAGGTTAGGCTCCAGCTTATAAACATTATATAAAACCCATTCCGCTATGGTTAGCCTATGTAATATATTTGTTAAAAAAAGGCCAGCTCAGTTTTCGTCAAGGTCGCTGAGATGTTAACAAGGTTAGGCCTAGAGGGGGAGAGAGAGAAATATGGGGTTTAAGTTACTACTCAAGTCTCAATACCGGTACTAGCCTAGAGTTAGAGTAGGCCTAGGTCATTTCGGCACTAACATTATAATTATAAACATGCATGGTTTTAATTTTATTTCAATAATTCGCTTGCGCGTAGGGGTCTTTAGCAGTGGGAGGAACCCAGAGAAAACCCACGAGGTGGGACAGGCGACCCAACTCCTTCAAGTCCTTAATTGCCACGTACAACCGAGGATTCGAAACCATGCCATTTGACTCAATATGATGACAGGTCTTAGGCTTAATACAGCGCGCACTTGCCATCAGACCCCCCTAGCCTAGAACTAGGAGGCACACAATTGTTATTGTTGGCGAGATTGAAGGTTGGGGTTAGGCCTATAGTATATAGTATAGGCAGGAGTATACATATTTTTTGTTTCTGCAGGCCTTTCTAATATTAAAACGCAATAAAACAGGAATAGGCCTATTTATGCCAGGGGACGGATTATATCGACCTCTTCGCCCATGAATAAATCATTGGAATTTGTCATTTAGATTGTTTCATTTTAATGTTTGTTTTGCAGATAACTTACCAAACATTGAAGACTGCACAGCGCAGTTTAGGCTGTTGGTGGATGATGACTACAGAGATATAGCCCAAAAGCTCCCCACTGTTGTTGGCACAAAGAAAACCCTAAAGAAGAATTTTCCTTGGTAAATTTGTTTTAATCGCCCACATTTTTATGGTGACGCCCCTGTGAGGACGTCCGCTCTCATTTTTATGAAGGACTCTACTATTGTCCCTGGTTGTACGAAAATTACCAAGTGTGAAGCATTGGGCCATTTCATTTGAGCATTGTCATCATTGTCGATTGCCTCTCTTTCGTAGGGCAGTAATTTTCTTGTAAATATATAATTGAACGAGGCTAGATTCTAGATGTGAACCATTTTCGATCAGATTTCACGTGAAGTGTAGGGACCCAATGTACACTTAATAATTTTAACTTTTGAAATGTGGGGGTTGAGTGCATGGCAAGCCCTTGTTGTTGAAAGATAGCTACAGTGTTATATACTCATTTGCCTTCATACGACTATGTGAAATTGCGGTAGGTATTGATGGCTCTTAATGTATGTGTCTCTTGTCTATAACAAGGCTTAGAACGTGCAAAATGTCAATGCGCCAAGCTTCAGTATGATAATTCTATTGATATATAAAAAGAATATCTTATTGCACCGGCATACTACACGTGTGGATAATTGATGATAAAATAAACTCTTTTTATTTTCAGATTACCGACTTATCCGTCGATCTGGTTTGTGTAGACAAGAACATGGTGGGTAACCAGATTATGCGAATAAGGGGTGTTACAGCGACCCTCCCAGTATGGTACCAAGAAGCTCAAAATTGTCCGGTAAATGTGGTCTATTATTGATTCAAATTACAGTTTGTCTATTTGGGGATTTCATTATGGCTTCAGAAGTTATATAAATTATTATTTATACCTTTTATTCACGTGGCAAGCACAAAATTTATTCTTTAGACGACCAGATAGCTTAGATATTGAATGGATTAAATAATTCCAACCATGTGTGCGATAAACGCTAATATTTCCCCGCCATGTGTGATGTCACTAACGGAAATAACTTCGCACAGAATATCAATAAAGTAATTTGACTGAAATTTTCAATATATTCATTATTAATTAATTTAATAATTACATCTGGCCTCGGAAGGGTCTACAACATTCGTACATAATTTACAATTACAAGTAAATGTTAGGGGACCAAAATCAAACTAGGATACTAGTTTTTATGTGCCCTCATTTTCACGTGGACGTTAAGTGTCCTCGCCCTGTCCGTCAGTACCCCCACAATTTATTGTGGCCACCCTACAGGTCACAATTCTTATCCGATTTTTACGAAACTTGAAATATATGCTTTCCCCAAAAGATATTGGTTCCTTTCAATATTCGCATGTATCAGATCGTAATTATTTAATTTTATGGCCTCTAATTGTATGAAAAGACACGTTTTTACAGGCCATGAAATTTCAAATTTTGGCGTAACCAGAAAAACGGTTACGGGTTTACGCTCTGCGTAACCAATTTATTTGGTTACATAATATGGTTGCACTATTTTCATGTTTTATCCCGATTTAAATTGTGCTATTATTCATTTCCACTAGCAGTAAATGTATTCTTTAAAGAAATAACTTGACTAATTAAAATTTATATTAATTTATATTTTTTATATTTAATATTATAATTTATGATTTTAAACTCTAATCCCACGATGTCCCCATTTAAACATTAAGAAAATAGTTCCACTTCACTAAATCCCTATTTTTTATCAATTCTTTTATCAATCGACTTTTTCAAACATCAAGGAATGGTAGCTACATGTACATACGTACTTCATACAACACTTGTCATTTAATTGTAATCATTCATTCTTCCCAGCACGTGTGACGTACTAAACACGTATCATGAGATAGCGACTGATTGACACAGTATTTATTGACCTCGGCACTCTATATACACAAAGTCTCAAAATGAAACAGAATGGTTTGATGTAATGAAATAATATTAAAATTGACAGGACAATAAAATCATTTACATTATCGCTCGAGCAATGCCGGGGTGGAGGTCAAAGTTGACATCATCCATACGGGTCATTAACTACCGTACACATGCTATAGTATAGTGAAAGTAGAAATGGACACGTGTAGTAAATTCTTTGGAAATATAGCTGGCATGTGAAATAGTCAAAACTCATTTGTCATTTTGTGAAAATCCAAAGGTAGGCTTTCAAATGTTTATGGCAGAACTAATCATTTAAATAATTGGGGGTGGTGGGCATTTTTAAATCAACCGGCTTGAAACTGGGTAAATACCGGTTATCAAAATATGCTATCTGTCAAAGTACCGATAAGATGGAGAAAGAAATGTCAAGAATGAATGAAGGGAGTTTGGGCTATAATACAAATAAATTAGACCTGTGTCACAAAGTCATCATGTATAAAAATTGATCAAATGTTAATAGGCTAAATTTGTTAACGTAACCGATATTTCAATTTGCGTAACCGGGAAAATGGTCGCGTGTTTTTGAGCTGGCGCGACCGCACGTAACCGATTGGTATCGTTCGCGTCAAATTTCGTGGCCTGTTTTTAGCTTTTGGTCCCCTGAACAGGTCACAATTTTTATCCAATTTAAAAAAACGGTCACTATATATCATCATTCATCATTCATCACTGTTAAACCATAATGATAATTGGGTTCGAATTTCATATAAATTGTACCGAAACTGCCCAACAAAATAAATGACCTCTGTTGCTCTGTTTTCTTGTAAAATGTAGTCATATCTTGCATGTTAGCCTTTTTCGTGAAATTTATGTACATTGACACTTAAATTTGTACATAACCTACGTACATATTTTACAACTCTACAAAAGGGTTAGGGGGCTAAATTCAAACCTAGAGGTTACAGTACAGTTTTTTAAAGTTGTTTTTTTATATTTAATGGGGGATTACGGTGGCTAAGTGGATAAGGCACTGGTTTGCTAGCCTGGAGGTCGGGTTTTCGATCCCTGCATTGACCGAGAAAGTTCATCTCGATTTTCCCGCGTGATTTTCTCTGTCAGTGATGCAGAAGGAGGGCCTGACAAGGACAGCTGTCTAGTCCTTCAGATGGATCGCAAAACCAAGGTCCTGTGTACACATTGGAGTGCACGTAAAAGATCCCTTGGCAGTTGGAATTTCGATATGAGAGTAGGCCGTAGCGCCGCTGTCCAGGCAAAAATTTCCCTCATAGCACACTTCGAAGAATTTCAAATTAGATCTTAATGATCTTATACAGACCAACTTTTCAACATGTTCATTTGTTAATGATGAAGGTGGTATTGCAAGAATTATTGAAGCTACACTCAAAACAGCTTCTGATGCACACAGTCCCTTTACATAAACTTATCTCTTTAGTTTTATTATTTGGAACACAACTAACAGTTAAATAAGTTTTAATAGTTTATATAGATAAAAGTAACAAAGAAAAAGGAAATTCCAGTAAATAATTATAATTTTATTCCAAAATTCCAAGAAAGTTTCCCACCCTTTGCAACCCGATCGGTTGCACGCCAATGTGTGCACGGGACCTCGGTTTTTAGTCCCATCCTAACGACTAGACAGCTGTCCTTGTCAGACCCTTCGTCCTGCATCACTGACAAGGGGAAACCACCCCGGAAAATCTGGATGAACTTTCTGGACCAATGCAGGGATTGAACACCCGACCTCCAGGCTATCCAGTCAGCGTCTTACCCACTTAGCCATGGGGCATGTCAATGTTTTTTGTGGTTATACCATTACACCTATGTCACAACCTGTTTTTCAGGGTTATTTTTATTGAAATATACAGAATATTTAAATTATGTTTTTCAGAATATGAAGTAGAGAAGGTTATAAAGAGAAGAAGGAGAGGGAAATATGAATTTCTGTTAAGGTGGAAAGGTTTCCCTTCCTCCTCCAATTCCTGTGAAACAGAGGATAATTTAAATCCTTACCTTTTAAACATGACTAATTATTAAAAATTATTACAAAAAATAAAGTGTTTGTATTTTGTACATTTATCTGAATATTAACTATTTGTATCATGTGCACATGTTGTATTTTGGGCTACCTTAAGCCTTTATATCCTGAGGTTTTATATCCATAAATCCTTTCATGCGTACAGAAAAATTTGTCCTATAGGTTATAGATTTTCTGGCCTACTGATAAATCCTTAGGTTTAGAACAAGCCCTATTGACGTAGGATTTGTTCTATGAATTGGCCAATCAAAGGCAAGCGCTTCCTGTATGTATGACGTTAACTCAAACACTGGGCCATTACAAAATTTTATTTTTTATTTCAACCGCCAAAGCATACTGTGATAAATTCAATCTTCAAATTACCATTGACACAAGAAAGGGCTTATTTACATTTCTGCTAACTGTTGTCGCATGACAAAAAGCCATAGGATTTTACTTACTGTATGACTAAAAAAACCTAGAGGATTTATCCTTAAAGACTTTCGCTGTCAAATGTCTGGATAGTAGTCCAATCAATTTAAGATTTTACCCCCAACAAATTGCAAGAAAAGGTTTTTATTCATTTTTGCGTTTATTTAGGTGTACTTTATAAAATCCCAAAAGTATACCAAATTTTGTGCACCGGAAAGTGGTAAAATCCAAGAAAACCCTAAACTGTTGGTTTAAGACCCTATAAATAAACTGAGAGCTCGATGACCGAACTGTAAAAAGTTGAGCACGAAAGGTTTGACCATCGGAATGTGACTGCATATCGATAAGAATGAGAAAAAGTCATTTCTTGAGTTTCACGGTTGGGGCGGGGCATAAGGGGGGTAGGCTCCCAAAAGGGGTCGCAAATTGTGCTTTGAATTAAAACTTCTAGAACGAGATTCATTTTCACATGGTGTGTTCTATGAGGTACATAGAGTAAGAAAAAAGTGGTCAAGAAAAAAAATTCCCAGGCATTCTCAAACAAGAAGGGGGTTCCAAAACCCCTCAGGGGGGGGGGGGGCAACTGTAAAATTTCAAGCAGGAGTGAAATTCGTTTTCCAGTCATCCCTTGGCATCCAATGATGACTAAAAACCATGGTCAAGAAAACTTTTGCCCGGGCACCTACAAATAAGAAGGCAGCGAACTGGGGGATGCTGAGGGGTTTCGGCATTCAAGGAAAATATGAAATGTTGCGCACGAGCAAAATTTCTTCGTTGATCATCGGACATCGATGCATTGGTCATATATCAAGTCCACAATAATTTTTTCACCGGGGCATTTACCAACAAGAACTGTATGGAAGAGATGGGGTCCAGTTGAAATAACTTAACAAGTAATATGGACGTTTAGATCGCATCTCATTAGCATTAACTGGCGTTATGTCACTTTATAATTTAACGCTGATGCTATTGCGACGTCATCAAATGTCCCTAATATTGCATTCAATCATTCTTTCATAAGTAAATTATTGATGATAGAATATATGCATATGACAAAATACAAACACTAGTATGAGCATAGACTCGCTAAACTTTTAGATATACAGAAAATTAAACGGATTTGTAGATTCAGATAATTTTTACAGATTATTGAGATTATTTCGGACGTACCTTAACCTTAGGATACTTATCCGATATCATAGTCACCTGTCCAAGTTTATATAGTTTTATAAGGCATTGAATTTTGAACAATAGATTAATCCTGGTCTTCACATTATACATAGATTAAATATCTGGATGAAAGGATGTGTTTCGGCTGTAAAAGTTGCTCTGTTGGACGCATAGATTCAATATCTGGGTAAAAGTCGCTCTGTTCATCTGGATATAGTTAATGTCTGGTCGATGGTGTGTATATAATATAGGTTTGGGCCGCTAATTTCGCTCTGTTAGGTACACACACTAAATATCTAGAAGTTAGGATGTGTAAACGTGGCTTTGTTCAACTGATACAGTAAATGTCTAGAGGAAAGGATGGGTTTGGGCTGTACAAGTTGTTCTGTTAGATGAACACATTAAACATCTATAGGAAAGGGAGGGTTTGGCCTGTAAAGGTCGGTCTGTTAGGTGAACACATTAAACATCTAAACGAAATCATGGGTTTGTACTGTAAAAATCGCTCTTTAGATGTGCACATTAAACATCTAGACGAAATCATGGATTTGTGCTGTAAAAGTCGCTCTGTTAGATGAACACATAAAGCATCTAGACAAAATCATGGGTTTGTGCTGTTAAAGTCGCTCTTTAGATGCGCACATTAAATATCTCGAAAAAAGGATGGGTTTTAGCTGTAAAAGTCGCTCTTTTACATTCACACATTGAATATCTGAGAAAAAGTCGCGATATATAACTGTTACAGTAAATGTCTTGTCGGAGGGGTGGGTTTTGACTCTAAATATCGCTCTGTTAGATGCACACATTAAATATATCTAGAAGGACGGGTGGTTTTGGGCTGTAAAAGTCGCTCTGTTAGATGTACACAATAACATCTAGAGGAAAGGAATGGGTTTGGGCTGTAAAAGTCACTCTGTTAGATGCACATAATAAATATCTAGAGGAAAGGATTAGTTTGGACTATAAAAGTCGCTCTGTTTAGATGAGCACATTAAACATCAAGAGGAAAGCATGGGTTTCGGCTGTACAAGTTGCCCTGTTACAATTACACATTGAATATCTGAGAAAGGGTAGCTCTGTTTAACTAATACAGTAAATGTCTGGTCGGGGGGATAGGTTTTGGCTCTAAATATCGCTCTGTTAGATGCGCACGTTAAATATCTAGGGGGAAAGACGGGGTTGGACTGTAAAAGTCGCACTGTTAGATGAACACATTAAACATCTGGACGGAATCATGGGTTTATGCTGTAAATGTCGCTCTATTAGATGCGCACATTACATATCTAGAGGAAAAGGATGGGGTTGGACTGAAAAAGTCGCACTGTTAGATGAACACAGAAAATATTGCAACAGTCTATATCACAACATACGCTTCACCCAAATACAAAAACTCCAAACCTTACAAAACTCTGCTCCCCGACTAGTTACAAGACAAGGCAAGTTTGCTCCATCAGTCCCTATACTACATGAACTCCACTGGCTTCCAGTAGCCCAAAGATCAATATTCAAAATCATTCTATTAACTTTAAACACTCTGCTCCTAAACTCTGGAACTCTGTCCCAATACACCTCCGTGAAATCGCAGAAATTGCTTCATTTAAACGCTGTTTAAAAACACATTTGTTCAAACAATGCTACTCGTGAACATGTTTGTATGTATGTGCATGTATATGAATATGTAAATATGTCTGTATGTGAATATGTGTGTATTATACTCCTGTTTGTATTGATTGTATTAATTGCTCTTATATATTTTTGTTCTTTTCAAATGTACCTATTTTATATGTAATGCCTTGTACAGCGCATTGAAACTATGTGTAATGCGCTATATAAAAAAATAATATTTTTTTATTATTATAATTAGAAAAAATTTCGAAGCGATTCGAGCATATTTAAAAAAAAAGTTATAGGATTTTTGGGTGAAAAACGCGACTTCGGAAATATCGTTACGGTCCCCCTGGAATAACGATCGCCCTGACCCTCTCGGAATCACGATCAAGTTCAAATGTATTTCATTTTGGGCAGGTAGCCAAGGGTTAGGGCCAAATTTGGGACCGATCGGGACCATAGGGGGTTAATACGGGCCCTTTTCCAGAGGAAAATTGGTCAAAAATCGCCAAAAAAATGAAAATACTAGCGCGCGGATGCATCTCACACCCTTCGATTCATGCGCACTCGAAACTTACTTGGGTACCTCCACTATGGTCCCAGTCACAATGTACCTAAAAATGTTTGGGCCATGACCCATATGGGCCGAATGCGGCCATTTTCCCGGGGGGTATATAGGAAGTCAACTTTCAATTTTCAAATAGAGGTGGAACTAGGTGTTCGATTTTAATTTTGGTCGAAAATGGGGGTTGGGGGTAGCCAAAAAAACTAAGAATTTCTTATATGTGTTAGCTTACATCCCAAGGTACAATCTCTGAAAATTAAAAGAAATTCTAACAACCCTTACCACTGCTAAAACACACTCGCGCAAATTTGCCTATTTTTTTGCCTATTTTTCGACTTTATTAACAATTCACTTTTTTAAGCGCTACGTTTGCGGCCCTATTTCTCGAATCTAGATTTTTTGCGCGGGATCATATTTAAAGTTGAGGCCCCTGCCGAGAACATCGGGCACGTGGCAGGGTGTCAAACATGGCTTCCCAAAACGAGGGGCCATATTTGCGGCCCTATATCTCGGCCCCTATTGGTTCGAATCCAGATATTGTGGGCGGGATCGATAGCCAGGACAACTCCCTCCATTGATTTAAAGTTGGGGTCCCTCACCCTAACTCCGTGCACGTGGTAGGGGGCCAAACATGGCTTCCCAAACCTCTGGACCAAAAGTCACTTTTTAAAGTTTAGGCCTGCGCTACGTTTGCGGCCCTATATCGTGGCTCCTATTGGTACGATTCTAGATGTTTTGGGCGGGATTGATAGCCCGGACAACTCGCTCCATCGTATAAAAAACTTAGTGCCCCATAGTCTAAAATGTGGGCACGTGGCAGGGTGGCAAACATGGTTTCCAAAAACGAGGGGCCATGTTTGCGGCCGTATATCTCGGCCTCTATGGGTTTGAATCCGGATGTTTTGAGCGGGATCAATAGCGCAGAAAACTCCCTCCATCGTATCAAAAGTTGGGGCCTCTCTCTCCCACATCGGGCACGAAGCAGGGTGTCAATCATGGCTTTCCGAATTTTTGCATCCAAAACTCAAATTTTCTCTCAGCGGCTCATTTTTTGAACGATTTTTCTGAAAATTTAATGCGAACTGCGCATCCCCAACGCGCAGCTTGTATTGAAATTTCAGAACAATCGTCCAAAAATGGAATATTGTTTCGAATTTTGACCCACTTCCGGTAGCCGCAGAAAAAATCCGAGATCCTGACGTGACGCGCAAGGGTCCATTGTGGGTAGCCGCAAGGACATCACTTTCCGGTTTGGTCAAATTCCCAAAGTTCGGGAGTTTGAAGTTGACCTTTGAACTATGTCGGAGAGGTCAGACTACATGACCTTGACCCACCAGGACGTCCCGGTCTACGAGCTTGTGAGTCATGACCTCAACCATGACCTCTCTGTCGAATTTCTGAACGGTACCTAAAGGTTTGGGAATTTTTCGACCTCAAGGTCAAATTTCAGATCAAAGGTCAAGGTCTGACATGAAAGGTCATTGATGTGTTCATCCAAGGTCATGACCCTTTCCTTGGCTCGTAAAGGTCAAGGTTAAGGTCAAACGTTACTTCATCGGGCCGTCTCGTCTACTTCCGGTCGCCGGACGCCCATTTTGAAGTGACCCAGCAACTTGTCGGGGTAGATATACCTATCGAATACCAAGCCTCGAAACCTCGGTGAAATTGCCCCAAGTCCGGTGAGATTTAAGGTGATTTTTTTTCTATGTCCCCAAGGGACAGCACGCTAAGTCATCCAGGGTCATGACCTTGACCCAACGGGACGGCTCGGTCAAAGTCCTTGTGGGTCGTGACATTGACCTTGACCTTAACCTATCTTCAGAATTTCTTGACAGTACCTAAAGTTTTGAGATATTTTCGACACGAAGGTCAAACGTCAGATCAAAGGTCAAGGTCTCAAATGAAAGGTCATTGATGTGTTCATCCAAGGTCATGACCTTCGACATGCCACATGGCCCTGGGATCGAAACATAGGCCCCTAAACACGCGTTTATGTAGTTATTTGGATGACCTTGACCCTTTCAGATGACCTTGACCTTTTGGGGTCATGTGGGTCACGACGGAAGCTCGACAGGTCAAGACCAGAGGGTTCTATCTTAATTAGTTTGGCCTCCAGGGGGCAAAAACCGCACAACTTCCGGCGCCCCTAGCGGGTCAAGGTCACGAATTTGACTGGCGGTTTTAAAAAATGAAGAACAAATGGGGGGGTGTTCTACCCGGCCACGCACTTTTGGGCCGATCGGAAGACCATTTGGAAGAAAAAATCACTCAGAAAGTCAAATCGATCGTGAAAAATGCCTGTGGGCAAAGGGGAGATAACTTTTTCGTCCCTAGTGGATTCTGGCGACCTTGAGATCGCGGCCTTATAAACTAAATCGACCCCTGGGAGTCGCGTGGTGACCTTGGTTTGACCCTCAGAGGTCAAGGTCAAGGTCAGGTCAACATCGTGATGCCATCTGACCCACTTCCGGTGGTCGCAGAGAATTTTCAAGGGTACCGTACCACGCGACTCCCAGGTGTCGATTTAGGGTAAAGCCACGAGGAATAGTTCCGCAAAAGAGCTGACATTTTTAAATAAAATTATAGCTGAAAAATGCACATGTGCCCCCACCCGAACCCGAAGCGACCGAAAATTCCAGATTTTTACACCGGATCCTGGGTCGGGACATCGGTCTGGGTCACCACACCAATTTTCAGACCTCTACCACTTCCGATGTGGAATTCCGAAAAAATTCTACACCGCTGCAACTGGGGTGCATCAGGGGTTTACAGGTGTTTTCGGGTAAAAATATTTGGACTCTGAACGGAACGATGGGTCATGTTTGCGACCCTATATCTCGGCCTCTATGGTTTCAATATCAAGCACGTAGCAGTGTCGCAAACATGGCTTCTCGAATCGTCCACAGCTTCGCCCCTATGGGAAGTAAACCTTAGATTTATTCGGGGCGGCAGGGCCATAACAAAAGGAAAGTTTTGACGTCGGAATATTTTTTTCCGGGGGGTGCATGCCCCTTTAATTTTTGGGGGGCCGGACACCCCCCGGAGGCCAAAATGTCAAATTGCGAAAAAAAATATTGCCCCCACCCCCTCCCGGGGCCGTCCCCGACAAATTTCCACACCCCACATAGCTTGATTTTAGCGTTGCCCGGAAACAGGGGCCTTTGACCTATATAATAGGTCCTCAATCGATAACCCTAACCCTAATGACATCGCTGATAGTGAGGTAGCCACGTAAAAATATATAGGCCCTATTTAGCGTAAAACAGGTCATCCGCGCACACGGAAGCTTTAAACTCCCAGGGAGAGTCGAGATAACGCCATAGATAACCGAGCCTTAAACATACTTGTCCCGCGGTGGCCTTTATGTCCACTTGAAGGCGGTCATAAATTTACCGGGACCGCCTCGAAGGCCGATTTATTTTGTTTTTATTAGCCACTTCAATGCGGTAATAATATTGGAACGGGTGAATTATCAAAAATAAAATAAAAACCCATAGTCCAGGACAACAAGTCATCTTTTCTGTAACTTTCAACGCTATTAACGTCAGGCCCATGCCGCAAATATTTTCTACTTCAGATTAGGACCGATTGGGTTTGATTTATTTTATACGGAATTTTCTTTTATAACGGAGGGTTATTTTTCATCACAGGGCCGAATAAGGTCACCAATCGGGCTTGAAAAGGCACAGATGTATAGCTTGACAACCGAGACTAGGATGTACTTGATTACCAATATTCGATCATGCTCTTTTGCACCCCCCACCAAATCTCCCAAACAGAGTTGTCTTCCCTTGCAGTCCACGAATGCTGGATAGCGAGACTTGCGTGGAGAATGACCCCCCGCCCCACCTCGACCCCCCTTACGCCTAGGTGCTGTGCTATTCGTATCTTACCCTCGCCTATAGCTCATCCTACTGACACACGATGATATAGAATACAGAAACATTTTTTAAGCTCCTGTGCGTCTCATCAAATTATTAGGATAAAATGAGGCGAAAGAAAAAAAAAACCCAACAACCGTAATAAACCATGCAGACTTGTGACAAATTTGTTTTAGCCCATTTTAATTGGTTTTAGTTCCCCATTGCAAACAATTCCATCTTTTTTGGAATGAAACAGTTATTTAGAAAATTAACGTGAGTAAAATTAAAGGAAGAGGGCATGCACCTCCGCCCCCACCCCCGACCCCTCCTCCGACCACGACATAATACACCAAGCCAGGCCTGTCGTCACAATATTGTCGGCATAAAAATGGATAAATCTGATTGGCTAATGCGTATGTACATAATGCTATGATATTATTATTTTACCCTACTCAATAGGCCCACCTCAATCATATATATTATTATATTATAATAGTTCCCCTGTTCAACCGGATGGAGCTGAATCATAGAGGCTTATTGAATAGGGTATACCTCAGTTGCATCGGGTGTGTTATCGTGGTTATCAGTCTATGTATAAAAGTGGTTTTATTATTTGCGTCCACAATATTGATTTGGACGTATATTGTGGTCTCCCATGCCTGTTTGTACATCTTTTCACATTTTGATTGTGGACATTCTACAACAAGTCACCATTTTCATCCGATTTTGACAAAACTTGAAATATAGGGTTGTATCCCCCAAACCTTGGCTCCTTTAGATATTGGTTGGTAGCGGACCGTAACTGAATGGATGATAGCTCCTTGTTGTTGGAAAAATCATGGTTTTAGCTTGTGGACACGCTAAAGGCCCGTTCTCATGGTGCGACTTGTAGTAACTACTTCAAGTAGTAACTACTTGTAGTATCTACATGTAGTATCTACATGTAGTATCTACATGTAGTATCTACATGCAGTATCTACATGTAGTATCTAAGACCCCTGCACAAGCGAATTATTGAAATAAAATTAAAGCACATGCTAGTCCCGATATCACCTAGTGTGTGTCAAGTGGATGTTACACCCCTCTCTCTCTCTCTATCTCTCACACACAAAACTTGAAAGTTTCCATTTGCATATTTAAGATCCATTGTTTACACTTTTATGTTTTGTAAGTTGAAAATATGGAGTGGTTTGAAAATATATCCTGAGCTAAGGAAATAAACATTGTCTGTTTTATTTTGTAGAATTACAAATGATGACCCACAAATCGCTACCATCACAGGTACAGTATTGTTATACACTTCCATCAGCTACAAGTATATTAGAAACTAGAAATATAATTTCTTGATAACATGACATGCGTAGCAGACACTGCAATAATCTACAAACGTTTATAAAATTATATATGTAAACTGTTTCGACGACTGTAACGGAAGACATGATCTTGGTATTGATACAAAAAGAAATATTTATTGTTCAGTAGCCCATATTAGAGTGCCAGAGTCTATTCACGAGACTGTTTTTACATGTTAAAACCTACGCTTTAGATCATAATGTATGTCATCAAATCATGCGTTGTTGTTTCGATTCCGGCATTTTGGACGACAAAAAGTGGGGTCAAGTTTCCTGCCACTGTTTTGGATGCTTTTTATACATCCACATCCAGAGCTGTTTGTGAAGTCTCTGCAGGTCACAATTTTCATCCGATTGCAACGAAATATGAAATACATGTTGATCATTCTAAGATCTCAGTTCCTTTAGTTTTTGGTGTGTATTGGACCGTAACTTCATGGATTATAGCCCCTGATTGTACGAAAAATCATGTTTTTAGACTGTGGTCACTATTTATCCAATATTTATCCAATTTTCTTTAAACTTGAAATGTATGTTTATGACCCACAATATTTATTGGTCAGTAGTGTACATATAGCATACAATCTGTGGCCGGATGCCCAAATTTACAGAATCATTCCATTAGATTGTGGACCCGGTAGAAGTCACAACTTATATTCCATTTTAAAAAATATTTTAATATAACACCTTTACACATCAATGAAGTTTGAGTTCGAATTTCATAAAGATATGACCAAAAATGTCAGACTAAATGACTGCTCCTTATCTGATTTTGAGGAAACTTAAAAGATGTTTATATCTCAAAGATCTTGGTTTGTGTAGATATTAATGCATATCGGACTGTAAATTCCTGGATAATGGCCCCTGATTGTAAAAAAATCGCTTTTTTTTTTTTTAGCTTGTTCTCTGTCCACCTCTTGCAAAATATGGGCCTATCTTGCATGGCAACCGCTTGTTGTAGAGATTGATGATTGGCTTTATGATTTTAGGTGTAGAAAGCATCCTTGTAGACGAAACCTTAGATATAAACAGCACAGTTACAAAGGTAAAATATTCTTATACGGTCCCTTCCTTACTTGTGTTAACCGGGGCTGCTATAAGAATGGAATTTATATGGGGGTGGGGGCTGTTTATATGGCCAATATGTATTGGTCAGTAGTGTACATATAGCCCCTTCATTTCCTATTCTCATAAATGTATATGAAAGAGAAGAAGTGATGTTTATATTTCCGAATACTTTTTGAATTTAATAGAAGCTACAGTTTTAAAATTATTTTGTTCATAATTGATGACATCCATTTGGATAATGAAAGGGTTATCCCTATTGAATTTCCCTGTTCTCTGTATATCTTATATATTTATATATGCATACCAAATATTGATAGTTGTGGAAGACAGTGTTTTAAGGTGGTTTGGGGCGGGGGTTTGTAAGACATTGAGGCATGTCAATGTTTTTTGCCGTTATAGTGTTTCCCCCATGCTTATTAGACCTACCTCACAAACTATGTCAAGTTATTAAAGTGGTCTGTACAAAACAAAATGATTGAAATATATCAAATCTTAAAATTATATTTTGCAGAATATGAATAGAGAAAATAATGAAAAGGAGGAGGAAAATATGAGTTCTATCTAACTGAGGGGGAAGGGTTTTCCTCCATCTGCAGACTCTTTAAAAAGGAAGAACACCTCAATCACAATCTTTTAAATATTTCTAGACATTAAAAATAAATTATTAAAAGAAATGGAGTGTTAGTATTTTGTATCATTGAACCTAAAAATAGCAAAATGTGTGAATGTTGAACATTTTCCATTATAAGTGGAGGGGGTGATATCAGAGCAATTGTAAAGGTAACCTATCGAAGCGGGTTTCAAGTAAAATAAATCACAATTTTCTGGGTAAAACCTCTTTGAGGAGGGGTAAGTAGGCAAAAAAATAGTCAGCATGAACACAGTGGTATATTTTCAAAAAATCAGATCAAATTGGATAAGAAACCTGTTAGATGTACACATTAAATATGTGATTGAAGAGATGGGTTTTAGCAGCAAAACATACCGCTCTCTTAGATCACACATTCAATATCTAAAGAAAAGGATTGGTTTTGTCTGTAAGAGTGGCTCTGTTAGAGCTTAAATTTTGCCCGAACAGCGACACTATGGTCTACTCTTATTTCGTATTCCAACTGTCAAGGGTTCTTTAATGTGCACGTTAATATGTACACAGAACCTCGTTTTTGTCCCATCCTAACGATTATATGTTGTCCCTTTATGCCTTATATCCCGCACCACTGACGAGGAAGAACAACGACTCAAAATCCTGCTCTTATTATGCTCTGTTAGATTTATTGTGGCAAATAGATCTTTTCAACAGGTGTATTTTAAAATTATCTGAAGCAAGGGATACGTTTCTCAGGGGAAGGTCGGTCTTGCTAGTAGAAGCAATAAATATCGGGAGTAAGGGATGATTTTATAGAGGAAAGTCACTCTTTTCAACAGAAGCATTAAATATCCTGAGTAAGGGATATATTTTACAGGAAAAAAATCACCCTTTTCAACAGAACCATTAAATATCCTGAGTAAGGAGAGAGTTGCTCTTTTTAACAGAAGCATTCAATATCTGGAGCAAGGAATGGGTTATATAGGGGAAATTCGCCCTTTTCAACAGAATCATTCAATATCGGGAGTAAGGGATGGGGTTTTATAGGGGGAAGTCGCTCTTGTCAGCATTAAACATCCCGAGTAAGGGATGGGTTTCATTGGGGGGAAAGTGGCTCAGAAGTATTAAATATTTGAAATAAGGCATGAGTTTTATTGGGAAAGGTCGCTCTTGTCAGTAAAAGCATTCAATAACCGGAGTAAGGGATGGGTTTTATAGGAGAAAGTAGCTGTTGTCAGCAGAAGCATTCAATATCTGCCGTAAGGGATGGGTTTTATAGGGCAAAGTCGCTCTCAGCAGGAGCATTAACTATCTACAGTAGCTTGCTCTTTTGAACAGAAGCATTAAATATCTGGAGTCAGGGATATGGATGGGTTTCATAAGATTGATGTTTTAAATATCTGGAATAAGGTATGCATTTCATTTTCATGGGGAATGTCACTCTTTTAAATAGGAGCATCAAATATGGGGAAGCAGCAGTTGATTTTATAGGGGACGGTACCTCTTGTCCGCACGGAATAGGTTTTACTGGGGAAAGTCGCTTTTTTTAACAGAAGCATTGAATATTCGGAGAAAGGGATGGATTTTTACAGGGAAAGGACTCTCTTTTCAACAGAAGCATTGGATAAGGGATGGATTTTATAGGGGGAAAGTCGCTACTGTCAGCATAAGCATTCCATATCTAGAGTAAGGGATGGGTTGTATAGGAGAAAGTCTCTCTTTTCAGCAGAAACATTAAATATCTGGAGTAAGAGATGGATTTTATAGGGGAAAGTCGCACTTTTCAGCAGAAGCATTAAAATTTAAAAACTACAGTAGGTTGCTCTATTCAACAGAAGCATTGAATATATGGAGTAAGGGATATGAATGGGTTTCATATGGATGGATGTATTAAATATCTGGAGTAAGGTATGTGTTTCATGGGGAAAGTCGGTCTTTTCAATAGGAGCATCAAATCGGGAAGCAGGCGTGGGTTTTATAGGGGAAGGTACCTCTTGTCAGCAAGGGATGGGTTTTACAGGGTAGTTAGTCGCTCTATTCAACAGAAGCATTGCATGTCCGGAGTGAGGGATGTGTTTCATAGGGGAAAGTCGCTCTTTTCAACAGAGGCATTGAATATCCAGAGTAGGGGATGGAGTTTATAGGGGGAAAGTCGCTACTGTTTTATAGGGGAAGGTACCTCTTGTCAGCAAGGAATGGGATTTACAGGGGAATTAGTCGCTCTATTCAACAGAAGCATTGCATATCCAGAGTAAGGGATGTGTTTTATAGGGAAAAGTCGCTCTTTTCAACAGAAGCATATCCAGAGTAAGGGATGGATTTTATAGGGAAAAGTCGCTCTTTTCAACAGAAGCATTGATCCAGAGTAAGCGATGGATTTTATAGGGGGAAAGTCGCTACTGTCAGCAGAAGCATTCAATATCTGGAGTAAGGGATGCGTTGTATAGGAGAAAGTCGCTGTTTTCAGCAGAAGCATTAAATATCTGGAGTAAGAGATTGGTTTTATAGGGGGAATTCGCTGTTTTCAACAGAAGCATTGAATATCCGGGATAAGGGGTGGATTTATAGGGGGAAAGTCGCTACTGTCAGCAGAAGCATTCAATATCTGGAGTAAGGGATGGATTTTATAGGGAAAAGTCGCCCTTTTCAACAGAAGCATTGATCCAGAGTAAGGGATGGATTTTATAGGGGGAAAGTCGCTACTGTCAGCAGAAGCATTCAATATCTGGAGTAAGGGATGCGTTGTATAGGAGAAAGTCGCTGTTTCCAGAAGAAGCATTAAATATCTGGAGTAAGAGATTGGTTTTATAGGGAGAATTCGCTGTTTTCAACAGAAGCATTGAATATCCGGGATAAGGGGTGGATTTATAGGGGGAAAGTCGCTACTGTCACAGAAGCATTCAATATCTGGAGTAAGGGATGTTCACGTACCCGACCGTCAGCTCACCGACCTTATGGGCTGGGTTATGGGCTTTTCCAGAGGGTAACAAAATGGAAAAAGTTAGTAAGGATATTCGATTGAAAACGTCTGTAGATCCGGTACTCACCTACCCTAAATTCCAGTTTTGCCGGGTCCGTAGCCCCCCCCCCCCTCGTGGCTACGGACCCGGTTTTAAGCTGGATTATCGATACGCCCGATCCAGCAAAATGTACAGACCCTGTTTCAGAGCGAAATTCGGCCCATGAATCGATGACCATGAACCTTCAAGATGACCACGCCCGAACCCATTCCAGAGGAGTGATTGGCACAATTATCAGAGCAGATACTTCAACCAATCCCCCCCCCCCTCGCCCAGCAAAATGTACAGACCCTGTTTCAGTGCGAAATTCGGCCCATGAATCGATGACCATGAACCTTCAAGATGACCTACTGAGGTCATGCAGGAGAAGAGGTCATGTTCATAGGTCAAAGTTTAGTGGGCGTGACCTCATCTGGGGCTCGCTAGCGGCCAAAATCGAAATTAATTCCGGGGCCCACAGCGGATCAAGATGAAGACTTTTGATTGACGATTTTTAAAAATGAAGAACAAATATTGTGTCGGTCTATCAGGTCACCGAGTTCTGATCCGATCTGACGACCTTGATGAACGCCCCCAATCTGGGTCCAGAGTGACCCACACGGTCAGCCCGGATCTATACCCACGACTTTATTAGATTAGCCCTTAGGTGGCAAAAACCGAATTACTTCCGGGGGCCCTACCAGGTCAAGGTCACGACTTTTGGTTGGCGATTTTAAAAAAAAATGAAGAACAAATGTGGGGTCGATCTATCGGGTCACCAAATTCCGGATCGATCGGAACACATTTTTTGGGCAATATTCCCTGAGAAAGTCAATAGCCTTTTTTTTTAGCGATGTGGTCGGCGACCAAACATGGCTTACCGAACCTCGGCACCAAAAGTCACTTTTTTAAGTTTAGGCCTGAGCTACGTTTGCGGCCCTATATCTTGACACAAATCTAGATGTTTTGGGCGGAATCGATAGCCCGGACAACGCACTCTGTCGTATTAAAACTTTGGGCCCCATTATCTAAAATCGGGCACGTGGCAGGGTGGCAAACATGGTTTCCCAAAACGTGGGGCCATGTTTGCGGCCATATATCTCTGCCCCCATGAGTTCGAATCCAGATGTTATGGGCGGAATCGATAGCGCAGACAACTCCCTTCGTCGTATTAAAAGTTGGAACCCCTCTCTCCCATATCGGGCACGTGGCAGTGTGACAATCATGGCTTCTCGAATTTATGCACCCAAAACTTAAATTTTCTCTCAGCGTCTCAATTTTTGGACGATTTTTCTGAAAATTTAATACGAACTGTGCATTACCCACGCGCAGGTTGTATCAAATTTTTAGAAAAATTGTCCAAAAACGGAACATTGTTTCGAATTTTATCCCACTTCCGGTGACCGCAGAAAAAATCCGAGATCCTGACGTGACGTGCAAGGGTCGATTTGGGGGGGGGGGGTAAACGCAAGGACATCAACTTTCGGTTTGGTCAAATTCCCAAAGTTCGGGAGTTTGAAGTTGACCTTTTAACTATATCGGGGAGGTCAGACTAGGTCATTACCTTGACCCACCAGGACGTCCCGGTCTACGGGCTTGTGGCTCGTGACCTTGACCTTGACCTCTCTGCCGAATCTCTGAAAGGTACCTAAATGTAATACAACCTGCGCGTGATTGATGCGCAGGTTGTATTAATTTTTCTGACGAATGGAATAATAATTCAGCCGCTGAGACCCGATTTTGTATTCAGGGGCTCATTTTTTTTTAGATTCGTCTTAATTAACAAGCCTGCGCGGGGTCATGCGCAGGTTGTATTAAATTTTCAGTCGAATCGTAAAAAAATTGAGCCGCTGAGACAAAATCCGATTTTTGTATGCAAACTTAGGCCAAGATCCACATGGGCGACCCGGTCAAATGCTTTATGGGTCGTGACCTTGACCTCTCTGCGGAATTTCTGGACGGTCCCTAAAGTTTTGGTAATTTTTCGACCTCAAGGTCAAATATCAGATCAACGGTCAAGGTCTCACATGAAAGGTCATTGATGTGTCCATCAAAAGTCATGACCCTTTCCATGCCACGTGGCCCTTAAAAGTCAAGGTCAAACGTCACTTCATGGGGCCGTTTCGCCTACTTCCGATCGCCGGACGTCCATTTTGAAATGACCCAGCGACTTGTCGGGGTGGAAATACCTATCCATTACCAAGCCTCGAAACCCACCCGGACACCCTTCGAGGCGTTTACAGACGGGGATGCGCGTACCTCGGTGAAACTTCGGTGAGATTAAAGGTGATTTGTTTTCTATGTCAGCCAGGGTCATGACCTTGACCAACTTGGACTGCCCGGTCAAAGTCCTTGTCGGTCGTGACCTTGACCTCGATTGTGACCTCATTGAAGAATTTCCGGACGGTACCTAAAGTTGTGGGGATTTTTCGACCTCAAGGTCTAATGTCAGATCAAAGGTCAAGGTCTTATATAAAAGGTCATTGATGTGTCCATCCAAGTTCATGACCTTTGACATGCCACGTGGCCCTGGGATCGAAACATAGGCCCCGGAACACGCGTGTATGTAGTTCTTTGGATGACCTTGACCCTTTCATATGACCTTGGCCTTTTGATGTCATGCGGGTCATGACGGTAAGTCGACAGGTCAAGACCCGAGGGTTCTATCTTAATTAGTTTGGCCTCCAGGGGCCGAAAACCGCATAACTTCCGGCGCCCCTAGCGGGTCAAGGTCGCGACTTTTGACTGGAGATTTTAAAAAATGAAGAACAAATGGAGGTACGTTCTACCTGGCCACGTACTTTTGGGCTGATCGGAGGACCTTTAGGGAGAAAAAGCCACCCAGAAAGTCAATTTGATGGTGAAAAATAACTGTGGGCAAAGGGGAGTTAACTCTTTCGCCCCTGGTGGATTCTGACGACCTTGAGGTCGCGGCCTTATAAACTAAATCGACCCCTGGGAGTCGCGTGGTGACCTTGGTTTGACCCTAAGAGGTCAAGGTCAAGGTCAAATCCACTTCGTGGTGCCATCTGACCCACTTCCGGTGGTCGCAGAGAAATATCAAGGGTACCACGCGACTCCCAGGGGATGATTTAGGGGGTTAGCCGCGAGAAAAAGTTCCGCAAAAGAGCTGATAATTTTTGTCCCCCGCCTTTCGAAGAAAGCAGGGGACTATTAAAATGGGTTTGTCCGTCCGTCCGTCTGTCTGTCCGTCTGTCTGTCTGTCTGTCTGTCTGTCTGTCTGTCACACTTTTTGGGACACAATAACTCTCGTTCTAATTGAGCTAGAATGTTCAAACTTAGTGTAGGTGTTTATTATGGCAATACCTTGACGGAGTTCGAAGATGAGCATTTTCCGCTTAGGGTAAGCAGAGATAAGCAATTTGATTGGTTGATGCTTTGGGACACGATAACTTTAGTTCTAATTAAGTGAGAGTGATGAAACTTGGTGTATAGTTTAATTACATCAATACCTTGACTAAGTTCGATAATGAGCATTTTCTGCTCAGGGTAAGCAGAGCGATAAGCAATTTGATTGGTCGAGACTTTGGAACTGAATAACTCTCATTCTAATTGAGTTAGAATGTTCAAACTTAGTGTGAGTGTTTATTGGGTCAATGTCTTGATGGAGGCAAGCAATTTGACTGGTTGATGCTTTGGGGCACGATAACTTTAATTCTAATAAGGTGAAATAAAGAAACTTGGTGTGTAGTTTCATTACATCAATACCTTGACTGAGTTTGATAATGGGCATGTTCTGCTATTGGTAAGATGTCTGATAAGCAATTTGATTGGTCGAGATTTTGGAACACAATAACTCTCGTTCTAATTGAGTTAGAATGTTCACACTTGGCATAGGTGTCTATTAGGTGAATACCTTGATGGGGTTCGAAGGTGAGCATTTTCTGCTTAGGGTAAGCAGAGATAAGCAATTTGATTGGTTGATGCTTATTAAGTTCTGATTAAGTGAGAGTGAGGACACTTGGTGTATAGCTTTACCTTTATAACACCGATATATTGACCAAGTTTGTTAATCAACTTTTTCTGCTGAGGGTCAGCAGAACGATAAGAAATCTGATTGGTTGATGCTTTGGGGCACGATAACTTTAGTTGTAATGAAGTGATAGCAATGTAACTCAGAACCCAGAGTATAGATTCATTTTATCATTACCTTGACTAAGTTCAATGTTGCAAATTTTCTGCTTTGGCTAAGGAGTGATAAGCACTTTTATTGGTCAAGACCTTGGAACATAACTCATTAAGCGAATGTCTGAACTAAGTCAATAATTAATATTTTGAGCTAAAGCTAATATTTTGAAAAAAATAAATGTTCGATTAATTAATATGTGTCATCTTATTATTTTGGGATTTCGGCGGGGGACATCAGCCTCACTGTTGGCTTGTTTTAAAAATGATAGCTTAAAAATCCACATGTGCCCCCATCCGAACCCCAAGCGACCGGAAATTCCGAATTTTTACATCGAGTCCTCGGTCGGGGCATCGGTCTGGATCACCACACCAATTTTCAGACCTCTACCACTTCCGGTGTCGATTTCCAAAAAATGCTGCACCCCTGCAACTGCTTTTTCTGGGTTAAATCTCCGGAAAAGGGACCTACACCCTAGAATCGGACACTACGAATGAGGAAATGGCCTCAGAATTCATTTCCTGTCAGGCAAAGTGGGACTTCGAGGACTTTTAGTGAAAAAAAACGCGATTTCACCCACTTTCGGTCCCTGGGGGTGAAATCCGAGGGTAAAAAAGTTTTATCCGGGGGTGATATACGTTAAGAATACCCAACCTCGGAACCCTCCCGTGGGTGCTTCTGAGTGTTTACAGGTGAAAATTGGTGTTTTGGGGCAAACATATTTTGACGAGGAGCCATGTTTGCTACCCTATATCTCGGCCCCTATGGGTCGGATCTGAGAGGTTTAGGTCGGGATCGATAGCGTGGGTCATAAGGACCATTGTATCAAAATCGGGCACGTGGCAGTGTCACAAACAGGGATTCTCGAATCGTCGGAATACATTTAGACCCACAGCTCCGCCCCTATGGGAAGTGAACCTTAGATTTTTGGGGGCGGCAGGGCCATAACGAAAGGGAAGTTTTGACGTTCATATTAAAGATGAGACCTAACCCTTCAATATCAGGCCGTGGCAGTGTCGCAAACATGGCTTCTCCAATCCTCGGAATTATTTCGAGTCCACAGCTCCGCCCCTATGGGAAGTGAACCTTAGATATTTTGGGGGCGGCAGGGCCATAACGAAAGGAAAGTTTTGACGTTCGAATTTTTTTCAAACAAAAAAATAAAAAAAATTCCGGGGGGTGCATGCCCCTTTAATTATTTTTGGGCCGGACATCCCTCGGAGGCCAAAATGTCAAATTGCGAAAGAAATTTTTTTTAGTGCGCATGCGCCAAAAATATTGCCCCACATCCCCCTCCCGTGGCCGTCCTCGACCAGGACAACGTTTTGGACCTCTTAGGGTTTTCGAAGTCGAGAGACTATACTCCCGACCAGTGATCGAGAGGAATCCGGTTATCGTTGCTAAACAACTCGATCTAACCCTAACCCTAATTAGGGGCATAGTGAGGTAGCCACGGAAAAATATATATTTGGCGTAAAACATAGGTCATCCGCGCACACGGAAGCCTTAAACTCAAATGAAATTCAATAACCCCTTTTCAAGAGTAATAAATTATTATTTAAGTTATGAATTATTAACGTGGACAATTTGAACATCAATAATTTAATAGGGGCTGCTAGGGGCATGCGACAATTACGTGAAGCCGATGAGGCTAATTTTTGCCGTAAATGTGAACAGAAATTGAAAAACGATTTCTCGTAAAATCTGAAGGTCTTGGTGACCATAGAAAAATCATTTCCCAGAGTTGTCCTTCAATTAAATTTGATTGGTCAATGTTTCTCCATAGAGAATACCTTGTGTTAATGTTAGCCGCTTCAATAAGCCAAATTAATAATATATATGATAAATTAATAATATAGGTCCTCTTGAAGCGGCTAACACCACTAACCCAAGTCCTCTTGAAGCGGCTAACATCAGTTGAATCGGGTGCAATATTTATGATTCGTGCTTCTACATTCCCGTTTTAACAGTTTATATACGAAATCGATACTTTAAACTAATGAGTCTTGTTTCTACATTCTTGTGTCAACATTTTATGCACAAAATCAACATTTAAACAAGACATTGACCACAGGTTCATTTTCAGCGATTTATCGGTAACATAGATACTCAAAAGGTCTTGAAGTTAAGACTTTCAAAAAAAAAAGTCCAGAAAAATATAATAAAGTACCAGCATACTTACACCAGAGGGCGTTACCGATATGTGTACAACTATCATACAGAATATTTTAGTGCTTAGCCAATCAAAATTGAAGTAGGCCCTATCTACTAAAATATGGATTTTATCTTAGTTTAAATTTCGTGAAACAGGCCCCATGTGCGCCAGCTTCAATAATCGATCGTTACTATTTTGCGAACGTAACGAAACGGATGGAATGTTTAAACATGAGGAATTAAAGGACCTAAGTCCGTAACTCAAAATCCTCCAAAATCGTCGACATCGAAAACACGAATTATTGGTCAATTTAAATCAACATTGCTGATGTAAACTTACCGGGAAAAGATGAGCTTCTGATATCCGATATTTAAGATAAAATATTTTTTTAACATTGGTACACGAATCGTGTACCATGATACGCTTCAGCTCCAGTTGTATTGAAAGACTCGAGGGACGAGGCTAGACACATTGCAGTAAGTCAGACGGAGTTAGTGGACTGGAATAACTAGACGCTCGACTTTTGCACATGATTGACATTGTTGGCTTATTTCGCCAAACATAACTGATTTGAAATTGGAATAAACACGGAAACCATTGAATGTAAATCAGTTTATATACATTCATATTACAGTATTATATGCGTTGCGAATCACTTTTATGAATTTCTAGGCCCAAAATGTTAGCGATTTAGCTCCTTTAATAGATTTCCGGAGCCGATTTTTAGTTTTCTTTATTCTTCCAAATGGCGAGTCTTATTTGCTTCCGTTTTCGCGAAAAAGCGTTCCTTATGATAAGTTTTGAACAAACTTGGAATGTTTTTCATCCGAAGTCAACGTTATGTGTTTGCGGATAGAATGAACTGTTCGGCATTTTTCTTTAGTGAAAAAATAACATGAAATGATTCCCAAATACAGAATAGATCGGTATAAGACATACTTTATGCCTAATTCTACCAAATTTTACTAATGTGAGTGCACTTTATAACGCTTAGACACTTTACAAAATGTCGAGTGTTACGTTGTCGTCTCGGATGCAAAATGTGAAAAAAATATGAGAAAAACTTTAGGAAAGATATTGTTATTTTTACAGTTGCTAGAGATCATGGGTTTGTCCTAATTCAACACTAATTATTAAACACTTTTATCAAGATAATTCAAACATATGGGAGTTTGGCTTAATCCAAATTATGAGGGTTTCCATACAGGTATTTTATATTGTATTTTATGTCTTGCATCCCATACATCAATAAGGGGCAATAACAAAAATAATAACAAATATGAATATATTTTTATTTTGAATATGTTCCAGTTGACCGCCATGGTTTGTCCCTTACTGTGCAAAGAGCCATGACGTATTATAATGAATACTGTAAAGAAGACGATGAGTTTTTGTCCATGAGAAGAAAGTTAAACCATGTGTTAAGGGTCAAAAGTTCTTGGATGAGTTCGACATTGTAACGAAGCAAACCTTACATGATAGAGCTATAGCCCCTGTTATAATATGTAAAATATTTATGAATTTGTAGGCCGCCCAGAGTAGGTACAATATTGTTGTCCCATAATATGTTAATGATCAAAAGACCTTGACTGAGAGGATGAATCCTATTGATTTGACCCCATCCCCATAGATTTCTTGGAAATGTGGGCGTATTTTGTATGACATCCGCTTGTTTAAACTGGCCATAACTAATAGAAATGATGCATTATTTGATAGATAAGGGACACGAGGGAAACGCCCTATCCAGTCGTATATGTTAGATTATTTTTTCATATTTCACATTTTGCTGATTGGATAAAACTTCTGACCTGTAGATGGTCCACAACCTTGGTATTACATGCTTTTTGTATACTGTTTGCGTAAATAAGAGTAACCATTTGCCCGAAAGTTTCGGTTCAATTTACAGGAAATTCATAATTATGATGTAACGGTGATAAATTTGAACGGTTTTGGAAATAAGACAACTAACGGCTGCCAGGGAAGAACATTTTGCAAGAGATGGATAGAGAATAAGCTAAAACAAAAGCGATTTTTTGTACAATCAGGGGCAATAATCCAGAAGGTTATGGTCTGAGAACGTTTGGGATAAAAAGATATGTTTCATCAAAATCAGATAAAAATTGTGATCTCTAGAGGTTCCACAACCTTCGTATTACATACTTTTACACAATTTGCCTACAAGAGCGGTCATTTTGTCGGGCAGTTTCATTTCGAATTAAACCTTCGTTATGGTGGAATGACAAAGTGATCTTGACGTTTAAACCCTCTATAACTTCTGTTAAGGCACGATCTTATTGAACATTTAGTTTATTCAATATGTTATTTTACTAACATATTGAATAAACTAAATAGCTACACATGATCCGTATGTAACAGTGACAAGACTACAAAGAGAATGTATTAGAGCTCAGTGCATTATTTTTTTTTAAATCACACTGCTAGGGTAGAAGAACGATGTTATAACAGAATTTAGCGCCACAGGCGCGAACAAATATCAGATATGTAATCGAGCTTCAATTTTTGGGGACTGCGTTTGAAAATTTTAGTCAATGTCATGGCGAATGGACCGAATTCTCGTTAACGAGGGGATAATAAATTGGACAGAATCTTAATGCCTATTTGTGATTGTTTGTTTACCTCATTTTGTCTGAGACCAACTGTGGTGAGTATTTTTTTTTTGAGGCCGACTTTTTTGTGCCAGGAGGGGAAAACATTTCATACAATAACATACTCACAACAGAATAAGAGTGACAAACATTTTTTAAAACATGACAAGCAGACATGGTTATTTTATACTAACGTTTTGCGTGAGCAAAGTGACATATGCAATGGGCAATTATTTTGATACCGACTGCTCTTATTTTGCGACCGACTGCACTGATTTTGCGACGGACATTTTTTCCTAGGCGTGGGGGTGGGGAAGGTGGTGGTACACATCAGTCCAAGCGGTTTAAAGACGAATACGAATGAGATCATACATTGATATGCACAGACATCTGAAGGGATTAAAATAAAACTTCTTAATACTGTTTGTTACCCCTTCAAGTGCCTGTGTTAGTAAGAAGTTTTATTTCAATTCCTTCAAGTGCCTGTGTTGATATGATACGAAATAATAATAAAATTACTGTAAACGATAATGTGCACTATTATGATATACCGAATTGGCGTCGTGATACTCGTAGTGATTAAAACATAATATCACATAATTCAGCTGAACAAAACCCACAGATTTTATTTCAATAATTCGCTTGCGCGTAGGGATCTTTAGCAGTGGGAGGAAACCGGAGTTCCCGAAGGAAACCCACGAGGTTGAGAAGGTGCCCCATTCTCCATGCCACATACGCTCACACCAGGGGTCGAAACCACAGCCGCAAACCAGAGGTGGTCGGCCAGCTAGAGGTCGCTATCTCAAAAACGTATATTTTGAAACCAAATTTTATTATTTGTAAAATTCGAATTTTCCCGACAAAACTGACCGCCATCTTGAAATATTCACCAAAATTGACCTCGCAGTATAACTAATCACCATATACTTTGAAACCAAACTAGGTCATATTATATATGGATGGAGGTTGAACGATTCGTCTTATACCCCACATCGACTCACACACCGTAAAATACTATACTAAAATCTAGATATTATGTGAAATGACCCGGCTATTGTTTATGGTAGAGATAAATATAAACTAACTATGACCTAAAGCTTTAAAAAAAACAGTTATTCCTTAATTTAAAAACTGGCACTATATATAACATAAATATTGAAAAATTGGCAATGTTTAGGACGAGAGCGCACCTCTTTAATATGATTGTGCCAACTTTTACTAATAGTTTTTGGAAAGCTTATTTAATTACCTTTCAGATTATATATAGCTGGATGCTCAGAATTTTGTACAATGACCCGAATTTTGACTCGAAATATTACCGTATTTTCACTTTAAAATAACAATATATTCTACTTTCGTTTGATAGACGTTACGATGGATTTTATTGGTTTATAAAAATAGATGAGTTTGTGCGATCTTTGAATTTATTCTGAATAGGTTGCCAGCTGGATTGGTCGAATAGCTCGCTAGCCGAAAAGGTCGCCAAATTGTGTTCGGTGAGGAACAGCCTCCATCTTAAGTTTCCCCTTCATTTTGAGATGTCAAGTTATTTCGACTTCAATTTTTCAAGAGAGAACCTAGTTAATTAGTTGTGGTATTTCACTGTGCAATGAATTTTATTTAACCGGAGTTGATTTCAAACCAAAGTTAAATAGCTTGTTCATCATCGAAGAAATCCGTTTTTTATTTACCATAGTTCACACAGTAAATGATTCACACAGTAAATGAATTAACGAGGTAAACAAACAATCACAAAACAATCTGAAATTGACAGATAAGCCTCAAGATTATGTTCTATTTCTTCTCTTCTCGCTAACGAGATTTTGGTTCCATTTGCCATGACATTGACTAAATGTCGCTCAATTCTATTATAACACCATTTTTCTACTCATCTGTCTCAGCACTATCGTATTCGCGATTATAGTCAACTGCCAAGTTATACTGGTGTGTGGGTCGTGGGGCGTCAGACTATACAAGTGTTATGTCAACTCTTGCAAAACAGCCGGAATTGACAGGGGCAGCTCTCGAGATTCTGTCCCATTGACTCACATTTCTGGTCCTCTCGTCCACAATAATTTCTCCCAGCAATGAACTCAAAAGCGAGGATACTGACTTTATATTTCAAAATGTTTTCAAGTTGGTCAGTGTCATTATATTACGCAAACTTTATATCAACTATAAAGTAGCTAAGTCTCTTACTCAATATCATCCAAAATCTCAACGATTTTTTTTTCTCAATTTAAATCAACATTGTTGTTGTGATCTTACCGGGAAAAAGATGAGCTTCTGATATCAATATTTAAGACACAATGAACATTTTACCACTGGTACACAAATCGTGTACAATAATGCGTTTCAGCCCGAGTTCTAGCAAGAGACTCGAAAAACGAGGCTAGACGCATTGCACTAAATCAAACAGCGTATGTATACTGGAATAACCTGACGCTAGAAATTTGAATTTGAAGAGTGGAAAAATACTGTTTTTGATCTCTTGTCAAAGAGAATCAAATATATCAAACTAAAACCAAGACACCCACCACCAGAAGTTCTAAAAAATGCATCTGCAGTTGAGTGTCTTGCCACTCTCCAAGAGAGATTTGTCCTAACACCTGTCGATATGGCCAGTAATAATATTGCCTTTATCTGTAAAAAATACTATATTAAAAATATTCTGACTGAAGTTGGACTTTGGCCCAACACAAATAATGACACTTATAAATGTATTACGGATTTAACTTAACATGATATTTTGCACAACCAATACTCTTTTAACAGGAGTAATGATATTAAAGACAATGTGAAAATAGATGCACTACCGTCTATAGGTTTGTTTTTATCAATAATGAAAAAACTATTAACCCCAGTGTAATTTCGAAGTGTTTTGGGTTTGGCATAATTTAAGGCCTTTAGTGATCGTCTGCGCAAGTGGTTTTGTACTGGGTTTTTATGAAATTTGGGGCTAGAACAAAGTCTATAGAGACTATAGATAAAATCAATAATTGTTTGATGGAAAAACAACAGAAACGTTCGATTTTTCTACTTTGTATACTATGCGGCAACATGCAGATCTTAAAAATAATTTGGATTGGTTTGTAGATAAAGCCTTCAATGGAGCTTTCGGAAAAAGCAGAAACTTAATGGACATTTACTCTCAATGCTAGATGGATCATAAAACGTCGCAATGCCAACACTGTGATTTTTGATAAAAAAGATTTCAAAAAATAATACAATGCCATATTTGAGGTTGGGATCAGATTATACAGCAAACTATTGGTTTATCAATGGGAACTGACCCCGTCTCATTTATGGCAAATGCACATTTACATTAATATGAATTCTACTTTCAGGACCATAAAAGAAAAACAGATTACAAAGTAGCTAAAAGTCTAAACTACACCTTCCGTTACATTGATGACATAACACCCGTTAATGATAATGGAAATTTCAATAAATATAAAAGCGAAATATATCCCCCTGAAATAATATTAGATAAAGAAAATTCCGGCACCCAAAATGCATCTGTTCTTGACCTGGACATCAATATCATTAACAATAAATTTAATGTTGGTATTTTCGACAAATCGGACAAATTCGGGTTTGAAGTAGTAAACTATCCGTCACTTTATAGTAACATACCAGATACAACGCTATAATATATAATGTTTTCTATTCACAAGCATTACGATTTTTGACCATAAATATGTAATAATACAGAACTATTTCTTTCCCGAACAAAATCTCTGTTTTTTAAATGCACTGCCAAAGGCGGTACACAGTTACGCATATTTAAAGAAATTTCGAAACTTTCGTTTCTTCAACATACCAAGTTTAACATTTCTTATAAGTATATAACCGAGTACATAATGATCCAATTTAATTTAAGTTTAAAACTTCTATAGTTACGTAATCCTGTCTGGATTATCGCCCTTATTGTTATTATTTTATGACTTTATAAATACAGTAACATTGTACGATTTCTTCTGCATTCCTGTTTTGCATTGCTTGTATGGGGTATTTAGTATTATGTTTTATGCAATTATATAATTTAAAAATTCAGATTGGTTGATTAAACTTACAGTTTTTAGCATTATTTCATCTTGATTATCGCCATCGCCCTTTTTGTTAAGATATTCTAGAATCTTCTAACCTTGACGTCATTGATAACAGAACGACGTATTTACGCCACACCATTCATTCAGGAGGCGACTGCCGTCTGAGGCAGTCTACATTTTCTTTGCTTCTTTGTATTCGGTTTTGTTGGTGCGTTTTCTTGTGACGGCTGGAATATGTTCCCTCAATACCCTGGCGGTCGGGTGTTCGATCCCTGCATTGGCCGAGAAAGTTCATCTCGATTTTCCGACGTGATTTCCCCTTGTCAGTTGTTCGGATGGGACGAAAAACCGAGGTCCCGTGTACACATTGGAGTGCACGTAAAAGATCCCTTGGCAGTTGGAATTCGATATAAGAGTAGGCCGTAGCGCCGCTGCCCGGACAAAATTTCCCTCATAGCACACTGTATGGCGTATACCTGTCTTCAATTAGCTGAGGTTAAGTGCATAACAGTAGGACGTTAAACCCCATTTCATTCATTCATTAGTTCCCTCAATACATTCACTATATATCTATTAAATTTAATATTTAAACACTTCTTTATGTTTTTAGACTACCTTTTTTATACATTTCACCGATGTGGTTGCTTGTATTGTTGGAATTTTTAATACAGTATGCCTGCATTCGTATTTCTTGTAGCATATGGCAGACCATGACTCATGCTGACATCACATATTGTTTTCTCTTCTTCGGGTTGTATTCCAAATCATTTTCAATTTGAGTGAAGTCTGTGTTACCTCAGACCCGGGACTGTACAGCGCAGTGGACGCTTACGGCTAGCCCCCAGATCCATTCACTCTTTGAATTGTTTTTGTTGTTTCTGAGTATGATGTCTTGTCGTTATATTTGTCTTTTATGTAAATCATATGTGGTGCAGTCCCCCTGCACTTACTATTATTTCGTTGAACATAACTGATTTGATTTGTAAAAACGGAAACCATTGAATGTAAATCAGTTTATATACATTCATTATAATAGAATTATATGCGTTGCGATCCATTTCTGTCAATTTCTATGTCCAAAATGTTAGCGATTTAGCTCCTTTAAATAAAACGGCTTTCCGGCGAGACAACGATACAATACTATCTATGCTAGCTACTATATGTAGGACGGGAATTGGAACCGCCCCACCCCCATATTCCTAGCTTCTAGATCCGCTACAGCACCTAGCCCCTTAAAAACTCGCAAATGTTGTGCTTGGCTGCTGATTGGGGTATGTGTATCAGTCGGTCGCATTTTGGCTACCCCACCCTCTCCCAAACAAAATCGTTATGTACGCTTCTGGGCATGTGATATGAAACGTCGTTATTAAATAATAGAGAAGTAGTTATATCAATAATTATATACCTTGCGTTGTGTTTTGTTATGAATAATCTAATTTGTAGAATTGCAATTTGTCACGTGTTGATTGAAACATCATTTGCGTGGCTCTATTTGGTGATAGCAAATACCGCTAATAGTTATCTTGGAAAAAACTACGTGTAGTAAACGAGGCATTTTTACGACGAAACATTGCAATTTAAAAAAAACTTACGTTTTTAAACTCCTGACAAAAGTGACATTTTTTTACCACGTTACAACGTGTCAAAATTGTGGCAGTTGGACTTGGTGTATCTGACGAATCCGGCAAAAGCAAATTTAGCACAGTGTTTTCTAAGACACTGCAATGAGAAAAAGTATGACCCGATGTAAGCCTACAATAAGGTTAAGTGCCCTTTTATACCATTGCGAAATGAGAAATTCAATGCCATTATGATTTTAATTTTGATTGAGCATCTTACTTTGGGCGTAGGTTTAAATGTTCCATTTATGTTGTTGGGTGGAGTTATCAGAGCAGAGTAGAAACTGATGGTTTTATTCCTTCGCTTGATCGAGCATATTATTCTCTTTCACAAAGTAAATGTACGGTGAATTACATTATGGTATGCACTATTTAAGACACTCAAGACATTTCACTTTGTCAACAGGAAAACATGAATATAGATTAATAAAGATGGGAGAAATGGGGTTTAACGTACACTCGACACAAATCAGTTCATTTCGGGACTAGCATATGATTTTAATTATATTTCATTTATTCGCTTGCGCGTAGGGGTCTTTAGCAGTGGAAGGAAACCGGAGGCACCGTTGAAAACCCACAAGTTCGGACAGGCGACCCTACTCCTTAATACGTTCCACCGGGGATTCGAAACCATGCCAGTTGACTCAATGACAGGCTTTATGCTACAGTGAACGCACGCTAACCATTCAGCCAACATACTGACGATGTAATTGGCGTGAATGCAACTATCGATGAGGTTCTATCCAAAGCCTAAAGAAAATTTGTATCAAAAGACATTCTTTCCCGATAATTCTGACAGTGAACTATACGATTGAAGGTTTTTGCTATGTTTTATAGAGAGAAGAGCTTGACCGACTGTTTTGAGTGCATGGACTGTACCCAAAAATAGTTTATAATGGAAATCTTGGGCGATAAACACTTTCAAGTCTAGGAGTGTGTGGACGGAAAGAAGATTCTGAAAGGTATGGATAACCGATTTAAATATGTTGATAAGTACGTCGTCTATTTCTGTGTTGAATGTTCCATAATAATTTTTAATTGTCAAAATAATAAAAAAAATTATTTCTGTGTTTTTTGTATTATTTCGATCATCAGCGGATCGACCTGAGATTGACATCGACCTGAGATGACGTCATCAGCGGCTGATATCAATAGAATATCAACCTATGGTGACGTCATGACAGGTTGTTATGAGATATAACTGCTATGCACATCAAAGAGAAAACTACCGTCAGTTGTATATATGTCAGATATAAACCCATTATCCCTCAGCTGATATGTTATAAAAACCCTAGGGCTGCGCCAGCGGGTTATATAACATAACAACCTCGGATAGGTTAATATCCTATACATAATGTAAATCACCCCAAAAGTAACCGCAGCAAATGTCCAGTGTAATTATAACTAATACTTTGCAATAAACAGATAGTTTAGATTAGATTTAATGTGGGTGTATAAAAAGGGTTTGAAAATACATTTTTTGCCAGGTTTCGGTGAATATTTATGATTTTGAGGCGGAAGGATACGCGAGTTGTGAGGTTTGTTACGTTGAAATGTAGGGCCGGAAATTGCATGTTTATTTATCTCTACTGCCCACTTGTGTATCTTAATTTTTTCATGGTGAACCTCATACATGCCTTTGGGCAAGAGTTTGCTACATGGTGATCCATCTGTGGAAGAAAGCGTTCTGCACAAAGACAATCTGGGAAAAAGTTAGAGCCGGTCTAAGATACGAGAATTAACATTAAAGTCAATTGGGAAATAATTAGTGACCTGTTGCCAAACGCGGCGCGCATATCCTATCCTGTTTTCTTCATCGCATAATAGGACTACTGACCAGTCATAATTAGCGACAATAATACCCACTCAGTCCAGCAGGGAGTAGGATTAGCTCTAATCAAACGGAACACTGCGAGGAGGATGATATTTCCCCGCCCTCTACACATCAAAACACTGGCATAATCAGAGCATAACGCTTTGAACAAACCCCCGGTTGTTAAGTATATATCACCACAGGAATATGACTTTCTATCCGTATATATATACATACGCCGTGCCGTACCAGAAATCTTTTTTTTAATTATATATTGTCTGGTACGTCATGATGTATGCATATATATACGGATAGAAGGTCAGATTCCTTTGATGACACCAATCATGCTTGTAATCTAATTATGAACACCGCAATATAATGAATGAATGAATGAAATGGGGTTTAACGTCCTACGCTTAAGCACCGTACCTGGGCTAATTGAAGACGGACATACGCCACAGTGTGCAATGAGGGAAATTTTGCCCGGGCAGCGGCGCTACGGCCTACTCTTATATCGAATTCCAACTGCCAAGGGATCTTTTACGTGCACTCCAATTTGTACACGGGACCTCGTTTTTGGTCCCATCCGAACGACTAGGCAGCTGTCCTTGTCAGGCCCTCCTTCTGCATCACTGACAAGGGGAAATCACGCCGGAAAATCGAGATGAACTTTCTCGGCCAATGCAGGGATCGAACACTCAACCTCCAGGCTAGCGAACCAGCGCCTTATCCACTTAGCCACCGTGATCCCCACACCGCAATATAAGAAAATCTAACGATGCACATTTAAATAATAACAAGTTTATTAAATTTATAACTTGATTAGTTATTTGTCAGGGGATAATCTGGAAGATGAAATGTTATTTAAACGACCGGGAACATTGTTCACTAAGTAATACTAACTATAGGAATAAAACAAAATGTATTAAAGATTCCTTTTACTAAGTTGGCACACCTTTTATAAAATAGAATTCAAATATCACAATGAATCTAAAACCGTTATGAACATGCAGCACTGCATATATCCCTCTTTGGGAAAATTCATTTTATTATAACAAACTGTCGCCGATCTTAACCATTTGCAAATATTTGTGACAGTTGAATCTCGAATCTCGATAAGGAATTGCAGTCCAAAAATAGTTCAATTCGGTTCATTATTTGAAAAGATATGATCACTTACAATTTCGCAACACGCGGAATTATCAGCACGCGATTTTAAGAAACACGCACCACTTATTTTAATTTTGTGAAAAATTGTTTTTAAACGTTAATGATTAATGTATATACAATAATTAGCATGGCAGTTATAACAAGTACCACCATAGCTATACAATATGTATTATACCAAAGATTGTTAGAGATATGTAAGTCTAAGGTATATTTAACATTAACACATATGTTCATACGCCAAGTATTTTGGTGTTTGGGGAATATTTTACTGCACTGCCAGGGTTTTGTGCACACAAATTGAGGCATGGTTGAACCTGGCAGTTTCGTCCTACCCGAGGGACTAAATATGTATTTTTGCCCCGGAACACTGACGGGGGAAAAAGAGCAGTACAATCCCGAGGCACTTTCTAGGTAATCACGGAACTAGAACGCAGGACTACCTGGTTGGTTAGTAAGCCAGTACCCCCACGCCGGAAAATCGAGATGAAATTCCGCGCCAATGCAGAGATCGAACACAAGACCTCCACGTCCTCCAGGCTAGCGAGTCAGCAGCTTACCCACTTAGCCACAGTGATCCCCTCTAGCCGAGATGAAACTTTAAATAAAATTGTTTTAGTCTACGAGGCCATCACTTACAGGCAATTCAAAATAAATACTGGCTACACTGAATATCAAGAATACTTTATACACCACATTGGCTAAAATTTATCTAATAAGAAATATTATTTTAACAAAATATTTTTGGCTCACTTGAAACAAATTAGTCTCGCACAAATTAAATGGTCACATGTTATATAAATATCCATTCACAACCATTGATATTGTTATTTCACAAATCCAAGATTTCGCTGTTTAGTTTGTTTAATTTTATCACTATTTAGAATCGTCTTTCCATAAATATTTATTGTCGGCAAGAAGTTCTGCTAATTCTTCATTATAGCTTTTATATAAATCGTCCAATAGTTGTCGTGTTTCTTGCCACATCGGGCCAACAGCTTTCTTCGCCTTAGACTGGTCAAAGGCTCGTTTTTGGTCTACAATTTTCTCCATTTCTTCATCTGATAAAGTACCTGGAAGTAATAAACATAGTTTTAATATAAATAAAATAACATTTGTCTGGTCTTTCAAAAGCTAATCACTATAAATAAAAAGGTTAGAGAGAGAGAGAGATATAGAGAGAGAGGGGGGGGGGGGGGGGGGGTTTAACGTCCACTCGACACAAATCGCTTGCGCGTAAGGGTCTTTAGCAGTGGGGGAACCGGAGAAAAACCACAAGGCTGGACAGGCGACCCTACTCCTTGTCACGTCCAACCGGGGATTCGAAACCACCCCAGTTGACTCAGTGACAGACTTAATGATACAGCACGCACGTGCTAACCATTCCCCCCCCCCCCAAAAAAAAAAGGTTAGATCTCTGTGATTTTAAGTGAATAATAAAAGTCTCTATGTTAAACATGTAATGTCCACAGATATAGTCAATGATTTTTTACCTCCACATGAACCACAGAATCCGGGACATTACGTCAGCGAGCTAATGTCTTACTCACTGGATCACCCCGGCTCATATAGGTTTCATGAGCACCAGGTGAAAGCATATAGGACTATAAAGAACTTTAAAAGTGTATTCACAAAAATATATTTCATATCAGATTAAACTAAAGTAATGGAATAGCCTATACTTACTTAAATCTAAGAACTGGAAAACTTTCTGAACATGTGATTTGATATCTTTAGAATATTCTTCATTTTTAAAGATGAGGAAACTATCCTTTTTAAATACTGTAAACCATTCTTTAAGATAAACAACATACATTCCTACAAAAATTCTTACCTGAAACAAAATACATAAAGTCCATCATATTTATATATAATATATGTTAAAAAAAATTTCTCTGTGTCAAAACAATAAGGAGCCATCAGAACGAACTATCGAATTATAATGCATTGTGTGGGGTAATTAATGTCCGTCTTCATTAACCCAGTCGAAACAGAACAGTAGGATGCTAAACCCCGTTTCAGTTTATTTCTATTATCTATAAATGACCCTTACCGGAATATCCATATGTAATTGTTTATCATATAAACAACCTTTTACTGTTTTTATTTTCTTACAATCTTCAAACATCTTAATAGATTTTATAACACCATGGTGAAAATTTTCTGCTGATATATTATGTACTGGACGGAATAAATCTAAAAACATGTAATCCGAATACATTCTGAAATAGAAAAAAAGTAGCTCCAATTTATCATATGGCCACAGGTCACTTATTATTTCCTCGTTGACTTTAATGTTAATTCTCGTCTCTTAGATGGAGCAACATGTGGCAAACTCTTGTCCAAAAGCAAGAACGAGGTTCACCATGAAAAACTTGAGATACACAAGCTGGAAATAGAGACAAGTAAACATGCAATTTCCGGACCTACATTTCAACGTAACCAACCTCACAACTCTTCTATCCTTCCGCCTCAAAATCATGAATATTCACCAAAACCTGGCAGAAAATGTATTTTCAAACCATTTTTTTCGATTCAACAAAATCGCCATGCAAAAGGGGGAAAAGGGAAAGGGAGAGTGGGACTAAAAATAACTTTCGTCCTACAATCGTGGGTGACGGCCCAGGAATATTTGGTGACCTGTGTCCATATAGTAGATTTCGGAGATCACAGACTAACAGAGTTGCCCTTCAGAGCACATCACAGTAGATTTGATTACCGACAATCTGATTAAAATACAGATCTATATTGCGTTTCCTGTTTTTATACTTTCGATGGCCAACACGTCATGAAAATCTGGCCGGTTGTAGCGATAGGTCGCGTCAGATGTCATACGAGCGGCTTTTGAACCTATGACGTCAGACATTTAATTAACCAATCAGCATTGATGTTGCTAGTGCATTGCCCACAGTTCCGTGAAAACACACACTTAAAGCTCGCTGTAACATACCGTTTCATTTGCTAACCCCTCACATTATTCAGAACACGTCAATGATAACATTCTCTTCCAGATCCTAGTGTGGTAAAGACAAATATCGCGAAATTTTGAGCTATAAAAACGAAACCAAATAGTATCTGTGCCTTAATCAGATTGGATTACTGATCACACAATTTAAAGTAAATAATAATCTGCAATCTACAATTTAATGACACATGAATCGCTAAAGTGAATACCAGTCTAAAATAGTTCAGTATCGTTCAGTATGTACGAGGATATATTTAATTAAACAATTTTTGATGTGTCTATTTTAATTCCATCTGAATCCAAGCTCAGGGTGTTGTCTAACGTTGGTATTTGGACTTGTGTTTTCTGAATCAAATTTTAAATAATCATACATACTAAGACGTAAGATTTTGTTAGACGCACCGTTACTTTTAGATATACTGTGTGTTATTTTTCTGCCTCGTTTTACCGGAGTTGTCTCCCTTTACAGCCCCGACTCGAATGTTTAAACGACCGGTCTCCTGTCAAGAAGCCGGCTAGTCAAGACAGGGATACACAATGCGATATGTTATATGATGCCTTCACAATGGAAATCCATCTGCCATAACATCGTTTAGGTCACTAACCAAGAGTCCGGGGAGGGTGGGGTCAGATCTACATATTAATTCACCTACAGATTTCATCAAGGTCACGAGATGTAGTTAGGGGTAGAGCTAGCTCTCTGTACATCTCGTGACCTTGACAAAATCTGCAGGTGACCTTAATATTAGGATCAAACCCAGGCCCGGGGTTTGATACCGGTGTTGGCCGAACATATTCTCCTTTATTTTTCAGTGTAGTTTCAGTAGCACGTAACAGAGTCTAGAACGACAAAGTTTAAGTAAAGGACACGTCTACACACGGAAATCAATGAAGAGTAGGTGGAAAGTAAAACCACTGTGTATTATATTCTATAAGTAACATAGATGATATATATACCTTTCTGTAGGATTTCTAAGTAATAATAAAAAGTAAGAGCTAGGTGTTAAATGGTGTAAAGCATGAGGTGTTAATAAAGCATCATCAGCCATTTTATCTTTATTCTGTGGCATGTGATCCCAACCAGTAAAATCCCAGAACACAGTTGGACTCCCTTCCCCTGGAAAAAAAAAAGAAAAAATATTATTATTAAGAACGAAAGGTTTTAGGTTGGGTATACACTACCAATACTTTGTTATTTAAGTTATAACGATTTACTGTGTGGCGAGAATTCTTTGATTCTAAGGTGGGTTCGTAAAAGATTTTTTAGAGTATCACGTTTGCATCAACTTCGAAATCGTAAGAATTAAGGCACACGATGTCAACAGTTTAAAATTGTAGTTGCATATTTTCCATAATCTATTGATTAATAGGTTGTCAAATCACTATTTCACAAGCATAGGAATAATATTAGCACTTTAAAAAAATCCACATAAAAATTTGATATTTTTTCTACTCGCCCACGGTATCATTTTGTTTTAACTGGAAAACTAAATCTACACAATGGAATTGGAGTATTACCTCGATTGTCAAAATTGGGATTAAACAGATAATTATAATGTCGCATGGTTCACGGTATACGTGTTTCTGTTCTAACAATAACACCCAAAATGACATAATCCGGGGTTTAATTAACGTTCTAGTGTTCTGTCCCGACTAGGGATATACTGAACACTCATAAAATTTCAACCCACCGCGTTTTAGTTTCAACTTGAAAATGACGTATTTGCCACTTTCTGAACTGCCAATAGTGAATTATAGGATAGGATTGTCTGGTAGCAAGGTAGAGTGATGTAGATCAAGGATTAAGTTTAACATATTTTTAAAATATGACTTTACCAAATACTGTTACAGCTGTAAACCTAGAGCATCATAGTTGCCTTTGAGAGACTGTCAATTTTAGAAGGAAAATTGCACAACCCAAAATCGTAATATTTTATTGACAAAAAGTCAACACTGTAAACACAAATTATTCATCAGGGAAGGGTCAAAGTTTAAAAAGCCAGATACCAAAGTGGACTCAAAGTGAAGAAATACTAGATACAAGTGTGAAGACAAAGTTAAGAAATAACAGATAACAGACTGGGTCAAAGTGAAGTAATGTCAGATAACAGAGTTGGTTCAAAGTGAAGAAATGTCAGATAACAGAGTTGGTTCAAAGTGAAGACATGTCAGATAACAGAGTTGGTTCAAAGTGAAGAAATGTCAGATAACAGAGTTGGTTCAACGTGAATAAATGTCAGATAACAGAGTTGGTCCAAAGTGAAGAAATGTCAGATAACAGAGTTGGTTCAAAGTGAAGAAATGTCAGATAACAGAGTTGGTTCAAATTGAAGAAATGTCAGATAACAGAGTGAAGCCAAAATGAAGAAAAGTGTCCGATAACACAGAGGGGAATCAAAGTGAAGAAATGTCACGTAACAAAATGGAGTCAACGTTAAGAAATGCCAGCCTGGAGTCAAAAGTGAGAAATGACAGATAGCAGGATTTGAGAGAGAAAGAAATGTCAACAATCAGATCGGTATCACAGAAAAAGATGGCAGATAATGGAGTGGATTCAGGGCGAAGACATGTCTGATAGCAGAGAGGGGTTTGGGAATAAAACGTTAGTGGAGTGTATCCTTAGCGGGACATTTCAAATATTAGAGTAAAGTCTGGAAAAGAATTGTAGGTAGAATTGAGTCTGAGAAAGAAATGCCAGTAACTTAAGTTGAGTCAGAAGAGTAAACCTTGAATTATTTTGTGTACAAACTAACCTGTTATTAATGGATGATAATCGTCTTCATATCCCACAGTTTTCTCAACAACAGATTCGATTTTACTTGCAGCTGCATCAAATACACTTAAATAATTCTCAAAAGTCCAAGGAGTTTTGTCTTCAACCCAAATATCAAAACCTGAATGAAATGAGGATAATCATACAATAAGTACAAAAAATTATGAATTGTGTAAATAAATGAGAACTGGTAATGGATGGTCTAGAAAGTGTAAGAATACACTACCCTTCTCCACGAAATCTTTGAGGGGATCTAGTGATAAGCTTTAAAACGTTCAACTTTTTTAACGAAAAAATGTCATTAACAATCTTTTCTTGCTTAGGCTTTGATAGCTATTAATAATAATAATAATCATAATCGCGTCATTTTACAAGGGTAGCAAATTAGGCCTGAGGCCTTTTTCCAATTTGGCCCTTGCAACGGATCGTGCGAATGATTTCGATCAACCCACACATCATTACTGCAGGAAGAAACCGAAGAACTCGGGGGAAACCGTTGCATTGGTGAGAAGCCGCCTCTCTATCGCCACGGCTATCCGACAACTCTCATCATATTGTACATTCGCTCATCGCCCCTGGATTGTGTCTTTCTAGGATCACAGAGTGACGTCTCAATCACTAAATTTGCATTACCACACATTCAACGTCACTGAACCAATTTATTTCCAATACACCTGACTAACTCGAAATCTTATTTGCAATCCAGACGGGCCTGTTACATGTATGAAGGCAATTGTCTTAAGCAAATAAAATAATCTACCAACATGGCATCTATTTACCCCAAAGCTGACTGTCGACCATTTGTAGGTAATGACCCAAATACACTAAATAGAACAGTGTATTTTTAAACTTGACATCCTTATTGTATTATTAGTTTTATACTTTTCATTGACAATTATGAGAACTAATGTTTACCAAATCTTCTCCACGACCACCAATGTGTTTCCTTTCCACCAATTCCCGTGTTGGGAAGAATCTGTGGATGCTGCTGTATTCTCGCCCATAAATCTGTCGTTCCACATTTATCAACACCCACGAGATGGAAATAGGGCAAACAGCGCACATTTGTACCATTCCCTACAGTCCATTCCCAGCAAGGATTTTTATAATTAGGTAAATATTTGGGTCTTTGCTGAAATAAAAAAAAGTGTTTAAAATGTAAATGTTGTTCCAGATTAATCACAAGAAAGTTAAACGAAAACCACAATTGCCTTTCTTTTTTTCTTTTTTTTGGGGGGGGAGGGGGAGGTATTTTTTCGCTGCCGGCTGTTCTGTGTTCATCAACGAGTTGCAATATGACTTAAAACCAACAGTTAGGCTACCACTCTGATATGTACTTGAGTTTTAGAACTTCGATAACCCGCCATAAAAAGGGCCGAAATCCAGTACAACAAATTTGATCAATTAGGGCATAACATCAGAACACTGTATCCTAAGGAAATACGTCAAAAAATGTTGAAATAAATAATAAAATAGAAGAATTACAGCAAGAAGTTCGACCAAAAATTCACAATAACCAACACATCATTAATTTTGAAATTTTACGATGACATTAATGCAATGATAGAAAGAGAATTGTGTCCAGGAATTGTTTTATATTTGCCAATATGGTGTATTTATAGTATAGTGTATTTATAGCATATTGTGGTTTTGTCCCCTTAAATTTGTCATCATTTAAACATTTATTGTAAAGAGCTAAATCTGCCTATTGCAGGTCTTTCTCCAGGCCAGAAATAGCATCTAAATTATTAATTAGACATTAATGAACTTATCCAGACCATAGTCAACTCTCGATGTCACCGCTAGCCTGCGATATTTATTGGATTAGGATCCGATTTGCTTCTCAACTTTCATTCATGATTTAATCATGAATGAAAAATGGAGACTATGTTTTTATCGTACCGACTTTATTAACGATGATCGAGACTAGACAGAAAATTCAATCGCTAAATCCTCGTTCAGGGTGGATCAATTTAACTGAAATTGTCAGCAAATTCCCTTTTCATTATCTTTTCTTTATCTAATCTCCCAAAATGTATCTTTAAATTCGTGTATGTTTAGTATTATTCGGGTGTAAAGATGTTGGTTGGTAGCTAAGCTTAACTACAATCGATCGTATCTTGAAATAAAATACACGGTCCAAAAGGCGAACTCTGACAAATTTAATCAAAGCTTGAGGAATCGTGGATATAGCTTGGTGAAAATATACAGGAACCACGACGGCTCAGTGTCAAGGGGTCTCGTGTTTAACCCCGGTTATAGTCGAAGCGGTTTGTCGAGATTTTCCAGTTTGGTTTCCCCTTTAGTCGTTTAGGTAAGACCATCAACAGGGGTACGCCTATTTAATCAATTGAGTGCACGTAAAAGATCCTTTGACAATTGGAATGGGTTGAAGAGCGAAATAGTAAACTGACATGTCCGTATTATCGAACGCTGATTACGTAATCACCACTTAGACCTAATCAGTGATTAAATGATAAACGCGTGATTAGTTAAATATTGATTGAGGACTTCAGTGAGTGTTTATATAAATAGCCCGCGAGGGTCGCAATAGAATGATACACAGAGGCGTAACTACCGGGGGGGTATGGGGGGGTATGTACCCCCCCACTATTTTGCATTCAGTCGGTAAATTCTCGTTTTTGTCGGTAAATTGAAACTGTCAGTCGGTAAATTTAAAAAGTTATATAACAAATGTTTTTATCCATGATTTACCGACCAGATTCTTCGGTATTACACTGTTTCGTTACAGAAATTTCGGAACCGTCAGTCGGTAAATTTCAAGAGTTGTATAGCAAATATTTGTATCATGATTTACCGACCAGATTCTTCGGTATTACACTGTTTCGTTACAGGAATTTCGAAACCACTATTTTGCATTCAGTCGGTAAATTCTCGTTTTTGTCGGTAAATTGAAACTGTCAGTCGGTAAATTTAAAAAGTTATATAGCAAATGTTTTTATCATGATTTACCGACCAGATTCATCGGTATTACACTGTTTCGTTACAGAAATTTCGAAACCGTCAGTCGGTAAATTTCAAGAGTTGTATAGCAAATATTTGTATCTTGATTTACCGACCAGATTCTTCGGTATTACACTGTTTCGTTACAGGAATTTCGAAACCACTATTTTGCATTCAGTCGGTAAATTCTCGTTTTTGTCGGTAAATTGAAACTGTCAGTCGGTAAATTTAAAAAGTTATATAGCAAATGTTTTTATCATGATTTAACGACCAGATTCTTCGGTATTACACTGTTTCGTTACAGAAATTTCGAAACCGTCAGTCGGTAAATTTCAAGAGTTATATAGCAAATATTTGTATCATGATTTACCGACTAGATTCTTCGGTATTACACTGTTTCGTTACAAAAATTTCGAAACCGTCAGTCGGTAAATTTCAAGAGTTATATAGCAAATATTTGAATCATGATTTACCGACCAGATTCTTCGGTATCACACTGTTTCTTTCATTACCGAAGAACTTTCGAATGTCTAAATTCACCAAAATACCCCTGTATGGAACTGCTCTGAATTCTAAATAAATCTTATATGAACTAGAACCCTTGAAAGCAGGCGCGGATCCACTGGGGGGGGGGGGGCAACAAACTGTAAAAAAAAATTGTATCGACAAAAAACACTGAAAATAGGGTGGGAGTTGTGTTTAATATTTGAAGATCAGATGCCAGGAAATCGCATATATGGAGTCTTATCTTTTAAAAAATTCTGGGGGAGGACCCCCAGACCCTCCGCAGTTACTTATATGCGTACGCTAAATGGTACCTAACCAAATTTAACTGATCATGGATATACATTACCTCACAGAATTTTACCTGTCATCTAGCTGTCCCTTGGTAAGGTAAGCGAGCCCTTAGAATATATATGCATTCTAAGGGCTCACTTAAGGGACAGGTAAAGTTCTGTGAGCAGCATGATTTCTGAATCACCATGACCAGATTCTAAAAAAAAACCACGCTCATCTTTTCAACCTTGTTTCATAAATCACTACCTCCTTCAAACCAAGTACCTTTCCTTCATTCGGACTATTTTTTAAAAATTCTTCAGGCAGTAAGCTACCGATCTGTTGTTCCTGGTGATTTTGCAGACAAAAAACACTGAAAATAGGGTGGGAGTTGTGTTTAATATTTGAAGATCAGATGCCAGGAAATCGCATATATGGAGTCTTATCTTTAAAAAAATTCTGGGGGAGGACCCCCAGACCCCCCGCAGCTGCTTCGCACCTGCGGCGCTCATAATTCGAGCTTCGCCCTCAAAGTACGCCCCCCTTTCGTAATTTCCTGGATCCGCCCATGGAAAGTGTAGTCATTATATCTAACCGCTTTTTAAAAGCTATGTAAAATAGCACATTTTTTCTATTGATCGACCCGTCGGTAAAATCGGCATTTGGATACCCCCCCAGAAATTTATCCCTAGTTACGGCACTGATGATACACTATTCAAGTTAAGTCAGATCAATCGCCTGAACGTGCCCCCCCCCCATCCCTCTCCCCAAAGACAAAACATGCATTTATAACAAAATCCATTGTTGTAGGATGTGCAAAGTTTATTTCTCTTTGGAAATCGAGAAAAATCTAATTGTAATTTATTTTGCATTATCTCTACTTAGTTTGCTGCTATAATATCATTTTGTGCTTTGAAAACATATACAGGCCGTTATTGTACTTTTACCTTCATAAAACATACTACCATGCGGTGATTAGATATTTGATGACAGGGACATTGTGCAACATATGGAAATTATGCAACATATGGACATTATTTGAAACAGTAATTTAAACATCGATTAACCCTGTATAATACAACCAGGGTTTCAGGAATATTAAGTCGTTTGGAACTGAACGTCAATACTGATTTCGGGTCAATCATTTCATTGAGAGACCCGATAATCGATTCCCGTCTATACAGTTAATGAATGACCTATGTGCTGTTTTTGATTAAAGGTAAATTTCACCAGTCTTTTTTTTTTATCCAAACATCGCATAAATAGAGAATTTCCTACAAGTGTTTTTTTGGTATCAAAAAATATCAACACAAGTTGATAAAGTAAAAAAACCGAGGCTCTGCCGAGGTTTTTTTTACTTTATCAACGAGTGTTGATATTTTTTGGTATCAAAAAACACGAGTTGGAGATTTTATTTATCACCCATTCCTTTCTTACATGCACAAATAAATAAATATAATTCTTTGGTATAGATTTCACTTTTACAGAACCTAATTTCATTACAGCGTAGTGATACATCATTTTTTGAAAGCAGTTTAGCTATTGTATAGTCCTATATACTGACCCAGTTTTTTGCTTTAAGGTCAATTAAATAAAAGCAGTTTCCTTTTTTTTATTTTAAAAGTCACTCTTTACTTAAACTAAGTGGTTTCTTTAAAATAAAAGAAAGTAGTTCCTTTTCGATTGACCAATCAAATTTATGTAAAGCGATATCACCACTGTGTATATATCACTGTCAAATGTATTATTGGGTGATAATACAGCTTAGGACACCGGTCTCCATTTCCAGATGAAGATTGACGAGTTGTTTGAAAACGTGTCACGTTATATTGAGTTAGAACTCGGCTCTAAGGTAGATGATTTTAAGGGATTTTAACACAAAATTAAGCAGTTTTATTCTCCAAAATATTATCGGGATAGGCCCTTTAAACGGTCCAGATAGGGAATAGAAAACCACCAAAAACTTAACGAGACCATTCCCACGTACAAACTGTGTGATTTGGTGATATATTTGTACCAAAAGCATATTCAAACTAATCGTTTTATCAAAAGTTTGCTTCAAACCCTTCTCAAAACTACATTTAATCGAAAAAAAAACCTACTCCAATCTGTAAAATTATATTAAAGCATTCATGTTTGTCACTCGATTGAGGGGATGATTCATTTAACGTTAATTCAATTTACGTAAATTCTTGGTAAATCCTTGGCTACCTTGCTAACTTCCTTTCCGCCGGGGGGGGGGGGGAGCTTGCTGAATGGTAAGCGTGAGCGCGCTGTATCAGAAAGCCTGTCATTGAGTTCAATCACAACCGCTAACTATTTGATCAACAAAGTGCCCCCTACGTCATTCCAGCCGACGACAAGTTGGTAGATTGTCCGTTGGGTGATCCTAATGGGTGTGTTTCAGAGAATCCAGCATTTTTCGAGGAAGATTGGATGTTTCTACTCTCGATATACATGTAATTACTAAATAACTACCCTTTAAATGCATTCGTGTGAATGTATCTTTAAATGTTTCTTAATTTACACGTAAAATGTCTACATAAATTATTACTTACCATTGATAATACATCTGTATATTTACTATAATCTATATTCCTTTTATGTTTTAAAACGTCCATCTTCCTCGCTATATCTGATTTATCGTCATGTTCTAATTGCTCATCTGCATTACCATCACCGTCTTTAATAACATTGTTCTGTTTTAATTGTTCTTCTATTAATTGTTGGCGTTTTGCACTTAATTCCCCAAATTCGTCATATACATTCATTTTATCTAAAACTTCTCTATGTGAGTAAGTCTGTTGCTGCTGAACACGGTTGTTAGAATTATATATAAGCACCAGAACAAAGATAATAATTCCAGCGATGGAAAGCCTCTTTAATCGGAATCGAAACATGTCGTTCTTCTTAAAACACTGTAAACCTTAAAATAGAAATCAAGAATGCATATATGAATTTTAACTAAAGAAACTATTAATAGTCAAACCTGACCATGACATTTAATATATGATCGTATAATTTTCACATGGATGCATTGAAATGCAACATAACAGACCGTTTTAAAATGTAAATGACGTATGCGATTTGTTATTTAAATGAGCATATGACATAAATAAATCGTGTATACTTAACGTAGAAGTTTGTGAATAGATTCGTGCATATCTTTATACACAATGTTATGTATTTATGATCACACGATTGTGTTCGGTTTATTTTGCTGACATTGAAAGGGACAAGGGCGCTTCGTTAAATTATACTTGGCTGCAATTCGGTATCTGTTTGTATTTAATCAGCTGTTAATGATAACTTGTGAATATTTGAGCCCATGCATGGTGGTTGAGATATAACTGTTTGAGGTTTCGAATCACCGGTTGTACGTGGCAAGGAGTAGGGTCGCCTGTCCAACCTCGTGGGTTTTCTCCGGGTCCCCCGGTTTTTCCCACTGCTAAAGACCCCTTACGCGCAAGCATATAATTGAAATAAAAAAAATTCAAAACATTTGTTAGTCCCGAAATGACCTAGTTTGTATCTAGTGGAAGTTAAACCCCATTTTCCTCCCTCTATAACTGCTTGAATAAACATTAGAGAGATTTGCTATAATTTCATAATAAGTTGATTTAATAGGTTTTGAAATTAGAAATAGGTTACCTTCGCGATAAGTCAATATTGCCTGGATATTATGCCTTTTCATTTTATATATTTTCACTGAATAAAAGACGTACTTAAAATAACAGAATAGCTACTGCTGTAAATATATGTAATATCTACTCGCTTGTAAACCTGTGATAATTGCTTTGTATAATGAGTATGTATATCACATAGGGATCACACTGGTATTTGTAGAGTTGACTACATAAATTCACATTTGGTGCATATTAAGTTTTTCACTGTATTATACTATTCACCAGATATAAAACTATTCACTGATTTATGAATTATAAAAAGGGCCACTTGAACTTTATAATTATTAATTATTCAATCATTCGTTTATTCACATATATATCCAGTAGGATGACAAGAATATCCAGTTGATTGATAAGATTATTCACATGAATGATAAGATTATTCACATAAATGATAAGATTATTCACATGAATGATAAGAATATTCACATTATTAAAAACAACTTTCATTGAACTCCTTAATGAAACCACGTAATCTTTGGACTAGACCGAACAATATGACTTTCTATATAACATATGTTGTTATTTAAAGAAATCCTAAAAGAATAGTCACATATTGTGCATGACCAAAATAATACACTATATCAGAATCTGAGTTAGGTTGTCAGAAACTTGTCGATATCTCATGTCTACATAGCATCACGTCCACTATGGGGTAACTATAGACCTAGAATAAAACCTTGATACAGCTGTCGCCGGTTGTCGTATATTGTGGACTTAGTGAAGTTAATCTAATAATAAGCACACCATTAATATCATAATTTTCAGTTCACATTGACTGTGACCTTACAATGTTATGTTTTGCGTTGAAATCAATAGTAATTGACTCTGAAATTGCATGCTTATATTAAATGCAGTGAATTGGAATGTATTGGTGGATAGGGTGATCTCGCAAGAAGTTAAATAAATAGCAAAATTGCAAAAGAATAAACAAATGACATTATATCCATTGTTTTGTTGAATTGTTTGGTTGTATTAATTGTGGTAATAACCGCAGTTGAAACACAAAATAGTTATGTACAATTAAAGAAAAAAACATAGTCGTATTATGTGTAGACAGCGAGAGATAGAAATGGGATAACCTTTACTTGGCACAAATTAGGTCAATTGGGGACTAACACATGGTTCAATTATATTTCAATAATTCACTTGTGCGTATGGGGTCTTTAGCAGTGGGGGGGGGGGGGGCGAGGACCCGAAGAAAATCCACGAAGTTGAACAGCCGACCTTCTTTGCCTGTACCAGGTGTTCACGAAGGAGTTAATAGAATAAACGTATACCACTATGCATTGTTTTATTTGAAATTGCTTATATAAAAGTACAACAACAAAAAATAGCCTGCGAACTTTCCTAAAAAAAAATATTCCCAGAAAAGTAGCATACCGTATCGTAAGAATAGGCGATATTTTGAGCTTAGATTTCGAAAAGCGAAGTTATTATATCAAGAACCCAAATATGATCCTTAATGCACCAAAGGACCCCAAGTTTTTGTGGTTTCGAAGGTGATCAATCATTTTCTACTTTTGTTCTTTTTTCTGATTCGTTTTTCATAATTTCTGTTTTTGTTTGTTTCTGTTATGAATGTCTCCGTTTCTTAGAATAATAAACAAAATAATAAATGACAATATAAAAATAAATGCGTAAAAGAACCCCTGGCACTTCACAGAAGCGTAGACAATAACGCCGCTGTCTGGACAAACTGTCACTCATAACATAATGACGCATACACCTCTTCGTTATCCATGCTGATGCAGAAAATGAAGTCGTTAAAGATACCTGATTTAATTTGGACTAAAAACGTATTTAAACTAATTAATCTAGCAAAAGTTTGCTTCAAATCCCTCTCAAAATACTATTTTCGCGGAGAGACACGTTAAGTCAAAAATAAACTGTTGTTAGACGTCATATCTGTCACCTCAATTTATTGAGGGATGGTCCATTTTTCAGAATGTATTTTTCATTATTTTCTTTTCCCGCCGTTTAATTGCAGAGTCTTTTGTCACCCTTTAATGTTTCAAAACCAACCTAGCCATTTGATCAAAAATTAATAACACGATAGGCTGGCAGACAACAGTCGGGTTACCAGTTAGTGATATTTTTGCCCAGTGCTTGCTTGCCCCATTTGTTGTTTTTCTGGTAATCCATTATTTTTCTAGTCTCTTCTTTCCATATTATACCAATTTTTTCATACTTTTATTGGAAATAACCCCACGTCATGTGATATGGGTAATTAATAAAAAAAAAAGTGTCAGTATAAGTTTGATGAGGTGGTTTCCTTGCAAAGTGGGTTTCGGTCTCCATTAGCCCATTTGTTGTGCATACAAGTAAATGCTTAACCCCATTTCATTGCATTTTGTTTGATGTGCGCTACGAGCATATAATATACAATGTGGAATAGCGCTATACAAATGTTCACATCATTATTATTATTATTATCTCAAATTTCCAGACAAAAACAAACACACCCTTATATTTAATTAATTGATTTTCAGCATAAATTCGACCACCTGAATCCATGACAGTTTGTCAATTTAAATGAGCAATAGAGACACACGCATGCTATTTACCTTGTAAACTGTGTAGGTTACATCCCCTCTACGTATTTAATGTCATCAAAGCAGCATTTAAGGGGCAGGCATTCATTCGGAATCCTTCCATTTATTCTACTTACACGGTTGTGTTGTTTTTATTCTACTTAAAATGCGATATATATATTAAGCCATATACTTAAGATAGCTCCAAAAATTAAAACCTCCCTATACATACCGAATGGATATCGATAATTTAGCGTCAGAAGGTGATTGTTAAACCTTTTGCGAATGGTTTAACCAACAGCTGTTGATAATTCTATTAGGAATCAATTTGGAATATCGTGAATATCAAAATGGCTCCTGAAGTCGTTTTTTTCCCCTTTACATATAGGTTTTATTGAATTATTGCGAACCTTTTAGACTAGAATGCCTTCTTGCCTATGTCTGGCTCCAGACCTTTTACTGTATGTGTTCTATCCGTCTCAAGGTATGTCTACTCTAGCGGGAGCATCTGTTACCACCTATTTGACAGAATGATATATATTATGTTAAGACAGATTTGCGTCAATGCCAGCCGTGTATTGATCTGGACATTAAAGGACAATATTGGTGTCAGTCATTATTACTTATGTGACAGAACTCGTTAAACACGTTCCAAATACAATTTTAACACAGTGATCATTGTTACTTTAGATGCGTAGCCTAGCTACGAGGGTTTCTACAAAAGGAAATGACGATCGCAAAAGGAAAACACGAGTTATCCTTCTGTATAACTGACGAGTGATGACAAATACACGGGCCAATTTCTGCTTACTTACATTTCCTTCAAGACCAAAACTTTATTATGTGAGACTGTGAGAGAATATCTGATATTTTGTTGCAAACCTTAATTATGCATCTATATGGTTGCCATAATCTCTGTGTTAAAGTTATATTAGAACGTATTAAACAAGTTCTATCCCGTATATGTGATAATGACTGACACCAATATTGTCCTTTAAAGTTAATTTTGATACTTCTGGAAGTGTTCTTGTATCGTTTTAAAGGGCTCTGTGTCACACTTTGACAGTTTTTTAATTGTCTCTGCTAGTTTCTGTTTTTTCTTTGGGCAGCTAGTGGTGTGTTGTTTGTTAATTTAAAACGCTGATAGAAAAGGATTTACATTACTAAATCAAACATCATTCATTAATATATTCAGAACACTGTAAACGTGTATTTATTATCGTGACGACCTTGTCATTTTAAAAAATGGGTAATTGCTCATTTGGTTATCACCCTTGGTGGAAGTGGACGTTAAACTCCAGAAAAGAACGAATGAATGAATGAACATCACTGGTTATATCAGATTTTTAAATGTCAAAGAATGGTGCACACAAATCAGTAATTTTTGAATATTCATATCAATTTAGAAATTCTAACGGCATAATATTCTTAAATAATATCCATTGTTTATCTCTAGAATAACGCCACTCAGAAGACAAAGGGGGGGGGGGCAGTCCAGGGCACCCACCTACCAATACAATTATATCATTTAATTTTTAAAATAAATAAATTAAAATTTCAAGAAATGTTGATATTCTAAGGTTAGAAAACTTATATTGTTTTTTCAAAGAAAAAGTAATATTAGAAGCCAGCTGGAGGTATTTTAAAGAGACAATAACACTCTTGCTGGCTTAACAGGTCCAGAATAAAAAAAATATTCTAACTACTAGATGTTTAAGTGTCCAGAGGGTTCGAAAATAACATAAATCTAAGTTGCATTTGAAAAGGTTTACGTAAAGCTTTTCAAAACATGTAGTTGAATTTTTCCAATTTTTTATATTGGGTGTTTTAAGATGAAATTTTCATCATCAATTAATTGGAATATTGTAAAATAGTAGAATCTGTTGACCAGAATAATGATTGGCACATATTATTCAGTTACAACAAGAGTGTTATTGGGCCTTTAAGGTAAACTGTTGTAAAGACCTTACAATTAACCAGCTAAATATACAATGAATAGTTTCTCATGACATTTTAAGATTTATATTGTACACAATATTAATTATCATAACCCCGTAATAGAATCAAAGATATGATCAAACTTTTATAATATTTTTTTCATGCCAATAATTTGTCTCTAATATTATATAATTTTGGATAATTTATATTTATTTTCTAGTGTATAAGGGGACCCCTTCCTCGGGGACCTGCAATTGGGCAAGCTGACTACCTGGCCCCTCCGCAGCCGCCGCCATTTCAAGCAAAGAATGATTATTTTGGTTTAAGAAAAAGTATTTCAACCGCTTTATTTGAAAAGTTGGGTTGGATGGCCGAATGGTTAGCACGTCTAGCTGTATCATAAAGCCTGTCATTGAGTCAACTGACGTGGTTTCGAATATCCGGTTGTACGTAACAAGGAGTAGGGTCACCTGTCCAACCTCCAACTTCTAAATACCCCTACGCGCAAGCGAATTATTGAAATAAGATTAAACCATGTGTTAGTCCGGAAATGACCTAGTTTGTGTCGAGTGGACGTTAACCCCCATTTCTCTCCCTCCTCTTTTTTTTGTAAAAATCCTTAAGCTGATAAGAATATACCATGTTTTGCTATATATTAAAACAAAAACATGTAGGCGTATACATTAATAATAAAAAGAAATATTGCTTTTACTTTAAGTGCATAAAATAGTTATTATAGTGCAGTGTATAGAAACGAGTCCTTACCTTGTTGAACGCTGTAGCTTAATAAGTAAAGTAAGGAAGATGTTTTCAAGTTGTATTAATTTGGCCTCCGGTATACATAATGTATGATGTTATCTTTTTCTTTCTTTCACTAAAATATCGTAGATATCTACATTTTCTTCCTCGAGGCATTTACATTTTACAAATTGATTTTTTGAACACAAAAAATGTCGATTTATCTGTCCTAAAATAATATGTATATAACTCGTATAAAATAATAAAAATAATATTTACATTTATAGAGAGCTACCATGCACAGAGGCATGTTCACAGCGCATACAGTTAGGTTAATTGAATTAATCCTGATAACAATAATTTATCCCCCAAAAAACGGGGTTTATCTATTGATTTAAAACAAAAATAAAGTTTAAGATGACTTCTGGAAGATTGTTCCACTGTTTAGGCGCATTCGTAGAGAACGATCTGTACTATTATAACCTGATTCCAGAGTCCACCTTGTGCAACAACAACACATGAAGTCTGATACAATAAAACAATTTACTTACCTAACCATATTGCATTGGAATTGAAATATACGTGAGACAAAAATTCGGGGTGAACCAATAAATGAATGAGCTTTTACATAACTGCATAATATGACCCGTTAATCTCAACAATACCTACATTGCTATTTCCTTTGAGTTTTTTGCTATTTTTAGGTAAGACGTGTATCAAAACAAAACAACAAACAATTTGACAAAATCCATCAAAATAAAAGTCATTTTGTGAATGTAAAGCCTCGGGTAAAATTCATATTTCCTCAACACGATATTTGATATTCTCGTATAGTATATCATTTTTGTTTTATATCAAAATGAGCAAACTAGAACATTACATGAAATACTATAATACTTGGTGATGAATGATTCCTACACGTTAGATTTCATTCATTTACGATAAAACAGTATTGAATGGGGTGGATCGGATGCATTGTTTTTTTTACATTAATGATAGATCTACACGACTATTTTTTGTTTCGTTACGGGGAGAATATATGCAGCAATGACAGTGCCCTCTTGCGACAGGGGTTCGTAATCCAGTGAATATTTTCGATGAGCAACCATTGAACACAAACATAATCAAAGAAGATTATTTTGAAGAGGGTTTCATATTCCGCACCAATTTCAGTTTCGTATATTTTTGTATGTTTTAGAATGAGCATTATCAACCGTTGAACAGAACAGAAACACAATTATATTGAAATGTTGGCTTTATCTTTGGGCTTATTTTTTTTTAAAGTAGACAGAAACTCAGTTCAGAAATGTTTAATGTTCATACGAGGCGGTTATTGTCCTGGGTGTGGTAAGTTTACCATGATAACAGTTTTAGTTAGATATAATTATTTAAGTTTTTTTGGTTGGGTTTTGCAGGATCGGATCTAGGAATTTTTACAGTAGGAGATTTTCCAGGTTTCTCAGACAATGCATCATTTTTATTTTTATTTTTTGGGTGGTTGGTGTGTGTTGTGGGTGGGGGGGGGCCCTTCGGCCTTAAACGCTTTTACGTATATCATGTGGTAACTAGAGGTCACATTGACAAAACACAGAAACTATGATTTTACATAAAACACATACATGTACTAAATACATATACCTACTACGCTACGTTTTTGACAGGAAACTTTAAAAAAGCAAAATAGAAGAGCAAAAACTGACAACGACTGTCAAACACCAATATATCAACAAAATTCATCACATAAAATATTCTTTATTCGCCGGAGCACCGATCACTTAAGAGTTTGGACAATATGAGTCCAAGCATAATGGGAGAATAAGCGGCCATGGTAATGCATGATGTCTTCATCGTCTCCAGGAATACAAACATACTTTCAAAGAGAGAAATCCAGCATCCCGTTTGACTTCAATTTCTATAATGAATTAATACGATCACATCGTGCTTCAATTTCATTGATGCAAAACATTAATTGGGATATACAATTTTGTTCATAAAAAGGGTTGTTTTACATTTTGTTATACCCACCCCTCTCGATCCGCCCCTGTTATGTTATATTTCCGTGTGAATGCCTTGGTGCTCAGTTTTCCAGTGTTGTGTATTTTAACACGTGGTTATAAAGACAAGGTAATATTCGGTCACTATTTTAGAAAGTATTTATTACCGGTATGTCTAGAATAAGTTTCTATCTCGTTTAAAGGCAAGGTCATTTCGGGACTAACATAATGGTATAATTTTATTTCAATAATTTGCTAGCGACCGTACTCCTTGTCACGTACAACCGGGGATTCGAAACCACGCCAGTTGACTCAATGACAGGCTTTATGATACAGCGCGCGCGTGCTAACCATCAAGCCATTCAGACTGAAAGTATGTAACATACATTCATCCTTGTCCTGTTAAGTATTGTGTGATACATACGTTCAGTTACAATACGCTATCTGATTAAAACACGAATTCAATTCGTGGTAATTTAATGATTTAATTTCAAAATGGGTAAACAAGGCTAAGTACGGTCGTTTCGATCAATTAATGCATCTTGTCAAAACTACAACCATTCATCCCTTCGCTCAAACAAAAAGTAATTTGAATAAAATGTCCTATACATTCATTTTGCATTATCTATTTTTGAAATAATAGTATAACGGGAACGGCCAGCTCTTTATCTAAACCTTACAAATACCCCTTTAATCAAATCTAGTAATCATATCCGAACTGCTGTACTTTTAATTAAAAACGTCAAGCCAAGACACGTATAGGCTATTACTCGTCCACAATTCATCGTTTCATTAGTCGTTCGGGTGGGACGAAAAACCGAGGTCCCGTGTACACATTGGCGTGCACGTAATAGATCACTTGGCAGTTGGAATTCAGTTGCTGCCCGAGCAAAAATCTTCCTGATAGAACACTGTATGGCTTATGCCCGTCTTCAACTAGTCCAGGTTAGGTTCAGAAGCGTAGGACGTTAAACCCCATTTCATTCATTCATTCATTCATCGTTTGATCTGCATATTTATTTATGGGGTGAAGTATAGGATTTACCCTTTAAGGGTTTCTAAACGTCACAGGCTTATTAAGATATCACATTGTTAAAAAATTGTACATCCCCGGGCAGTACAAATAACCAACACTCCTCCGCCTCGAGCAGCTATTATAACATGATATAATTATTTATTGTTACATAACCACTTGTTATCATGTTGTTTATTATTAAGATAAAGATGCACCTTGATCTTTGATGTTTCTTATCGCCGGTACATCGATACGTGAGTAGTCCAAGGATCTTCATTCAATAAACCAGTTTTTGTAATGCTCAAACATACATAAATAGTCCCAGCATAATGGTGAAACTACTGAAACGTAGCGAGTATATACAAATGCAGATACCTGTATGTAATGAATTCGCTATGACCTAACACAAATAATGTCCTACATCTGGGTACAATTACAAGTTATGAAATAACTTTTCTGCACCGACGCTGTGGGAGCGACGGTGGCTAAGCGGGTAAGACATTGTCTTTCTACCCTGGAGGTCGCGGTTTGGCTCCCGGTGTTGGCGTAGAAAGTTCATCTGGATATATTTTCCTGCGCAGTCTCCCCTTGTCAGAGGTGCAAGACGGGGGGACTGACAAGGACAGCTGTCTAGTCGTTCGGATAGGACTAAAAACTGTGAGGTCTCTTGTTCATATTGGAGTAGGCCTTAGTGCTGCTGCCCGAGCAATATTTCCCCATAGCACACTGTATGGCATATGCCTGTCTTCATTAGCTTAGTCGGAGCAGAACAGTGGGACGTTACCCCCCCCCCCCCCCATTTCATTTCTTTTTCCGACCGGTGTGCTATGACTATTAGGGATGGCTGAGTGTCTTCCGCGACTTCAAACTTTCAAGGGTTTCACGACAACAAATATGAGTACAATCCGAAAGATTAGATGCGTTTTCTTTGGTATCCTCTCCGTCCTCACTTGAAGAAACCAGACTGCAAAATGTCATAACCATATTCACGAGCACAAGGATTAGGTTGGCCAATGGTTAACGCGTGCGCGTTGCATCATAATGTATGTCATTGAGTCGAGTGACGTGGTTTCGATTCCCCTCTTGTGTACGTGATTAGGAGAAGGGTTGCGTGTCTAAACTCGTTGGATTTCTCCGGGCCACCCAGTTTCCTCCCACTTCTTAAAAAAAAACACGGGCAATTATCCATTTTTACACTTATTTCATCCAAACGTATTCAAATCCACTGAATATCGCATGCATCCGATGGCATCGATAGTTGATTATGGTCTTAGTAAGTTAATTAATGTCTAATTAATAATTTATATAACATTTCAGGCCTAAAGAAAGACCTACAATAGACAGATTAAGTTATTGCATAATGCCTGTTTAATATACTGTGATCGGAGAACTTTCTCTCTGATGTAACAATTCCCCACAGTCATCCAACTTTTCAGACATAACTCCCGTCCATTTGCTTTTATTTTTGTCGGTATAAAACGATAAACATACTTAAAATTAAATATCTTTATTATAAACATAGATCTAAAAAATTAAGATAATGGTAAACTGTAGAAATATAATGAAACAAATTTAAATGTAAAAACTCTATTTTAATGGTTCTCCAAATAGGTCATGAAACGATGACAAAGCGTTAATAAATATACAAATTAACTACTAGAATTAATAATCAATGATTTTTATGATATGGAATGAGTTGATATGAAAACAATGAGCTCAGAAAATGTACAATACTTGGGACATAATAAAAAATAAAGCATTAAAATAAAAACAAATTATTCATATCGGCAAACTAACATAATACATGTACCATAAATTAAATTTAAGTTAGGATTTATATCTAATCAGCCTAGTAAAGTTTAATGGAAGATAAAAGAAAAGTTCTAGTTGTTGCATACTCATCAGAATATTGCACCCATTCTCAGATAGATAAACACTAATATAAACATTTATAACAACAGAAGTCTCCTAGAAATGTAATAATATAATATATAATAGTAATATAGTTATCAATTAAATCGTTTACAGGATGAATGTTTTCGAAATAGCAAAGTATTTTTAAATTATTGAATATGCATTGTCCCTGTATGGAATGTATGGTAGGACGTCACTGTCATCATACTGCCATTATAATATACAATATATTTGTTGAATAGAAAATAAAGACATATTAATATCTTCATGTATGTTTTCTACAACCTCGTTGTGCTGTCTCCACCAAAAGTTAGATACTTGGATCTGGGCTGTAATGATGATATATAAGGATTAAACCCCATTTGTCATACCCTAGAAATACAAATTGTCTTCTTTTTAAAAAAAATCATTAGATAATCATCTCTTTCCCTGGAACTGAGACGCAGTGATGAAGGGTTTCACTTATACTATACGATAACACAACTATTACCGTAGATGTTGACGAAAAATATGAAAAGGTAATCTTATGGTAGGGGAATTTAATGAAAGTGCAATAAATCCACAGTATTGCCAATTTATAGACGACAATCAAATGAGCTCACTGTACAATACCATTTTTACGAATTATTTAAATTATGACAAATCGTCAATATTGTTTTCTTGTCTACTAGAAACCGAAAATATTACTCCCCCACACTTCTTCTTATATTTAGGAAATGAAACAAAATGAAATGAGGTTTAACGTCATACAGTTCTGCTCCGACTGGGATAATGAAGACGGACACACGCCGTTAAGTGTGCTATGAGGGAACTTTTGCTCTGACAGCAGCGCTAACTTATATGTGTATTATGATTTCAAAGTAAGAATCACTGTGGAAATGGTATTAAATGAAATTGGGTGTATCGCCCTACTGGTGTGCGCCCAGACTTGCATACGCCATGTATTGTACTTTAAAATTTGCTCGGACGGTACCGCTTCTCTTATTTTGAATTTCACCTGTCGAGGTTTATTTTACGTGCACGCCAACGTGTACATGGAACCTCGATATTTTGCAACATCCAATAACTAGCCACGTTTCCTTGCCAGTCCCTCTAGCCAGTACCACCAACAAGAGAAACCACGCTGGAAAATCCTTGATAGGGAGCCAGTGCCTTACTTAGAGCGCCACCATGGTTCAGATTTGGCTTTTGACGGCATGTACATGCATATTACACTAGAAACCACTTTGGCTATTATAATGTTAACCTTTTTAAAAATGCGTATTAATACTTACTCCCTCGGCCTGAGCTCCCTGTGACGACGATTTATACTTTATAAAGAAACATACAGCCACACTCAAACATAGTAAAATGGCGGCTATGATGGATACGACTATAATAAGAGCTAAAACTGGTTCTGAATATTTTGAAACTGGGGTTTTATCTCCATCTGCAAATAAAGTATATCTGATAAAAAGTACGAACAATCCAAACTATAAGACAGAATTCGAAGTCCTAAAAACGTTATAGGCAAAATAGTGTATTCAAGCAAAAAAGTGTAATCAGCAAATGGACTGCTCCTCGTGTACAAAATACACGACAAGCAGTGTAATATGTGTATCGGGCCTGGAACCCTAATATGTCAACCATGTGCTATAGTGTGTCATTACAAGTTCGGCCGTTCACTGGTTGATTTATCTCACCATTGCTTCAAATCAGTGGATTGTAAAATGTAAACATAAGAAATCATTGAAGTCGTATAAAATAAAGAAAGTAAAAATCAAAAAATCAATCTTACCCAGCCCACTGCTTTTAGATTTATCATTATTCCTGTCATCCTGTCAAAATAACAATCATAACACAGATACAATATTTATGGTGTTTTTCATTTGTGTGTTTAGATTGTTTTATAATAGTATCTATGGCGTTTTCATTTAATAAAATGAGTTTAGAATGTTTTATAATAATATATATGGTGTTTTCATTTATTAATATGTGTTTAGATGGTGTTTTTATTATTAAAATGGGTTAGATTGTTTAATGATAATATTTGTGAATAAATTATTACGTAATAAAAATAACATAGGAATAGAAATTGGGATGAGGTGGATTTTACACACCATCGACAAGGTAATATTTTCTTGTCTGCTGGTCAAAGGCTAACAGTGTGAACAGGGCTTGATAAATCCGTGACATTCTTGTCGCACTTTAATATTTTAATACCAAAAACATACTTACCATAAAATATATCATAGCTATTTCATATCTTTTCAAATCTGTTTGTTCTTCTGCCTACAAATAATAAAATGATAGGTTTGGGTAACGTTTTGTTTGACAGAAATGTATACGGCAAACCGCCATTTCATTTTATTTCTAATTTCTATTTCCACTACGAATGTAACTGAAAATGGTTCAAAAATACCGTTTTCAAAGAGTAGCCAATTACTACTAACACGATTACCTTTAAAAATATTTCAAAGCCTTCTAATTGTTCTGGTAATTCTTCAGTCGGTATAACATCAGCTGTATATAATCCCATTTCATCTTTTGTTGTTTCTATACGAAACTTCATTTCAGAACCCGGTGGAATAGCTGTAAAAAGAACACAAATCTTAATATTGCTGAATTTAAGGTGCCTCGTTAGTTTCTCAGGCCGCAAGTACTCTTTTCTTCAGGCAATTGCGTCCCCTGGACCTTCGCCTATAGGGACTTACAGGGATGTAGCCACGCCGAGCGGCACTGTTTTTTGCCGCCCATCAAAAAGAAAGAAATCGAAGAAAGCCGCCCAGTCGTATTTAAACCCCCTCGACTTCGTCCTTCTCTCACTCTGTACTCAGACTCCACACTCGAAATTTACCACCCCCGGCAAAGGCCATGGTAACTATAAGCCCACGCAAACCATGTCTGACACGGCATTATTTATTTTTGTGTGCCGTAGTATACCCTATCATTCCAAATTAGTTTAAAGAAAGAAGTATTGGTATTATGTTTATTTAAATGCAGGTCTATTCATTTCACGGTCACAGACCAATTTACGGCACTTCAATGTTAAAGGTTTGGATGTCGTAAATGGTGTCGAACGTTCGGTTGTACATTCAATTTTTAATGTACGCATTCTACGGTTAATTCTACCGAATCTATATTAAATCCTAGCCTATCCACAATGTCAATGTTTCTTATTCTTTCTCAACTTCTGTCTGACCTGATTCTCATTCCATCGTAATAATAATATAAAATACTACAAACACCATTTTAATAATAGACCTATAAAAATTTGAATATAATATAAATGGAAATTGATTTGCACTGAAGCAAATAAAAGACAGCAAATGCTCTTGAAATACATCAATAATTGAATAAGGGTTGAATTTTCATAAAAGACCACGCCCCCTGTTTTTTTTACAACTTCAGCAAATCCCTGCCTACATCACTGGACCGAGGATGGGAGCCTCCCAATCAAGAATTGCTTCCCCCGGCCCTGTTTCTCCCCACTGTCAGAGCACCGCCAAGTGATGGTTCTACTATTCTGTACAAAACACGTTAATGAGAACGGAAATACGCCATGTAATTTTATATAAGAGGCATTTTGCCCAAACATCGGCGCTACGGAATAAAAATTCGAATTCAAACTATCATGGTTTCTTTAACGTGAACTCCAACGTTTACCCTGGACCTCGATTTTTCCAACCCATCCTTTTCAGGTCCCGACAAAGGGAAAGCGCCACCGGAATCGAACTCGGTACCTCCTGGTTACGTGGCTTCTGTGTCGCCATTAAATAATGTAAGAATGTTTATTTTCCTGTGGAAAGATACTAAATAAAGTAAACCAATGTGAACTTACTTGAAGCAATGGTGAATTTGATTTCAGCTGCTAAAGTTACATCAAGATCTCTAGCTTGTATTTTTGTAGAACTTGAGATTTTATTAGGAACAGGATAAGTTGTTAAACTTTGTCCCTAAAAGTAAGTTTCAACATCTTATTACATAATCAAAGTTTTAAGATCATCTATAAATAGTAATTTAAAGGATTGGATAATCTGTTGATATTAATGTTAGCGCATTCATTTCATACACTCGAATATAATTTAAAGATTTAGCAAAACATTAAGATACCGGGGTGAAATGTAAACTTCAAATGACAATTTATTTTGCTGTCCCTATTTTTTGATATTTGATGCGAAGAAAAACCTGTAACAGGCAAATTAGCTTCTGCATAATGCCTGTTTCAGCTGTTTGACTTTACAAGTACATGCCCAATTCAGGATCACGTGTCTAAGTAGGTAAGGCGCTGGCTCGCTATCCCCGCATTGGCCAAGAAAGTTTATCTTGATCTTTCCGGCGTGGTTTCTCCCTGTCAGTGATGCAGAACGGAGGGCCTGACAAGGACAGTTGTCTAGTTGTTTGGATGGGACGAAAAACCAAGGTCCCGTGTACACATAGGCATGTACGTAGAAAATCCCTTGGAAGTTGGAATTCGATATAAAGGTAGGCCGTAGAGCCGCTGCCCAAGCACAAGTTCCTCATAGCACACTCATGTTTGGCATATGCCCGTCTTCCATTAGCCCAGGTTAGGTGCATAACAGTAGGACGTTAAACCCCATTTCATTTCATTTCGTATGCGTAATTCAAACTCTGACGGATTAAAGGGCAACACAGAAGAAAAATAATATTGACACTGCATACATGCATTTCACGTACTGGCCTACCTGTTTAATTTGACTGGCTAATGTTGTATATTTTGGCCAGGCACATATACCCATGTGTTGAAAACAACCCTGGTAAACGTAGGCCACACCCTGGTCGTTTCCATCAGTAATATACACTGTCATGGTTGTTTGGTTAGTTTTACTCTCATTCGGCCCACCATCCTAAAATAACAAAAATAAAGACCTCTGTTATTGTCAAATGAACATAAACATTTTCATATCACTGATTATGTGTGTACCTTTAGAACTATAGTGCGTATTAGCTATCTCTATCCGCATACACAAATCGGACTGTATTAATGAATTAATTTATTTCAAGCAAAGCTAATAGGAGTAAACAAAAAACGGCAAAGAATCGTTTTTTTATTTTACTTTATCGACATGTGCTGATATATTCTTTTTTATATAAAAACGACGAGTGGGAGATTCTTCATTTATCAAGCATTGTGGTTCAGGGGCAGTTGAACAGGAGTTCGGAACCGAAATGCATTTACCATTTTCAGGAGATGAAACCACCATGTCCACAATAGTACGTATCAAGGTAATTAACGTGAAGGTGTTTGTCAAGACAATTAATTATATTTACCGTGACTTTTATTCTTATAGTAAGATAGTTGTTGTTAACACCCAGTTGATCGTAGTCCAACGTTTTCTTCACTATTAAACTTCCTGTATACATATCTATGTCAAAATATTCAGAGCCATCCGTCTGAAATAAAACAAAACGAATTAATAAAGACAAAGATTACGCTAGAGAAATTTAAATTGTTAATCGTTTAAACGAAATTTGACATAACACTTAAATCGATAAATGGATTATCGATTTGTTATATAGTAAAATTTTATATAAATTTCTCGGATCCTGTCTATGGTTTAAATTAACAGGAAAATGTCGAATATTATTCGCCCAAAGAGTTTCAACGCCATTACTTCTTGACATAACTGACGAAAATCTCTCTGGGGAAAACTTCCAATTATGAATATTTGTTAATTTAATGATTACATTTCTCAATTAAATTGCTTTTAATAAAATGAAATGAAACCGTCTTCATGTATAGCCTTGTCGGTGCAGAAAAGTGTGAAGTTAAAAACTATAAATTTAATTGCACAAAACATCTTGCGCAACCAAGCTAGAATCTTCAGTGTTTATTTCTATTGAAACATAAATCATTCGAAGCCACCTTACCAGTGATCCAGGCATAGATATTATCTCATACGTCATATTTCCCAATAAATTAAAGTCTTTATCTATAGCTTGTACAGTAAATACACTCATTCCCACGGGTGTTAGCTGAAATAATATTTAAAACATTTTCATAGCAAACATACAATAATAAATTTGTCTATTGAAGGAGTAAACAGGAGCGTACATAACGATTTTATTAGGGGGGAGGGGCTGGTGTTTAGCCATAAATGCCACCGATTGATGTGGTGCACATGTCTCTAATACGAGCGACACTGACAGGAGTATAGGGGCCATGTGCAGTAGCGACTCTAGAAGCTGGAATAGCTATAGGGAAGGGGAGTGCGGTCCCAAATCTAGGACACCTCCTTCATTTATTAAGTCGCGGTCTCGCCGATACTTAATTTTGAGACCGACTGCATTGACTGCACTTATTTTGTGACTGATTATTTTTCTCCATTGGGAAAATTTTGTATTTAGACCGACATGAAACACAACATTTTTTCAAACAAGATAAGTTGGCAAGGTTATTTTACACTAAAGTTTTGCTTGAGGCGCGAGACATGTGTAGTGAACACTTAGCACTAATTTTGCGACTGACTATTTTTTTCTCTGGCGGAGTGTGTGTGTTGGGGGGAGGGGGGGTAGAACGTATTATTAGAATTTAGAAAACTTACTTCACTTAGAGTAATATTGTAAGGTGATTCTTTGAATTGAGGATAATTATCATTTATGTCTACGATCTGGATTCTGACGTCATAGAACCTCTTTAAAAAAGAAAAAAAAATGCATGTAATATGATCACAATTATATTTAAGTCCCATAACTTTATAAAATATTCGACAAGTGCAATAGATCATGTGCCCATATTAGTAAATATAAATTTATGTGGTTCTTAAATTCGGTGAGATATTGACCTTCTATGAAAAGACGACTACCTGTAATTGTCACAGTTTTATCAATAGGCGCTGGCTCGCTAGCCTGTTCCATCCCTGCATTGGCCGAGATAGTTCATCTAGATTTTCCGGCGTGGTTTCCCTTCGTCAGTGATGCAGGACTGGGCCTGACAAGGACAGCTGTCTAGTCCCACGGGACCTGACAAGGATGGGAGGAAAACAGTGGTACTATGTACACATTGGCGTGTATATGTAAAAGATCCCTTCACAGTTGGAATTCGATATAAGAGTAGGCCGAAGAGCCGCTACCCGGGCAAAATTCCCCTCGGAGCATACTGAGTGGCATATGCCTATCTTCATTAGCCCAGTTTAGAATCAGGACATTAAACCTCATTTCATTTCACATCATAATGAATAAGGTAAAGGCTCCTACCATTGCTGTAGTATTGGTGACTGGGGTACATTTCAGTGTGAATGTTAGAAAGTTTATGTCATCTTCAGGATCGTCTGTTGGACCCTAAAACAAATTTGACAAAGAAATAAATATACAATTGGATTTTAGAAGTTATGGTTATTGCGAATGGTCGTCAGTATATTAATAATAAAATACGTATAATATTACATCACAGAAGTCTAAATTCCCATCCGCGTGTATAAATACAGCATATCTACTAGACAATATTGAATTAAAAAAGGGATAAGTTATTATATATTGTATGTGTATGTATATACGGATAGAAATTAAGACTCCTGTGATTACATATTATGTGATCACAAAATTGTTATTATATTATAATACAAATCTCACACAATTCATACTAAATCGGCTTTGTTCCATCCAGTTCAACAATATTATGCCAAAGCATTTGTCCCCTTTGCAAATATTTAAAACAAAAAGTACCCTTTTGTAACACTTTTTATACAAAGTTCTGATAGAATTGGTATATTCCAAAAACAAGAATAATTTGCAACAATTTGACAATCAGTTGAGATGCCCCAATCTGATTAAAACACAGATCCTTTTTCGTTTCGTTTAGTTTCGTTATAGTTCAAAATTCCATTTAACTTGTCTTTGCTACACTATGATCTGTAAGAGTTGTTATATTACCGGATTTCTAGTTGAAGTGAGGGATAAGCCAATGAAACGGTATTTTATGGCGAGCTCTTGGCGTGTGATGCACGGAACTGTGGGTAAACCACTAGAGACACCAATATCGTATGACCCCTGACGCAACATTCGAGTACAACCCCTCACAACTCAATGTAGTGTAGGCCGTCGAAAATCTGTATTTTAATCAGTTTTCCGATGCCCCCTTGTATTTTCCGTGTTTTCTATCAGTAGAATAGTTCATGCAATATGTATTGTTATTACTTACATCTCTATCCAATGGATTTATTAAACGAACAATATTGTCACCACTTGCTAAAGTTTCAAACGTTACCAATGATCTCGGATCAATCAAGGGGAAATTCTCCATGACGTCGACAGTTATGCCATCGGGAGTTGTCTCCCCTATTTTACCACGAAATCTTAACGCACCTCTGTAGTTTTCACTATTTGGGTATTGTTCTAAATCTGTTTAAAGAATAAAAACAGTCACTAAATTATTGTTGAAAGAGAAGAAGAAATAAACAACTAAGCTCAACAGAAATAATAAATATGGGTGTATTTTTTAAGTCGAACCTGGGCATAGTTTAAACAATATTTTATTCAATAAACTGAAATAGACATAGCGATAATGTATAATCTGTATCATAGAGGAATTGCAAAAGTCTTCTTATAACAGTGTGTATTAGGTATAAGAGGACGGTCTTCTAATGTGACGTCAAATCAAGAGGCATCGATTATTGGCCCAATGGCGCCTTCGTTGTTTACATAAGATGCTGTCAGCGTGAAATATGGTGCGGTCAGAACGGTGCCCTTTACTCATTTTACACTGAATAGGAAATACTTTTTTTTATCTAGGTATACTTAATTATTTTTCTAATTCTTTAAAAAAGTTCCAGAATTTAATTTGCAGAAGGAAAAAAGTTAATATAATGGTGGCGCCGCTGTCCGGGCAAAATTTCCCTCGTTGCATTCATTAGCCCAGTAGGAGCAGAAAAGCAGGGCGTTAAAACCATTTCATTCATTTCTCTATCAATAATTGTAGCTAATATTCAGTGCGTATCGGTGAGAAAAATATCTAGAATGATAAATAAGAGTCGTTAGTTGTTTCTTTATTTAGTGGCGGTGTGCGGGCGGTTTTATTTCATTGAAGTTTTCCCTGAAATTTGACTTTACTAAAATGAATATTCTCGTAGACACCAATATACAGTAATGTCATATCCCCTTTCTCACGTGTCTTCTTATAGATAATATCCTGTTGTTCGTACAATTATATTTAGATACGGGATTACCTTCTTTTGTTGCCTCTAATAACCGGATATTCAATGTTGGTGTGGTCCCCAGAAATGGTCCATCATCCAGTGACTCACATGCTGTAATAAATGATAATGCATGAATTAATCATATATCCAGTTAATGCATATTACATATCACATGTTTAATCACGTCTGCAACAAGTTCTTGTCATGAACGACATAAAATCGAATGGCCGATATCAATATCTCGCCTGTAATGCTTTGAGAATGTTCCAAAGAATGTCCCTGTGCCAAGTATCATCCAGCTCCTTTGACAACCCACTGAATAACTAAGTCTATACAATGAGAGAGAGAGAGAGAGAGCTAGAGGGAGAGAGAGAGAGGGGTATAACGTCCACTCGACACAAACTTTGTCATTTCGGTTCAATTTTATTTCAATAATTCGCTTGCGCGTAGGGGTCTTTAGCAGTGGGGGAAACCCGGAGGACCCGGAGAAAATCACAAGAGGTTGGACAGGTGACCCTACTCATTGTCACGTACAACCGGAGATTCGAAATCACGCCAGTTAACTCAATGACAAGCTTTATAATACAGCGCGCACTTGCTAACATTCGGTCATCGACCACCCCCTCCCCCCATCAGTCTTAGAGGGATTTGCTATATACATGTATATTTGCTCATACTTACGATTTTGTGCATTAATTGCTATGAAGCCCAGAACAACTATAATTAATAAAACCTTCATTTTCGTTCTACACCAGTCTCTCTAATGGTTCGGGTTGTCTCTATAATGATATTAATATTATGTTTATAATAACCTGATTATGTTTTAAACAACCTTTTCACTGTCCGTAAACAGACGGGCATTACGGTTACAAACCAGTCATCGTTCTAAATAAGAGCTCTGGTCGAAAAGAAAACGTAGACGGAGGTGGTGTTAGATCCGTTAATACCGGTCGGACTAACTTCAAAACCACAAAACGCAAACTACAAAGATTTCAATATTTTTGTCTCTCTAAAATAATACAGTTGGTCTAAAAAGGTGAGACGTTAACTCCAATTTCATTTCATGTATTATTCATAATTATTTCCCTTATATTTTCCACCAGCGTCAAAACTGTGATAGTTTAATAAAGAAAAGTTAAATTGATCATATTTTCTATGCTCGAATTTTTCCGCACGTACCTAAACTACATATTTAGGCTGTTTTAAAAACAAAATGTGTAAGCAGACGTAATTGAATTGAAAATTTACTAATTTTCATAGACACGGGCTAATTTTCAAAGCGATTGTTTCATTATTGTCGACGGTACATTATATTCGACTAAATGTAAGCTATTAATAAAGACGTTCTTACCTTACATGTATAGTAGTAATTGTATTGAATGATAATATGACAATATTCAAATAATCTTTATAGCATCGGTCTTATAACGGATTTAGTTTGATGACCAGTCATTCAGTCTTCACGTGACTTTAAATTCTTCCAGGATATATATTATTATATTACGTATGGAACGTTCCTTAAGACATATTGTTCAATGCAGTATATGTATGTAGGACTGGTCAATCCATTCTACGGGGACTTATCCTTCAATATCCAGTAATTTAGAAGCCGGATATTAAATCACGTGTATTAATGTTTAAGCAGATCCTTTTACTAATTTCTAAGAATCTAACTATCCCTTACTAAACGATTGTAGCACTGTCGCTAAAAAATAATAATATGCGAAATCATCAACAGTAGAAGTGGACGTAAACCAGAATAGTAACGGTTGTAGTAAACCAAATTTGGCTTAACTTTCTATTTTTCTCCACCAGCTGAGCGAATGACGACAGGCATACCTCGATTTTCCACACCCTTCCGAACGAAAAGACGCTGTTCCTGTTCAGGTCCGCGAATGAAGCAGTACCCAAAATTATAGAGAGAAATGGGGTTTAACGTCAACTCGACACAGACTAGGTTAATTTGGGACTAACATAATATAACGTGGTTTAATTTTATTTTAATAATTCGTTTGCGCGTAGGGGTCTATAGCAGTGGGAGGAAACCACGAGGACCCGGAGAAAACCCACGAGGTTGGACAGGCGACCATACTCCTTGTCGCGTACAACCGGGGATTCGAAACCACGCCAGTTGATCAAAAACATGCTTTATGATATAGCGCGCACGTGCTAAACATTCGGCCATCCACCCCCGGGGAACCCCCATCCCCTCAAAAAAATTATAATCAAACTGAAACTATTACTAATGCATAATAAGATTAGATAAAGATACAAGCGAATTATTGAATTATAATTGAACCATGTGTTAATCCCAAAATGACGTAGATTGTGTCGAGTGGGCGTTAAATACCATTATTGTAATAAAAAAAGATATGTTCTTCATGTGACTGACAGCAAACTCCAGCAATAATGCTGTGTAGATTAAACAATATGTGAATGATATTATGTTCATTCATCAATTAGTTGTTTATAATTATATCGCTGTTACACAATTAAAAATCCTATTATCTCTAGTTACCGTTAAGCTGATAACAGATGTATATACCACACATATCCCTAACCAGGCCCGTAGCCAGCTTGCTTGGTGCGGAGGGGCAGTGACGTTTTTAGGGTGGGTGACGTTTTTAGGGTGGGGGGGGCACACCCGGCACAGTCTACAGTAGGTAGTTTGGAGTTATGGTTGGCCTGTCCCTAACCCGATATGTATTGATCAAGCTTCATTCGTTTTATTAAAAATAGAAAACAGGTTATAAACAATCAAAAATAGTTTGACCCTTTATTAACAATGCAGTCATTAGATATCATAGTATTATAGTTTATGGAAGCCTATAAATACTATTCAAAATTTCTACTTTTCGCCCCTTCAAAACACGAAAGTTGAAAAGTAGAAAGTCGAAAGTCGGAAGTCGCCAAGTCGAAAAGTAGAAAATAGGAAATAGGAAATTAAGAAATAACTCGTTTTTTCCTAATTTCCTATTTTCGACTTTCGCCTTCTTACTGACATCAATAAATACAAAAATATGACTAAGTCGAAAGTCGCCAAGACGGTATACAAGCCAAAATGCAAGTCGAAAATAAGAAAATTAGGGAAACAAATTCTTAATTTCATTTTTTCGCGTTGAATTTGGCTTGTACACCGTCTTGGCGACTCTCTACTTTTCGACTTGGCGACTTTCGACTTTTCGACTTTCGTGTTTTGAAGGGACGAAAAGTAGAAATTATGAATGGTAGTTATAGGCTTCCAAAATAGTTATTGGTCCCTCTCTGATCGAGTCTAAATCACAGTGATTCGCTTCCATGCAAATGTTAATTAAAAGATGTGTTGTTGCTGAATTCTAACACTTTTAGTAGTCGCAGGGATGATATGAACTTCTATAATTTAGGTTTGTTATTTGTATAATAATAAATAATTTGTATATTTATAATTATCTTAACCTGCCCCTGAAAGTGAAGCGCAATTGCTGTCAATTCTCTAGCTTGATTACCTCCCTTAGCCCAGAGAAGATCTTGATCGGGATCCAAATTGTGCTGCTCAAAGGGCGTCTCATTTTGTGTGGGTGGGTGTAATTGTATACTATCCTTACCTTTAGGTAAATAACATTATAAAGGTAAATATTCATGAATCAAGATAATTAAGATTTTGGATTTTTTTAATTGATAACATTTCGTTGTTGAATTTTGAGGGGAAATATATCAGCAAGTGGTTGGCATCCCCATGAGCACCAACGCACATGTGCACCTTTGCTTTCTGATCTGATCTCTATTCGTACGAAGCCGAGTATATACAGACGCTCGTAAAAACAAATAAACGGTCAGTCAGACTTTTTAATTTCACTTATCGATATATCGATGACGTTTTATCCCTTAATAATCCTAAATTTAGTGATTATGTAGAATTCATATATTCTGATGAGCTCGAAATTAAAAAAAAACACCATTGACAGTGACAATTACGCTTCCTATTTGGATCTGCGTCTCGATTTTGACAATTGCCATAAAATGAGTGTTAAATTGTACGTTAAACGTGATGACTTTGACTTTCCGATTGTTAACTTTCCATTTATATATATGAGTAGTAAAATTCCAATATCACCAGCTTATGGAGTGTTTGTGTCTCAGCTAATCGGTACGCGAGGGCTTGTTCCTTTTATTCTGATTTTTTAAGTAGATCGCGATATTTGTCAACTAAGCTTCAACTACAATGACACTTGCGCACTAAACTTATTAAAACCTTTAAAAAGTTTTATGGTCGTCATATTGATTTGATTGGGAAATATAACGTGTTTCTCTCAGCTATTATTCTAGATATATTTAAATGACACGTATAATATTATGCGGCTCTCACACTCTGCCGTGTAGGCCTACCGTGTGCCACCGTGCGCGAAATTGTCTGCGGACGGTGGAGAACGGCGAGGGCACGCGGTGGTTCGTTATCAAAGCGGGCACCACGTTAATAGGGCATTGCCGCTTATTTACACCCAGTGGGACCCGGCGAAAGTTTTGGGCATGTTCAAAACTTTGGCCGGCTGGCACCGGCCACAAGTAAGCGGCAAGAGGATGGTGTTGAGCGGTATGAGGACCGTTTGAATACGTTATGAGGACGGTATGAATACGTTATGAAAACGGCCACACTGTATGAACACGTTCACAACACGCTCATAAACCATTAAGGCGCTCTCACACTCTGCCGTGTAGGTCTACCGTCCACCTGCCGGGCTATTAACAAAGAAACCGAGTCCAGAACCTTGGGTTTCGAGCGGACTTGTCCCCGGCCGCAAAACAAAATAATCTTTTCACCGTTTCGTTGTAATCTTCTGACCGGGCGCATACCGGGTGTTGAACGTGCCTCTACCGTCTTCACCGCCCAGATTGACTTTTGTTGAAAGTTTTGTCCGTTTCCTTTCCGCGCCCATACCGGGATTTGAACGTTTGCACCAGGTTTGTAGCAGCCACCTACCAGTCACTTAGCGTTCCCTCACCGCTCGGAGCGTCCTGTGAGCGGTGGCACGGTATCAGCACGTTCATGACACGTTCACAACCCGTTTACAACCCGTTGCAGACGGTAGACTTTTTTGCCCGCTTATGAACCCTCTGTAACGGTTTATGAGCGTGTTGTGAACGTGTTCATAAAGTGTGACCGTTTTCATAACGTATTCATACCGTCCTCATACCGTCCTCATACCGTTCAACGCCGTCCTCTTGCCGCTTACTTGTGGCCGGTGCTAGCCGGCCAAAGTTTTGAACATGCCCAAAACTTTCGCCGGGTCCCACCGGGTATTAATAAGCGCCAACGCCCTATTAACGTGTTGCCCGCTTTGATAACGAACCACCGCGTGCCCTCGCCGTTCTCCACCGTCCGCAGACAATTTCGCGCACGGTGGTACACGGTAGGCCTACACGGCAGAGTGTGAGAGCCGCATTACAGAACGGTGATGAACGGGCAAAAAAAATCCACCGTCTGCAACGGGTTGTAAAAGGGGTTGTGAACGTGTAATGAACGGGGATTCGCTCACAGGACGCCCCGAGCGGTAATAAGGCCCTGTCCCACTGCATTTACGGATGCAAAGAGGATGTAAAACGGGGGAAAAAACGTGCCCTCCGTTTAAAAACGCCCTGCATCCGTTGTGTACTCATCGCATACGTGTTTCATACGCCCTATCCATCGAGCATCCGTTCACTTAGATTTCATCCGCGAAAAAAGTTTTGAGCTGCACAAAACTTTTATAACGGATGAGCTTTCTGCCGTGTACGATGTAAATGCGCGACATAAACGAGCACCAAACGTTCAATGTCCGTTATCATCCGTTAAACGCCCAAGGTATCCTCGCAACTCATATCCGCTCCAGCTGAAAACGGAAAGATTGAGGAAAGATAAGGTACACGGAACTTCTATACATCGTTAGTAGCACGGAAATAGAAAGGACGTAAGCGTATGCATCTCGTATATATAAAGTTTTCAAAACGGACAAAGCGTCTGTATCTGGTATATTGAAGAATGTCTGGAGTTTGCCTAGAGTATGAAGAAGGGCACCTGCGGACAGCAGATATTTTATATAAAAAGGGGAAGAAAATCATCAGTATGAGTCGACTAGCTGTGGTGTACATACCTGCTGCTCTAGGTCTTCAATATCATCGATTGTTCTTCACCATGGTTATCAAAGAGTTCATATGATATCTGCACTCATTCAACAGCAGAACCACAACCTGTTTAGACTGTACACAGTTTTGGAGAAGAAGGAGCGTCCAAGAGCTGCGTGGGTCCGAGGATGGGTCATGAGAAGAATGGAGTTTGGACTGTATGACTAGTTGATGGTGGAGCTGAGGAATGGAGACCCTCGTGCATTCCACATCATCATGAGGATGCCACCAGCCATGTTTGACGAACTTGTCTGAGACCTAGAATGACCAAACCTAGCATCAACTTCCAACCCAACCTGAACCCTGAACTGAAGGTGGCACTGACCCTGCGGCACCTGGCCTCTGGAAGCACATACAAAAAATGCAGCATACATGGAGGGATTTCAGGGGCTTCATTATCAGGGCATTGAGGGGCTTGAACATCAGGGCCTTTAGCAAGGGGTGTGGTGCTGGTTATAGCCTTCTTGGACTTGCCAGGACTTGAAGATGTAGGCACGGGTTTATTTTTTCTTGCCAGACTGACGGACCATGGTATAGATACAAGATTTTTACACTTTATGCTGCCAGCACGCGTATGGCATCCCTTTATATCTGCTTAAAGAAACGCAATTCATACACCCCGCATGCGCAGTTAACGGTTTACATCCGATATACATCCGCCCTGGACCCCCTTTGTTTCCGTAAGAAATACGTGATGCATCCGCTTCGCCCGCTATGCTTCCGCTCTTTCCACTATGCGTCCGCTTTGAAAACGTTATATACGAGTTGCATACGCTTACGTCCTTTCTACTAACGATGTATAGACGTTCCATGTACCTTATCTTTCCTACCACTTCCCGTTTTCAGCTGTAGCGGATGTTAGTTGCGAGGATGTCCAGAGGATGCAGAGAGGATACAGTGGACGTTTAGCGGATGATAACGGACATTGAACGTTTGTTGCTAGTATATCTCGCGCATTTACATCGTACACGGCAGAAAGTTCATCCGTTATAAAAGTTTTGTGCAGCTCAAAACTTTTTCCGCTGATGAAATCAAAGTGAACGGATGCTCGATGGATAGGGCGTATGAAACACGTATGCAATGAGTACACAACGGATGCATGACGTTTTCAAATAGAGGTCACGTTTTGTTTCCCGTTTTACATCCTCTTTGCATCCGTAAGTGCAGTAAGACCGATCCTACAGTATGAGTCAAGCAGCGGTGTGTACAGACCTCCTGTTCTAGGTCGTCAACATCATCAATTGTTCTCCACCATTCGCAGTGAACGGTTTGCATCCGATATACATTCGCACGGGATCCCCTTTGTTTTCGTGAGGAGTACGTGGTGCATCTGCTTCACACGTTATGCTTCCGCTTCGAAACTATCCCCGAAAACCTATTCGGAGCTATTATCCACTTCCATCCGCTTTCATCCGCTAGGCTTCCGATGAACATCCATTTAACATCCCCGCTACATACTTCCCACATTCGTTCTTTTCCGTTCTGTTTCCGCAAATTTTCGTCAATTTTGTCCAATTCTGGATCGGATGAGAACGGATGGAGCCATCCCCTAAAGTTTGCTTGTCCGCTGTCTCCTTTTTGCATACGGTTTGTGTTCATCGGCCACTGGGACAGGGCCTTTAGGGACGCTAAGTGACTGGTAGGTGGCTGCTACAAACCCGGTGCACACGTTCGAGACCCGGTATGGGCTCGGTATGGAAACGTCCAAAATTTTCAACAAAAGTCAATCTGGGCGTTGAAGACGGTAGAAGCACGTTTAACACCCGGTATGCGCCCGGCGAGAACGGTCAGAAGATGGCAACGAAACGGTGAAAAGATAAAAAAAATTTAGTGGCCGGGGACAAGTTCGCTCAAAACCCAACGTTCTGCCAACGTTCTGGACTCTATTTCTTTTAATAGCCCGGCAGGTGGACGGTAGGCCTACACGGCAGAGTGTGAGAGCGCCATTACTATCTCCCTGATAATGTCTACTACATCGTTAGCACAGTTCATCTCGTCCATTTTGCATACCGATAGTTCATTGGCCAATTACGCTATTTTACCGACATTTCACCTAATAGTTTGGATGCAGCAATGGCGGGTGTGGCGCCAGGCAGGGTAAGCTTACTCTTCCGGACGAGGAGAAGTTCATTTTGCTGATAACACTATTTTGCTTGAATACACTATTTTGCCTATACCGTTTTTCAGGACTTCAAATTCTGTCTTATGGTCTGGCTTGTTCGTACTTGGTTTTTATTTATATTTACGGTGTCCTTGAACTTTCTGCAGCTGTTTTACCTACGACGTATGTCGCGTTCGTGTTGATGTTGATGGTCAGTTTACGTTGATAACCTACTCTGAGTACTCACTACTAAATTCCTCCCGATTGGGGACTCCGGCATACGCCAACATTCAAAAACATTCTCGCTCCAAAGGGAACACACCAACCCCGCCCATTTTTGTCCCGAGACCTTCAGACAACTGATCCTAAGGGGTCCCATTTACAGCTGGTTAGGCTTGAATACTGTGTCTTCTTATAATCTTAGTTACTGATCTTAGTTTCTTACCCAAATCTCTATAGCCTAGAATTAGAATACTCCCAAGCGACACTTGCATGAATAAAGCAAGGGTTTATTTTACGTACACGCAAACCATTCACGAGGGATCTGGGTTTTTTTTGTCCCATCCGAACGGCAATACACGCACAGTTCTTTTCCGCCCTGCACCACTGACAATGTGAAACCAAACTGGAAAATTCCAAGGAACTTTCTCGACCAACGCCGGGAGCGAATGACGATACCTTGATAATACTATCGCATAATGGGTGTTCAACTAAAGCCGGTTGTTCAACGTTCCGTTTACTTATAATGGCTCATTAATATGGAGTTCCTTAAATGAGCCAAAGCGCTAACATTTGGGACCTAGAAATCCACAAAAGTGGGTCGCAACGCATATAATACTGTAATATGAATGTATATAAAACGATTTACATTCAATGCATCGAGGGTTCAATCCAAGCTCTGGGCAAGAACTTTATCGTTGTAAGTGAGAGGGATATTCGATCTCCCGTCCGATCAGGCAGGTTTCCCCCGAGTTCTTCGGTTTCTTCCTGCAGTAATGATCGAAATCATTCGCACGATCTGTACCAAGGGCCAAATCGAAAACAAGCCTCAGGCCTAATTTGCTACCCTTGTAAAATGACGAGATTATTATAATAGTTTGCGTTTTAACTCTAATTTCTAATCAGTTATGATCGGCGAACTAAGCCAGCAACCTCAATTAAGTGCAGATCTATAGCGTCTAGTTATTCCAGTCTACATAATTCCGTTTGATTTAATGCAATGTGTCTAGCCTCGCCCCCCCCCCCCGAGTCTCTCAATACAACTGGGGCTGAAGCGCATTATGGTACACGATTCGTGTACCAATGTTGAAAAATTTATTTTATCTGAAATATTGGATATAAGAAGCTCATCTTTTCCCGGTAAGTTTACATCATCAATGTTGATTTAAATTGACCAATAATTCGTATTTTCGAGGTCGAAGATTTTGGGAGATTTTGAGTTACGGACTTAGTCATTTAAGTTTAACGGGAAAATATTTATACCTGGAAGCCCCGTTAACGTTAAATTGCTGTTATTTTTAACGAAGTTGGTGAGCTCCTTTATCGGTTTGTCTATAGGATGAAATTCTAAGGTATTCTACAGAATTTGGGGGAACAGGTGGAAATAACTGCCAAGATATTCTACAGTTTCTATAGTACAAATCCTATAGTTTTGCCTACAGATTTATGCAAAAATGTCTATAGGTAAGTATTAAAGTATTCTATTGATGTGTTATGTGTTAACTTTGGGTATTCTGCAGTTATCTATTTGTCTTTAATCAGAGTTTGTGAACAGACTGCACATTTGTCCCACTTTCCTCGTTTTCTTGTTAATTCTAACTTGTTAGGCATGTAAATTTTAAAATTAAGCCTATATGCAAACAGTCTTCTCGTGGATTACACTTTAATCAGTAGTCCGTTAACTAACCGATAATGAAAATAACTCTCCAACAATAGACAGTTACCAAACGACACTATAGTTGAACAACCGGGCCCTTTCATGTCATCGTGGTTAAAGGGAAATAACTGCGTAACGATTAAACCGGGTCCCACCCTGAAATACGTATTTTATAAGTATAAAGAGGTCATGTCCTAATGTGTTTAAATACAATAATATATTTTTGTTAGAATGAAATGTGTAAGTAAAACTACAACATAAATGCACTGGGACTAATTGTACCAAATAGGTACATTAATGCTTTCAAAGAATAATGCTCTATCAATTATATCGATTTATTAAAAGGCTTTAATATTATAGTATCAGTCATATAATGATTGATTACATATCGATCTCTAATTGTTAATAGAGAAAATAACATGAACTAATGGTCCAGTACATAATAAGTTACACACTGATCTAAATCTCGGCGCTGGACTATCGCCCACACTATGTAAATGATACAGTATATGTAATCTGCGAGTATAGATGAAAAGAAAGGTGTTATTGGGTTTTTAAAAATGAGCTATAACCATGGAAACGTAATTGTGTGTGCACAACACAGCTAACTGCTGCAATAAATGCAATATTTGTGAGTCTGGATTCTGTCTGGATATAAGGGTAAGCAATAGATAAAAGCGTTGACGTTTTGATACTGGTATCCGCACTGTTACCATTTCGTCTAATTTTCGAGGGCGACTTTCACCAAATACAAAAGGTGCCCAGACATATAAAAAAAGGATTTATTTTATATGAGTATTATAGATTAAGAAAATTGAAGTGCGGTTAATATATTATGCCATTGTTTGTAGATTTGATATAAGCCTATTAAATAATCTGGTTGATTTTTTGTTGACCAAGTTTCCAAACAAGTTGTGTGAAGAACAATGCCTATAATGATCACATTGTAATGTATTCCGATTGTAATTATTCTGATTATCAGAATCCAAATACGAAGACATCGATCTAAACACTTGATTTGAATAGTAGTATATTTATGACACCCCATGGGAATCTTTATCTTACGTCCCATGAGGTATATTCAAACTTGTGTCGACTAAACTAAACCAAGCACGGATTTGGCTGTGATCACCGGGATTATGGACATTTCGACACCAATAGAAAAGTAAACACTTTTGCTTGCTGCCAATGTTTGTTACACGAATAAAATTATTGTTCAAATTGAAATAAAACACAGGGTAATTTGTTTATTTACAAATCAGACTAAATGCTTTCATTTGTTCTATACTGTTCGAATATTATCTCCAAATCAAATTATAAAAATATAGACTGTTACTAATATGGAATATAATATAGCAGAATTATTATTACTTTAATTATCCAAGACATATAAAGATGGCTATATGAAATCAACAGAAACCAATACACGTATAAACTTTGAATTGTATTGAACATAACGCATAATTACAGCGATATGATAGGAATAGAAACTGATGTAAACTTAAAATGCCCACTATTTTTGTTACATCTTTTTTGTAAATCATTTTAGTTAAGCCTGTACCACAACAGGCCCGGGACTGTACAGCGCAGTGGACTCTTGCGGCTGGCCCCAGGACCCATTCACTTGATTTTATAATTGTTTATTTTTTGCAATGTCTATTTTCTGTCTTGTCCGTAGGTTTATCTTGTATATTTTTGTTTTGCCTGTAGTGCGGTCCCCCTGCACTTACTATTAGTTAGAAATGGCCAATTTTAATATTTGTTTGGGATAAACGTATCTGTTAGTAAGGGTGTGTAAACTGCTATTATATTTAAATTTCATTCTGTCATTAAGTTTCCAGTTACTTTAATTTAACAGGGGTCCTCTCATCAAGAAGAAATCAATCTGGTAGTTTATAAAAAAAAAATCATTAAATTACAATGGTGATGTTTCGCTTCAGTGTTTATCAATAGAATATTTTTACTATAATAAAAAGAGACTATCCATCTTTTCACAATGCAAGAGCTTATCTCTTTTAAATATCTACAGCAAACATGCACTCTGTCAATAGATAAAATCAGTACTCACTTTCAATTAAATATATTTTTAAACAAACAATTGTGTTTTTGCATCAGTTTAGAATAATATCAGGAATAAAATGTTATAAGCATTGAAATTTAAAGCTGCTAATACAAAAATGAAATTTAACACACAGCAAAAGGGAAATATTATATCCATATTTATCCAGTAGGACGTCGGTGTATTTAGATATACTATAGATTCTTACATTCTTTCTGCTATACAAAAATGTAGACACCTAAAAAAAGCTGTGATTTTTTATAGTAGGCCCTGCTAACCTATATCCAAAGTAAAGCTTTGGAATATGAATTGTGAACGTCATAATGGGAGAAGTACATTATATTATGCACTAACATTGAACATAATGAAACACCCTGAAGCATTAACACCCCATTTCACTCAATATGAATTTTATTACACTAACTCTGGTTATTTAAAGTAAGTTTATTCAAATACAATAAGTATTGTACTCCAAGCAAGCATTTCCCTGTTTAATATGCGTTAATATATATAACGCATATATTAAAACTGATGAATGCCTTGGGCCGATTTCTGCACTAAACTGTAGGGGTGTAGTATTCATAGTATTCAACATAAATACTTACCCATAATAATTAAATCTTATGTTTATAATACCCAATACAAGCCGGCTTTATTTTAAAGAAGCTTATTATATTGTTGTGTTTTGCTTATTTCTTAGCTTTTCATATCTATGAAGATGTGAAAGGTTTAGGGTATAATAATAATAATAATAAGAGGGAGAGCCGACTTAACAAAGGCACAGCAAGGCGTGACCGCATATACACGGCTCAATGGAATAAAATGAAGCAGATCAAGTTTGAAGGAGAGCATAAATAGGTGGCCCATAGCCTACCTGTACAGTAGCAGCCAACACCCGTAATCAGCCAGGTATAACGATACAAGTTTGTGGGGTGTTTTCCAGTACATTTAATATTGTTATAAAGAAAAGACTGTGTTAGTTAATGCAGTAAACAGACAACAAGGACATCATCTTGTTATTTTCGTGTTTTCCTACACCTGTGTTAACACTATCAGTTTATTAAATAATACATCATAACGTGTTTTCACCTGGAGGGTGTATATATATATTACTTATAGGATATGATACGGTGATTGTTTTATATACACTGAGATGGGAATTCTTATTTATATACTTTATGGCATCTTTGCGGAGTTGTCATTAACAGCACGTGCAATACAGGTAAGTAATATTTTAATTTATAATATACTATGATATAGATTTTCATATATAAATAAACATATGTTTATGATAAAACAAGAATACTAGTAAGCATGGCGATGAGGTGTTAATTATGAATGGACGAACATCCACGTGACTATCATATTACAAAATATGAACATACAATGAAACACATGAGTGTAACTGCAAGTCAAAGGAGATACCGGAAGATACATTTTGACACGGCAGCACTTTTTGTATCATATCTTGCACAAATGCATTGTTATATTCAAATTTTTTCTGAAAATGGTTACTGTAAATTTATTGATTTTGTATATTCAAAATTCAATGACAAACATAAAATGTAATACTAGTATATTAAATCAGATGTGTTATCTCTGATGGTGATAGTGAAATCTCTTCACGTTAAAATGTCTTCACCTCAGAGGACGCGGAAGTTGGCCACCTCACAGCCTGAAATTTGGTTTTCAGCTTACATATCTATTCGTATATATCTACATTGGTTGAATCTGCTAACGTAAAGATTTTATTGTGCAATTCGTTGACATAAAGTCTGCACTGAAACAAAACTCTTGTTACTGAATAATTGCATTTTGGCTGTCGGCAGGGGAAGCCAAATCGTAAACAACATTCTAATAAAATATAGGCTCATTCAACTTTTATTTACCTTAGCATGACTATTGTGGTAACAAAACTGACAAACCGTTAGGTCTAGTTGATATTATACAGTTACCTATATTAAAACGAATTGTATCATACATTGTAATTCACACATTCATGTCTTGACTGAATTATTTTGCGGCTATTATGCGAGAACAGGTAGAAGTATATTATTACAGCCACGGACAATGGTTTCTATCTATATATCTATTTGATCACGATCCAAAGTAAGCTAATACTCAATTCATTGCTTCTGTTTCACAGCTTAAGATCTTTATTTATAAAAATCATTTCACTTATGAGTTAAGATATAAGTTTATCTGAATGTTATCTTGATCTAAATTTTAAAAAAACATATTTAGGGCCGGCGGAGTAGGGGGTATGGGGGTACTCTTTTCTCCAGGTTATTTCGGTCCCTGGACACTCGCAGATAAGGACCTATATGGACCCCCCCCCCCAATCAAGAATTGCTTCTCCCGGTCCTGAAATTGTATGTATTTGTATATTTAAGAAGAATGCATACACACAAACCCCTCCACAGGCAACAGTATATATACATATAATGTAATAATAATGTAACATAAAATAGCTGATTCAACATGACACAAAAAAATATTAAAGTTTCAAAATGTCGCTAACGGATTGTTTAATGGTTTACGAGAACTGTTGTGGCAGTTGTTAGGAAATGTTAAAATATATCAATTATATAGTTGGTGGTGGTTTAAAGCGATGTGATGTTCATTTTAGGTTTGCTCTATGTTCCATTAGGGTTCAATTTCAGAATTGCATTTTACAAGATCGAGTTGTCTTTCTACATTTTTATGGCTAGGAAAATTGTCTAGCTCTAAATGGGATGACAATAGATGTTTGCGATGCTATGGGCTGCATGTTATATTTCCCCTGGGTGTTGTTAATTGTAATAAGAGTAGGCCTTGGTGCTAAATTGTCCTCATATCATACTGTATGGTGTAAAATATCAATCCATTATCCCATGGTTGGTGCATAACAGTAAGGCGTTCAGCCCCGTTGGTTTTACTTTATGGACAAACGGGAAAGTGGAATTTTAGCACCTATTGAACAATTCAAAGGACTATTATCGTGAATGTGAAATATTATGACGTTGTGAGAGGGTGTTTCTGGTTTTTATTTTAAAATCCCATGATTTATAATATAGTGTATACAACAAGGTGTGTTATATATTCTATTATACAAATTTACCTTTTACATATGGTTTGATCTATTTAGTTCTAAACATTAATTTTCTCATGTTTAGTAATCGGGGGTGTGGTGGCGTTTGGTCATGGTTAATATCGCCCGAGTTAAAACCGTTTGAACAGTTTTTATCTATATATTTATTTCATTTATAAGCTTGGTAGAGTTTCAAAGAGTAGAAATTGTGCAATAGAATATGGTTATATCGGGTGACAACACTGTAAAAAGGAGAGGGAGGGAGAAATGGGGTTTAAAGTCCACTCAATACAAACTAAATAATTACGGAACTAACATATAGTTCAATAATTCGCCTGTGATTAGGGGTCTTTAGCAGTGGGTGGAAACTGGAGGACCCAGATAACACCCACAAGATTTTACAGGCGACCCTACTTCTTGTCACGTACAACCGGAGAATCGAAACCACGCCAGTTGACTCAATGACAAAACTGATGATACAAATGGAACGCGCTAACCATTGGCCACGCCCCACCCCACCCACTGTAACACAAAGTCGTCAGAGTTTAAAACCATTTGAACCGTTTTTGTGTAGATTGAATTGAATTATAATTTTCATTGCTTCTTAAAGAATGCATTAAATTGTTAGGAAGAACACGGTAAAAGGCGTATACCTAATCAAAAACGTCATAATGTATTATCATAATATGAACATGCACATATATTTAAATTTTGGCATACACCCATCTTCTCTATAATTTGTCATTATTTTTTAAAGTTATGCATCATTTATGATTTATGTTGCGAATTTAAAGGAGAGTCAATACAATGAACACTCAAGTGGTAACGTTATGAAACCACCGCTATGTGAATGTTGGGCATCTTTTATGAGTTGTATGAAATTGTGATTTTCATTATAGTCACACATATTTATTAAGGGTTTTATTAACAACTAGAAAGAACGAATAAATGTATTGAGTATATAGGTGTGAACGTTTGCTGCGTTTTCTTTCAGTCTGATATAATAATTGAGCAACCTTTCTATACCAGATCCCAAGATAAAATCAATTACATATATATAAGTGTTGATGTCTCTATTAAGAGGAGATTCGGTCATCTGATAAAATTGTCTACTATGATCCAACTGTTAACTCAACCTTGATAATATAAAACCGTATAATTATCATAAATCCGTATTATTTTCTTTCTGAAATGATTCCTAATCTGAAAATTGATCAAGCAAACTACAATCTGATTAATATACGGATCTATATTTCATTTCGTTTTTTCATACTTTCAATGGCCTACACTAGTACATGAAGATCTGACAAGTTATAACGGGGGTCACGTCAGGGGTCAAACGAGCGGTTTTTGACCCTATGGCGTCAGACATTAATTAATTAATCAGCGTTGACGTTTCTACTGGTTTACCCATAGTTCCATGCATCAAAAATCCAAGAACTCGCCGTAACAGACCGTTGCATTGGCTTATCCCTCACATCGAGATGGTGTAGTAAAGACAAGTTAAATAGGATTCTGAACTATATAAGAACGAAACGAAACAGGATCTGTGTTTTCATCAGATTGGCAAAATTACGATACTATATTTACTTTAAAGAGAACATTATTATCTAAAGACTTTCTTTATGTTTTTACTTTATTTGCTTTTTGTGAGCAATTTATCATTTTTTAGGAGTAAAACAATGACATTAACATGCCAAGATTTGTCTTAAGTATAGCCACCGGCAAGACTTTGAACGATGTGTCAATATGGACATATGTAACGTATATTTCGTATACATTATATGGTTTGTGACTAGTATTCATCAAGAATTATGCACGAAATTAGAGAATTTATATAGATATCTTACGATGGCCCCCTGTTATTTAATTGGAAATAATCAGAATATTCTTGGAGAAATGAATACTAACTTACGTCGTTATAAATATGCATAACCGAAAGGTTTCTGTAATTACGCACTGAAGTAGTCAGCATGCGAGTTTGCGTGAACGATTTCGTATGCTGTGTTCTAGTGATCTCTTCAGAATGTAAACTAATAAAAATAATATGTATAAGTTAAATACTAATCAATTAGCTTTGATTGTTCATTGATTGCTGATTTATAACACAATTAAATCAATAGTTCAAAATATTCGCATTAAATCCACGTGTTATTGCTTGAGAAGGACTATTGTATTGACATATTTTAAATATTAAGAGAAATCAAATACTTTTAGTTTTAAGAATTATCAGAGCATGAACAAACAAATCCCCCCCGTCTTCCACTCTCTGTATTATAAATAGCCAAGCATGAAGGCTTAAAATACTGTTTAAATATTGTCCACGGTATGCTGAACTCTTGGTATTCAAAACCAATTTGTCCACATGAAAAGACTGGACATTTTTATAGTTCGAATAGGGGGCTTAATTTTGGTTTATTATTAACAAAATAGCCCAAGGTGAATTTATTTAAAGAATGAATGACAATTCATGAGTTGATATTGTGCATTTACTAACAGCGCCATCGCGTACAAATGAATGTTGTCAGAATAACAAATTATTCACAATCATTTTATTTATCAAGCCAGAAGTACAAGCCGTTTAATGACTGGTAGATTAATGACAGTGTTTGTTGTTTTGTGTTTTTTTAAATACAAGTCTAGTTAATCATCTAAAGCATTATCTAAACAAAAAACGCTTTTATCCAAATCGAACAATCTCTAAGTCGTGCATGCTTCGGGAATAATAACACCAAAAATCTCCCTCTTTTATGGCAGACTATCGCCATTGAAGGGGCGATCACTGTCGAGATTGGTCGCAATTTTTTGGTTACGTCTTTTAAGTAAATCATTTAAGTGAAGCCTGTACCAGGCCCGGGACTGTACAGCACAGTTGACGCTTACGGCTGGCCCCCGGATCCATTCACTTTATTTGATAATTGTTTATTTTTGCAATGTCTAGTTTCTGTCTTGTCCGCAGGTTTATCTTGTAGATTTTTGTTTTGCGTGTGGTGTGGTCCTCCTGCACTTACTAATAGAGAATATTGCAAGTGTTGGGGATCGAGAATGCGGATACACTTTATTAAATTTACTGGGATCTATGAGCCATGGAGGAGTCTCGATTGTAACCATTGAAATTCATTATATATTTTGTAATTTACGTTGGTAAACAGACGTTATAGCTGTTCGCTGCATACTTATAAATATACATATGTACAACTTTTCTTTGTGCGTATAATATTCACTGTTTACAATTCGTGTCTATTTTCTATACGCTTTAGGCCTATTTCGTGATAAATGTATGAATGAATACGAAATAGTTAAACTTATAATTTAAGCCGTTGTATATCATGATAAAATATTTAAAATATTAGAGAAGTAATGTAGAGAATCATACAATACGGCCTTGGAATAATATGGTATAGTATGGCCTGGCACTATAATAATGGCAATAATATATGACCTGGCGGTATCATATCATAAGTACCTGGGACTATATAATATCAATTTAATATCATCAGTGTGGTCTAGGAGTATAATAGCATACAATATGGTCTCAGAGTATAATATCATACAATATGACCAGCGGGTATAATATCATTCAGCATGGCCTGTGAGTATATCATACAATATGACCAGCGAGTATAATATCAAACAGAATGGCATTTGAGTATAATACCATATGACATGGGAGTATAATATCATACCACATGGCCTGTGAGTATATTAATATACAACATGGCATGTTAGTATAATATCATACAATATGGCCTGTTAGTTTAATATCATACAATATGGCCTGTTAATATCATACAATATGGCCTTGGAGTATAATATCATACAATAATATAATAGCATAAAATAGCGCCTGCCAGTAATATAGTACACAATTTAGCCTGGAAGTACTGCATAATACAATTTCACATAGAAAAGTAAACAGTTCTATAAAATAAGGCCTGGGTTTGTATTTGCAGTACACATTCTTACATTCGGACCGAAAGTGTAATAGTACACACTACAACCCACATAGGAATGGGGAAAAAATCATATCGGTTAGTTAAGACGTAACATTTTTGGGAGTAAAAAATAGTGTCAAAATTTGGTTAATTAAAAAAACAAAACAATATCCATATATTTTAGTACCGTGTGGTGAATATATTGTTTGATATAATATGTACTATTATATATATTTCATGTAAAATAAAACGCCCAACATCGCTTTATTTAAAAGACTGACAAATTAAAGGCGTCACTCACTGTATATTAAAAAGTTCGTAAAGAGAAAGATTACTACACACAGTTCAATTGACAACCCAATTTATGGATATATGTACTCTTTTTTGTCCAACGATCATGGTGCTCTTCTTGACAGAAAAAAATCCAACTAACAGTAAGAGAATAGGCTAGTTTCATTTGGCCCAACAAAACAGAGGGTTATTCTTTCTTATTGAATATAACCTACAGAGGTTAATATGCTATTCGTGATACAACCAATTTAAGTATTTGTGAAATATTAAAATCATGAGCAAAGTATATTTTTAGGAAATATATCATAAAAAGATCAACCAACTTTTCTCTGAAAACACCATCGTTGATTTGAATTAGGGAATACTATTTTAAGGGCCCTATATTCAATACAGGAAAAAATTTATGGTTCATAGTAGGGCTGTGCACGGTTGAAATATTTTTAAGGTGGTCATTGTGTGTCCGTGTAGGTTAGAAATATGAAATTAAATTGTTTATATTTTATTTTATATACAATGTGTATAATTCTCGATGTTCTAAAAGATATTTTCAGATATTTCATTTATTAATTTGTATTAAAACCCTTCATTCGACTATCAATAAACTGTTTTTGACAATGAGAGGGGACCTGGCCGTTTCTGTATAGATACACCCCATCTGCACTTGCTTTAATAGTCGTCACCAAGATTCTTTCATATTATACATATTCATGTAGTATATATTCACGTACGAGAGTGGCTACTTAATTATAGTGACTGATACTGTCACAATTGAAACTATTTGAATATAAATAAAAATATAAAGATATGACATTTTCTCGAGACGCGGATTAAACATTAGACATGGAATGATATTGACACAAGGGCTGACTGGCAGGTTCCATGTCTATATGTGCGAAATACCTGGCAACGTCGATGATTTCCATTTTTCTACATAGTCACTTCGAGGTGTAGCCTGAACACTTTTTCCAACCATTTTGCAAGGCCTTGATACCACACTCCAAAAAAGTCGTTTACAGCTGAAATGACGTCACCATTACTTGGAAAATGACAAACGACTAGTTCTTTTTTCATTTTGGAAACGGGAGCTTTAAAATTAGTATTAGGATTTTAGTGATCAGTCAATGAAATGCTTGCTTTCTAAAAATATTTTAGTTTAAATTTGTGTGAATTAGGTCCCGGGTCTCATCCATAGTTACAAATCTCGACAAAACATTATCAGGATCTGCTGCAAAACGGAACAGGACGTCAGGACTCAGGAATCTTACACGTTTCTGATCCACAGTCAGGAGCTTTGGCGCCCATCTTGTAGACACTTTTGCCATTCCGAACTCGTTGGCGATAATGTGCTCAACCCTCTCATGATACAACACTGGCAATATGTCGAGTGGTCAATCGTGGATCAGCAATCACCATGGCATGCATCCGGGTAATGGTAATGATTTCTTAAATGGTTGCCTTCAAGGACGCGGGTCATCGTCAAGGCTCTCTCTGCCACGCTTAATTTCCACATCCCAAAGAAAGGTACGTCATCCCCTGAAGTGGAGGCCATGTCGGCATGTATCTGTGTTTGGGTTAGTCCTTTCAGTTGATGACTGCCCAAAAGCCAGTTTTGTCCATTTCGGATGTTTTCAGTTGGTAGGTTCACAAGTGGATTTGGTACGAAGACAATAATAACACTATAGTCGCAGTTCTTGTGTCTATGAGCTCTATTGTGGGGATTCCATTTGCAACTATATTTGGTGGATGTTGGGCATTTTATGGAATAAAACAAACTTTTAAGAATACGTTACTTTAAGAATATGTTATTTAGTTTAACTTTAATATTTTCACAATTACATTATTTCAATATATAACTTGGTATAAAAGAATTTGAGTTTTCAAAAGACTTCCTTTTACGAAAATACTACTCTACAATCCTTTGATATCAAGGATGCCATTGATGATAAAACGCCCCCAAAAAGTTATATCTATGCGGTTAAACATTGATTAATATAAAAATATTCCAGTTGGTTAAACAAACAAAGTGTATAGGTTTTTCTATGTAAGTGTAACAGGGTAGATACAGGGAATGGGTGGGTTCTATTTACTTTCATTTCTCTCATTATGTACCAAGCTTTATTATATACACTTTAGACATTCATTACTACATTTATTATAAACTATAGTTATTGTTGAACTGTATCAGGGAGAGATGAATCTGTCAATTCAATCTTTAATGGATAGCAGCCATAATGTGTGTGGCTATTTATTCAAATCGGGATCTGACTAGACACAAATGGCGGCTCAATTCTACTTTTGTATATAAGGGGTATTTCAATATAATTTTGAAATCGTTTTTTTTTTTTGTGTAAAATTTAGTATTGAAATAAAAGCTGAAAGTTATTAACCAACTTCTTCCCTTGATCGGCCATACTTGCCCCGTCATCGCATTACCGCATTTACCCACCCCATCATTTCTCAATAATACATCCAACTACCATTCATGTTTATTAATATGTACAGTTTCAGTTAACAAGTCAAAGTTTATCGCCATGTAATGTAGGAATTTAGTATAAAGGCATTCAAATTGGCGTGATCGTGATTCTGATCACCACTGATAATATAATACATGAGTTTTATTAAAGAATGCATATAGCATAGAGTAAATATTTGTAGATTTGTATGATAATTTGAGATCAAATGTTTCAATATTTGATGTCTTGCAAGTATGCTTCGCGTTTCAAAGTTGAATTCAGTTTTAATATTTAGATATCAGGGTAAAATCTGGTGGCCCGTGTGCAAAGTCCACCGCTTCACCTGAACATATAATAAATAACTATAGTGAAATTAATTAATTTATTGAAATAGAATGGTGTGGCTATAACTACGGACGGTTATAAAATTAACGATATTTTCAAACATATTAAAGACTGATATTTTATAAATTGTTTTAATGTCATTTAGTAATTTAACTGGAAATACAAAGGGCGCAATATTATTATTTATTATTGAACAACGTTTCAACGAGCAATCTCTTGTCGTTATCAAACAGATCATATTATAATAACACTTAACTACAGAATCCTATTCGAAAAGTCACTCGGTTATATACAGTATTTGTATCCCACATAATTCTGTCATGTAGATGATTGTGTATAAATTAACAGACAAAGCTTATTGAATAATGATTTTCTTATTATTTACAGGGTCCGGTAAATCTTGTCTGTCCAAATGGTAAGTATATTAAATATATTCGGGGTTGGTCGTATCCATTTTATAATTTACACGAGACCGTTTGCTTATAAATCCACGATGAGACGTACCACTCAGGTCATTTACTTTTGTATTGTCAGTTACAACAGCACAGTTCGTAATAGTGCTGTTAAATATAGACAACTAACATCATTAATTATGCATTTAATATCGTACAAACTACTAGATACCGAAATTCATTATATCGATATTTTAATCCAATAACCTATCTGCAATGTATTGGTTTTACGATGTATTGAGTGAGAATAATATATAACTATGCGCATATAGATAGTAAACTTTAGATCAGTGTCGGCTGAAAGAGGGGGGGGGGCATTATTTGCTTTAAGAAAATATTATTTTTTAATCTTTCAGGGTGGACTCTATCTGATGTTAAATGTCTCAAAGCCAGTTCACCAACAGATAAATTAACATGGGATGGTGCTTTACAATTGTGCCAGCAGTAGGTTTACGTTATATTTATTTATGTAATATCTTGTATTCGCAGGGTTATAACATATACGCTAATACAATTCCAAATACGAATCATAAACATATACACTGTTAAAAGTATTACGTATATTTACTTTTAAGGAGGCAGAAATATTACAGTATTTTAACATTACATGTTATTTCACAGTCTTTAATTTAACTTTACCCTTAGCTATTATACATCCAAGGCAAATTTACATATCTGTAAATGTGGTGCGTGTAAAATTGCCATTAAGTTAGTTTACATAAATTGGTAAAAAAACACACTGGGTAAATTGACAGAGTTTATGCAACTATACATCATTACAATATATCAACAAGTAAATTTAACAGTGTAGATTTACATCCTATGTAGTTTGCCGAGGTAAAATTACTAAAGGGAATGTGGGTTCAATCCTGGTAAACACAGAAAAATTAGTATAAATAGTAAAATGGTTATTTAACGTCCGCTTCCACATAAGAAAAGAGAGGGGAGGTGTTGGAGACGTTTCAGGCGAGCATGTAAAACAAAGTTAGACAATGGGAAGAGTAGGTGGGATGACTTATATGACACATGCCTGTCTTTATTAGCCAGTTAGGTGCATTCAGATTTTACAAAAGCCCATTACTCTAATTTTTTTTTGTTAAACGGATTAAACTGTTTGACTGAGAGAACAGTAAATATGTTGCACAAAATTCGAAATATATTGTCAAGGGGGGGGGGGGGTAACCAATATGAGTGCTATTTGAAAGTAAATTTACATTTTGCTGTAAAAAATGTAAATGACATGTCTGTTAATATACAGCTCACATTTTGTAAACTGACATATGGTTGTATTTCTACACTTATACATTTGCCTTTGATGCAATATTACTTTAGGCTTGTACTTATATGCATTTACATGCGACACTGTATTTTTACTATACTATAAATGTCAGTATACTGCAGTCGTCTTGAAAATTAATGTTATTTCTAATATGTTATTCAATGAGTTATGTACAAAAAAACAATTAATATAATGTCAGTTCTCCTTGAAATTAAAGAATTAAAAGTGTAATGATGTGTAGTCTCGGACATCAAAAACTAGTAGACCTACATTTTAGACGTCTTGGTAACCAAGACTGTTTTTGGAGGTTTTCTACCGTACATCATATACAAATTAATGTTATTTTGTAGGACATGTAGGATATTATTATGCATCACAATGTGAAATGTTTGCTGTAATTCCCATACTGCATGCTTGATGTAGTTAGTTGTGAATAAACTGTTATTATTATTATTATATATTTTAACCATGTATCTTAACTACATTTAATGATTATATGCATTTTCGCGGGGTTAGTTTATTATACAATTAAATGAAAAATGAACTCCGCCTAGGTATTATCCACAATCCTCGCAGTGTTCCGTTTGATTAGAGTTAGGGGGGTTTCTCGAGCCATTGCTTCAGGAATATGGTATTATCAGACCTTGATTGGAAATTAAACTCGTTTTTACAAAGCTGCTCAGATTTAAAAATATATATATAATTATATTTCATAAAATGTTTCTTTAATTAAGACATTTTAAATAACCATTTTACATGAAAAGTTAGGTTGGTGCAAACTTCATACTTATAAACAAGCCGTATAAAAACAGGACTTTTATTTTTCAGGGATGGGGCGTTCTTACCTGATATAAGAGATTATGAATCAAATGTGGAAATTGGAACTTTTGCCAAAAGCCAAGGCTTATCCGAATTTTGGATTGGTAAGCAGGTTTAATTGAATTTAGTTAGATTATTTATTTGTATAGTTTTAGAACAGGATAGAGTGATGACAAAATATACACATACTGAGTATACAACATAATATCAAGCCATAGCCTACAATAATAAGTGAGGGTGGGTGGTTGTAGGACTTTGGAAAAGGGAAGAGCGCAAATCAAGGTATTGTCAGTTTTGGAACCTTTTCAGTGATATCTAAATCGCAATAAAAAGTCGCCAGAGTTGAATAGAATCTGTAGGGGAGGTTACTCTAACATACAGTTCTCTAACGAAAGGAGGCGTATTCTGTCAAATAAAACAAAGATGGCGGCAAATTATGTATTTTTTTCAATAAATTATTAAATAATATAGGCCCTACTTCCAATTGAATATATATAGTATATTGACTTGACTACGGAATTCTCTTTGTCCCCCTTGAGGTGGTACAAGTGTGTGATAGTTAAAGGGGTCATCCCGATAACATTTTGGGGGTTAAAACTGCTTAATTTTGTATGAAAAGCCCTTAATAGCCTCTAACTTTGATCCGAGCAACTTCTTCAAGCTATGTGATATGTTTTCAAACAACTTCCAATCGCCAGTACAGCTGGGTGGCCGAAAACTTTTATTCTGTTTGCATTACACAGAAGTGTCTGGATAAAACGAGTCTATATTATGTGCAGCTTTCAATCTAACCCTATTGACTCACTTTTAAAGCTATCTTTTGATTAAGTTAAAATTGGTATCATAACAATTTAAAAGAAAAACTTCAAAGAGCTAGTGTCCAGTTAAGCTTTTTTTGCATTCACGTCCAAACTACTCAATATTTTGAACTGAAATTTTCAGACAAGGTAAATACACTATTCCTGTGTATTTTGGCGTTTAAATTTCATATGTTCATGAACGTGTAATATTCATTTTCTTTGAAATTCGGGCTGGTCCCTATAAAAGGAATATCCCATGTCCAAATTTGCCTACATGCCTCATGGATCATGCATCTACTAATTTCCTTTAGCATTAAACTCTTCCAAACGTAATATCCAACTCATTTACTTGGAGTGGTTATTTCTCGTATGTTAAGAAAGTTTCCAGGGATATTGTCCTATAGATCGCAGTTTATAAAATGAGGATTTCTTTTAGTGTGTAATTGTAGGCCAACTGCATTCAGAATTTTGGTTATGATGATATAAGTACGGTAAATAATCTTTGAACTTGTTCTATTTTACAGGCTTCAACCGTAAAAATGTCGCAGCTAACAATGTTTCTGCCATATGGAGTGACGGAAGCTCCACAACAATATATGAAGGATTCTGGGAAACAGATCAACCAGATATATCCTTGCCTCTCTGTGGTTATGTTAAAACTATTAATGATAAGTACTGGTGGAGCTTCAGAAATTGTGAATGGAAACAAAACTTTATTTGCCAACTTCCAGCTTGTCCTTCAGGTTTGTGTAATGCTAATTTATATGTAATCAGATTTGGTTACATGTTTTAATGATCAAACTGAAGTGGAGAAAAGCAATTGTAGATGATAGGGAGTTCCCAAACTTCCCATACATAATGATCTCAGTGCTGAAAGGAAAACAAGACTGTTTTTGCTAGCCAGTTTATGTAACAACAATGGAAAAATGACAAACAATTTATTGTCTTCTTTGGTCATTATACAAAGTATTTGTATTTATTATGTATAATCAAAAGCCCAATTTATTTTTCCACTGGAGAAGCTGTTTATAATTAATTCATAGCATTGTTGAAGCTTAAAATCTGTTATTTGTATACTTTGAAATCTCTTCAATTATAGGAAGTCATCAATGTTTGAGTGGTAAATGTATTAATAGTCAGTGGGTATGTGATGGACAAGATGATTGTGGTGATATGTCAGATGAAAGAAATTGTGCAGGAGGTATGGTTATTTTGGGAATTTGTTTAATTCAAATTGACTGTAAAATGACAGAAGTATAAAAATGGGCAATATTAATACTTTAGATTTTAATGTACACTAAAGCCCAGCTATGTTTCCTGTTTTTGCAGTGTCACCTTTGGGGGCGAACAGTGATCAACATCTAAATCATTTTATTACATATTGGTACTGTCCAGATGTTGCATTCAAATTGAAGGTTTTAGTAAAAGCAGGGTTACCAAGAAGTCTAGGATTGTTATAAGGGTCTTGTGTTTACATGAGTATACTCAATGTGTTGTTCTGCTATGAAGCATAGGTGTAGTGGGCAGCTACTATTTTGTTAACAAATTTTACTCTTATTAAATTTGTACAAATTGTAAAATTTAAAAGTGTATTCTTCTGTAATAGATTTATTATGAATATTGGAATTATTTTTTCTGCTAATTTCAACAATGTAAGTACTGTTTTAAATTATATAACATATTATGGTGCTATTTTTGCAGCTAACAGTTGTGTACAATATCTTACTGGAAGAACAGGCCAAATTTCCTCTCCAGGATTTCCAGCTAATTATGCTAATAATTTATTATGTAGTTGGACAATTGAAACACCAATAGGAACCAATGTCCGCTTAGATGTAAGTGTATTAATCCCTTTATTAATATGAAACTGTAAAATAAACCTATTAAAATAGTAACATTCAAAACATTGCACATTAATGGTAGATATAATCATTCTAGTGACTTCAAGAATAGTGACTATTAATACTATTATGACTGGGATTCTATTCGCTGTGTAATAGAATCATGCTCACAACTATAGGTCTAATGAAGAGTGAAGTTTTATTTTTATTTTTATATTTCATATTGATAACACACACATGTGTAATGTATTGATCTTTGCCTTTTAGTTGTCATCATTAGGTATAGAAGAAAATAAAGATTTTATTACCGTATATGGTGGTGGTAAGACAGTAGAGAAGTCTGTGAGACTCAACAGAATATCAGGATTTCTTGTTAGTTTTCCACAACCTTTCTTCATCAGCACCAGTAATTTTCTGATAGTACAGTTTACATCAGATGCCAGTGGTACATTAACAGGTTTCCAAGGAAACTGGTCTTCAGGTATTTTTGAATATACATCTTAATTCCACATACTTCAGTGTATAAAGTGCATACACTTGTAAGACACAGAGTGGGTTTGTCAGGGATGCGCTATGGGAGATAGAAATATTGTTAAATGCACACTCTTCCATAGTTGTTTATGGAACACTTGCAATCTCACAAATATGCCTATGAAGAGATCCAATAGCAGGGTCAAAAATTTATTTTAAATTTCACTTTGTAAATAGTAATTTGTAAAAATTGAAAGACCACTGGTATGCTTAACTCTAAACTTTGGACTAGTATGAAATATCTGTCTTCAGCTCTCTCAAGACAGCCGTTTGTCTAGGCATCTAGATTTCCTCTCTGTTTCTTCCTATTGCTTAAGACCCCTAATGGCAACCAAAATAATGAATACATTTTGAGTAGGTTACATTTTTATTTGTGTCAAACACGTGGCCATATCATGAGACGAAACAAAAATTAATTCCGGTAGCAATTAACCAGATACTCACTATCACTTTCATGATATTTTAATTACCCATGTACCAAAAATTATTTAATCTTTCGTTTACAATTTTTAGTTGCTCATAGCGCTAATCCATCTGGTGTCCAACTAATGGCTACTACTGCTATTCAGACCTTGTCACAACCGTTATTTCCACAACCATACCTCAGTAACCAAGAATCAGTATGGATCATCGAATCACCATTAAGAGAAGTTGTCACGCTTGAAGTAAGAATTTTTGTTTTAGGAGAGAGGTCATATAGTCTGTGCCTGTTCCTCAATCCCTTTCAATATCTGAAAAAAATATTGTTTTAAAAAAAAAGAAGTCAAGTCATTTCAAATAACATTGTAATATTATATTATTTAGGATGATGATAAAAGAGTCTTCTTGTTTTGTTTTGTAGAATGTTGGTCTAGATTTAGCCCAAGGAGATATTATCGAAGTAAGAGATGGTACTACAGTTGATTCTCCTTTACTAGCCACATTTACATCTGATGGTGGCCCACTTTATGTTACCTCAACAGGTGACTCTCTGCATGTTTTCTTTAAGACTGGTGAAAATGTTAATAAACAGCATACTGGCTTCCAATTTCAATACAGACAAGGTGAGTTAAACTGCTAATTTAATACTGCTCACCATTTAACCAGTGCCTTTTGCTAGTTGCAATATTTGATATAAATTGATATATTTTTTAAGCATAATAATTTGAAAATAATGATTAGGACATGATGATTATTGATTTCATGTAGATGTCATGTTGTTTTGGTGTTATCTAGAGCAGAACCAGTGATAAAGAACTATTAGTGTTCATATTCTTTATAATGTAGCTATCTGTATAAACTCGACTATTTAGTGAATCAAATTATCAGTATTAGGGAACTCTCAGTTCAGAAGGGGGGTAGGGGGTAGATGGCCAAATGGTTAGCACGTACGCACTGTATCATAAAGGCCTGTCATTGAACTAATGGAGTAGGGTCACCTTTCCAAACTCATGGGTTTTCTCCGGGTCCTCCGGTTTCCTTCCACTGCTAAAGACCCCTATGCCAAGCGAATTATTGAAATAAAATTAAGCAATATGTTAGTCCCGAAATGACCTAGTGTTGTGTAGAGTAGACGTTAAACCCCATTAATCTCTCATATTTCAGAATCACCAATTAGTTTCTCTGTTTGGAAACAAGATAAGTGTTCCTCCAGTGTTTTAGGTCTATTTATTGAATGTTTTTTTTATTTTTACAGGCTGTATTTATGAATACAGTAGTAATAGTGAAATGCTCTCATCACCTGGTTATGGTATTGTTAACTATCCCAATTATCAAACATGTACCTGGTTAATCAGGCCTAATCCTTCAAGAGAAGTAACTCTGATGTTCGATCCCGAGTTTAACTTAAATGCTGATGATTTTCTTGAGGTAATTATGAGAAAATGTATTACTGTTACTATAAAGGTGGATACAGATCTACAATAAAAAAACTTATTGTACTTTTCATTTTAATCTTTTGTTGTGGAGGTCAATCTACCAGTGGTTTATTTTACTTTTGGCTTGTATTTTTAGAGGGTATGCCAAAAAGTTTCAAATACTTGCCAAATCTAACTCATGTTGGAAAGTTTGCATTGTCTTTATATGTACGAGCTTCTAGTTGCACCATGTAATAAGCCTTTAAAAAGAAATTGTCTCGTGAGGTATTGCATCCAGACAGTAATAAAAAAAATCATCGAATTAGTGTACCATAAAGCTCTGAATCTATTAAACTTGGTTCCAATTCGCTGTTGACTGGTCATAATATGGCAAATCTGTTTTAATATTATAAATGGGGTTGTAAAGACATATACAAACTGTAATGTACACAGGCGATTGATAAACAAATTGTATAAAACTTGTTACAATTCACATTTGAATTAAGATGGTTTTATCTCAAGGACGAAAGTCACAGGAAATGAAAAGAATTTTAATATATTTTTTAGGTATATAATTCTATAGATGATACTGGAACAGCTCTTCATGGTAGTGGTTCAGGATTCTCTGGCAGCACAGCACCTAGCTCTATCTCCGTAAATGATGGATTGTTATTCCTGCGATTAAAAACCAATTCCATCATTAACCAAAAGGGATTTATGGCTAAATTCTCCGTTGGTATGTATTGCCTTAAATACACTGTTACATAGTTCTATTCTGTATGACGTAAACTGTTCTTGATACTTTGTGAATGATGTTGGACACCATATATGACTTCCCTAGTTTTAATGATATTATTTACTCTTTTTAATTTCAGGCTGTCCTGCTACCAATTTTAATTCTAATTTCTTGCAATCATCATCTGATCAGTCATTTGGTTCTACATTTGATATATCATGTAAAACTGGCTACCATTTTAATACTCTAGAATTATATAATAATACTACTGTTCAAATGAAATGTTTATTTGGTGGACAGTGGAATGTTCGTGCTATACCAAGTTGTGAAGGTAAGTGTAAAATTATTTACATCTAACCTTATTTACTTTAAAGAATTTAAAAAAAAGCATGTCTGAGTCTCTGAGCTGAGGATATGATTGTTAGGATGATATTACTGAATGAAATTTCTTCTGTTTTCTAGCTAATTATTGTGGTTTTCCACCAACTGTTAGTGGTGCCCGTATTATATCAGGAAATGGTGTAAGGTATGGGAATACAGTAGTTTATTCATGTACTGATGGTTATATACCAGATACCCAGATAACAGCTACATGTGATATAAATGGACAATGGACCAACTTACCAACATGCCAGGGTTAGTAATTTACAACAATATTTGATGCATTTGTGTCCTACAATCCTATTCTAGATACCCAATGTTCAGGTCTGGATAGGCTGACCCTAAGCTCTTCAATTAAAAGGACAACAGGACTGAAAGTGCATTTGTTGGGTTTTTCTTTTGTGACAGGTGAATTTGGCTACCTGTTCTTTGATTTGATACATTACCAAAATTAAGTTGATAATTACAATTTGGTAATTACTTCTAGACTTACTGCCCTTGCTCACTTTGAAATATCTTGTGAATGCTTTATTTAACAAGTTTTCATCTATTTTTATTGAAATAAAAATGCATTGTTCAGACCAGTGAAACAATGAGTCCTATTAAATTATAATAACTTGGATAATTGCTTAAAGAGTTATTGCCCTTGATTATGTCCTAAAATCTTGTCAATGCACCATGGATAATACACAATATAAGAATTAAGCTTTTTATTTACCTAAACTCACAATTTAACATTCTTTTAAGACTGCTTTGGATGTATGTTTTTTATGTTCATCGGCTGCTCAATTTAAGTGATTCAGTCAGGTTTGACAAACATGTATTTTGTAATCTGTTATTAACTAAGATGTAAAAGTTCACTGAGATATTGTACCTATGTCCTATCCAAATAAAATCTTTGAAGCTCAAATATTACTTTTGTCTTTCTTTGTATAGCAGAGAAATTATATATAAATACCACTTTTTTTTTCTAGCCTCAACATGTACAGCATTACCAAGTGCTACTGCACCAGTAATTAAACTAAAGACAGAGAATGGAGATGGTACAACATTTGGTTCTATAGTAACATATAGTTGTAATGATGGCTATGAATTACAAGGTTCACCAGTTACTATTTGTTACAATGGTAGTTATACATCATCACAGCCTACTTGTTCAGGTAAGATAATAGTTTGATAATACCAAATGGGACCACAGTTGTTGTATAGTTAGCCATTGGTGTTTCAAATAAAATGTTTTAATCAAATCACTAGCTGAGAAGGTAACCATAGAATTAAAATAATCACCATTTCTTGTCTCAAGGTATTGTGTTGATGAAACATTGTCATTGATTTCTGGGGAAAATTCTCTGTAACATTGCATTCTTGAACCATAAAAATATGAATAGTGATAACCTGTTAGTGAGATGTTAAGATCCATTTGTTTACTTTCCTTTTTTAAAGATATATTGTATGTATCAATGCATATTTACCGTTTTACTTTGTCTAGGCATAATTTAGTCAGTATTTCAGCCTATCATTACATACAATCCAAGTCATTGAGTCGTCTGTCCAACCTTGTGGGCTTTCTCTGGTTCCTCCCAATGCTAAAGACACCTACAGGCAAGCGAATTATTGAAATAAAATTGAACCATATGATAGTCATGAAATGACCTTGTTTGTGTCGAGTGTACGTTAAACCCCATTTCTCTTTTTCTTTCATATGTAGTCATGGTTGTTTGGCCTAGAATTGCATTTAGTTTGTTAATTCCTTTATATATTCCCTTATCCAAATAAGAGATATACACTTATTGTTTCGAATTTCTGTTTTGTGCATTTCGTAACTGAAACTTTTAGCTTTTGTATATTATGATGATATTATTATATTTAAAACATTTTATTACAGTCCTAGTCTGTCCTATACCAATGATATCTAATGGAGATGCACAGATAGCCGGCGGTAAGGCTGTAGCAAATTTTGGTGATTCCCTGACCATAACATGTAAATCTGGTTTCACGCTCTCTGGTACAGAAGCCATGCTGTGTGGGGAAGACCAAACATTTGGAACTCTACGCAGTTGTATTGGTAAGTTGAAAGAATGTTATTTCTTAATTTTAAAATTAGGATATAGAAAAATGTTCCAAAAACAGACTACAAAACTAAAATGATGCTTTCGTTGAGAGTGTTATTTATATCTTTTAAATTTAAGATACCGGTACCCAAAATATACCTTTAAGAACACGGCAAAACTCAAATTTGAGTTAAACTTATGAGAGAGAATTCCCCAAATTTGACCAATTTTGCCGGAGTCAGTAAAGACATCAGTTGTTTGTTGATGCTAATAGATATACAAATTGTTGATATATTAATTTTTATATTATACTAGATGTTAATGAGTGTAGCGATACTAGTAGATGTGGTATACAAGAATGTGTAAATACAGTAGGATCTTACGTATGTAAATGTTTAGATGGATATAGAGCTACAGGAACATCAGCTTGTCAAGGTAAGAACTTCTGCATATTAAGCTTAAACATTGTACTAGATGATAGTTAGGGTTGTCGTTCTTCTAAATGAATAATCTAGAATTCTTTTGAAATTTTGGTTTGAAAATAACTTACTCCAAATTTAGTTTTTTATCGTATCAACTTTAGTAATGATGATCGAGACTAGACCGAAAATGCAATCGCCAAATTCGCGGTTCAGAGTGGATCAATTTGACTGAAATTTTAAGAAAATTGCCTTTACATTATCTTGTTTTTAACCATCATAGTGATTACTGCCAGCTCTTAGTCTTTATCTAATCTCCCATATTATATTGTATCTATAAAAAATGCAATTTTCTCTCAAAATAATTTGAGTATTATTGAGATAACTTATGTTTATATTAACACAGATATAAATGAATGCCTATCAAGTAGTGGAGGATGTAGTCATACATGTACTAATTCATTGGGGAGTTATACATGTAATTGTCCAACGGGTTATTTCCTATTTACAACTAATGGCGAACAAGGTTATATGATACCATCTGGAGAAACAGGAACTAACTTTGGGGATACACTCTACTTTAAACATACATGTTTACGTAAGTAGATTTTGCTGTAGATGTTACCAGACATAAATCTGATACAGTTTATGCAGGAATTGATTCTACTAGATACAACTTATTTATATTATATCGTGTTGATGTATGTTTAAATATTTTTCCATTTGTATGTTTTTTTGCCCTTATTTGTCAATGTTACAACCTTAACAATGCATTCGATGTTATATACAATTTTAAACCATGTTCTAATTCTCATTACATAGATTTACTATAAAATGTTCATAATTTTAGTCATAGTATAAGCTTAGCATTTTCATTATGCTCCAGTTTGCAAGTATGGTGCTATGATCAAAATTGTACAATTTTGGGTCTCATTTTAGGAAGAACATGTTCAATATTTAATATACCAAACGGTTATATTAGTCCATCAACAACAAGATATTTCTATGATGACGAGATATCAGTACGATGTGATCCCGGCTATGTAATTACTGGACAGAGTAATATAAAGTGTACAGCTTCTGGACAGTGGTCAAGCACGCCTTCATGCACGGGTAATTGTCAATGATTTTATTTTGTATGTCTTTTTGGTCAGTCAACAATTGTTAGGCCAGTCGTTCTTACAAAAGTGCAACACAAATGATAGTCGTTGTGAAATTTCCAAAAAAGATGTGGTGTCTTGTGTTATGTGAAATGACCAGATCTGAATTTAATACATTCCAAATTATACATCCCAGGTAAGGTGCTTAAGCGTAGGAGGTTAAACCCCATTTCATTCATTCATTCCAAATTATACATAAAGAGAGAGAGAGGAATGGGGTTTAACGTCCACTCGACACAAACTAGGTCCTTTCAGGACTTACATATGTTTTTTTTTTTTATATGCCTACATTTTCATGTGGACGTATATTGTCATTGCCCCTGACAGTCCGTCCACAATTTTTTGTGAACAGTCTACAGGTCACAATTTTTATCCGATTTCAATGAAACTTAAAATGTAGGTTTATTACCATAAGATCTCGGTTTTTGCCGACGCTGGTTGCGCGTAGGGGTCTTTATTAGTGGGAGGAAACTGGAGGCCCGGAGAAATCCCATGAGGTTGGACAGGCGACCCTACTCCTTGCCACATACAACCGGGGGTTCGGAACCTCGCCAATTGACTCAATGACAGGCTTTATGATACAGCACGCACACGCTAACCATTCAGCCATCCACCCATCCCCGTAAATTATACACAAAACCATGCATATGACAAAATTTAAACCTTTTAATGAGAACATAAATAGTTGAATGATACTGATCAACATTTTTAGCATTAATAAAGTGTAACCTTGTACAATACATTTTACATGTCTATATATTTTCTCTGATACATTGGTTTGGTAACATTGGGACATCACTCTAGTGTGCTTATGTGTAGTCCTAGTGCTTTATTTCTGTGGTTCAGCGTCTAAAATAGCTGGTTCACTAACCAAGAGGTCTAGGGTTTAATATCAGTGTTGGTCATGAAAATTCCCATAATAGTGTTCTATGAAGGTTCTGGCCAGGAGCAGCATATATTCATTTGAATGGAGCAAAAAATCAAGGTCCCAAGTACATGTTGGCATGCACATTGAAATTTGGATAAATTGGCTGAAACACCCATCTTCATTAGCACTGTTGGTGCAGAACAGTAGGATGTTGAATCCCATTTCATTTGCATTTCTGTAAATAATCTTATTCTCATTTTCTTTTTTCTAGCTGCTGTGTGTAATTATACCCCACCTACAGGACCTAATTCTCCATCTGTATCACCTGCTTCACCTGTAAATTATAAAACCAATGTAGCTGTATCTTGTTCAGGATCTGTTGGAGTATCACCTTATTCTATTAATAGACAGTGTGTGTACGATGTCAGTACTCAGACTTATAAACTGGATGGAGATTTTACTTGTAGTGGTGAGATAAATATAATATCTTAATATTAATTTAAAAATGTTAGGTAGTTTCTGTCAGCTAAACCATATCCTGGCTGTCTTTTGTAGCTGTTAGGTGTAGACGGACATAAAAGTGTTAATAGGCTTGCTCAACAATTGTGACATTGTACCCCTGTTTTGAACATTCTGGAATTGAATTCCCTCAGTCTCAAAAATAGTGACAATCGAGTGAAAAAGGGGTATTTCTGGCTACAACACAGTCGAAACATATTTGTTGTGTTTTATTACGCCACGATTCTACTGACACTACCACCTCCGTTGTCGGGATGGACAAAACTGTGACAGGACTGAATTCTGCATCACTCAATTGCAATTCCAACATCCCCAATAAAATGAATTATTCATTGATTCTATTATAATTCTATTAAATAAATGTATGAAAGAAGACCAATTAATTCTTGTCTGTGATATGAACTATAATACTGATTAATTGTTTAAATTCAAATTATATGAAAGATCACCTTCTTTTCTATCAGTGACTGACTGTGGTGTACCAGAAGTTAGTGATGGCATGCAGACCCCTACAACGATTAGTACACAGGCGGGTATTGGTTCATTTACATATACATGTAAATCATTCTATGTACTTGATGGCGCTGCAGGACAAGGTGGTACCACAGTAACATGTCTAGCAAACGGACGATGGGATTACGGTACTCTCAGATGTTTACGTAAGTATTAATATTAATATTAAAACTCTTGTAATACATTATTTGGGTTTACAGTCCTAGTTCTTACACCAATGAAGATGGGTTTATGCCATGCAGTGTGTTATAAGGGAAATTATGCCCCCAAAATAGCATCTTTACCAACTTTGCACCATATTCCAGCTGCCAAGGGTTCGACACTGTTATTTACCTGGCCCTCTGTCTTGAACCGTGTACAAGATGAAATCTTTCTGAAACATCTAAAGGAACTTTCTCTGCAAACATAGTACTTGAATCCAGGACCACAGGGTTAAAGAGCCAGTACCTCACCTATTGAGCCATTGTTGCTTCCAAGACACTTGGTTTTATTGGTTATAATCTTAACAGGTCTACAAACATGTCATGAAATTCGGACTTGAGCTGAAGTGAGAGTGCTTGCACACCGCCATTTATCCTCATGCAGTAAATAGCCGTAAATTTGTTCATATACTAGCTATTTCACTGGCACCATCAAAAGACTTGGACTTAGATCATAATGGACTTACATCTTCTGGTATTATATCATACTGTTTCAAATATTATAATGTTATTAATGATGTTTTGTTTTGTAGCTCAAACCTGCCCTGACTTAGGAATACCACTTGGTGGTGTAAGAGATTCAATAGCCTACAGTATCAATGACCAAGCTAAATTTAGTTGTCTGAGATCAGGCTTCCAGTTGAGTACTACTTCAGCAATAGCTTGTCTTCAAAATGGTGCCTCTTTACAATGGAATGAAACGTTACCAACATGTCAAGGTAGACAGAAACTCTTATTAAAATTCACAATAATTAATTAAAGGCAGACTTTTAAAATCACCGTTCATTTTTCGGACAATATTCATGGCCTAATAAACTAAAATTGATTAGTTAAAATTTAATTGAGGAAATAAAACAAAATTGTCACCGTAGATAATCTCCTTGCAAGACCTGAATTCAGTCAGATTAAGAATGAAACTCATCAAGATGTTTTACCGAAGACTTATAGATGGCACTGGCTTGTTTGTATAGTCTGCAGAGGATAGTGTAACTAATTTTGGGCTGATATTCCTTTAAGAGATTCTCCTTTCACACTATTGTTTATGGCAAGAAGCCTCAGGCGACTGTCAGTGACTTTATACCAAGTATGTCATTTCACTATATGCCGGACATTTCCTACACTATTTAACAACAACCATCAGGAATATGCCCAATTGGACATCAAGATATGGTGAATAATATTCAAATACTGGCTACTGGGTAATATAACTATTACTCATCCTGGTTATAGTTGGATCGATTAGGTATTTATGTGATCAATGTATTTATTGTGTTATAACGTTTATACTCAGAGTTGTATTTCTGTGATGGCTATCATAAATTAATCCATATATTTATAGTTAATGTTTTTGATATTTTCAGATGTTACTGCACCAACATTTACCAACTGTCCACAAACAACCATTTCTATAACAAAATATGGAACCGTCTCCTATACCATTCCTAGTGCTATTGATAATTCTAATTCTAATTCTTTATCTCAATTAAATGTAAATCCAGCCTATTTTCGACCTGATATACCAGTACCCGATAGTATTAACGTAATTTATACAGCAATTGATCATGCTGGACGTCAAGCTTCATGCAGTATTAATATTGAAGTGAAAGGTTTGTTTTTATTTCATTTTTGGAAAGGAAGTGACCTAAGATATGCTTGTTAAATCATACAGCCTGTTGTGTAACCAAGTGTTGTGGTTTCAATGTCCGACTTTTAAGTGTTTAATTTCCCTCTTAACCTCAAATTCAAATTGCATTTCAAATGGTGATATCTAAAAAATTTTTTTTTTTTAACCATCCTTAATTTTCAACAGATTATATTGAACCATATAAAAATGATTGTACTCCTCTAAAATTGAACTCCTTTCTGCTAAAGTCCCTTTAAATATAGTAGTTCCTTTAGGAACTGTCTCTGAGCGAACGATGTCTCGCTAACAGTTCCTCACGGGCCTTATTATCAACTAGTATGAAAATAATGAATGAATGAAATGGGGTTTAACGTCCTACGCTTAAGCAGTATGAAAATAAAGCTTTACCCCATCTCGGTTCTAAGGCTATTTTAGATCCTTACCGTCTATTTTGCACCGTGAAACTTTTTTGATCACCATAAGAAATCATTTCCTGACACAACCGAGACAAATTTATAATAATCCAACACTATTTTCATGTAGAATTCGATGTTAGAAAAAGACCGGTCTGCGCTGACGTCAGTAAACAAACATGGCGGCCAGATTTGAACGATTTTGTTTATCTTTTTCTAACGTCGAATTCTACATGAAAATAGTGTTGAATTATTATAAATTTGTGTCGGTTGTGTCAGGAAATGTTTTCTTTTGGCGATCAAAGAAGAACCACGGTGCAAAGTAGACGGTAAGGATCTAAAATAGCCTTAGAACCGAGATGGAGAAAAGCCTTATTTTCATACTAGTTGATAATAAGGCCCGTGAGGAACTGTTAGCGAGACATCGTTCGCTCAGAGACAGTTCCTAAAGGAACTATAAATATAGTTGCCTGTACAATCTCATGGGTTTCTTAGGGTCTCCTGGTTTCCTTCCACTGCTGATAACCACGAATTGTTGAAATAAAATTGAACAATGTGTAAATATATGTACTTATCTTTTGGTCTGGCTTGTTAAAGGTACTTCTCTGTTAGCTGCATAAAGATTGTATTTATTTTACTTACAGATGAGATAGCACCAACTGTTCGATGTCCAGCTTCTAGAACAATTGTTATTGAGAATGCTGCTCAGGCTACAACTATAACATGGACGGCCAACGATCTGGTCATTCTAAATGATAATGTTGGAGTGACATCAACGATATTCTCACCAGCATCTCTAGCATTAAGTTTGTCTGATGTAGGATCAGTTAATTCAGTACAAGCTGATGTTCAAGATGCTGCTGGAAATGTGGCTTCCTGTAGATTCCAAGTAATTGTCGGTATGTAGATTTCCTGTACTATTTTCACTACATTGATATAAAAAAATCTCTGATTCTGTGACTGAAAAGAAATATTTAATTCGGTAATAGACAAGTGGATGAATAGGTGATCAACCCTTTAGCACTTGGTATATGTACATTTTGACTAACCCAATTCCTTTAAGAAAATCAGAGAATGGTGATCTATTAATACCGTAACTAATAGGCCAAAACAGTCTGAAACTGCTTATCCTAAGGCTGCCTCAAACCACCCAAGGCATGAATCGGTTTCCTTATTATAGGACCATTTTATGTGCACCACAGGTGTTCATGTGACAGTTTAAAGAGTGCTAGTTAGGGCTGTTTGTTGCTGTTGAAGTGCTAAAGGGTAATGCAAGTTTTGCAGTTTAATCCCATGTTTGTATATTACAAGAAGTAGGTTCATCTGCTGGACCTCAAGGTTATCCAGTTATTTATGTGTCAGAAGTTGTATTTTATGTTTACCTCCCTCTCTCTCTCAACTTTATCATCTTGTTGACTTTATATTTATACACAGTGTTTAATGTCATAAGACCTGAGACAGTGGTTACGGACAAATATTTTCAAAGTTATATGTCCCTTGATTTTCAATGATTTCTGATAATTAGAACAGTCATAATATTAGCTGTTATGTAGACTAAATTGTAACAAAAGGTTAGAATGAGGCAGAACTAGAAGCCAAACAAATTGTAATAATTTCTGATGATTATTTAATTGGTTGTTGCTCTTAATCATATTTTAATGCCTGGCAACCTATCTATCTTTGTTTAGTGTTATGTTTTATTTTAAGTTTTATTTTTTTTTTAAGTTGGAATCTGTGAGCCTAATTATCTGGGAGAATCTGCGAATGGAGATAAGAATTGTAGAGTAAAGACTAATGGTAATGGTTATACTTGTGATATATCATGTCAGCCAGGATATTATTTCAAAAACGAATATCCAGGCGAAGTTTTCACCACAGAATGTGATTTTGGCGGAAATTGGACTCAAGGAGAAATACCCCATTGTTCAGGTAAGTTTTTGGTGTAAATAATTAGCTGGAATTATTGATTATTTTATATTATTAGCAGTAAAACTATTACACTTATTTATAATATGAATTAGTATGAATTTGGTGACATATTTTGCCGCCTTAAATGCACCTTTATTAGCAAAGCAAAGTTTTAAAGGATTGTTTTGGATAACAACAAATTTGATACCATTTGCTGTTGCCTTAAATACACCATTATTGCGAACGTTTTTTTTATTAACTTATGTCAATGGAAAGCTTTAATAAGAAGTTATTCCGGTGATAACCATTAAAAAACTATACTTTGTAGATATTCTGAATTTTTGGGGAATCTTTTTCTATTTTTTTAAAGAGTTTTTACTGCTTGTCATGAGATGTTGTGACGTCATTAGTGCTGCCAAAGCCTTACTGTATGGCACATTCTATATTTTGACTCCAAATCTTGTCTTGAAAGAAGCACTGTTATGTTTGGCGCAATATAGTCTGTTTGGTGCTGACATGCCATCTAACCATATTTCATCCATCCATTGACTCAGAGCCAAATCCTCAAAAATTTGTTTTCTGTGATGTTTATTTATAAATGTTGTTTTGTCATTTTAGCCTCAAATGCAGTTAATTTTGAGTTGGATGTCGATCTGTTTTATAATACGTCATCTAACAGTCCTTTAACTACTGGTTGTGTTAACTCTTATATTGGTGAACTATCACGACGACTCCTTGACTCTGCATCACATCTTAATACATACTGTAATAACAGTCAAGTATCTGTCTCTGTTATTCAGTCTTCTATTAATATTACCTATAATCAAAAGGTAGGTAAAAGATACATTAATTAAACTACTGTCTGAACTATGGTAAATAATAAACATATTTCTTTGATTATGAACAAACTATTTTACATGTGTGTTTGAAATCAACTCCGGTTAAATAAAATCCATTGCACAAATAAATACCACAACTAATTAACTAGGTTCTCTCTTGAAAATTGATCTCAAACAAATTTAACATATGAAAATGGAGGGGAAACCCCAAATGGAGGCTGGTTATGTCACCAAACACAATTTGGTGACCTATTAGTTAAAGTTGGCACAATCATATTAAAGGGGTGCGCTCTCATCCTAAACATAGCCAATTTTTCAAATTTAGAATATTAAAAAAAATGGTAATGTTTAGAACAAGAGCACACCCCTTTAATATGATTGTGCCAACTTTTACTAATAGTTTTTGAAAAGCTTATTTAATTACCTTTCAGATTATATATAGCTGGATGCTCAGAATTTTTTACGATGACCCGAATTTTGACTCCAAATATTACAGTATTTTCACTTTAAAATAACAATATATTCTACTTTTGTTTGATAGACGTTACAATGAATTTTATTGGTTGATAAAAATAGATGAGTTTGGGCGATGTTTGAATTTATTCTGAATAGGTTTCCAACGAATAGGTTGCCAGCTGGATTGGTCGAATAGCTCGCTAGCCAATAGGTAGCCAAATTGTGTTCGGTGACGTAACCAGCCTCCATTTTGTGTTTCACCTCCATTTTCGTATGTCAAGTTTGTTGGAGTTCAATTTTTTAAGAGAGAACCTAGTTAATTAGTTGTGGTATTTACTGTGCAATGGATTTTATTTAACCCGAGGTGATTTCAAACACACAGGTAAGTTTATAATAACCAAAGTTAAATATTTTGTTCATAATCGAAGGAATCCGTTTATTATTTACCATAGTTCAGACAGTAGGCAGATTAATATTGTTAAGTTGCATAAAGTAAATTTTGGAACATTGAAAAAGTAACCAAATATGTCTGAAACGCTTTTTTATTCATTCTCGGTTATGATTAATTACTGTCAAAACTTTATTGGGTTTGCCAATTTGCCAATACAAAAATGTCAGTATTGATTATTTTTTTTTTTTCGATTTTCAGTTGCATGCATTTTTTAAAGTGGAATTTATTTCCACTTATGGTACCTTTATTCAAGATATACATTCAGTGTGTGTACAGCAAGTTATCCGAGCTATTGAGGTTATTACAGCCGACCCCAACCAATCACTTTTGTCCAATATCCATACCTTCCAAACGATTGGCTGTGAAACTATTGTCCTTAACATAAGGGATGTACGTAATCGACAGTTTTGTAAATTTGCATCAGAAAGTCCACGTAGGGTTAACGATGTATACATCTGCAGTAAGTATAATCAAAAACATTATCCTTAAAGTTTCAATAGGCCAGACAATAAATAATTTCCTTATTTAAATTTAACCAGGAAAAACAAGATTTAAAAGTGTTTTTAAGTAATAATTTAAATGATTAGATCAAAACACATAGATTAGATACTATCTTAGGCTTGATATTCATAGATAGAAATGAGATACCGTTCAGTCATAAATAGAATAGAAATTTTAGATGGCCATAACTTCTGTTTGGATTGATTAATTTTTTGGCCAGATATCCTTTTAAGCAAGACTTCTTTCTACTGTGTGGGAGCAGGACAATTGCTGGCGAGGACAATTGCGGTCAGGACAACTGCCAACATTTTCAATATTTATATTCTTTTTGTTAAAGTACATCGTGGTTGTCTTATTTCGACTAATTAGTAGAATAATATGTACCTGTTCGGACATAATACTAGTATAGCGTCTGTTTTGGGCGTTACATTTATTTTATTTAATTATTTCTGTAGTTTTGTAATCGTAGTTCAGCTTGAAATAGTATGTGTTTGAATATGGCAGTTGTTTTGGGCGTTCCCTTTTTACAAAAAAAAAAAATTCTGTAGTTTTGGAATCAAAGTTCAGCTTCAAATAATATGTTTTTTAAATATATATAATATAATGTAATCCATAGTATGTGTTTTAAATGTAATAGAATCTATGGTATGTACAGGGGCGTTGGGTGGTTGAATTGATAACGTGTGTATTGAATCATAAGGCCTTTATATACTAAATAAATACAATCCATGGTGTCACGTCTGTATCTGGTTACATTAATAATATACATTCTTTCTCTTTATAGTTCCATGTACAGCAGGAACAATTAAGACTACTGCTGGAACTTGTGAGAAGTGCCCAGTTAATACTTACCAGGCAGGAAGTGATAACTCATTCTGTCAACCATGTCCTGCAGATAGCGCTACAGATGGCACAGGAAAAACTAGTGTATTAGATTGTAAAGGTGCGTTATTTGATTAATATTATATTAGTATATTAAATTATAGCATATACAGATGACATGAAAGTAGTTTATTTATTGTGATGTCATAACTCCTAATTTATTTGTTAACTCTTGGAACCCGAAATGCCGCAAAACTGGCTTTGGCGTTGTAGCGCCTATACCTGAAATACCGGTTTTGCGGCTTGTGGGCATGTCTGCCGACATGCTTCCTTAACAGTAACTCTAAAAAGTTCAATATAAGTTTTCTAAACACACAGATGTCTTAGTAAGACATGCAACGCTCTACTTTTATGGGGAGTCACAATCCAGGTGTCGGACCAGAAAGTTTGTTACGCTTCCCTTTGAGGGTGGAGAGCCTGGCCAGGAAGAAGTTTCTTGTAGTTGTAATGTAAAAGAAAATAGAAGTCATCTTGTGTAGGACAAAGAACCCTTGACCAATGGAATTTTATGAAGAGTGGATAAAACTCCCGTATCACAATCTACATATATGACACATCTTTATCCATTACTGCAGATTACGAATAAATATATTATAGACATGTACTGACAAATTAAAAAATCACTTAATTATAAAAAAGGTGAATTAACAATATGATTATTTCTTCAAAAGGCTTTGTTTTTTTTTAGATATCTGTACTGGTAATCTAGTATCTTCTAGTGGATTACCTCCCTGTCAAGAATGTCCATCTGATACCTATCGTGTTAATAGTACATACTGTAGTCAATGTCCCGTTAATACCAGATCTGTTGGAAGGGAAAATCCATTGTATGCAGAATGTAATAGTAAGTCTTATAATTATTATTTCATATTTCTATGATATAATTTTATTAACTCTTTAGGCCTAAACCACCTCAACCAAGTCTTCTTACTGCTCTGTTATATGTGCACAGCTGTCATTAATTATTGGTTCTATAAAACAGAATGCTATTCACATATTTCGGTGGTTTGAGGCAGAATATATTAAACAACAGCAGTTACAGACTGTTTCAGTCTGTTCAGGGATGTAGAGGTATTTTCTTGAATTTTCTTCAAAGAACTGGGGTAGTTGATATTTATGCGTACCAAGTGTTAAAGGGTTAAACTGAAACTAACAGTGTGTACTGTATATGTAATGATTGAATTATGTAATCAATCTTGAACACTTGTAATTTTATGCTTGTCTTTTTAAATACAAATGTACATTAATATGTCCCAATGTCAGCCTGTCCATCCATGCTGTCTCCAATATAAAGTTTAACATTAATGATTTTTATCTCCTACTGCAGTCTGAATAGTGTGTGGCCATAAAACTATTAAACAAACATACATCAATGCTATCAGTGCATGTTTAATAACCTTACTACAATCTCATTGCGGTCTTCCATTAGCCCAGGTTAGGTGCAGAAGAGGCGGACATTAAACTCCATTTCATTTTATATCAATCTGATTGGTAAATATAGTATATGTTGTATTCACTGTAATGCATTCTTCCTCGTGAAAGCACAATTTACTGATCCGAGGACCTTGGCTAACTCTGCTTTGTAACTTATGTTTTTAATAATAAAATGAATTTGTTGAACATAATGAACTTGTTGGGTTTTTTTCATTTTAGATCCATTATGTACGTATGAAAAACAAGAGAACAAATTATTGGGAAATGAAGTTGTTAGTAATTTACTATCTACAGATTCTACCCTAGATAATTGTAAAGATTCTTGTAATAGATATAGTGACTTTGGACAGCCAGAGTGTATAGGATTCGACTATGATAAACAAAATAGTCGATGTAAACTAATGACAGTAGATGGAACACCACAAGATAATTTTCAACACGATTTCTACAAGAGAACATGTATCACAAGAACGGATCAAGGTAACAATCTCACTTTAGTTTTAGATCAAAGCAGGCCTCCCCTTTCAGCCCCCAGTGATACTGGTCATCTAAACTACTATTGCATGCAGCACCCCAACCCCCCCCCCCCCCCCTCGACAAAATTCTGGATCCAGGCCTGCATAGCCATATTAAAATGAGGTTTTGAAAAATTTGCTAGTTTTACGAAGTGCAAATTGAATGATGGGTCAATTTTTATATCAATCGGTCATGACCAGCATATTATTGTGATCTGGACCCTGTCGGTTGGTTATATATGAGTTATCCTGTAGTCTACTTTGAAATCTATGAATACTTGTGAACAGTCGGATTTCTTGATAGAATATTTTGAAACTTAATGGGGTTGTTCATTAGGGCATACGATAGAACCATGTTGAATTTGGGACTTATTTTGCAGAGTTATTCTTCTATTCACATTTTTACTATAAAAGCTCAGTACCAGGTTGATATCAGATTTAGTACATACAACTTTGCTGTTATTTGAAGTTGGTACCTAAATCACATGATCTATTTGGCTAATCAGATTGTCTGTATTTGTATATTAGGCCTAGTTTTTTTTATGAACTATGGGAATTTTAGAATCCAAGTGTATATAACAGGGACTCTAATTGGTCTTTGTTGGTGATATCACTTCAATGGAGTGTCCATTCAATAAAGCTATTTCATACATAGTGTTTGGGTTATCAATGCCTGGTTGATATAAATAAAACTGTCACTGAACGAAAATGTAGAGCAAAGTAGAAATCATCAAAATTGTAATTTATATTTAACTATATTGGCTATATGATCTAATTCTGATTTTTTGTGACAGTTATTGGCTATATTCCCATCTAGTTATGTCAGTTATATTCCAAGCAAGTTATATTGGTTATATTCCCATCAGGTTATATTTTCCATGTTGTCTATTTCAGAATGTTATTGTGCTGAACTATGTCCTGCTGGTCAGTTCTCCTTTACCGGTCATTTACCAGATTGTCGAAATTGTCCAAAAGGCTATTACACATCTCAACCAGGGTCAAATCAATGTCTGGCTTGTCCAACAGAACAGACAACAGTAGGGGAAGGATCGACTTCGTGTGTTCCTGGAGGTAGGTCAATTCCAAAATATAATAATAAAGATAGCAAAGGCTGATGTTCAGATATTAAATCTCTCGGGTGTTATGTTGAAATTACACAGTATATTTTACGTTAAAACGTTTTAAAAATCGTACTACAGTATGGAATCGACGACAAATCTAAATTTGAACACCCCAACCGTTTCTAGCTTGTTATATAATATAAAAATGTTCATTCATTTAAAAATTGGAAAAGCTTCATCTGACTGTAAATTTATAATTAAGATCTCAATAAATTGATGATAGCTTTTCAAATTGAGTGGGCCAAGAATAATCTTGGAATTTTACAAACCCTGTACTCAGTACTCACCAGTCTAAAGTCTGGCAACTGAAGTATTGCCTATTTGTTTGAATGAACAAACAAGCACTTTCCACTTTCCACGTGTTGGTATACACATAAAAGAAGTGTGTACTTTTGGAATTCCATGAAAAGTAGACATAAAATTCCACTCTCCCCTTCCTAGCATTCCTCATATGACCATAGAATTCTCAAATTTACCAAAGTTAGAGTCCATGCCATCTGTCCTTCCATATTTGTTTTATTCACAGCAAGTTTTATATCTGACTAGGAATAACAATAACGGTGGTCTTACATCATGGTACTGTATGTGTAATTTTATTTTTTTATTACAGCACCTCTTCTATGTGGTTTATGTAAGAATAATGATGCTTGTACTGTAATTAATAATTTACCAATGTGTCAGTGTCTACCAGGTAATTATGCAGTGTTAACCTTAGAACTTATTATAAATATCCATTTGGTTATATATTCTTCACATTAACAAATCAGTTATTATCTTATGTTTGCTTATGTAAATAATTGTTACATGGATATTTACTGGTAGATATGAGAACAAAGTAATTAATATAAAGAAACCAAAGGCTGATGTTAATATAAAGATATCATTAGTATAAAGATATCAATATAATGATATCAAAGGGCTGATGATAATATAAAGATATCATTAATATAAAGATATGGAATGATTATGTTAATATAAAGAGATCAATTGATGCTTTTGATATAAAGATATCAACAGATGATGTTGTTAATATAAAGATATCAACATATGATGTTAATATAAAGATATCAACATAATATAAAGATATCAACATATGATGTTAATATAAAGATATCAACATAATATGATGTTAATATAAAGATATCAACATATGATGTTAATATAAAGATATCAACATATGATGTTAATATAAAGATAATCAAAGGCTAATAAGTTAATGTAAAGACAAAGAAATTTAAAGAAGTTAATCTAGGGGGGGAAAGTTAATATACCAAAAATTTTATCAACGCTTCTTTTTTCTTACCACACCGAGATCCACCTGGAGTAAAGATAACAAGCCTATCTCTGTTTTATATTAGTTTCTCGTTTGTTTATCTTCAGGTTATACAGGAGTATATTGTGAAACATTGATTGATTATTGTGCTTCCCAGCCGTGTTATCATAATGCACCATGTACCTATGATACAACTGGTTTCTCTTGTCAATGTCCAACAGGTAGGTCCATATAATAAAGGAGAACTTAAAATGTTGTCCTTTTTTATATACACAACCCAAAGTGCAGACTGTTTCATCTTTAATGTGATGTTATGAGAAGAACTGTCATTTTCTGTTATAAGACAGACCAGTAATATGTGATAGCCCATGTTCGTTCTCTGTAAATAAATACCTGTATTTCTGATTATGGATGGTTGAAACTATTTTAATACTAGATTAATAAGAATGAAAATATCGTTACAGGAGTTCTATGCTTAGATAATAATTTGTTACAAAACGGGGGATCACGGTGGCCAAGTGGATAAGGCGCTGGTTCGCTAGGCTGGAGGTTGAGTGTTCGTTCCCTGCATTGGCAGAGAAAGTTCATCTCGATTTTCCGGCGTGATTTCCCCTTGTCAGTGATGCAGAAGGAGGGCCTGACAAGGACAGCTGCCTAGTCGTTCGGATGGGACGAAAAACCGAGGTCCCGTGTACAAATTGGAGTGCACGAAAAAGATCCCTTGGCAGTTGTAATTCGATATAAGAGTAGGCCGTAGCGCCGCTGCCCGGGCAAAATTTCCCTCACAGCACACTGCATGGCGTATGCCCGTCTTCAATTGGCCCAGGTTAGGTGCTTAAGCGTAGGACGTTAAACCCCATTTCATTCATTCATTCATTCATTGTTACAAAACGAGAGTCAACACTCTTAATAATAATTGTTGGGAGAGAGAGAGAAAAATGGTGTTAAACCCCCACTCGACACAAATTAGGTCACTTCAGGTATGACACATTGTTCGATTTTCTATTTCAATAATTCGCTGCGCGTAGGCATCTTTAGCAGGGGGAGGAAACAGGAGGAACCTGAGAAAGCCCACAAGGTTGAACAGGCGATCCTACTCCTTGTCACGTAAAACCAGGGAATCGAAACCATCCAGTTGACTCAATGACAGACCTTGTGATAAAGCAAGCACATGCTTATCATTCAGCCACCCAACCCCCCAATATTTGTTGGGTTCTTGTATTATAGCTGTTAACTATATTTGTTGTATTCTTGTATTATATATGTTAACTATATTTGTTGTATTCTTGTATTATAGATGTTAACTATATTTGTTGTATTATAGATGTTAACTATATTTGTTGTATTCTTGTATTATAGATGTTAACTATATTTGTTGTATTCTTGTATTATAGATGTTAACTATATTTGTTGTATTATAGCTGTTAACTATATTTGTTGTATTCTTGTATTATATATGTTAACTATATTTGTTGTATTCTTGTATTATAGATGTTAACTATATTTGTTGTATTCTTGTATTATAGATGTTAACTATATTTGTTTATATAGGTACTAGTGGTAATAGATGTGAAGTTAATAACAATGATTGTATAGGTAGTACATCATGTTTAAATGGTGGAGTATGTGAAGATGGTGTTAATTCTGTAGACTGTCATTGTTTGCCTGGTTATACTGGTGTCAAGTAAGATTAATAACACCTCTTCAATATTTTCATAATGATCAATATCATATTTCTTGCCTCATTTCCTGTTGGATAGAAAAATTAAGTTTCCTGTAGAAAATGTAATTAGTGTCACAACATACAAGAATAAAAGATCTATATGGAGTTAAAACCTACCTTATACAAGAGCTAAATCTGCCTATTGCAAGTCTTTCTTTAGGCCTGAACTATTATCTAATTTATTAATTAGACATTTTAATTAAATTAGACATTTTAATTAATATCTTAACATTTAACTTATCCAGACCATAATCAACCCTGGATGTCAATGCTAGCCTACAATATTTACTGGATTTGATCCAATTTTCTGCTCAACTTTACATCATAATTTGATCATGACATGGATAATCAAGACTATTTCTTTGATCGTATCAACTTAAGTAATGAAAATCGATTCTAGGCTGAAAATTCAATCTCTAAAATTGCAGTTCAGAGGGGATAAATTTGACTGAAATATTCAGCAACTTCTTTTTACTTTATCTAGTTTTTAACTATTATAGTGAGAAATGCCAGCTCATTATCTAATCTCACATAATGTATCTTTAAGACAATATGTTATATTATTATTAAACATTATAGACCAAACATCATTAAAATCAATTCTAGACAGGCGACCCTGCTCCTTGCCACGTACAAGCGGGGATTCAAAACCACACCAGTTGACTCAATGACAGGCTTTATGATACAGAGCGCGCACGCTAACCATTCAGCCGTCCAACCCCGCTTGTATGCAAGAGGAGTAATTGAGAAAATACATATTTTACAATTGGGAGTTGAAGCTAATATTGAAATGGTATATTGTTATTACAGTTGCCAGATACAGATCAACATCTGTCAAGCTAAGCCTTGTCAAAATGGCGGAATATGTGTAGCAGTTAATCAAGTTCTACGACATTGTAATTGTTTAGCAGGATTTACAGGACCAAGTTGTGAGACGAACATAAGTAAGTTGTGAGCGAAATTTAAGTAAGATGTAAAAAAATATTTTAAGTTCCAAGATGAACAGAACTAATTTGTAAGACAAACTGAACTGTATCCATGAGACAAACGTAACTAATTTCTTAAAGAAACTAACTAATTTCTTATTATACAAACATAAGTTAATTTACACATAAATTTTAATAAGAATGTTTTCAAATTAACTTTTCAATTTGTGAGACAAATACATAAGCTGTGATGCAAATCTAATTATCTCATGTAACAAACATGAATACAGATATAATAATCTTGTGAGACAAACAAATAATTTTTGAGACAAAAGTAAGTAAGTTGTATTAAAAATCTTACTCGGTAATACATTTTGAGTCAAACCTTAGTAAGTTTTGAGAGACACATTTTAGTAAGTTTTATGACAAATGTAATTTTGATTTTAATTGTGTGACGATTGTTTTTAAGTTGTGAGACAAACATATGTTAGTTGTTAGACAAGTAAATATATAGAAAACCGTAAAAGAAGTTTTTATATAAAAAAAGGTAAATCATGATTCAAAAATGTAAATGGTGTGATCAATTCAATCTATGGATGGAATCTGTTTTATAATAAGAATGTTTTCAATGACTATTATATATTAATTTTTTTTAGATGAATGTGACTCTTCTCCTTGTGTGAATGGAGCACCATGTATTCAGGGTGTTGGTACCTTCACTTGTTCTCCATGTCCTGAAGGTTACGGAGGTCAACTATGTGATATACCAGATAGATCATGTTCTACAGCTAATTGTGGTTCCGCTACGGAATGTGTTGATGAGTTAGATGTAGGTTTACCTAGATGTTTATGTCAACAAGGTTATAGTTATGGTAAGAGTTTACTTTATCTACTAAGTAATTCTTTAGAGAGAGAGGGAAGGAGGGAGTTTACGACCACTCAACCCAGACTAGGTCTTTTCGGGGCTGTACTCTATGGTTCAGTTCTATTTCAAAAATCTTCTTGCATGTAGGGAGCTTTTATCCGCAGAGGAAGCCAGAGGGCCCAAGAAAACCCATGTAGTTTGACAGATTGGAAATGGAAACTAAATGACATAATTTAAGATCTAAAGCATGTGCATTAGACCATTCCCCCTTCCCTCCCAGGTAATCTGTAGCCGATAATAAAGATCTATTGTATATAACATATCCAAGCTGATGAAACAGTCATTAGAATGTTGTGTATTATAATTTGTGATAAAGTAGAGACTTTGAGTCAGTGACTATATTAACGGGCTTAAGAGACGTAAATGCATCATCTACATCAGTATAAGTTTGTTTTAATAACTCATGATTAATATTTTTTCAGGACAATTTTGCCAGTATGATTTAACACTATCAAGGACATCAAACACTGGATTATTTGGATCGGTTTTAAGCAATGTAAATAATGTAATGGAGTGTATGACACAATGTGAATCTTCAGCTAATCGTATAAATTGTGCTGCTTTCGAATATAACCAAAATGCAAGAACCTGTCAGCTATTGTTATCAACCTACTCCCTTGTAGGCAGCACAATGTCTAATGTATATATTAAACAATGCTTCCATCCAGCAGGTAAAAAATCTCTTTATTTTCTCCTAAAAAAATATAGGAAAGTTGGGTGGTCGTGTTAAGTATTGTATGCATTCTGTTTCATAAAGCATCTATGTAATTCATGGGTTTCATACCATGTTTCTTTGTGACAAGGATAAGAGTCATTTGCCTAACCTTATTGTGGTGATCCCAAAGTACTCTGATTTCTTCCCATTTCTAAACAAATTGTTGAAATATATCAATTCTTAGTCTTTAGGAAGATATGTCGAGTTTAGATTCTTATATCTTTCGGCATTCACTACAGATGATATAAACAGCTCCATTTATAAGTGTCCAGTAAAAAAATTTCGTGATTGAGGGCATCAAAACTTATAGTACCAACGTAGTGTAAATTAATATCCACTAACAATGTAATAAATAGTATCAGTACAGTGTAGTTGAGTATCTGCTAGAAACATGATAATTTTATCTTTACAGATGATTTTTATACACCATATTACAGTATTGATACACCCTTGGGTGGCATTGAATTGGAATCAAAATCACGGCTGTTGAGTTTGGTAAGACATTTCTTAGCCAGATTTATTAATTTGAATATAAACTTAATATCGGCAGTCAACAACAATAATCATTTAAGACTTATAAAACTTATGCTGAGTTTAAATTTTTTTACAAACTCCCTTGACACTCCAGATGGTTGATCTTCCTCAGATTGAACATGTATAGTATCATGACATTGTATAGACTACATTATTTACATCATTATTATATTCCACGAACTTTAAAGCCTTTATGTGCCTTGGGTCTGTTTCACAAAATTTTAACTAAGATATAATCACAATTTTAGTAATTTGATTGGAAAATATTAGATTGATTTTAGTGCTAGGCCAATCAGAATTGAGGTATCTACTAAATTCAGGATTTTATCTTTAGTTAAGATTTCGAGAAACAGGGCCTAGATTGTCAATTATTATTTTTAAAGTTTTTTTTTTAAAAATAAGGATTTAAAAATTTTCTTTTGATGGCAATCAAGAAAATAAAAACTGTAAACATAGGTTAGAAGCTGTTGTTAGGCATTGGTTAAAGATTTTTATTATTTTTACAGCATAATATTAATGTTTGTGGAGGTACTACACCGGTACAAACTGACTGTAATGTTATTGGAGGCGGGTCGTTACCTACTGATGTACAATGTACCTCTGATGGAGTAAGCTGTTCTGGTAATAGTTGTCCTGATATAGAAGTCAGATATAGATGTAGTCTTGCTAGAGGTAAATTGTTTCGTACTTTAAACTAAACTACTTGTCGTGCATTGGTTTATAAAACTGAGACATTTAATGGCCCTGTATCATACTAGCATATGTCAGCTTTGGAAATATCACTTGCACGCCGATTCATGTCTTGGGTATTCAGTAAGGGGGGTAATTTGGTGGGCTGTATCCATAAAAAGTTGCCTCCCTTGATAGACTGAATTTTCATCATCTCTTAATTATTATGGGTATATTTATTTGTAGTATTTAAAGATAAACAGTGTATACAGCAAGATCTTTGCTCCGAGAGATGTGACGCCAATCATATATGTCAGATAGTAGGAGGAGAGGTCGTGTGTAAATGTCGTACAGGGTATACTGGGATCAACTGTGATCAAGATATCAATGAATGTACTGCTTTAAGTATAAACTGTAACACTGGAACTTGTAATGATTTCCCTGGATCTTACAACTGTTCTTGTACTTCCGGATATACAGGTAAGTTTTATAAGATTTGAGTTACAAGGACACTTCTCTTGGTCATTATTTCAGGGCTATATTGCTTTGCTAAATATTATAATGAATTTTTGTACACCCACATTTTACAATAGATTTAAATAATTAGATGTATTGAATTTGTCATATGTACTTGAGTTCACCCATTTGAACCTTGATGTTATAATATTTTTCAGGTAGTTTTTGTGAGAATGTACGAGTACCATGTGATGGTCATTTATGTAATCCTGGTAATACAGCTAACTGTATCAATACAGGTACAACATATAGATGTGACTGTAAACCTGGATTTAAAGGAGATAGATGTAATGTAAGTAATTTATATCTAACATAATGCACAACCTACAAATATTCTTAGTTAGGATTTTTAGTATATGAATGAAACTATATTGAACATCTAATTATATATGGTTTCTTTATCTGTAAAATGTGTGTTCGATCCCCGAGAAAGTTCATTCAGATTTTCAGGCGTGATTCCCCCTTGTCAATGATGCAGGAGGGAGGGCCGGACAAGGACAGCTCTCTAAGTCGTTCGTATTTGATATCAGAATAGGTCATAGTGCGGCTGACTGAGCAAAATTTCACTCATAGCACACAATGTGGCGTATGCCCGTCGTCATTAGCCCAGTTCAGAGCAGAAAAAGTAGGACGTTTCAACCCCAATTTTCATTTCATATCTGTAAAATACATAGAAATAAACTTTTATAAAATATGATACAGACAGTCCTCCATAAACTGAGGCTATTCAATATTTTTTTATATCTAATCTGTTGAATTCCTGGATGTATTAGTATACTCACGCATGAAGTGATGACAATGATTACTTCATTGATTCATCAGGGAGCCACGTCACTAACCTCTAGGTCCTGTGTTCGATCCCTGAGTTGAGTGAGGAAGTTCATCAGGATATTGCGATTGGTTCTCCCTTGTCTTGTCAGTATTGTAGGACAGCATATAGTCCTTGAGATGGGACGAAAAATCAAGGTCCTGAGTACACATTGGCATGCATGTAGAAGAACCTATAAGACTACGCTATAGCGCCACTGCCCGGGCCAAAACTTTCTCCCTTATAGCTCACTGCATGACATATATCCCTGCCTTCATTTAGTCCAGTTGCAGAACAGCACATGTATAACATTAAACGCCATTTCATTTTATCGATTGTTTTATTCATTTATTTATTTATTCATTCATTATATTGTTGTATGTATTTTCAGGAAGAAATTAATAATTGTGAAAGTACGCCATGTCTACATAATGGTGTATGTGTAAATAGGGTTAATAATTATAGTTGTGTATGTGAAGCTGGTTGGACAGGTAGCAAGTGTGAAACACCTATAAATAAATGTACACAACTAGGAATAACCTGTAATGGGCGAGGAACATGTTACACATTATTTAATGACTACTATTGTCAGTAAGTACATCTATTTATTTATAGCAGTTCTCAATCCCCGGTTGTACGTGGTCCTCTGGTTTCCTCTAAATTGTAAAAGAGACCCCTAAATGCAAGCAAATTTTTTAAATTAAACCATATGTTAGTCCCGAAATGACCTAGTTTGTGTCGAGTGGACATTAAACCCTCTCTATCTCTCTCTCTCTCTATCTCCTCTCCTCTCCTCTCCTCTCCTCTCCTCTCCTCTCCTCTCCACCCCCCTTCCCCTCCCCTCCCCTTCCCTCCCCTTGGCAGTTGGAATTCGATATAAAGGGAAGGCCGTAGAGCCGCTGCCCGGGCAAAAATTTTCCTCATAGCACAGCTAAGCACACTGTATGGTGTATGCCTGTCTTCAATTAGCCCAGGTTAGGTGCAGAGGAGTAGGATGTTAAACCCCATTTCATTTCATTTCATATCCTGTTTAATCCTTTTTCTAAAAATTGTCTCATAAAATGTGCCTTTTTTTTCAATACTGTATTTATGAATATTTATTCTATTTTGAAGGTGTGATGAAACGTCATCTGGAGAAAACTGTGAGATAGTTGATAATGTTTGTACTAAAACATCATTATGTTACAACTCTGCTACATGTTCATTAGTTAATGAGGCTCCACAATGTGCCTGTCCTTCAGGTAAATAACAATGAAATATTCTGGGGATGTCAGGGAAATTGTAGAAAAAAGTGTCAGTGAACACTTGTTTTTAATTAGTATACTAGTATGAATTGAGCATTTCGAAATTTAATTTGCCAAAATGAGTCAATGGAGCAAACTAAAGAATTTTAGTTGACAAAGCTTGCACAAACTGAATAGGATACTATTTCACCAATCTCCATAGCTGAAACATGTAATTATGTTACAATTCTGCTTGCAACTTCATCTGTTTTCAAGAGCTGTGACAGGAGTTAATTCTGTGTTGATCAAGGCCCCGCCCCCTACAAGTCTCGGACAATGAATATATCTATATATATATATATATCCAATTGATAAAAACTTTTTTGTTTCCTAATAAATGGTAGAGGTCTCTTATATGGGCATAATATTGCTGATTCCTTTGTTGATTACGTTCATTCTGATCACTATATGTCGTTATTTTTGTAGGTTTTATGGGATTAAGTTGTGAGATTAGACAGGATTATGATTGTATTAACTCATCACCATGTTTAAATGGAGGTACATGTAGTGTAGATTCTACTGGTTATAAATGTTCCTGTGATGCAGGTTAGTTTCTTCTATTGATTATACTGTAAATCAAGGGGGGGTTGGGATGGCCTAGTGGTCTAGAGTGCCGCGCTTCGACCTCTAGCTGGCCAGCCACCTCTGGCTTGCGGCTGTGGTTTCAAGCCCTGGTGTGAGCATATGTTGCATGGAGATAGGGGCATCTTCTCAACCTCATTGGTTTCCTCCGGGCACTCCAGTTTCCTTCCACTGCTAAAGACCCCTATGCGCAAGCGAATTATTGAAATAAAATTAAACCATATGTTAGTCCCGAAATGTGTTGAGTGGACGTTAAACCCCATTTCTCTCTCTCTCTCTCTCTCTCTCTCTCTCTATCTCTCTATCTCTCTCTCTCTCTCTTTAAATCAAGGTAGCGATTAACTTAATTATTTATGAAAATTAGATAAACCCGCTGTATTTTGGCCTTTTGATTGATAAAGATGGGCTTCTTGCAGTTTGTTTTTGGAGACATAATACTTTCATATAATTACATAAGGAGTATTATTATTGTCTTGTTTTACATTGCACGATCAGTTAGTTCAGGGGAGCCACGTTGGCTAAATGGGTAAAATGCTGACTCCCTAGCCCGGAGGTCGCGTGTTTGATCCCTGCATCGGCTGAGAAATTTCATCGGTTTCCCCTTGTCATTTGTGCTGGACGGAGGGCCTGACAAGAAAAGCTGTTTAGTCATTCAGATGAGACGACAAACTTAGATCATGTGTATACATTGGCATGCTCATAAAGATCCCTCGGCAGTTGGAATTCAATATAAGAGTAGGCCATAGTGCTCCCTCATAGAACACCGATTGCCCATCTTCCTTACTTAGCCCAGTCGGAGCAGATCAATAGGACGTTAAACCCATTTCAGCTAACTCAGCATGTATGTCATGTAGTGATGCTGTTATACCCAATCATTTATATAATTTTCCTATTTAATTCTATCGTTGCATGCTTCTGTTGCAACTTCAAATATCTGAATTAAGATTTCATTTTGTAATTGGATTTGTTCCCTTCTAAATATTGAAATATTTTTATGTATTGCAGGATTTACTGGTGACACATGTGCTACTGATATCAATGAATGTACGTCTACTAATTGTCCGACGTCTGCTACCTGTATTAATCTTAAAAACTCCCACTATTGTAAATGTCCTGCAGGAAGAGCATTACCAAATTGTCAACAGAGTAAGTATGTCTTCATTCATAGCTAGTGACTGGTCAAACTAGTAAAGCTTCTGTTAGAACAGAATATGTACACTCTAAATGAAGTTGATTTAAACAATATTTTATTCAAATAAGATAGATGTTATACATACACTGTCAAAAGTTAAGGATTCAAAAACAACCCAAAGGCTTATATTAATTCGTCTCCTTATAAGGGTCTTACAACTTGAATCAGAGGGTGACTAGACCTCCAACAAGGGTACAGTAACCCAAGCTGTTTGTTTTGTTTGAACCTTATTTTTCCCCGTATTTTCGATGCAGAGTGTTAGACATTATGTATAAATGACATGTTGTGTCTGTCTGTAATTGTTTCTGATTTCCATGTTTTATTTTCAGATGTAGATTTAAACTATGATATATGTCTACGTAAATCTCTGTCTAGAGGTTCGGCCATGTTGGCTTTCCCACTCTCAATCAATTCCGTTGATGGTTTCACTATTGGTTTATGGGTAAAATATGATATGATAGGTGAAATAGGAACATTCTTAAGCCTCTATAGCGCTGAGTAAGTTACCCGATTTTAAACATTTACAAGAATTAAATTTGAAGGCCTACTTTGGAAGAATTTCACTATTATGTCTAAACTATAAATAGTCTACCAATTGAGCAAGTTTGTATAATGTATCCGGAAAATGTATTTCAAATGATATTACTGTCCTCCAAAGGAGGATTAGATGGCTGAATGTTTACATCATGCGCGTTGTATCATAAGCTCTGTCATTAAGTCAGCTGCCAGGTTTCGATTCCTCGGTTGTACATGACAAAGAGTTGTGTTGCCTTTCCAACCTTGTGGGTTTTCTTTGATTCCTCCCACTGCTATAGACCCCTATGCATAAGTGAATATCAAGTAAAATTTAACCATGTTTTAGTCCTGAGTTACCTAGTTAATGTGGAGTGGACGTTAAACACGGTTTTGATCTCTCTCTCTCAGTTTACTGTCCTACAATACATACCGATTAAACAGCATCCTACTGGCCAAATAAGCGGTCAAGTCAGATCTCGTCTGGTCAGTTCATCATCAACTTATTGATCATGCTGTTAAACTGTTCCATTATAAGGATTGTCTATGATATCACATAAGGTGGACGTGTACATCAAGTTCAACACACACTCTCCATTATGGGATCATGAGAATAAATCACCAACTTCTGTTAATTAATATTAATTTTAATGTTTTAACATTACTTACAAAAATGAAAGTAGAGACTAATTATACAAGATACATTGAAGAGATTTGATTCACGTTGTAGATATACTGAAATAATTCCATGTTAATGATAATTATATTGTTACAGTAGCACATCAACATCCAGTTTAATACAACCAGATATTGTATCCCTTGATGAGACAGGTATTAAGCTAGGAGTATCAGGACCAGAAGTAACGGCTAATTATCGTGATTATAAACTAAGTAGTGGTAGATGGCATGCTGTAGTTATAAGTTGGAGGAGTACTACTGTAGAGGTTTATGTTGATGGTTTACGACAGATACAAATAATAGGATATACGTCATCAATTGCGTCTGCTCAACAGTAAGTCAATAAATCTCTTTATAATTAATCTGGTATAAAATAAAACAGGGTTTAATGTCCTATTTGTCTGCACCGACTAGATTAATGAAGACGGACATGTGCCATGTAGTATGCTATGAGAGGGATTTTGATTGGACAGAAGTGCTACAGCCTACTCTGATTTTGAATCCCAGCTGTTGCGTTTACACTGGACCTGGGTTTTGGTTCAAACTATACAACTAGACACTTTGCTATTTCTGATCATGAATAGAAGAATAAGCATAGGAAGTTGGACTGAAAGCAAATTGTTAATACATAGCAAGTCTGTTGTACTCCTGCTGTTTATCATTATGTGGTGGAAGTGAGATTCCGGAATTATAAATAGTATTGCTTCTTTCTTTTCAGAATCTGGGTGTCAATTGGATCTCAGTATCCCATGTCACAATCATTTATAGGATGTGTGTCTCAGTTGAATATTTATAATAAAATATTAGAGGCTGGCACAGAATTACCAAGTTTATTTGATGCTCCATCTTTTGTTTATCCAAGCAATGTTTACCAGGGTTGGACAGATTATATCCTCAATAATGATGTTGTTATGGTTCAACCATCGAGAGTAATTAAAGGGGCTTGCCCAACAGGTTACACTGGTTTCCCATCATGCTCAACGCAAACGAACAGTAAGAGTTTTCATTAGTTAAATAATTCTTTCTGCTCAAGGTCCACCTTCCATAATTTTTTATTTTGTTTCTTGCCTTTGGGATTTGAGTGACAATGCATCGCTTAGGTTTCTGTTTGGTTTCTTGCTTTGTTTTATAACATCAGAGAGTTAATTCATTATTTCATGATTATCTTTATTAAACTCTGCCACAACTGTTTATAATCAATATTGATTCTTCATGATATATGTTATTAATTTATATATTTTCTGTGTTATATTTCGATCAAGTTTATGATTTTACTTGTTAAAATGTTCAGGTTAAGGTTCCATATTTTAGAATTAATTCGATTATCAAGTCAAACCACAACACTAGTACCATTTATGGCATGGTTTTATAGATTTTGGTAATTTTATGTTAGGTTATGGCGTGGTCTACAAGTATATTTGATTTGATTTTATAGATAAAACAAAGCCTGGTGTTGATAGTTGTCCTAATAACGTGTTTTATCAGAGTACAAATGGAGCAGGACAACCAACTTGGACAGAACCTGTATTTTCTGGTGCTTCATCTGTTACATTTACACAGCTTTCTGGTAATATTATATATATTTATTATCTTAATATAGATATAAATGTTTTATTGGAATGATTTGACATGACATTTTGTGGTGTTATTAGATGGCGTGTTGAAATAAATGGTATTTATATAACAGGGGGTTCACTTCAATATTTGGCCACCTTTTCACATTTTGATGTATTTTATTTACTTTTAAAAGAATACGACAAATATATATATATTCATTGGTTTTACATATAAAAAGGACTGGTATTTATTGTCTTTAAAGGTTAAATTCTTTTAAATTCTAATTAATTAATATAAATTGACCGGCAGATAAGATCACCAGCTGGTCAATTTTACTGGCAGTCAGTCAAGATTGGCAAATGTGACTGAAATTAGAGCCTTAATGCATACAGATGTATTGGTTAGCTGGTTTCTCTTAATTCTGTATTCATTTGTAACAGTGGTGTAATATTTTATGATATTTTGTTTTATTATAGGAGCTCTATTAACTAAAGGACCACACACTATTTTATATGAAGCTGTAGATGGGAATAAAAACAAGGCTTTATGCTACTTTAAGGTTTATATTAATGGTAAGTGTTCTTAAGCAAATGGTGATAATAGTCAGGATGGTATGATCCATCTCTATTTATTTTATACAACTATATTCCAGATTTTTAAATGGACAATTTTAATGCAATACAAATGTAATGTGTTATTATTTCAGATGAGTTTTGTCCAACACTTCCAGAACCTAGAAATAATGGAATTCAAACATGTAACAGTATAACTAACAATTGGAGATTTACAGCTTGTAGTGTAGATTGTCAAGCCAGTAGTTCTACTATAAATAAACAAGGAAAGACATGGTATACATGTAGCTCTGAGGGGAATTGGGTGTGGCCTTCATCCAGTGAAGATATCTATCCTCCTTGTGGCAGTAAGTGTTGTTCTGTCCTTATGTACCTACTGTCCCTAATGTTTCCACAATTTCTTGCCAACAATCCATAGCTTCGAGTTCTATTTGGATTTTTATACGCCCACATTTTCATGTGGACGTATTATGTCGTTGCCCCTGTCCGTCCGTTCGTCCGTCCACAATTGTTTGTGGACTCTCTACAGGTCACAATTCTTGTCCGATTTTGACAAAACTTGAAAGATAGGTTTATCCCCAAAAGATCCGGCTGCTTTCGATATTGGCATGTATCGGATCAAAATTTCATAGATTATGGCCCCTGATTATACGAAAAATCACGTTTCTATTGGCAGATGGTTAAATAGCAGGGAAGAAGTGTCTTATTCATTATTTTAAAATTATTTTCCAGGTATTGTTGGCCCTGCAAACGTAGATGTGAATGTACAGATGAATTATTTGATATCACCAACAGATTGTCTGACTGTAAGATCTACATTAACTACGAAACTAACGACCAGTATACAACAGTTAAATACACGGTGGAATAATGAGATCTGTAAACAAACTACATGTTCAGATATAGCATTTGATATTGTTTGTAATAATGGGACTAAAGTTACATTTGATGTTAAAGATATTAAGTAAGTAGCAGTTTAAATAAATAAAATGATATGAAATTGGGTTTAATATCTTACTTTTCTGAACCGACTTGGCTAAAGAAGATGAGCATATGCCATACAGTGTGCAGTGAGGATCTTTTTTGCCCAGTCAGCAACCTACTCAAGTTTCTAACCGTCGTGTCAAGGATATATATATTTTGTCCTGTCCGAATGACTAGATACTTGTTAGGTCTTCAGTCCACCACTGACAATGGGGAAACTAGGCTGTAAAATCTTATCAAACTTTCTCGTCCAACACCAGGGACCGCCTTGTTAGACTGCCAGCATCCTACACACTGGGTCACTACATTATAGCTACCAACAGTTTGTGTCCAGTACAAAATCTTCTAAACTTAGCTCAAAATGAAGTGATTATTAAACAGTCCATAACTTTGACTTGATATTATGAACAGAATAATTAAATTTTGATTGAATTCTGTTTAACTTTTTTAGACCAGAATTAACTAAAGGTAGTGAAACATTAACAGCAGAACAAGTTTTAATCAGGGCTACATTAGATGAAAATATATTTGCTTATAATGTAAGTAGTAATTATTTCTCAGTGTATAAATATAAAAGGATAATTCCCAGATTTGATGAAAGTGACTTTGTTTTGGCAAGTCAAATACGAAAAAGTGTTGAATTCACCCAAATAAGTAAGTTGTCTGAAAGTTTCAAATCAAAATATTCGGAAATGACCAATAATTTTGTTGAATGGGTTTAATGTTCATTTGTGTACGAGGCTTGATAATCACTTACGACTATAGCTTAAGCAGGTGCATTGACTTGGTTATCATGAATCTTATAAACTTTGGAATCTGCGGACTTATTGCATCTGGGTCTATTCATTAATTCATATGTTTCATATAATACACAATATACTGTAAGTGTTATCAATTAAAAATGTAATTAACAATGCAGAATAAAGAAAATTAACTTATAATATTTCCAGGATATTGTAAATGGTGTAATAGATGCTAATACTTTATTAGTTAATATGAAGAGAATATGTCCAGTTGGTCAAACAGTTATAGACAATCAATGTGGTAAGATTCTTTATTTGTATATATAGTACATTATTCTATAAATCAAATCTTTTATTTATTTATAGCATTTTTTTTTGAAAATGGACATCAATGAATATTTGACATAGTTTTAAAAAACAAAATGTGTAGGTGATTTATCATATATTTCCATATTTACAAAACTGCTATATTTTAACAATTTATAAATCAGGATATTGATGTTTATTCCATATAAAGTTTTGATAAAGAAATTAAAACTGTATTGTTAAAGTTCTAAGGGTTGTTTGTAAAGCATGATATTGGGTAGGGGTTGGATACATAACGGTCTGTAAGAAGACAGTTTTGTATTCAATAATTTACTGATGTTTCTGAGAAAAATAATATAGATAGAATATGTTAGAATAGTGTTTTCTATTTAATAATTCATTGATATTTCTGAGAAAAAGAATATGGATAGAATATACTTAATCCCTTGTCTTTAGAACACCTGATAAGACTTCTCATTTCAAGCAGCTGGTTGTCATTTGCACTTTTCAGACATACAATATCTGATTTTTTAAGGCCTATTCCATGCTTGAATATCAGTTGTAGATAATCTGTCTGCTTGGATTCAATATGGCTGTAGAGGATACCGAATGTTATGAAATTTTTCATATCTTTGTTAATACTGAATGGAAATGAAGCCTTTTTAGTTTAATTTTATATATTCGATCAACTTTCACCATATATTTTGGGGGGAAGGGATTTAAAATCCATGAAAGTGATGATCAGCTTCTTTAAGGAGTTCTTATACTCTTATAGCTAACAAAATTTGTTTTTTTGTACTTTATTGTGTATCTATTTTAATGCCATTAATGGATGTATTTATATACAACAAAAATAACTTGTTTTCTAGTTACATGTGCCAGTGGAACATATTATAACAGTGTGACCTTTACATGTGATGATTGTCCTAAAGGTGAATATCAAACAGGTACAGGTTTATCATCCTGTATATCTTGTGGTTCTGATAAAACAACACAAACTACAGGATCAATAGCATTCAATCAATGTATAGGTAAGATTTTAAAACTTAAAGAATGAAGTTGATAAAGATATTTACATGGGTTCCATGTCAGCCCTATATGCCGGTCGGGACAAAGGGCTCTAGAAAATGACCGAAATCGGATCAGACCCGTAGGTCATTTTGCATGCCGGAAAATAGCATATTTTGTGTTAAATCATAAAATCCTGGGATACGAAAAATGAAGTTGGCAAAAATATTTACATGTACTTGAAAAGTTAAAACTTTAAGAATGGAATTCAGAAAATATGTACCTGAAACAGATCAAAATAGTATGTAACAGTATGACCATATTCTACATACCTGTACCCCATTACCTTTCATCTGTAGAACATTTTCAGAGGATTGGTCTTTCATCTGCCGAGTATTTTCAGATGATTGCCTGTTCATTTGCAGAATGCCTTGAGAGGATTCGTCATTCATTTGTAAACTCTGTTCAGGGGATTAATAGATCATTTGCAGAAAATGTTTGCAAAGATTTAAGTGTTGAATAATTTCAGGAGTTTCACTGTTCATTTTAGAGGATAATAATTGATTATTTGAGAATATTTTCAGAGGATTAGTCATTCATCTGAAGAATATTTTCAGAGGATTAGTCGTTCATTTGAGAACATTTCAGAGGATCGGTTATAAATAAGGATTTATATGAGAAATTACATAATGTATTTATATATTTTTTAATTATAGATAGTTGTAGTATTGGTAATTTTTATAATGTACCAACAACAAATTGTCAACCATGTGCTCAAGGTTTATATCAAGATACTGCCGGAGAATTTAGTTGTAAACCATGTCCAGTCGGTCAAATAACTCGATTAACAGGTTCAACTAATATTTCACAATGTTACGGTATGTACATGTTTATATAAACAAAACACGTCCCATTTTATTATGGTCAACTACAAACAAAAAAAGCATTTGTTTAAAGTAATTTACGTTAATGATAGAAAAACAACAGACATTGTTTAAATTGTTCAAGACTATTTTAGAATTTCTATATTAATCAAGAAATAAATGGAGACTTTAAAATCCAACAAAATTTGCCAGTCAGATTTGACGTGAAATAGACCACTAGTTTTGATTGTTTTATTGCGGATCTTGATCATGTATGATTCAACATTCCTTATTAAAATCAATTTTTGAACTATTTAGAGTTTGAATAATTGAAAATTGTTTAAAACTTTGAAAGAAGATATTTCAAACTATTGTTTTGCGATGATAACTGAATATCAATAATTTCACCACTGACTGCTGAATATTGTCAAAGAATGTATGAATGCAACTTCCGACTGATTTTGCTGCCACTGGTCACATTTAGTATGATAAAATCAAAGACTTCTGTTTTAACTCAATACTGAAGGCACTGCTGATAGGTGGAAGAATCTTGCTGTGCAGGCAAGATCGGCCTTTATTTATTTAGTATAATACATGGCTAAATGATGACAGCAACTGATTGCGTCTTATATAGACTCATTGTAACATTAAGAACTATAAATAAGCTTTATCTTGAAAGAAATCTGAATATAATTGAATTTCCCTTTTTAAGTCCCTGTCATACCCATAGAAGATACTCAATTGAATGTTCCAGAACTGAACGGTCATGATATAGAGTAAACGGGTGACAAAGTGTATTTTTAATATGGACTAGGAAAAAGGTCCACCATAAATATAAGCTGAAACATGTCTGTGTTATATATATATATTATATTTTTGTACTATATAGTTGGATGTAATGCTGGTTATCAGTTAGTAAATGGTCAATGTCAACCATGTCCTATAGGAACGTATGGTGATGATCAGATCTGTCAATCATGTCCATCTGGTTTTATAACAGAAACTGTTGGTGCAGACAGAAGTTCTAATTGTACTATTGGTAAGTTCTTTATGTTGTGCCACTCAGAATACATTCCATTCTCAAAGTAGTGAAGCGTTTTTTAACTCTGGAATTGTACAAGGAAAAATTGTAAGCTTTTGCCAATTATGATTTCCCCGAAACTTGTAAACAGATTGTCATTTATTATTTTCATTAATTTTTTATGGCTCAACCCATGCTAAATTATACACCCATTGATTATTTAATTAATAAGACAAAGCCACAGTTAGATTAAAATTAGAAAAGAGGAATATTATAAGAGTCTTACAAAGATTTATAGGTGGCAACTCGCTTGTTTATATCTTCACCATATCTTGGTAAATACTGAACAGAATTGAAGAATATTTAGATATTCCTTGTAGAGATTCAACTTTCACAATAATATAGTATGTAAGGGATTCAATATCCCTCAATTGATGATCAGAAGCTTTAATGAATCTTTCCCGTCACAATATGTTGTATGATGCCTTGTCGTTATATTTGTCTTTTGTGTAAATCATATGTGACGCAGTCCCCCTGCACTTACTATATGACATGGAAAAAATGTGATTGAGTTGAATAAATCATTGCATTTTTTTTTTACAAATTTTTAGTTGCCTGTGAGGTTGGAAGATACCGTACTGCTGATAATAAATGTGTAGAATGTGCTATAGGAACTTATCAAGATGTAAAATGGCAGTCCAGTTGTAAATTATGTGGAAGCAATAATAATAATAGATATAGAACAGATACAACTGGTGCTTCTAGTCCTACACAATGTAGATGTAAGTTAATATCGTATACCATATTCCTTATGTCATATTGTTAGAGAATGTGAAGGATAGGGGTTTAACGTTTAACATCCACTTGACACAAACATATGGGACTTATAGCCCGTTCAGACGCGCAAGTTAAACTAGTTTAACTCTATCCGGCGATAGTTAATTCAGCAATTTTCGTCGTCTGAACGCATATGTGGAGATTTTTATCTGGTTTAAAATATCCACCTCCGTAGGTGAATTGAATTCACCTTTTTTTTTATCTGGTTTAACTTTCGGCGTCTGAACGGGTAGGATTAAAATATCCGGATATTTTCCCTCTGGACATGCGCAGTGCGTAGTAAATAACAATCTTAGACAAATGGCGGCTATCAGTGCTCATGCGCGTTTACCTTTGACCCTTGAACGACGAGGTCAGGAACATGGTCAGGAATGTTAATCCAGTATAGTGATAGTATCTTAAAACACGTATGAACGCAAAAATCGCCAGATAAAAATCGCCGGATAAAAATTGCCGGATAAGTTATAAGCGTCTGAACGGGGTATTACATCTGGTTAAATTTTATTTCAATAATTATTTTAAGCGTAAGAGTCTTTTACTGTGGAAGGAAACTAGAGAAGACTCATGAGATTGGATGATGACCCTACTTCTTGTCACGTACAAGCGGAGAATGAAAAACATGCCCTTTGACTCAATGACAGACCCCATTGTCAGCAGGCGACTATCATATCATAGTTCACATTGTTCACAATGCTGTGGATATTGTTTTCGTGATAAAATTATGGTTGAAAATGAAATACTACTTTAGATCATATTCAGTGTTTTAATCAAAGATGCATTGCACATCTTCAGTAATAAGTATTAAATGCATTTAATGGGATAAAGAGAATCTCCTATGAGTCTTTTTTAATATCAAAAAAGACGAGTAGGAGATTTTATTTATCAGACAATCCTTTCTTATATGAACAAATAAATATAATTATGAAATTTTAAATTTATCACACAAGCGATATCTACTGTAGAATGTATTATTGATTGATAAAAAGATTTTACAAGACACAGTAAATAAAAGTATGCTTAAGTTATTGCATAATTAGCTGTAGAAATAAAATTATGTGAGCCTCAAAATGATGATATATTAAACCCCATTCCAATTATTGCTTTCTATATTTAAATATGAAAAAATTATCTTTAGAAATTTGTGGTTAAGCATTTTTATCAATGAAATTAATGAATACCTTATATTTTGTAGTTTTCTGTGAGTCTGGTTATCAAGCCAACCCTGGTAATACTGATTGTGTGATTTGTGATGTTGAAACATATAAAGATAATGATGTTGATGGTTATTATGGAACATGTCAAGCTTGTCCAACTAATTTTATTGCACCATCAACAGGCACTACATCAGTTTCAGGGTGTTCTATTTGTAAGTTTAAAGACCCGGCCCCGGTTTCATAAAATATTTTCAGTCTTAAGTTAAGAATGTACTCAACTTTCAATCACTGTTTATGAGAAATCTCTTTGATTCAGATACGCAATACTTTGTACATAGTTACTTATTGATGTATTTGATACATTAAAACAACAAAAGGTTTATAAGGGGCTTTAGTTTAGTTAAAATAAGGCAAGGAATTTTGAGTAAATTCTTAATTTAAGTCTGAGAATACTTTGTGAGCTGGGGACAAGTTCTGAATATATGATACCATTAGCTTTAATCACAAACAGTCTCTGTGTATCAGTAACATTTTTCGCAAATATCAAATATTCCGTGGTTTATTCTGTACTAAAATGGACTCAAATCGATTATTGGATGGAGAAGTCAATATATTAATGGTTAATAATTCTCTGCCTTGAATTCAATGAGATAAAAAGAGGCTCATCAAAAAATTTCAGCAAAAATCATGGTCGTGTTGGCTGGCTTGTGTTGACTTGTCTAGACCATAAATTCCAATGGTTGACAGATTTTTAATTCATCAACTATATTTGCTCTGGTATTCCTGCGATTCAAGATTCAGCATGTTGTGATATTCATAATATTGTAATTTCCATAGGATTCATGATCCCTTTAATGGAGGTAGCAGTACCAATTTCAGTTTGATTGGTCAATGTGTTTCATTACACGACATGAATTGTTTTTAGGTGTATGTGAAATTGAGATAATCTGGCCATAATCTATGCTTAGTATCAGTGTTTAGTATATTAATATTGTATATTTTTAGTGAAATGTGAAGCAGGATATAAAGGGAATACAGCTAATACAGCATGTGAAATGTGTCAGTATGGTACATATCAAACAGATGTTAATCAGAAGACCTGTACAAACTGTCCGGCTGGTCAAGGTACTAGAAGAATGGCTGCTGTAGCACAAGCAGAATGTGAAGGTAGGATATATATTTACTTATTATATATTCTAGAAAATAATTATGAACTGTTACGAATCTAGGTATGACATTTTATTTTATTATTCTAGTCTATCATTGAGTCAACTGGCATGGTTTCGATTCCCCGGTTTTACATGACCACCAGTACGGTCGCCTGTCCAACCTTTTGGATTTTCTCCATGTGTTAGTCCCGAAATAACCTAGTTTGTGTTGAGTGGAAGAAATACCTCCTTTGTTAGTTAGAATGATGTAGCTGATTTTTTCAAAATCGTCCAGGAAGAAATACCTCCAGCCCCCAACCAAATATTCTGCATGTGCCACTGATGATGAAGTAATAAACTATAATATAAACCACGAATACCTGTTACAATCCCCTTCTACACAACAAATATATGTAATCCTTGAATGGCATTTAGCAATTAAGCAGATGAGAGGTAAGAGAACTCTTTTCAACACATTGAGGGGGAGCCAGTAACATGACATGCAATCACTAGTGATTATACTCCATGTAAATGGCTCCCCCTCCAAAAGTGCCCCCTTCTCCCCATAGGTGTGCTACATTAGATATGATCAATTGTGTACAAGAGTTAATAATATAATAGCTGCCATGACAAGCTAAGGATTGATGTAATCTTTGTTGTTATTTTAGTATTGTGTGCATCAGGATCAGAGCGTATAACACCAACTAGTGAGTGTACACCATGTCCTGTTGGTAAATACAGGGTACAATCTGACTTACCATCTAATATATGTACAACTTGTCCTGATGGTTATCTTACACCAAATACACAATCACAACAAGTCTCTCAATGTACTGTTAGTAAGTATATATAACACATTTCAAATATTATATAACTCTTCTTAAAAACTTTAGAGATTAAATACGAGGATGGTATTAATAATTGAATTGTGCCATATTTATATAAATAGATATAACAAACTTTTTACCCAAACATAATAATGTAATTGTCAGCGATATCACTTTGGTGGAAGTGGACAGCGTACCTTAAATAAAGCTATTTCACACACATATTTAGCCAATGTGTGTACTATTAATGTATTTAAGCTATTGGGCTGGTGACGCGTTATTAGCCTAAGGTAGCTTGGTTGTCTTGTACCCAGTAGCGTATGCTTTAACTGTCCATCCTTTTGTTAAACATGGGTGTAAGAAGGGATGAGTGACATGCACTAGGTTTGATATGCCTACTGCATGGTTAATATCATAAGACCACAATGTTTCTGTTTACGGGTCAAACAGACTCATCATTTTCAGTTCATTCATCCAGTCATTCATTCATTCTGTTATTTTGTATAGGAAACTGTACAGCAGGTTATACGATTGATGGAGTTAATTGTGTGCCATGTCCTGTTGGTCAGTATCAATCTCAACCATATCAGCTATCTTGTGAGACTTGTCCATCTGGTACAACTACTAGAAACACAGCATCTTCAGCCAGTACAGATTGTGAAGGTAATCACTTTATAATCATTTTACTGTTATTTCACAAGCCACAAGAAATTTGCTTTATATCACTTATCTTAGATCACATTCCATATTGTTTACAGTTTACATTGGATCACATTCCATGCCACTTATCTTGGATTTGTAATCCATGTAGTTTATCTTCGATCACAGTCCATATTGCTCATCTTGGATAATGTTTCATATTGTTTATCTTGGATCACATTCCATATTGCTTTTCTTAGATCAAGATATAAATCGCTTACCTTGGATCATATTACATATCACATATCTTGGTCACAATCTTGTTACAATAATGTAGTCAAGTTTGCCCCTCATGTTTGATTTTGTTATTTAATTATTGTAATTGTTATTTTATGGCAAATGTTATAATGTTATGTAATGCTAATCTAAATTAAATGACCTATGCAATTAGATGAAAAGGATTTAGGAAAAACAACAATAGTTTATGTGGGTTATTTGTAGGACACGATTCAGACACATGATTTAGATTTCATTCGGGTAGAATTTCCTAATTAACTTTTGAACTGCTAAAGATACTGCTCTTGGTATATATTTAGTAAGGAAATAAGTTATGCTTTTTTTAGACTAGTCTTGCTCGATATGCACCATTTATTCCCGGTGTGTTCAGTTGAACAAGATTTTATATCTAGTGTGGTTTGACAAATATATGTATGAAATATGAAATATGAAATGGGGTTTAACGTCCTACGCTTAAGCACCTAACCTGGGCTAATTGAAGACGGGCATACGCCGTACAGTGTGCTATGAGGGAAATTTTGCCCGGGCAGCGGCGCTACGGCCTACTCTTATATCGAATTCCAACTGCCAAGGGATCTTTTCCGTGCACTCCAATGTGTACACGGGACCTTGGTTTTTCGTCCCATCCGAACGACTAGGCAGCTGTCCTTGTCAGGCCCTCCTTCTGCATCACTGACAAGGGGAAATCACGCCGGAAAATCGAGATGAACTTTCTCGGCCTATGCAGGGATCGAACACTCGACCTCCAGGCTAGCGAACCAGCGCCTTATCACTTAGCCACCGTGATCCCCGGTTTGACAAATAGATATTGAGTCAGCTTGCTTCTAACTGTAACAAAACCAACACAATTAGTCACTTTATTTCAGAAAATTCCTCAAATATTTGCAATTATTCATACACATTTAGAATAGGGCTACAACATGACAATGAGAAAATTATAATTTTTTTTTTAGCATGAACTAGTCTGCGTTAAAGTGCAGATGTGACATCATCTTTTTATGTTGGTGTTCCATCATTTCAAATAATGCACAGGCAACATTTCAATCGTACATCATTTAAACTAGATGAAATATTGGACTTGATTGATGATTGAGATACACATGTGACATAGTGTGTGTAATGATCTTGAACAAGTCATGATGTTATATATTGATACAGCCCCCAGACTAACATCCTTGTGCAGTATCAATAATACTTAATGTCTTACTCTCGCCCGACCCCAGTTTAGGAGCAGAACAGTAGGATGTTAAACCCCATTTCATTTAAACTACTTAGAGTACTTGTTGAGGTAGAATATTATAATATATTGTAGATTTTTGTGTGGACGGAGAAGAATTAATATCTGGCACATGTACACCATGTAGTGTAGCTTTCTATAAAAATAATACAATTGATAGATTTGGATCATGTAAGCCTTGTCCTGTAGATAGAGTTACACCTGGTCTTGGTGCTACATCACTCTCAGATTGCTCATTACGTAAGTTCAATGTTATACAATTAGAGAATATTGATTACTTTTACATACTATTTCATTCAATCCCTTCCAATAAAAAGAATACATATAATTAAATTATTGTCAAACAGCCAAGTCGTGCTGTTTCTAGTTTGTCAAGGATCTTTTTTTTATGTACCTGTATCACAACAGTATTGAAGAATTAGCGTTAAAACATAATTAGGATATTAAACATTAACCCTTTGAACCCCAAAGTGACTCAGGGTTTCTTGGCCTATACACTGTGTTCTTGTGACAGTTGTTGCTTAGATGTCCATCTTCTGGATGTAAATGAGTAAAAGAGGTGGTCGCTTGTATTTCTTGGTTTATCTGCAATATTCCATTTTTTTTAATATAAACAATATTTTTGTATATGAATAGGGTTTGGGGAACAGGCATTGTCTATATTATACCCCTTTACCATCTGGTAGTGCCAGTTTCGAATTGCAGGCACAACAATGTCATGGTCTGAAATCTGGCCACTCGGATTCAAAGGGTTAATTTAAGATTATTATGAAGAAGGGTTAATGTAAGTAATAAATGGTGTTATTTACAGCTAATTGTACAGCAGGATCATATATTGATATGGCTAGTGATTCATGTAAACCATGTGATATAGGTCAATATCAGCCAGAGAATTGGAAATTGTCTTGTGAGACTTGTCCTGATCAGAGTATCACACTAGCTGTTGGTTCAACTAGTCGTGATCAGTGTATAAGTAAGTACAAAACTCGCAAAAATGAAAAACATTGATGAATGTCAAGTATTAACATGAGAAAAAAAAGTTATTTTAAAAAAAATTGTGGTAGGTAATAGATAAATTTGAAGACGTAGTTTGATTTGAGAATTGAACTATGTTTGTATAACTCCCATCAATTTCAGCACTAGCAAGTTTTCACTTCACATAGTATTCACCTAGAAAAATTCACAGCTTGATGGAAATAGATTTATAAGATGTAGAAATATTAAGTTTAAAAATGGTATATTGGGTAATTGCACTCTAGTGCTTTAAAGTATGGGAATGCTATTAGAAAAAAATGCTTTAAGTTGCAGATCGTTATTTAGCAAGATTTTAAATCCCTTTCAAATTAAAATGTTATGAAAATTGAAAGGAATATCAGTTCAAAATTGGTTGATTTTCTAGGTCGAATGAGAATATAGCATGAATTGAAATTTTCCCAACATTCAATCTGCATCATCTGAAGACGATATATAAACAAGTCAGCATAAGTGTTCGGCAAAATAATTTTGATTAGTGTTTTAAAAGATTTTATCAATGACTTATACTGATCGCTATATTTATATTTTTTTTAAAGTATCATGTTTTGCTGGTTTTGAGAGTAAAAGCAGTACTTGTATTCAATGTGAAAATGGATTTTATAAGCCGTCCAGGGGAGCAACATTATGTATAGCATGTCCTGCTGGTTTTATCACAGATAAGGAAGGAGCCATACTTCAATCAGAATGTAACATTGGTAAGTTTAAAAATACTATGCAATTAGAATAAAATCTTAATGCTATATTTACTTTTGTAAGACTATTTATAATACAGGCACGGCCGAGTGGGGGGGGGGGCTATAATTTGTTCGCAAGTATACTTTTTTCTCCAGGTTATTGTGGCCCCTGGATCCTCGCCTAAAAGGACCTAGGATGGAAGCTCCCCCAATCAAGAATTACTTCCGCCGGCCCTGTAATAGGTCATTTTGTCAATGTGCATTTGTTAACAGTCTATGTGTATTATCTGTATACATGGATATTCAAGTCTCAGTCTATGTGTATTATCTGTGTATACATGGAGGTTAGAGACTATGTGTATTATCTGTGTATACATGGAGGTTAGAGACTATGTGTATTATATGTATACATGGAGGTTAGAGACTATGTGTATTATCTGTGTATACATGGAGGTTAGAGACTATGTGTATTATATGTATACATGGAGGTTAGAGACTATGTGTATTATCTGTATACATGGATGTTCGAGTCTCAGTCTATGTGTATTATCTGTGTATACATGGAGGTTAGAGACTATGTGTATTATCTGTGTATACATGGAGGTTAGAGACTATGTGTATTATATGTATACCATGGAGGTAAGAGACTATGTGTATTACCCGGTATCTGTATACAACTATACATACGGTACATGGAAGTTAGAGACCTTGTGTATTATCTGTGTAGGCCTACCTGGAAGTTAGAGACTATGTGTATTATATGTATACATGGAAGTTAGAGACTATGTGTATTATCTGTGTATACATGGAAGTTAGAGACTATGTGTATTATCGGTATACATGGAAGTTAGAGATTATGCGTATTAGCTGTATACATGAATGTTATAGATAATTTTGAATGATTCTCACATATGAGTTGCTGCCTGGATGATACAAAGATTTTTATTTATTTTTTAGCTGCATGTACACCTGGTTATTACCTAGATCAACCAAACAACAACTGTCAACCATGTACATATGGTCAATATCAACCACTCAAATGGCAGAAATCATGTTTGACCTGTGTAGCAGGAAAGACAACTCTTCAAGTTGGAACAGACGCCCTTGCAGGATGCGTCAGTAAGTATTAAGATTGTTACCTCAGATATTGTGTAAGAAATAAGGCTATATTGTCACGATACTTTTTCCCTGTTTGGTACTGACAATTTATGTTGAAGGTAGATAGGCCGATAGCTACTACTATTATCTGGTGCTTTTAACATCTGCTTCTACAGAAGTGATAAAGCAGACAAGGGGCCTGTAGCTCTACCTGGTGTCCTTTTATATGGAAATGTGGTTGTAATTGTTGTCACCTATTAAATTTCAACAATTTCGGTTAATTACTTCTAGAGTTGTGAATGCTCTAATGACAAAAATTATCATCCAATCTGTATGAATGTATATGCATCATTTAAATTAGTGAACCAAAGAAGCCTATTGAATTTTAGCAAATGGTATTGTTCAGTTTAAAGTTTAAAGATTGCTGTAGGCGTAGGCGTTTGTTTCAATTTCAGGCAACCTATCACATTTAGTTGATTTAATTATATTTGTGAAGGAACAGTTTGTTTGAAAATGGCAGCCTAAAACTAAAATGCTTTTTCAGATATATGTTTACAAAGCTTATAGAGCAATGAAATGGCATTTATTAAAAGAAAACTGAAATGAGAATATTTTATTTCCATTGACAAGAGTTATTATATGTGCTTTTATGTTAGTGTTGAGCCAATAAATAATCAGGATTCTTAAAATGTTTCATTGAATAGGCTGCTGACCTCCAACGAGTATAAATAGATTCACATGTATATTTCTGTACCTGTTATATCATGTCTCGTCCTTCGATCTATTGTTTGTACATATATATCTATAAAAAACCTAATTTATACTTATTACCGTATTCCACTAATCACATTGTCAATATTCTCACTCTGTATATGTTCGATCCCTGCAATGGCCGAGAAAGTTCATCTTGATTTCCCGGCGTGATTTCCCCTTGTCAGTGATGCAGAAGAAGGGCCTGACAAGGACAGCTGCCTAGTCGTTCGGATGGGACGAAAAACCGAGGTCCCTTGTACACATTGGAGTGCACGTAAAAGATCCCTTGGTAGTTGGAATTCGATATAAGAGTAGGCCGTAGTGCCACTGCCCGGGCAAAATTTCCCCTCATAGCACACTGTATGGCATATGCCCGTTTTCAGTTAGCCCAGGTACGGTGCTTAAGCGTAGGACGTTAAACCTCATTCATTCATTCACTCTGTATATATAACATGTAATTGTCTGCGATAACACTTAGGTGGAAGTGGACGTTAAATAAAGCTGTTTCACACACATTATTTCTGTGTATTTTATGGTCAAGAGCTATAATATTATATAAGTGGCGAGGAAATGACCAATCCCTGTTTTTAAAATGTTTTAATGAATATGGTATACAATATTGATATAATCATGTGTATATTTTTGTGTATTTTAGCTGATTGTGCTATTGGTGAGGAATATAAAGTAGATAAATGTGAACCGTGTGGTATCGGATATTATAGAGATAAATCAACACCAGCACAAACAACATGTCAGATATGTCCTGGTAATTTTATCACAGCTGATATCGGAACAACATCGACTACAGACTGCAACATCGGTAAAGTCAATTAGTAAATTTTAATAACAATAAGAGAATCATTGTTGAAAAATTGCTCATTTTAAATTTAATAATTATATTCCCTGTATATGGGAAACAGTATTATTGATTTAATACAGCCCATCAGAAGTATTGACCTTGTACTTTTTCTAAATAACCAAACAAACAAGATGTCTTGTTTCAACAATATTTGGGGGGTTGTATGGCCAAATGGTTAGCACGCACATGCTGTATCATAAAGCCTGGCATTGAGTCAACTGGCGTGGTTTAGAATCCCTGGTTGTGCTTGACAAGGAGTAGGGTCACCTTTCCTACTTCGTGGGTTTTCTCCCAAGTCCCCCGGCTTCCTAATCCTCCCACTGCTAAAGACCCCTAAGCGCAAACAAATTATTGAAAACCATATGTTAGTCCGGAAATGACCTAGTTTGTGTCGAGTGGACGTTAAACCCCATTTCTCTCTCTATATTTCAACAGATAAAGAATCGAGAAGCCAAGTTGAAACTTTATTATGACTGTTTGAACATGTGGTGTAGATCATTAATTTTTGTACCAACAGTACTTGACACTCAAGTCTATGACATGATTGCCCATTTTTTCGTTAAAAATTTAAACTTGTAGGTTTGTGTTCAAATTCATTTGAGTCTCGGCCATGTAATCTTGTGAATAATAATGTCTAAATAATTTTTTATATAGCATTTGTAGGTAGAATAATGACCTGCAATAAGCAGACGCATCTTTAATGTTAACAGCATCTTTAATGTTTATTTTTTTTAAACAGTAAATTGTACGACACCTGGTCAATATCGTAAAGACAACCAATGTGTATATTGTCCTATTGGTGAATACCAGGATGTAAAATGGCAGACTTCATGTAAAGATTGCCCGTCTGGAACAACAACTAGAACAGAAGGCACACGAGCCCTATCATCTTGTTATAGTAAGTCAGAATAATTTATCTCCAATAAACACAAGAAATTATTCAAAAACTAGCCACAAGATATTATTCAAAAACTAGCCACAAGATATTATTCAAAAACTAGCCACAAGATATTATTCAAAAACTAGCCACAATATATTATTCGAAAACTAGCCACAAGATATTATTCAAAAACTAGCCACAAGATATTATTCAAAAACTAGCCACAAGAGGGACATATTGGATCTATTTGTGACCAGCAATGGGTTTCACTTAAATATTTTGCCACACAATATTTTTTAAAAATTATTTTATTTTACCTTGAATGTGAACATTTTTAAAACAATATCAACTTTTATATATATTTTTACAATATTATCAATTTAACTGTATTTAGTGTGATTTAAGGTTAAATTCAATTTTGCTACCAGTTAGTTATAGATAAATAAGTGTATTTGGAATTATAGAAACTGAGGCAAAGTTGTCTTTCGCTTACCGGTACAATATGAATGATGTCCTACTTTTAGATCATTTCTCATCCTTTTTTTTTATTTTTCAAATGAAAATGGGAATGTTTGTTCCAGTAGCATATGAATATGAAAGAGTGGAATGACTTAAGACAAGAAGTTTCTTGTCTACCCAAAATATTACATTGAAAAAATTTCTCCTGATTCTATGATTTTTTTTATTATAGAACAATGTCCATCTGGTCAAGAGGTCAATGAAATGACCAATGAGTGTCAAGTATGTAGACAAGGTTTATATAGAGTAAGTGGAGAAACATGGACATGTCAGATATGTCCGGCAGGTTTTACTACAGGAAGTACCGGAGCTGTTTCATTAGCACAGTGTAATATACGTAAGTATTCACAATACAGGGAGGGTTTATTTGGGGGGGGGGGGGGTGTACATGGGCTTAGCCTGTTCCCTAAATATGTAGCCATTTATTAAACAATTTAGAAATCAAAATGTTTTCACACTTAAAGATGCATTTTGTAAGATTGAGATAAACAGCTGGCCTTTTAAAAATTAATATTGAAAATTTCATTCAAATTACTTTATTCTGAGTGAATGAAGTTATATGAGTGTTTAAATATATAGAGTATATTGCTCATTATCATAGCAATGGTACTTGACATTGTAGACTTCGGGCCTGTTTGATTTATCCGGTTTGCAAACAGTGTACGCTGGTTTGTAAACGGCGTACGCCAGTATCAGAGCAAATCAAGTGACCCGGCTGATAAAAAATTTGGCTTGGGATAATATTATAATATAGAATTGATTACATGACATGTTTTAATTAAAAAAAACAGCATTCATGAAAGTATGGCTATAAGTAAATGACCGCAAAATAAGCAGAAATTTATTATTAGTAGTATTACCAAAAAAAATAATGTGAATTGTATCTCGTTGACATGTTCACCATCTTGCGCCGGTGATCGCCGCTGTCGACAAACCGGCCCATTCGGTGTACGCCGCTGCTGAACTTTTGTAGCCTTCCGGCTAAATCAAGTGACATCGCCGGTATTATTGCCGAACTATGGTCAGCCGGTATAGATAAATCAAGCAGGCCCTTAGTCTCAATTGTCAATTTTTTTGTTAGATTTCTTAATCTCATAAATTCTTAAATCCATTTAAATCTCGGCCATCAGATGTTCTAATAAGCTGATTATGGATTTGTTGTGTTAATAAATGTCTAAATAATAATTTATATATCATTTGAAACAAAATTAAAGACTCGCAATAGGCCAATTTATCTCTTACATAGTGCATTAGGAAAATTTCTATAACTTGTACAGGAACAATATTTCAACCTAATCTGTATTTTCATTGTTTACAGCGAATTGTAATGCAGGTACATATTCTGATATAGCTAGTGGTAAATGTATAGCATGTCCTAAAGGTACCTATCAAACATTACCAATACAGGTTAGCTGTATAACTTGTCCTAATAATAAAATGACATTAAGAGAAGGTGCTGCTTCGGTACAGGAATGTATATGTAAGTTTTTTGGTTTTTTTTAATATATCTCTTTGAAATGTATATAATTGTAGACAGTTTGGAGATATTTGAAAACTAAATAATTATTTCAATACTGAGAATAGTAGTTGTCTTGCCAGTTTGACAAGAAGGCAGTCTGAATTAAAAACATTTGACACATCACATTTTTAAAAGGAAACATGTCAATTATTCAGTCAATGTCCAATTAAGGGTGGGGGGGGCTGAATGGTTAGCCTGCGCGCGCTGTATCATACTGTCTGTCATTGAGTCAACTGTTCTGAGTTTGAATCCCCGGTTGTACGTGGCAAGGATTAGGGTCGCCTGTCCAACATCATGGGTTTTCTCTGGGTCCTCCGGTTTTCACCCACTACTAAAGACCCCTACGTGCAATTGAATGATTGAAATGAATTAAACCATATGTTAGTCCCAAAATGACCTAGTTTGAGCCGAGTGGATGTTAAACCCCATTTCTCTCTCTCTCTCAATGTCAAATTAAATATTGTGCAGAATTTCATGTGGAAGTATACAATGAATTGATAAAAAAGATCTGATCTTAACGATAGTGTCCTTCTTTATTCACCGAGTAAAATTAACATATTAATCTGATGTTGAAATCCATCCATATTTAATTCATGTTTTAGCTGTGTAATTTTCTGTTATATATTTTCGATTAACTTTCTTTTCAGCTTTATGTCAGACTGGACAACAGAACTGTACAGCACCAACTACATGTGTTGATGTTCAAGGAGGTTTTGAATGTCAATGTCAACTACCATATTTTGGTACCAAAGATAACTGTACACGTAAGTCTTTAGCCATCGTTATTCCATCTGGTGACTGTAATCTAAATTCCTGAAAGTTTTGTAATTTCATTTTAATGAGTAGGCCTACCCATTTATAATTTATTTCTATGAACATTAACCTGCATATTTTCAGCATTTTTCCAAAAATATTTTCATTTTGTTCACACAATATTTTCATTTTATTCACACAATATTTTCATTTTGTTCACACAATATTTTCATTTTGTTAATACAATATTTTCATTTTGTTTACACAATATTTTCATTTTGTTCACACAATATTTTCATTTTGTTCACACATTATTTTGAATAATATATATTCTAGATGCATGTGATTCTGGTTATTGTTTAAATGGTGCTACATGTAGAAGAGATGTTAGTACAATCTGTTATTGTGCTGAGAATTATAACGGTGTAAGATGTGATAGTAGAGTTGGTAAGTTAGTGATATACCATCACATTAAAATAAATTTATTATTTCATCATCCAGGAGACATTATATAAAATATATAGGGAACCAATTGTGGTATAAAGGGGCTAGGTTCAATTATAGAGATGGCCTCAAAAATGTCTGAGGATGGAAGGCCTGGCAAGGAACAAGTTCTAGTTGATCGAATGGGACAAAAATCAGATGCCCTGTGTATAATTTTAACAGCTCATTAAACACTGAATGATGTATGCCTGTCTTCAGTGAACCAGTAGGTTCAAAATATTAAATCTCTAAACTTTGTTTCATTTTATAAAAGATGTGTTATTTTATTTTTAGATGCAGCTACTGCCCCCAATATACGTGATGTATTGGTAGGTGTTGTAGTAGGAGTAATATGTTTTTTATTGTTAATAATAGCCTGTATAATAGCAGCTATAACCAGGTATGTCAACTTTCATAAATTATATTAAATCAGACAAATTATTCAATCATACTTAATGCTGTGGACAAAGAGCCAAATAAGATTTACTATTTAATGGGGTTCTAACAATGTTTTTTTATTTATATGTTTTTTTTTGTCTTAATAGACAGTTTTCAGTGGGTCTCAAAAAAAAGCCTCATTGTTTAACTTTGCAAAATGAATATTTAAAACAAAATGTTCTGAAATGAGCTATGTACCTTGTTAGAATTTTCCAACTCAAAATAATGAGAAGTTTGAAAATTATTGTCGAAACAGTTTATAGGTTTTTGCATAACTCTTTTAGTGCGCTTTTCCTCAACAATGATTTTCAAAAGGCCCTAATATATTTGTATGAAACTTTACAAAAATAATTAATTTGGACTGTTAAATTCCCAGCTTAGACATGTATTGTTATACATGTATACATTATAATGTTCTTTTTATAACATTGATCATTGATAAACCAAATTTTTTTAAAAATAATTTTAGGAGGAGGAGAAGAGCTGAGAAAGCTAGAAATGAATTCTATCCACCACCATCTACAGTACGGTCAGCACCACCATCTATATTTAATGGTTCAATATCGGGTAGTCGGGGTAAAGGCTTCATGCCACAGTACGATCAGATGACATATGACCCATCATTTTACAGTGCAAAATAAAACATATATAATCAATAGTAAGTGTGGTAATTGAATTATTTTTGAATCAAACTCTGGAAATAGTGATTATTGTTGTGACTCGGTGTGTAGGTTACCAGCTCATTTGTCAGGAAATCTGGAATTTGTTCCTGATGTTAGCAGAGAAAGTTCTTCAGGATATTCCAGCTTTTTTCCCCTTGTCAATGGTGCAGGACATAGGGTCTGGCAAGAAACAGTTTCTTGTTGTTTCGGAGGTGGCAAACAAACCCTAGGTCTTGTGCACAGGTGACGTACACGTAAACAGATTCTTCACAGTTGATATTAAAATAAGAGGTGGTAGAGTTTTACCAACTTAACACATGGTGTATGCCCGTCTACATCAGCCCAGTTGGTGCAGATAAGCATAACTGTTAGTGTTCATTTTATTTTATTTGTGGGGGGTTGGATGGTCAAATAGTTAGCATGTGCGTGCTGTATCATAAAGCCTGTCATTGAGTCAACTGGCATGTGGTTTCAAATCCCGGTTGTCCAACGTTGTGGGTTTTCTCCGGGTCCTCTGGTTTACTTCCACTGCTAAAGACCCCCAATCGCAAGCAAATTATTGAAATAGATTTGAACCATGTTAGTCCCAAAATGACCTAGTTTGTGTCAAGTGGACCTTAAAGCCCATTTCTCTCTCTCTCTCTCTCTCTATTCCATTTGCAACAGTACCTGTCAAAATTTCAGAAACTACTAGACTAGTTCTTGATAGTTAACATACAGACAAGTCTGGTAATAATAAAGTCAATGTCCTAGTAGCTGATAGTTTGAATTTCGTGACGAACACATATTAAAGTTATCCGTAAATACACCAAAAATAGACAAATCTGTACCCAAATAATGTCTTTAACCTGTGCCTTATTTTCAGGTTTGTTTACAGATAAAATACAAAAGCAGTATTTCTAACGAATTTAACTTAGCCTTTCTTCAGATTCTTTGAACTCTGAAACATATGTCTAGTAGGGTTTGTTGGCTTTTCATGAAAATAATTTTAGTAATGTTCATTTAAGAATCCGGGTTACAATATTTTTACAATTTTAAAATATATAACATTACTGTTACTTTAATTGAATATTTCTTCTTTATCATATTTTTCAGAATTCAAGGTACCGGTATATCATTAGTAATCATGTCATTTAACACCCATATCACCTAACCACCTCCAGTTCCTTATCCATTCTGTGCAAAAACAAATGGGAAAAGAGGGGAGATAACTACTTATTATTACCTCCCTTTACCCATTGAAAATTATCTTAATCTTTCTGAAAAACGATAGAATTTTAGTTATTTAATGAAAAAATTATGCTGCTTTGAGCAATAATCAAACATTCCATTATTTATGTTATGAAATTGGGTAATAATTAGAATTCTTACCACATGATAATGAGTAGGTAATTATTATAAGAATTTCACCATGACAGTTAGAAGTCCAAGAAACTGCTCGAAAGTAGTGGTCACATTTTCGACTGTTTAATTATTTTAAGTAATTATTTAAATATTACTTTGTTATTCAATTACACGCATAAGGTCAATTTTTTTATTCTTTTTGGTGCAGTTTCAGATTTTTTTTATAAATTATGAAGTTTTCAAATCAACATTTCATTGAATTAATCTGTTAAATATTTAGTGGAGACAAAAAAAACAGATTTAATTCCATTAATTTAACTGCCATCAAATACCGAATACCAAGAAATAATTTTGAATAGACAATTTTAATAAATTTGTTATAATATACATATACTTAAATCACAACCTTTATAATAGTGTTCTTATCATGGTTTTGCTTGATGTTATTTCTCAGAAAATACATATTTACTTTAGAAATTTGTTGTCATTATTTATTCTGCAATATGTTTAAACTTTTTATACAGAATTTATATATTTATCAAATTGTGTACAGATTGTCAATATTATTCAACTGTATATTATGTGAAATAAATGTTATTATATGTTGTACATAATGTTAAAGGGGTAAAATCCATTTCAAATCTACACACTCATATTATGTTATATTTTTTATTCAAATCCATGTATTTTTTAAAATAAAATATTTTTAATACTAAGGTATTGTGAATTTTTATACCCCCATATTTTCATGTAATAATTAATAAAATACAATAACGTAAAACCATCGTTTTATCCAACGTTTCGTCAGTAAAATACTAACTTAGTCAAGGATGAAAGAATAAAATTCAAATGGGAATGATGACGTCATAAATACACATGTGTATCTCTTCCTATGATGTCATAACTGACTTATAGCCATTTTGAATTTTATTCTTTCATCCTTGACAAAGTAAGTATTTTACTGACGAAACGTTGGATAAAACGATGGTTTATGATATTGTATTTTATTAATTATTTCATATCAACCTATCTGAATTTAGTCAAAATTGATCCCATCAAATGGTCTGTATTTGGTTTGTGTTTTCTGTTTCTATCGATTGAAAGTTTCACATATTTTCATGTGGGCGTATTATGCCCTCGCACCTGTCCGGTTCGGCAATTCACTTCATGAAGTAGACATAATCACATGATTATTTTACAAGTCAAAGAGGTGGGGCCGTCGATCATGTTCGCTGTTACAGCTATGGGTTATTGTCTGTGAATCTTAAGAAAGACTTCTCTGCAAGTTTAGAGTATGTATGTGATGTCTGCCGAATCTTGTGGGCTTTCTGCAACCTTCTATTTCTAAAGACCTCTACGAGCAACCATTTTATTGAACTGAAACGTACATATTATTAATCCCAAAATGAAATAATTAAGGTACATTTCGCTATGGCATTATAAGATTTATCATTGGGTCAACTGGCGTGGTTTCGATTCCCTGACTTACACCATGGGTTTCCTCCCACTGCTAAAGACCCCTACATGCAAGCGAATTATTGGAATAAAATAGAACCATATGTTAGCCCCTAAATGACCTAGTTTGTGTCGAGTGGAAGTTAACCCACATTTTTCTCTCTTTATAATGCATCCTATCGAAAGCTTTTAAGATTGGGGCCAAATAAAACAAGTATTGAACATAAATCCCCCATTTCGAAAACAATGTGCTTTGTGGGAGATCTGTGAGTAAACTTGCGAGGAGGCGACCATTGCTTTGCATGGGATTCCTCTGACCAAATTTCGGAAAACGCCGATTTTACGTTAATTTTAGTGATGGGGGATATTTCATATGATGTAACAGAGACACAGATGGTTGATGCACTAAAATTAACGTAAAATCGGCGTTTTTCGAAATACGGTTACGACGATACCTGTATAATTACATAGGTGGAATCTGTCCCTTCCGGTCATTAAAGTTCAAAAATAAAGCCCCTTAACGAATTTTATCCTAAACAAGACTGAGTTATTCTATCACTAAAACTAATTATTCAATTCCGAACCTCTCACTCAATATTATCCATAATATTGAATATTTCAAACACGAATTAGAATTCAATATTGGACGATTTCAATCAATAATGGTGTTGGTCTTTCCGGACGTCCGTCCGTCAACACCAGGACCTACAGCTCACAATTCTTATCCGATTTTGACGAAATTTGAAATATAGGTTTATCTCCAACAGACCTCGGCTGCTTTCGATATTTTAATAATATATTGGACCGTAGCTTCATGGATTGTAGCCCCTGATTGTACGAAAAATCGCGTGTTTAGCTTGTGGACCCTCTAGAGGTCACAATTTTGAACCGATTAAGATCTTAGCTTCCTGAATTATGGCCCCTGACTGTACGCAAAATAGTCTATTTTAGCTTGTGGCCCCTCTAGGGGTCACAATTATTATCCGATTTTTTTATAAAAGTTTGATAATATTACCGTTACACTGTGTAATGAAGGTCGGGTTCGAATTTCGTGACAATCGGATCAAAACTGTCGGGCAAAATGGCCGCCGCTTGTACGCAATTAGTGTAAAAAATATTATATATAAGAAGGTTGTTGACCGTGTTTACATAGGCGTACGAGTGAGGGGGGGGGGGCAGCTGGCCCCCAACTTTCGGGCAAGCTGACTTTTCGGGCAGACGGGTAAAGTGAAACAAATCGTATTTCATCTACTTGGCAAAATCTAATCTTACGTGCTGGAATAGCAGTTAAACACGTTTGCGGCCGTCAAATATGCCAACATTTTCTTGGGGTGGGGGGGGGTCCATTCAAGGTCAGCTCCGCTTCTTCGCCTCTCGATGAAAACCGATGCCGCTGTTTTCTGACATTTCTAGTTTTGCTTCCCTAACTGTCACCGAGCGCTAATAAAACACTAATTTACCCTTTCTTTAATTGAATACCGCAAATTTATACTGAGCATCGATTAGTATTTGTGAATGCAGCTGATTGGATGGCTGGAACTAGAGTGGTGAACAGTCCATTTGCTGATTACACTATTTTGCCTGATTACACTATTTTGCTTTTAAAGTTTTTTTAGGACGTCGAATTTTGTCTAATGGTTTGGATTGTTCGTTCTTGGTCTTATTTTTTTGTATACAACACCATTGGATACTTTTGGAATTGCTTACGCGGGAGTTTGCCGTGGTTACATTTTCAAACTTTTATCCGGGAAAGTGAGACCCCCATACCCCGCGAGGATTGATTGGTTGTTTGGAATTCTGGTCAGCCAGGTAGGCTATATTGCCTTAGACTAAATTGAAGTTGCTGTATTCACAGGCTGGAATAGCAGGTAAACGTGTTTGCGACAGTTACATTTTCTCCCAACGGCTCGATCTTCCTGGACTTTACATCCCACTTCTACCTCGTTGCCACTGGCAACCTTTGATAAAACTGGCCAATACAGGCGTAAAAGTATGCGTGTATCAGAAATGAACAGTACACTTTTTAAAAAGAGTACTGTTCATTCCCGACAAACGAACACTTCTACCCTGTTTAAGATACCATTCAAGCAATAAGTAGCGGACGTTTAGTCCGGTCCAGATCGCAATGATAACAATGGCTTTATACAATGCAGCCGGACATATGACATGAAATAACTAGTCAAAATTACAGTAACAAAACAACCCGAGTGGAACAACCTGGCGTTTCAAAAATATATACAATGACATTAAATTAACATAACAACATATTACAAAAATCAATTATTATACATATCAATTGGCATCTATTCCCTAATTTGGTTTGATTTATATTAACATGCAAAACACATAAATTAGAATACTGAATAATTATTTCAATTGTGATGATAGAAGGCGCAGTTTGTCTTGCTGGACACTTCACAGGCATTGAAAATAAGCAGGATGAAAAATAGTCTCGGTCACTCAGAACCCCCTAGTCTTCAACGTACGGAGGTTCTGGGTCGGTTCTCAATTTTAACGAAAATTTACTGGATAATCTACCCCATAAAAAACCAAACTCCCGGTCATGCATGGGCAATGGAACCTATTGGCTAAAGTCTCAGTAAGTGATAGATCTTATGAAGCCGACCCGAATTTGCTAAATTATATTAAGCGAGGTTGAAATATATCCCAGAATCCACTTGGCACATATATTATTAGACGAGAAAATAACATGAATCGCGATGAAGAATTAAGAAGATTGGGAGAAACCATACGTCTGATTCATGACGAGAGAAAATTACCATTTCGATGAAAACCTATACAAACAAAATTTTAGAGAGTGCCATTGTTGACAAGCGATATGTATTGATAGATTCAGTACGGGGGTAACTTAAAGGCTGGATAATCCAGACAATGACCGACTTTCCGTTAAATTTTGAGGACCCATCCAGACTAATATTCGTAGAATATTTGTTTGGATGATAGAGACTAGATGAAAAAAAAAACGCCTGGAAAGACATACATTTTCATTCGGCAAACCTCGACAGATTCCGGTACTCTCCGTAACCTACATCTGCACTTGGATGTATGATAGAAATTGGTATGTACCTACGACCATACATTTGCGATGCGGCTAGTCAACTACCGATTTACTTCAACAGGAAAACTCGCCGCTTTCACAAAATAGTCCCAAAATAGCGTCTTTTCTAGATATGATCTCTATGGGGGCAGCCATTTTTTAGTTTGTTGATATAATCTCCATGGCCATGGGGGCAGCCATTGTTTATCCGGGTCCGTTTGAAATAGTTCCAAAATGATGGACTTCATCATACACCCGAGTCTAGATGTAGGGTACCGGAATCTGTCTAGGTTTGCCGAATAATACATTTTATTACAAATAACACGTGATTGTTTTACGCCAAGGGTATAGCAAGACGCACGTGTAAATACTACTCAGGTCGTCGTCTCTCCACTGCAAATCATTCTACCATGAAATGTAACGTGAGGCTCAGAAAGGGATAAATGAAAGAGCATTTGTCACTTTCGGTTGAAACGACTCGATAATAAATACTATTTTCACATTTTCCTTCACAATACTTGATAGAAATGTGATGTAAGTGACTTATTAGCACCTTTCTTCGGTGTATCGGTGAATATCAGGACAGTTTTGGTCGGGGCCCGCCTCGGCTAATCCCCCAACCAAAACTGTCCTGATATTCACTGATACACCTCAGAAAGTGTGCTAATAACTATTACGTAAACGATTTATTTGAATTCGAGTCATCCGCCTTAATTATACTATATATTAGACCACTTAGAAGTTGCATTGTTCACTGGCTGATATAGCAGGAAAACGTGTTTGCAGCCGTGAAATATTCCAAAATTTTCTTGGGGGGGGGGGGGGGGGGGGGGATGTCTACATACAAGGAAGACCGGCGCCGGTGTCTGTAAACCCGAAAATTTTTTTCGGGCATTTCGGGTTCTGTCCCCCTAACTGTCATCGAGCCCGTACAATTTTATTCCGCGTTTTGATGAAATTTGAAGTGCATGTTTATAACCCAAAGATCTTGGTTCCTTTCGATATTTCATATCGAATTGTAACTTCATGAGTTATGGCCCTTGATTGTAGGAAAAATCACTTCCTTTTTAGCTTATTCTCTATACATCTCTCGAAAATGTGGGCGTGTCCTACCTGGCAGCCGCTGATATTGCATATAGTCCGGTGGCTGAAGGGGGGGGGGCATTACCACCCGAGCTGTGAATTTATGAGACCAAGTTTTTCTAGACCAGTTGTTCTCGTAGATTCCGAATCTGGGTGGTGAACAGGTGTGTGAGAGGGTTTTCGAGATATGGGGAGTCTAATGTCTATGTATGGGTGTGTGTTGGGGGGTGGGGTGGGGCTGTCATTATGTGGACTTAAAGGACCTAAGTTCGTAACTCAAAATCCTCCAAAATCTTCGACATCGAAAACACGAATTATTGGTCAATTTAAATCAACATTGATGATGTAAACTTAATACGACAAGATAAGCTTCTGATATCCGATATTTAAGATAAAATAATTTTTCTAACAATGGTCCACGAGTCGTGTACCATAATGCGCTTCAGCCCTAGTTGCATTGAGAGACTCGAGGGACGAGGCTAGACACATTGCACTGTATCACACGACATATGTAGACTGGAATAAACAGGCGCTAAAAAAATTGCACAGGGTTGAGTTTGAATGGCTTGTTTCGCCGAACATAACTGATTTGAAATTGGAGTAAAAACGGAAACCATTTAATGTAACTCAGTTTATATACATTCATATTACAGTATTAAATGAGTTGCGATCACTTTTGTCAATTTCTAGATCCCAAATGTTAGCGATTAAGCTCCTTTAATATATATTATTAAAACAAAAAATTCTAGGATTGCAAATCTATAAATAAGTGTTTATGATGCCCCTGGACAACTGTTTGATGTGTGGGGTGGGGTAGCAGGTGTGCATGAGTGGAGGGGGGGGGGGTAAAATTGGAGGGAAATGATTTCACGTTGATTTAAACGACTCAAAATTGACCTGAAAAGTGTTTTCTCTAGCTTTTCGTTCAGTACCTATATCGTCATTCAAAATATTAAGTTATAATGTTATAATGTATTGCAGAAAAGACTAATCAGGCAAGCTGGTAATAAGGAAAGAAAGTTTTGTTATTTCTCATCATAATTAAAATTCCTCAAGAAGATCTTTTTTTCTAGTGTCTTCTTAACCAGTAATTACGTCATCTTAGCTCTTGTTAGAAATTTGGGATTTTTTTGAAAAAGAGAGACAGAGAGGCATTACCGCAATTTAGATAAAAAAAATATCAAGATTAGTATTGAAAGTGTCAAGAATATCATAGAACTGACAAACCATCCATGAGGACACCAAAATATCGTACCTACTCCTCTCCGCATTTCAAATTAATGGAGGTGGCCCGGAGGTGCTGAAACGGCTGTAGGACAATTCGATCCCAGACAATTCGATGCCGGACAATTCGACCCCGAACAATTCGTCATCAGACAATTCGTACTCATTATTGAAAGTGTCAAGAATATCATAGAACTGACAACTGACTATTTGTCCCTAAGGACAATTCACCAGACACTCGTACCTCAGGACAATTCGTACTGAAACGGCTCTAGGACAATTCGATCCCAGACAATTCGTACCGGACAATTCGTCACCAGACACTTCGTACCCAATGACAATTCGTACCCGGACAATTCGTCACCAGACAATTAGTACCCAATGACAATTCGTACTCGGACAATTCGTACCCAAGGACAATTCGTACCCTAGGACATATCGTACACGGACTATTTGTCCCTAAGGACAATTAACCAGACAATTCGTACCGAAGGACAATTCGTACCCAATGGCAATTCGTACCCAAGGACAATTCGTACCCAAGGACAATTCGTTCCAAGACAATTCGCCCTCGGTCCTAGCCCTTACCCCAAACCTTATCCTAACCCACAATCCACAAAATATTATGACGTCATAAAATGCTGAAGACCGTCTTCGATCTAGCGGGATACTGATTAGTTTGTGAGTAGGGTCACTTGACCAATTTCATGGCTGTTCTCCGCCCAACCCTTCCCAACAGCTAAAGACCCCTACGCGCAAGTGAATTATTATTGCCCTGATACCTCTCTCTCTCTCTCTCTCTCTCTCTCTCTCTCCCTATTGACGTATTACAAGCCTAAAATATGAGAATGGTAAATTCAATATGTATTTTAACCTGACAGTTTTACCGGAATTTTTATGTTAATCTAATGGATGAAATATAATTAGATCTAAATTGAAGAATAAAAGGAGATATTGTGGTTCATAATTATGACGGGTTAATATATTTCTTGTGAAATTTTCCATTCACATGAGATATTCTATTTGCAACCTGTTCAATATTGTCATCTTCTTACAGCAGACATAATGTTTTTAAAGGTCAAAAGAAAGAAAGAGTGTGCGGTTTTTATACTGATCTTTTTAATAGATTAAAGTACTGCACGCCTTGATAAACACGGTGCTTCTAAAAGATTAAACTGGAAAAATGCTTGATATTGGTATTTATCACCGCTCTATTCTACTCTTGCCTTTTTATTGGTAATACATCTGTCGTGTAACAGAGGCTTAAATAACTCTTTTTCTGCTTTTATTATTTTACCTCGTCGTTTTCTGTGGCACTTCTAAGCTTTGTATCTATTTTATGAGCCCGTTCCTTTGAAGTTTGTCATTTAAACAGTAAAATGAAGAGAAATAGAAACGCAAACCGACCATAAATTAACCCGTGTAATGAGTTTGTCATTATAAATTGCCGTCATTGAAGAAAGAACTCGCTAGATGTTTTAACAGAATGGCTTTTTATTCAGGTCAAATACATATACGTTACCAAACGACTAAATTGCATTTTTGTTATTCACTGTTTTTGTCTTTTCTTGGCTTTAAAATGTTGACGGAAATAGGTTGCATGTAAGTCAACTGGAACTACATGTTAATTTGCTTTTTTTTTTAATTGAGAGGTAGGCCTATCACCATTTGTTTTTACGAGAAATGTATGCGGTCCAATATTCGTCAGATAGGGTAGTAGCTACAGTGGATGAAGTGGACAAACAACGGTTAGAATTCATTCTCAGCGGCTCCACTCACTGGTTCGAAGCCCAATTGCTTATTTGGGTTTTTTTTCGAGGGTGGGAACGGCGTATGACTTCTATGTTAGAGTATCAAGCAATGACATTGCAGCTACTTTGAATTTCATTTTTCTGTGTGTTACATCCAGTTTGAATGTTATTATCTAACATCGATGACAGGAGATTAATCATGATAGTCAATTTCTAAAATGAATCGTTATTGTCCTTATTACCAATCCAACATACGACGTCTGGTTATTGAAAAGTTCTTAGTCTGAAAAGATTAGACCAATTGGGTTGAAACAATCAAGTACAGCCATTGATTGAATCATAGGCATACGAACTACAACTGTAGTGTTATTAATGTCTTCTTACCATACCATCGTGTATGCCTACCTGAAATTGAAAGGACTAATCAGAACACAGATACATGATACATGATACATGCCGGCATGGTCTCCACTCTTCCAAAGTGTAGCAGGGTTCCTATTCATTGAAGAACAAAACACCAGGTCATGGATTCAGGTTCTTTATTGTGGATTAAATATATATAAAAAACTCTGAAATACATAAAGAAACGTATAAGTATAGGAATAATAATAATTAATATATACACATTTAAAATAATGGCGGAAAATCATTTATTTGCAACAAGGAAATGTATAAAATGGTGACCTAGTTTGCAGCTAACTTAATAATATATACATACAAATACATACCCTATAAAATAGGAGTTTTAATACAAAGGTTGATTATTTAATATGCTACCATATACACTAATATAGGACTGAAAATAACAATATGAATAGATTAAACTAAATATAATATTCTAAAAATACACAATTATACTTATACAAATACTTATAGAAACATGCTAGTACTTAATGATTTCATATGTAAAATAGATTCTAATTATATTACCATATTAAATAGATAAAATATTAAAGTCAGTTAAATAAATATAAAACTTACCAAGTGAAATTATGTGCTCCTTCTTGTAACAAGGTTAGGATAAGAGTGAGGTTTGAAATAGAAGCTGAGATGTGGTTATTTTAGTGAGTTAAAGTGAGTAGAGTTTAGACTTGTTATTGAAAAGAGACTTCTGACCAGATTAAAGATGTACTTTAAAGGGACAATACAACAAACACCAAATATACTATAAATAACAATTGTATTAAAGAGACAATAATACAACAAATACCCAATATACAATAAATACAAATATATACAAATATACACTACCACAAAAGCAAAGAGAGTCGTGACGATTACCCGGTCCTGGATGACAAACAAATCAGTAGATCGTCATTTTCCTAGTAGGGGAGACCGGGGTTAAAAGTAACACGGGTTGGTTGTAACAAGAAAGATAATTCTAAAACAAATAACGTTGACGTCATTTTGCGTTAACATGCCTTACGGTATTGCTTTTTCTTGATGCCGGTAAACTTTGAAGGCAGCAGCTTCATAATTGCCGTTTACAAGACAATAGTCTCAAATTTCAACCACGAAAGTATTTTTTTTGTTCATCATGTCTTTTCTTCTCGGTTTAAATGCAGTGTCGCCACTAACCTACTTAGTTAGACTATCTCTGTAAACTACTACATCTCTTCTGATCATGGCGCTCTTCAATCTTAAAATCTCTGCATACGATAGTTTCATGACGGGAAATTTGTTTAAGCATGTGCGTTGGGGTTGATTGTAACATGTATGATGAGGCAAATTGTAAAACTATTACAACCAGCCCCCGTTGAAATGTGATATTAGTTACAACCAACCCCTGTTGAAATGTGTAGCATATATATATAATATTAGTTACTCTGTCATACGCACTGATACATCAGTGAAAAAAAGTTCTTAAAGAAGAAAAACAGAAAAGCCAGTCAAACAGAAGGGATATGTACGCAGACTGATTGAAAAAAAACAACAGATAGTTCTAAACGAAATTCATCAAAACCAAAAAATACTTGCGGAAGAAACATAAAAAAAAAGACAACTAAGTAGTCGAGAAAAGAAAAGGCAAAATAAAGTTCTGCTTCGGATGAAGATGATTGTTTCTGTCTAGTTTGCCTCGAAGCCTTCTCAAACAGTAGACCAGGAGAAGGTTGGGTACCCTGCATTCGATTCCTGAAGTGGTCACACGAAGAATGTACCCCGGGACAACGTCTATACATATATTGTTGTCACAACTGCGATTCTGTTGCCAATTAAATTTGCCAAATAATGTTTGTCAATAAATTAAACACATATCCATTATGTTACAAATTACCCCGCTTAGTGTTACACCCATCCCGATGACGGGGCAGGATGTAACTTTTTGTGCTCCAAATGCAAGGCCATATATTGGGAAAAGTATTTATCCTGTTATAAAAAGTTGTATGGGAAATGTTATAGTATGCGACATTAAGGTAGTTTGAAATGAATGCATAACACTCATAAAATTTAATTAAGTAGAAAGTGTTACTACTAGCCCCGGTCTCCCCTAATGGTGATCCCATGTGAGCTGTGCACGACTTTTTTTTCAGGTGTCCTCACAACATCGTTGGCAAACGTATGTACACTTCGAAGGGGACTTATGTAGAACAATACATCGAAACTATCGACTCTGTACTAACAATGTACAGGTCTGAAACATATAGGCTTAGAATTTTTCAGCCAGCCCTCGTTATACCATGCTTAATTTAGAATTATATAATATGATTAAAAATATATAATCATCCTTTTGAAACTTAATTATTCAGAAAAACAAGTGGGCCTGCATGCATCAGCAATGCAGTAAAAAAAATCGCCCAATGAGCCGTCGAACTGATGGGCGTCCGATCAGCGTTCTCTACGGGCACTAGCATGTTTTCGGACATCGTTTCCTTCTGGCAGTTAAAAAACGGTATGAGTTACTTCCCTTTGACCACTACAATAACGGAATGAAAATAGATATTCATCCTTTTGGGAGTTAAACATTCCGAAAATGACGTGGGCCTGCATACTACAGCAATGTAGTAAAACATCGCCCACCCATTCTCGTCTTATGAATGAATGTTGAGCCAGCCAAGCCAATTGGCGCCGGATCAGCGTGATCTAAGTGCACTAGCATACTGTTGTTTCCTCCTGGCAGTTAAAAAAACTGTATGAGTTACTCCCCTTTGACCACTACAATAACGGAATGAAATGTCTTGATGGAGAGTTTCAGTTGTACACTGATCTTTTGAATATGTAGTGGCACAGGCGTATGAACCTTTTGGTATATAATCGAAATTAGTGCCAAAATATGCAGGGTATTACCTAAAGGGCTTGATTAGATTACGGAGTTACTATATTTACGGGATGGAATATACTACCAATAAACATGAAAGTTTGATTTTTGATCGCTAATAGCCAATCTGATTAAAACACAGATCCAATTTCGTTTCGTTTTTTATAGTTCATAATTTTGTGTTACTTGTCTTTACTACACTTTAGGATCTGTGAGGATTGTTATTTAACTCGTGTTCAGCTTTAAATGAGGGGTCATCCAATCAAATTGTCTGTCGAATTGGGGGTGTGAACTCTCTTGCACGGAACTGTGGGTAGACATGAACTCCGACAGATATCAAAACAAAGCAAATATAGATCAAAAACATAGCCACTTGCAACAACGATTCTGATTGGTTAATCGAATGACTGAGCTTATGGGGTCAAATGTAATTTTCTACGTCATAGAACGTGATCTCCCACTATAAGTTGTTAGATCTACATGTAGTGTAGGCCATCGAAAGTATAAAAAACGAAACGAAATATAGATCTGTATTTTAATTAGATTGGCTAATAGCAGTACTAAAATAACTAAGATACGACTAAAAAAAGGCCAATTTTAGAGGATTTTCAAGTGTAGACCAACTAAACAATCGATCTAGTGTAGCATTCATTGGATTTAAGACGAATTTTGGTCATTATCAAATCGAGCCACATATAAACTATCATCTTTCACCCAATGCTTCATGCTCCAGGATGTAGATTTTGCAGGTTGGTGGCTGTAATAAAATGTCACTATCAATAAAATATACTACCATCCTAAAGAGCGAATAAATACCAAACAATAAATTAGTGTAATAGAAGGTCAACTTCGTGAGAGAGAGAGAGAGAGAGAGAGAGGTGGGATTTAACGTCCACAAACTATTTCATTTCGGGACAAATATACGGGGTTTTCTAGTTTTATTTCAATAATTCGCTTGCGCGTAGGGATCTTTAGAAGTGGGGGAAATCCGGAAAACTTCATTGGTAAATAGGCGAAAGAAAATTGTGATCCTATGGCAATGTATTATCAGGACTTTTCGAAAAGGTAAGCATACATCACCTCAAGCACGACACCCTCCACTACCATAACCGCGTCTACGTTCGGCCAATCCGGAAACATAATTTGCTTGTGAAATACATCTGCGATGCTGGATGATACGGACACACTCAAATAGCGACTGATGTTCCGTCTTCATTATCCCAGTTGATACGGAAAAGTAGGAAGTTAATCCCCATTCCATTCAAATGAGGAAGTTAGTAGCTAAGTCCCTAATTCAATATCATCCAAAATCTTTGAGATTGAAAACACGAACTATTTTGTAATTTAAATCAGCTTTCGTGTTGCGGTCTCACCTAGAAAAGATGGGCTTCTAATATCCAATATTTAAGACAAAATAACTAATTTACCATTGGTACACGATTCGTGTATCATAATGCATTTTGGCGGCATTTGTAACAATGTGCCCAAAGAAGGAGGCTAGACATATTCCACAAGTCATGTCAAATATTGATGCCATATTCTTATTTGGAGAGCATACACAATAAATACCATCGGTGTTGACTGGAATAACCAGGCACTAGAAACTGTCTTTAGGTTGAGACTTCTGACGTATTTCGCCGAACAAAACTGATGACAATTCACAGTAAAACAGAAACGATTGAATGTAAAATAGTTTATATAAATTCATATTACATAATTATATTTCTACCAGTGTACACATAATATCTATACATGTTGAAGATTTGTATATAATCATTGAGCCTAGTATGCTGTCGTTCTTAAAGATATTTTCCCAGAAAAATATTTATCGGGTGGTTATTTCTAATAAAAGTATGGCAATTTTGGTATATATATGGAAAGTATAAATATCCAATCTTACTAGAAAAATACTGGATTCCCTGAACAACACTGATGGAGCGTATGTATACGGGACAAAAATGTAAGGGTTCCCCTAGTCGACAACCCGACGAATAGGAATGTCTGCACGAGTGACGCCAAAGCGTGCACGAGAAGATCCAAGCGTTAGTGAGCGCATGAATGTATGTATTAATAAACTTGATGGTGGTCTTAATACAGCCCAAGCTGTAAATAACGCAACGGCAATCGGCAATTTTATTATATTTTTCAGAAAATCTTCTCAAGTGTCAGTTTTTGTCAGTCATCTTTGAACTATCCCGACCGTGCTTTATCGCATGGTACGTCTGGTCATGACCACTGGTAGAATTAAATGTTCGACTATAGTGCTACAATCCGAGCAGCCGAAGGTCGCCAAAACTACCGGTAACACATCTTTTCTAGACATCAACATGAGACAATATGCTTGTCAAAATCGTCAGTGATTGGTAGAAATTAAATATTATAGACTTTTAGACAATACACATTAAACAGTGGATTAATCAAAATGCATATTCATCCAGATATTATAAAAATGTAGGATTCATTGAATATAACCATCAGCATTTTTAGATAACTAAATAAATGGTTTCGAAGGTTTAAGACATCATCGGGGTTAAAGGCTTGACCAAATGGAAGCTATTTAATAGTCTATTATGTCACTGTAAATTAGTAGAGAAGTGGGAGTAGGCTTTAACAGGTTCTGGGCATCGCTTGTAGACAATTCGTATTGTTTTTCTGTCACTTATTCGCCATTTAAAACTAAAGTAAAGACATGCCAGATAAGATATCACAGATTGCTAAGGTACATGGTCGTAGACAGTAGACTCGATCTGACATCCTCCTTTGTCTGATAGTTGGTTGACCTCTATTAAACTCGCTGCATTTAATCCTGCATTGAGGGGCATGTTAAAGGTCGTACTGGTAACCCCTTTATATCTTGAGCCTAAACAGATCTACGCCTGGCCTATTATAATTTCTGACATTATCAATACCATCGCTTAAGAGCTGTCACAACTTGTTATGGTTATCTCCCTTGTGATGGCGCTGTTGTTCATTTTCTCGTAGCGAAGCTGTCAGCTGAACAAGAGTCTTAACGAGAAAAAATAGATAGGACCGACAGTTGCCTTCACTATACATTTCGCTCACACCGTTAATGAGTCGACCCTCTCTTCGTGTTTATGGTTTTATGTCGTATATTCCGACATTTTATGCCAGCTTTGGGAGCAGCACTCATAGATCCTTGGCAATAAAATTAGACAATATGCGAGCAGTGGTGTTTTAATGTCAAGCCATGTAGATACCCTATTGCTAATTAATGACGAAAGATAGCAAATGTCAGACAGTAAATAGAAAGAATATTCTTAAAAAAATACAAGAGTGGAAGACAGAGAATAATTACTCTACAAGATAAACGCAACACATGTAGGCCTATAATTGCTTACTTGACTAGTACGGACACATTATCTAGATTGTCTTAAGGAACCTGGTCGAGATTAACTTCCCCCGACCCGCCCCCGCTTCTCCCCGCCGTATTCTCGCATCAATTGTCTTAGTTATTGTTGAATCAAGAAAGTTCCAGGGTACTGAAATTCCAGATGCTGTAGGAAGATGTTATGGGCTGCTGTAATATATCAGCATTCAGGATGTTCTGTAACTACAGCACCAAAACAATGAATGCAAGGGTATTTTATGTAAAGAAACAGACAAATATATTATTTCCAGACCGTGTTTTGTCAACCGAGAACATATTGAAAATGACTTCTGTGTAGCGAACGTAATCCTACTTAAGCCCCCTTTCATTTTTCTACCATTTGATACGTGATGAATCTTGTTTGTTATGTTTTGTCGACAGACATGAGGAACATACATGAAGCATGGAATTTGTTTTGACTCGGTGGGAAGATGGATGTCAAAACAACTCCTCACATAATGTGTCTGTTCCAATATACAATATTAAGATTGGCTCTTTAAGTATTTTCAATAAGAACCAAAACATATTTTACGAAAATAAATTTGTCTAACCGATGATGATTTTTTTGAAACTGTAGCCTATCATAAGATTTATTTAGGATTGGAATTTGTCTGCGCAATTCGAATATGCGCACAGTCTATTTTCAGTTTCGGGTTTCCGTTTTGATATCTAATATTTCTAAACGGCTATGCTATCTTCAGAGACGAAACAGTCATAAATATGATCATTAAAGTATTCACATTTACATTAAGAAATGTGATTTATGTGGAGTACACAATGTATAAAGAAGGGATAGGGCCTACCAGCCAACTAAACATACGGCAACATTTTTTCTAAAAGATCAATGACCAAAATCCGACATTAATTATCGGAATTCAGTATGTTTTTTGTCTCATGAACATACACATTATAAGTCAATCGGATGGTAGCTATAGCCCCTAATTCGTCTGTAATATTGCCCGGACAGCGGCGCTACGGTCTACTGTTATTTAGAAGTAAAACTGTCAAGTGTAATTATACGTGCATGACACTGTGTACACGGGACCACAGTTTTTAGTCCCTTGGACTATGCGCTGCTCCTTGTCATGCCCTACGTCCCGCATCACTGACACGTCCTGGGAAACCACACTGGAAGAACCCGATGAACTTTCTCGGCCAACACCAGAATGGAACCCCAAACCCTTGGGTTCGCGATCCAGAGTTCCACTCCCTGAATCACCGCGGAAATCGTTGAACTAAAACACTATGTTTATGATTTAAATCCAGTCGAATAGACTCTATGGTTTCCAGGGACGGACGGTGACGTCTTTAAATGTGAGCGAATAAAAGAAGAAATCAATATCAGAATGAAACTGAATTACACACACACACCTCAAAAGTAGGTCTACATATTTCTGGCATGGTTCCTTTAGATCTATCTATACATTTTGGTATTATTTAAAAAATAAATCAAATATGACGTATTGGGGCATTAAGCTTTGGTAGATCCTCTAAATATATACCGACAGATGTGAAGTGTTAAAAGCTTCTCCCTTCTTCCATCAACATAGATTATTTCTTGTTTTGACAGCCATGTTATGACATCATCAATCATGGACGTATATCTGCCATTTTGTGAAATCTTTTGGCATGCTAGAAAAACATTTACTGTCTATCAGTTGATGGACCATGACAGTTTTATTTGTAATATGTTAATAGAAGTATTTTTCTATTAGTTTCGTGTTACTAGTAAGTCTTGGGTGCTTACTAAAATACCTATATGGTACCTTTTAATAGTTACTACATTTAAAAATCTACAAACACTTCGATCAAGGTCACAATATACTTGATGTTCGTATTCCAATTGTTAAAAAAACGCCATCTTTCAATTCAATCTTTCTTTTTTGTTAATTTGTATGGCTAGCCATCTTTATAATTTCTTGGTCAACGTCCAATTCACGTTCAAATATAGACACCCCCTCACACATCTGGTGATGTGGGTTCTATTTTGCTTCTGTATTAAGAAATACAAACATGTCGCTTAAAATGTTATAATTTGTATGTACAAGTAAGACCGATACATCACGTTACATCATACGACTTCCGGTATTGTCTTTATCCCCAAACCACATCTAACCCATTGACGGGGTTCGAACATGTTTTTACAAGGAATCAACAGACCACCCACGATTCACCAAACAGGAAAACCATTTACAATGTTTGGGATTGAAAAACAGTCAACATACTGAAATACAGTCAGATAAAACAACATTCGGCCTAATATAAGTAATGGGATCAGGTGAACACACGAGGGTTACTTTGATCCGCCATATTGGTTACATCAGAATCACGACAGCTGTAAAGACAGCGTTTAGTCAAAATAAACAAAGTTTAATCTATACAATTATTTCGATAGGGGCTTGTTTTGGATTTGTGAGTGCCATTTCTATTAACCGGGTGTATTGTAGATGAATTGAATTTGTTTGTACCTGGGCTTACGGATATTTCAAGAACACAGGCGAAACAATTAGAAACACGAGTCGCCTTAGATTATTACGTAATATTATTCTTAAACACGCTGAAGAATTTCTCTGATGTCATTACCTACTCGGCCAACCCCATCTTGATATTACTCTGTTCAAGGTATAACAATAACATAAGTATTCTTTAGTCAAGATGGCCCTGGATCGTGTCACACTGGCAATTAACAAGATTTAGATCAATCGAAATGGCAATCCTATTTGATAATAAATAACAAAACATAATAGCTTCTGGCCAGATCTTTGTGGCTTAATTCTTGGCTAGAACCCCCCCCCCTCCCGGCTCAACCTCAACACATATATTAATAAAAACTCACGTTAGAATGTGGCATAACGATCTTTGATTTCCTTGGCCACTTCAAAATCTGTGATAAACATACTGATCTCATCAACATATATCCATCTACGCTGTATATAAAGGAAATTAAATGGGGTTTAGCGTCCTATACCTAGCCCGGGCTAATTGAAGATGGGCATACGCCATACAGTGACGACATACAGTGTGCTATGGGGGAAATCTTTGCCCGGGACCTGGGTTTTCGTCCCATCCGAAAGACTAGGCAGCTGTCCTTGTCAGGCCATCTGTTCTGCATCACTGACAAGAGGAAACCACGCCGGAAAATCGAGATGAACTTTCTCTGCCAATGCAGGAATCGAACACCCGACCTCCAGGCTAGCGAGCCAGTGCCTTATCCACTTAGCCACGTGATTCCCCCATCTATATAAAGGGAAACTGTTAAAAAAAATTAAATTTCAAAGAAATTTGAAATCTTCTGAGATCTATTCACACCAATTTCTATTCTCTTAATTTGGTTTAAAATACATTAGTCTGTAAACTGAATTACACTCAAGTCTTTTTATTTGTGATTTCGAGAATTGATAAAAGAAATTCCCAAATTATGTTCAATTATTTTTTTGAAAAAAATAAGAAAGACCTGAATAAAGGCTTGGTTAAGAGAAATGTATTTCATCTGCACGTTTTTACGTTTGATAGCATAACTCTGTTTCTTGTTTCTTAAATACATAAATCTTAGTTTAGGAAGGGAATCTTGACAAGTCTGTAGTCGCTGGTGCTACTGTGAAAGAAATCTGCCAAACTCGGAATGATTTAGATGAATTAAGGGCTTCTGTCTCGAAAGGCAGCTTTCAAATAAAATTAATCTCAAGACAAATTGCGGCTTTACGAAGCATTTTGACTTTAATCACACAAGTCTGTAGTTTCTTCTATAGCTGGAATTTGATTTAAAGTAAAAACCGGAGTCTTTATCGACCACCAAATTGGCTGCAGGATCGGTCTTCAATTACACCATCTTGACATCAACAAGGATATAAACGAGACATCTAGCACAGTTCATTCCTTCAATCCATCAAACGTGTTTAATATTAGCAAGATAAATGCATTTGTATTCTAGCCTTGTCGTGCACTTTCACCCCTCTGTCTTTGATAACTCGACGTAGCGAGTATCGGTTACTCTCAAGCGTTAGTTTATATTCAATGTGGACCACTAAATCAATTACGTGGAAAAATTACCGCCAGAGAATATCTCAAAATCTCCACTCACAGACAGATAAGAAGCATTTCTATATTAACGTCAAACGAAAATTGTCAATTATGATTTGGAAATGAAAGGATTTTGAGGGTTTGGAGTCATGAAGCGCTAACAAACCCGCCACTTCGGACGACAGTTGATTGATTGACGTTTTCTCTACAAACTGCGCATGATCGTTTTTTTATACTTTTACACATGCACTTTTGTAGTTTTGAAAATAATGACGTTGAAAGTGGCGGCGTAAGGATTTCTGAACAAGAAAGAGGGGATGTGAATGTTAAAAAATAAATAATCGTTAAACGGAAATTGCATCAATTTGTTTTTGAAAATTTACTCATGGTATTCCCAACCCTCAGAATATCACAATGCTGGAACACCATCGCACATATTTTCGATATCCGTTTAGTCATAAAATTAACTGAATTAAATTTAGTATGTTGCTATTATGAATTGTTGACGTTTTCCAGAATATGCCCAATAAACACCACTCTCAACAAGATTCATGTGAAATAAAGATGGGTCCAGGTAGCTAACAGCTTTGCTCAATTTGACATTGTATATTCTAATGTTGACATTTTTTTGCATTTCCTGGATAGTGTTTAAATTTACGCTGTGTGGAACAGTCACGTGGTGATTGTCTATTGGGATAACAACATCAGCAGTTTGTTTGTTATTAGTTGTATGGCGCGGAGCTTGAGATGAATATCTTTAATATTGTCCACGAAATGAATTTTATGGTCAAATGCTCGCTCTTCTGACAAGAACTCGATAAAACCGCTTAGTCATTCAGAACCGGATATGGACGTCATTGAAAACCTTCACGAGTTAATGGCGCATGGGTGATTTACAATTAGGTGATGTGTAAAAGTAATGGGCGGTGATTCGTCTCTATACACTACTAATTACTAGTCCTAATTTATCATTCTAAGTGTTCTTAAAGGAACTATTAGAAATAATGGCACACGCATTATCAGAAATACAGAACGGATTGAAAGTAAAATACGTACACTGTCTTATTAAATTTTGACTTTGTGCTTATTTATGTCGCGACTCTTCGTTTTATTGATAAGAACCCTCCCATCATTTTTTATAACTATGTAATAGTTCCTAATTCACAAACATTAACCAACTATGTTATATAAATTTGGATTCTGATCGTTTGGTGTAAAAATTTAATGACATCTGATCTTCTACAGGGCCGTATGTAGGAATTTAAAAGTGGGGGTGCGGCAGAGTGGTGGGGCGACAATATATTGCCTAAGCTACTGATATTGATGATAATCAAGTGTGTCATTAATTTTATAATTGAAAGACTATCAATTTTTTGTGTGGGGGGCATTTCCCGGGGCGACTTTTTTACTGGGGGTGCAAAGTACGCCCTGCGCCCCGCTAGATACGACCCTGATCTTATTTCCTCTATAGGTCAATAAGGAAATTGATTTTTCTATCCATAGCCCTAGATGTTGATCGACTTGTGGGATCACGGTGGCTAAGTGCATAAAGCCGGTTTTCCACTAGACGAATTTGTTCGCGAACAAATTCGCCTAGTGGAAAACCGGCTTAAGGCGCTGGTTCGCTATCCTGGAGGTCGGGTGTTCGATCCCTGCATTCGTCGAGAAAGTTCATCTCGATTTTCCGGCGTGAATTCCCCTTGTCAGTGATGCAGAAGGAGGGCCTGAAAATGACAGCTGCCTAGTCATTCGGATGGGACGAAAAACCGAGGTCCTGTGTACACATTGGGGTGCACGTAAAAGATCCCTTGGCAGTTTGAATGCGATATAAGAGTAGGTAGTAGCGCCGCTGCCCGGGAAAAATTTCACTCATAGGAAACTGTATGGCGTAGTCCAGGTTAGGTGCATAATAGTAGGATGTTAAACCCCATTTCATCCATTTATTGGCCCACGGTATTTGCTGTCGATTATAGTAAGTAGGGTGCTTGAGGGCAGGAGGTTCTATACACCAGTTCAATCGATGAGCTCTGCTTGTGTTGAATTAACGTCTTTTAAAATTAAAATAACGTTCATCTTACATCGGTGCTGTACGGTCAATTGGGACCGCTGGGGAACTATTCATGTCTATCTCTCTCTGTTGTCAGTTAGATTGTGAATTATTCGCGTTGCATGGTTCACTAATTGGTAAGACCGGCTCCACATTTCTCTCAGTTGTCAAGCTAGCTAGATAATATTACATAGTTTATCAATAATTGTAGGCTACCTTGTCATAAACCTTATTACTAGTAGTATTAGCCTGTCACCCCAACATGAATTATTCATAACTTTCCATCTGGATTCTATCAAATTAGAATAATGACTACATATATATACTTTAACACAATCCGTTATACTTTAAGATGATCGGAATCCACGGCTTATTCATTTAGCTAACCCATTCAGTTGCTCATAGGGCGTGATTTATTCCCTGATGCTTGTATGATTGGGAATGATTATGGAAGATATTTTATGACATGGTCATGGTACTAAATGACAGCCTTCTATTACTTCTAACTTTTATGTGTGTAACTTGCATTCTGTAGTAAATTATTCCCCTTTGTTGAGAATCTGCACATTGTCACTTTGATAATGAAGGGCTCTTTTGTTAATTATATTATGTAACCCAAAATGGCTATTTTGAATTTTTATGACTTTATCTGTTACACCAATGAATATTCTATAACATAATTCTACATAATTTGAATTATTTGGGAAAAAAATCTTTAAAAGTCGCGAGTTAGGAGTATTATGATATTACCATAACTGTGTGTCTCCATTACAGATCGGTTATGTTGCAGATCTTGTGTGTGCATGTAAAAAACAGTTAAGACAAGAATCTGGAAATGCTTCCTGGTTGTTGGTAGCTACTCAGTTTGTGGGATGACAACGTGTCTTCGTCGTAGACAGCGTGTCTATAGATAAAGACAGCATTGGCGTATATCCTATTTTGTGTTCAGCTGTCGACAAAGTAAGTCGAAAATGAAACAAAAAAAAGTAAACAAATCCGACATTTGCTTATTCCTTCGAAATAAAAACGTAATCGTGTACTTGCCCCCATTGCTAATAAGCATAACACATACGGTCAACCCATAATTTGAGATTTAGCTCCATTAAAGTAGAAATATTGTTAATACTTTTTAAAAACGTAATCACTGGAACGGAGTTAAACAAACATGCTATATTACGTATATTACGGCCAACTATAATCCTTAAATAGCTCTAAAAACTCAAGTTCTTAAATTAATTGGCAACCAGTATGAGGTTTTGTTTTAGTAAACAAGTGGGCCAACCCCCCCCCCCCCCCCCCCCGACACACACACACCCCGAACGCCTTTTCGGTATCCTGAATTGTTAGAATTATCTACTTGTTTATGCATACTTATAATAATTAGTATAATTAAATACTATGTCAACAAATTGGCGCTTTAAGTTAAACTTACACAGTAAGGATATACATGTAGATCCATTTATTTGATTTTTAAGAAAATCTTTAAAATCCCGGCTCTGAACTTCATCTTTCGTTTAATCAGGTTATAGTGATCTATCAATCTTATGATATATAATATCGATTATCATATATAATATTGAACTGTATAATCTATTTGTTTCATTATAAGACACGCACCATGGTACGAGTAAGGTCAAAACATTTTCTCAACTTTTATTTCTTTCTGATAGAGAAGTCACAACACACAATGATCTTTATTAAACTCCATTAAAATGATTGAAGACTTCTGGTGTAAGGGGACAGAATTATGAAGCAAGTTGAGCCGAGGGCAAGTAAATTCCAAAAGAAAACATATTAGACAGGAAAGATGAAGTGGGGCGTATATTGGGATATTAGTCTTTCTCGGCAACATTAAATTGCTCTGTCAGAGGAACGCGACTAAATTGTGGAAGTATAATGGCCGTAGAACGACAAACGGGAGTCACACATGCGATGTTTTCTCGATGCTGATATATTGTCTGACAGGCCTATCAATTCTAGACATTTTCATGACTGATGTCAGAGCGAGGCATGAACCTGTTTAAAGATCACACGGAGTCTATTCATAAAGAATGGAGTTATATCGTTGTCTAAGTTAACATTCATAATGGTCTCATGTAACAATTTGTATTGGAGAGCACTCATTGTCTCGTCATGCAATATGATATAAAAATAGGATATTTATATATATATACATATATAATGTCAATAATATATATGTTTAGTCTACATGAACATGGGATGTTTAATCAATATTTAAAAATATCCATAGACACAGAACAATAGCGTCATTTTAAAGGGGATCTGCCAATAAAAGTTTGTCCTTATACGAAATATATACACAATGCTTCGTTGATATTATTTTTAATATACATTAAATACACCGTAACTCACTTTTCCGTATCCAAGGGTTAACGTCTGACATATAGCTTAATTGCTACAAGACTCTTTTTATTTTAAACGAACTGAGCAATAACATCTTGTTTTTGAGTTTCAATTTAACAATAAGAAGTTAAACTGTATTTCTGACACTGTCTTGATTTGTTTACCTTGCCAACGTCATGGCATTTAACTCGCTATCTGGCGTTAATTTTTATGTCATCTACTTTCATTAACAATTACGGGACAAAACCCGTTAACTTAGATATTTGACATTTTATTGCCTATAAGAACTTCAAATCCGTAACATTAAGAAAGTGAGTCTGCGTTTTATAGCCGTCTTCATTATCCGGAGCAGATTGTACGACATCTAACCCCATGTCATTTTATTTAATTTCTGATATTTGTAATGGTGGTCTATTTTATGGTGGGTGGGGGGTGGGTGGATGGCCGAATGGTAAGCACGTGCACGCTGTATCATAAAGCCTGTCATTGAGTCACTTGGCGTTGTTTCGAATCCCCGGTTGTACGTGACAAGGAGTAGGGTCGACTGTCCAACCTCGTAGGGTTTCTCCGGGTCCTCCGATTTCCTATCACTGCTAAAGACCCCTACGCGCAAGCGAATCATTGAAATAAAATTAAACCATATGTTGGTCTTGAAATTACCTAGTTTGTGTCGAGTGGACGTTAAACCCCATTTCTTCCTCCCTCCCTCCCCCCTCTCTCTCTCTCTCTCTCTCTTTATGGTGACGCCAGTTTCCAGTTACAAGGATGTGTTGACATCAGTTGAGATCTTTCTGAAACTGAGCTTTCCCGTCTATATTGTTTTTAAAAAGAAATCATCCACATTCAACCCTCACAACAAGGAAAAATCATCCACGTTCCACCCCCACACCAAGGAACCATAATCTAACATTTCATTCAAACTCTGTTCTCTTCATTCTGGTAGTGAGTCCGGGCTGTCATTGAATGTCAAATCTGCAGCTGGTGTTATAACGCCACCTGGTCTTGATGATGAAACTAAGAATTAGTTTCGTATGAAAGTTTGTACGTATAAATTGATCGATTGGATTTTAAGAGGTTTTAAAATGTCTGTTACTCATAATATGCCCAGAATACATATAATCTAATCATATATAAACTACCATAAATCATGGTCATATTGGAGAAATATCAATCAAACACGCATTACCTGGATGGAAACTGTCAATCACCAAGGTGATATGTACATAGGCCTTTAATACATAAACATCTGAATTAGCCTAGAGTAAAGGTGGATATTAAACATGAAAATTGATTCATTAGTGATTTGGTAGGTATTATGTCACGTTCTACCTGTAGGCCAGGTTTTAAGTGCCACCACTTGTCTCAGTAGAATCACCATACCTGTCACCGGGTGTTGTAAAATCGTTTAATAACGATTCATCACTGTATTGTGTTTCCCCGTCATGTTTCTAACATAATAAGATTTGTTTATGTCATCGCCGAAACAATGGCTTGCTTATTAATTTATGCCAACGTTAGTAGAACACGTTGTCTATTTAAGACAACGGGCATGGTTCGTGTTGCACAATAACGGCACCTCCGAAAACGAAACGGTCGAAACCTATATTGATTATCAGTATGCACACATATAGCTTTGGGCTATGTGCGGGTGTTGATTACTCGTTGGTTTGGGTTTCTGTTAAATGTGTGGCTTCGCATATTTTAAGGGGAATATACATTTTGTAAAACCACCTCAATACTTTAAAGATACATTATGCAAGGGCTAAATCTGATAAAATCAACACTGTAGACCCATGGATGGCTCTGGTACAGTTTGGATTTAAATAGGAGCTCACTGATTGATTAAATCAAATATGGCGCACCGTAATGAGATTATTAACTGTTACGTTTACGTCATCAGTTAGATCGAGGGTAAATTATAGAGTGTACTTAGCGAGGCCGCTGTTGAGCGATCCCACATGCCATTGGAAACTTTATTTAATAATCGAGATTATGTAGGTGGAGATAACGCCTGTCAATCAAACGATCGGCCAAGGTGAAGACAAGTTTGACTATATTACAAGGATAACAACTATGTTCAGAATAAAGTAATTTGAATGAAATTTTCAATATATTCTTCTTTCATCATCTGCTTTTGAACTGTTATAGTAAGAATGACCAACTCTATACAAATCTCCCATAATGTATCTTTAAACTACATTACGTTAGAATCTTCATTTCATAAAATAATATAGCATAATCATTTTTTCTCCCTCTGGACAATGGGTCAGTTGATGTAAAGATATATCTTAACATTTTCAATCAATTCGTGGAGAATTTACCTCATTACTACCATCTTATAAAGTTTGACTTATTAAATTGGAGAAAATATATGGTAATCATCAAAGTCAAACAGTTACAGTAGCCTATAATCTCTGATGTTGGCCAACGTAATTTATACTAATTGCATGACTATATCAAATAAGCTCTCGTCGGTCCATGTCCGGGGCACGTACTGACCGCGGATCCATTCTACTGAAACTGCTATGTTGTTCATCTTTGTTTATACGTTTCACATACATACATACATGAGTATATAATGTAGAGATGTACCTTGCACTAACCCTCACTTCCCGCTCGCCGGGCTACCGTTGTGTGTTATCCACATCGTTAGGAATTGTGACGTACACTATTATAATAGGTCATAAGTTATTACACAATTGATTTGCGTTATGGACACTACACTACTGTCAAAGTTCCAATCAGTGCCGGATTAACCTTGTGGGGATGGGGGGTTGGGCGGGGACCGGGACATACCAACTGTGCGGGGCCCTATTGTTGTTTGTTCAAATTGTTCGTACTGACCGCGGATCGTACTAGTATGTCATGTACTCCGCCCCCTATGAGTGTTTTCCTCCAGGATTTTTTTTAAATTGGGATTAATTTCAAGGCATCTGAGACATTTAAATAGCGATTTCATTGAGGTTTAGAATTCGTTACCAATTTGAGTTTTTTTTAAAAACGAACCCTTTCTCCAAAGATGTTTTTATTTACTTTATTTTAGTGAAATTTTTTTATGTGACGTTAAACATTAAACTCCGTTGTCTGAACTACTATACTATGATAACGTTAATTTCTCGGGACTGGTTGGGCCCAAGCAATCACATTGCGGGATGGGGTCTCCGGAACTGGTTAGGACCTATTGATTGGTAGGACCTCTATGTAATTTAGTTAGTTTTAGGGCCTCACAGATCTCTGGCCCCCGAAAATATGTTGGAACCTACCAGTCCCGGGGGCCACCAATATCCCTTACTGCCCAGGACCCCAATCTTCGCCCCCTCAGCCCAGGTACTTGTTGGCTCCGTCTGGCATAAAATATTGGTATGACCCAGAATTGTCTAACTTTGCCTCCCCCAAATCCGGCACTGGTTCCAATTCAGGACTGAGATCGCGCCCCCAAGGTCTAACTCCTTGACTAATACTTTAATGGCCCTAGTTATTTACATCAAAAGATACATATATTTACATGAACAGTTTCAATAGCATGTTGATCAGGCTTGTTCTATAGTCGCCGAAAGTTGTAAAAGCTTCATAATTTGTCCGTCTATCAGCAACAGTAATATCATAGCAAGAAGGGTTGCTAGTAGGCTCAAGCACCACCTGCCTACAATCCCAAGTAAGTACTATACATACTTGCACTACCTATACCAAAGAGTCAGTGTCAATCGCGGACAACTATATAGACAAGCTCCTATGATGTAACATCCACCATATACTGCAGTCTATTTAAATAAAATAATGAAATTCTTGTTCTTATCGTGCCCGGACTAAATAAACTAATGAAATTCTTGTTCTTTTCGTGGTGCTCGGTCGGGTTTTCAAATGTTTAAATATAAATTCGGTTGGGTTTAAAGTATCAGCATTCGGAGAAAGTTGATTTAAATTAAAACCAACGACGATAACAATACTTTAATTGGTGGGGAAAATGGGAATTATTTAATAATTTATCAACTAAAATTCTTATCCGATATTCAATGATATAAATAATAAAAGAACATCTTTAAAGACAGATATCTAATTGTAGATAGTCGATCGGTCTATGTACGTCAGTTGGTTTCTAACTTTAGTTTTGTCTGATATTCCACAGACAAACAGAGTGGATAAATCAGCACTTTTCAAACAGAAGACATAAATCCAACTTATAAGTGATAATCTTTACCATACATCATTATATTCAATATCTCCCGACAGTTTATATACACGCTATATTGATTGTGTTGAAGAAAAACCGCCAAGCAAGCTCTCTTATATCAAATTAATTTGTACATCTCACATAAATTCCATTGCTTGCCAATGATACGAACCAGGACCTTTGCATCATAAAGGTGATTTTGATGGACTGAAGGCGCCAAAACAGCGGGCAGTCGAACACCGTGATTAAATATATATTACTAAATCAATAAGCAGCAATGACTGTAAATGTTATTAAAGGCCCCCGGAGCCACAAATCAAGTTTACTATAATAAAAAAACGTACTTCGACTCAGTCTCTCTATTCTTGGTAGTTTCTAATAACTTCTTGTAGAACGTCAAAAAGACAATTTGGAAATATGGAGACGATGATTCACGTGTCTAGCATCAGTAATGAGTACGAAACTCCGTAATGAAATTATCAACTTAATATTTTCATGTATGTATATCACAAGTAAATCTTTTTGTCGTTTTACAAATATGGACGTGATTTAGGGGACTACTTACTTAATACTAGTCTATAATCCTACGCGTAGGTTTGTTTACTACCTTCGAATAGCCTGGTTGACAAAAAGTTACTTTTTGTGGCATATTCAAATACCGTACGCAAATACCCCTTTCTCCACACAGCAACCGATAACCATCTTTATTAACCTATACCAAACAACAGATTATTGAATCACATCTGGTCAGTGGGGGAATTGGATAGCTCTATAGATATAAATAAAACAAAAGCAAGTACGAACAATCCAAACCATTAGACAAAATACGAAGACGAAATCCCCCCACCCCTCCAAAAAACAACCCAACCCAAAACGTATAGGCAAATTAGTGTAATCAGGCAAAATAGTGTAACCAACATATGGACTGTTCACCGTGTACAAAATACACGACAAACATTGGTAACTGGTGTCCGGAAGAGTAAGCTTACCCTACATGGCGCCACACCCAACTCAGTGGTCTAAATAACATTGTTTGTGTAGTTATTTGGACGTCATCATACCCAAAGAGCAGCTTATTCCTCGTTAAACCCACCTCATCCAAAACCATCAATCAAATCCTCCCTTCTTAGAGTTTCCCTTATTCATGATGCTTACATTTCCAAAAAGTCTGATTCTACAGTTTTAAGGAACATACCGTACCAGCGAAGTTCACATACGTTTAAACAGCTATGTGCTTTTGCATTTATGGACTTAGAATTCGATTACCCTTTAAGCCCCAGTCAGACTGACAACGGGCTACGACTAGAAATAACTCAAAATCGGGGAACACTTCTGCCATAAATTCTTGATGGCATTGGATGGTCATAGATAGAAGCACTGTGGAATTCCGTCGTGGGGGACGACCATGTTTGAAATGTTTTTGACAATTCCTGCCATGTTTGCTATGCTACAATTCGCAGGCCTTAAAATCAATATTACTATTTTTTTTATCTCAACTTCGCGATCCAGTATACTATCTAGATAAGAAGGATAAATATTAAACCAAGCGTTAGCAGCATTGTGACCAATCCGTATTTTTGTGTAAAGTAAATGTAGCCCCAAATCAAATAAAATGATAAAATATATTTTTTTATACCCTGGATGTTAACAGCATCATGTCAGAATCTGATTCACCATCTTATCTCGGTCGTCTTGTAATTTTCTCAATATGATATTAGAGAGGCTAGGAAACTAATGATCATGTAACAGCATATGTTGAAGGAGACGTGAAGAGGTCGAACTCATGTCAGCAAGAAGCGAGACGATTCTCGTTGAATAAACGAACAAGAAAAGATGAGAGTTAAAATTGACAATTTGGGCAATAGAATCAATCTAGTTTGATTGGCACCGCCTGAAGCTAACAGTCTGAAAATCTCTTCAAATCTTGTACGTTTCGTTCTAAACTAAAGGGAGGTAATAAACGTGATTTTCATCTATTGTTGACCCGTATTGAAACGTGCACGTTGCCGCAAGCCATGGACACCGATGAACATGTGGAAGTTGGCAGGCGTTTAAAGAGGTTCTGTGATAAGACGATCTAAAGCTACTTGAAGTAAATATTTTCCGCCAGGGGCGATATACAACCTCCTTGTGAGGGCTGACTGCCAATAATCGTCTTTGATTGGTCATTGCTGCAGGAACCCTTGTGCGGTGAAAAGACGGAAATGGTCTATTATTGACAAAACGAGAGGCATTATGAAGAAAATCTGTATACATTTCTTGATGATGTTTAAAGAAATTTCAAATTTCGTATTATGCTAGTTAAGTTTTTCTTTGATCTTTAACTTTGTAGTTCAATTTGCTGCGGGCAGCCAAGCTCCATGATGACTGTCAGGTCTAAGATAAATACTAGTATGTTTTAATCTCATGGGCCTGTTGGGTGTAAACTGGGTATTCTACGCATTACGTTCAGCAGACATAATTTACATAAAACACAATGTGGAGTCATTGAGGGTGAACAAAATGATATTACTTTCATAAAACCGGAGACATGTTTATTTACCAAAGAATAAAATAATTCCATATGCTAACCAAGCTGCCTTTGCCGAATTGATATTCTATTGTCTTCAAGACTATTCATCAAACTTTGACGAGTAGCCCACAATAGGTGAATTAAATAATGACTGGAACGCCTCTCGTCTTTTAATGGTGTTGCTGGATTCGTTAAAGGGTCAATCCCGATAATGTTTTTGAGAATAAAACTCTTTAATTTTGTGTTAAAATCCATTAAGATCCCCTACCTTAAGGCCGAGCAACTAACTCAATATATGTGATACGTTTTCAAACAACTTAAACCCACAGTCTTTATCTTGAAATGGAGTTCGGTATCCCAAACTGTATTATGCGGTTATTTGATAAAACCAGACTTTTATTTTATAAAATGTGACGATGAAATTTACCTTTTGTTATCAAGTTCAGCACATCAACCATTTACCGTGCAGACCTCTAAAGGAACGAGAAACGATTATCGGGTCACCCAACGAAAGAATTGACCCGAAATCTTAAAAGGGTTACGTGTCCGGATAACGCTCACGTCCAAACGACTCAATATTTTGAGCTGAAATTTTGAGTCAGCGTATATACACCATTCTTCTATATGTTGGCGTTTAAATTTCACACAGACTCGGACTTTTATTTTTGAGGATCTGTTCTATTCGGAACAGTCCCTTTAAAGCGAGAATTTCATATTTTCTAAGAAAGTCAAAACATAATTATTTCTATGTATTTTACTCAATAGGTTTTCAATTATATCACCATGGACATTATTTCCCACCCTCAAAAGTCATTAACACGGGAAATAGTAACGCAATTACCTCCCTTGTTTTTCTATTTCGTCCATGCATTAGCTATCTCAACTGGCAATAGTGAATTATAGGATTATTCTTTAAAAGGGTAGCACGGTTTATGTATATCATCTTTTTAAGGCTTTATTTTAATACATTTTTAAAAAACAATTTGAAAGTGGAACTTTAAAGGGCTGAAACGTCCGATTAAAGGTCAAATACAAAGTTTAGAGTCATATGCAATCAACAATAACCATGAAGATAGTTACTAATTTTATCATTATTCAATCTATTCTAACAAAAGTTATTGCCATTTGAACTTTACATTATGTTCTATTGATTTCGTTTCGCCAACTTTATATATCCGAGTTAAATAAAATAATAATATTATCATTTAGGTTTTTGCAACACAGACTAGTTTTCTTGTACCTAAGTGGACAATTAGATTATACTTAAATGAGTTACAGCAAAATAAAACATGTTATTTGATCTTTGAAATATTTATGACCGTTCTGACTTGTTACCTCTTTAATATTTCAGTTGGGTTGGCGTCTTAATTTGATCATGGACCATACATCCGCCTATTATTAGATTAATAAACTTCTTACACTGTACAGCTTCAACTTTAACAGTACTCGTCAAATTAACGTGTATACATCATCAGTAAATGGTATAACAAGTTGTTAACAATCGATTTGTTGTCAAGAGAACTCCATCAAAACATTTTATAGAGGATTTGATCATTTCGAAATATAATAGACAAGAAACGTATTATTAGTAAAATTCTAAGGTGTGCAAAACAGCCGTAATAGATAAATATGGAAGTGTAACGTTGTCTAACTCTGAATATATACAACGATTTTAAAATATACTTTTCAATGTTTCAAAACACACTTTTCAATGTTTCAAAATACAATCTTCAATATTTCAAAATACTTATATCATGATGTAAAAATGCAAAGTGTTTTTATGTTTTAACATTTTAATATTCATTCCTACATTCTGAAGAATGAAAAAACTTTACACTATACATATTGCATTATCCACTTTGCGTTGCCGATCTACGTATCTGCGAGTTTGTAATGTCGAACATATACGTTATACCTCCCTACATAATGCAATGATCACAGGTTATGTTTCCAAAAACTTAACTCCGTATCCATCTGAAATGAATTAAAGTAATTATTAACGAATTTACGACATCACGCCGTGACTGGGTATATTACCTCTTTACCCTATTCATGTATTACATTCTTTGTATATCTCTTTTTTAAAAATCTACCCACATATTACAGGATATCACCATACAAGCTGGACATAACTATTGTCATTTATTGTACAAAGATGTGTAGTTTCCTTCGGTGACTGGAAGAGAAATCGCCAGAAGTTGTCACAACGACCAGACCTGTGATCCCATCTGGTTTTTAAAATTTTTTTATGGTGTTTATTGAACATGGTTATTACATTTGTCAATATTAAATAAAAGATTTAGTTTAAAATAACCCCTTATCTGTAACCATTTTATATATTAAAAATGTTTACTTTTATTTATAGTAAAACATAATTGAAACACGTACTCTAACAGTCATAAATATTTAATACTTTTAAAATGTTACGTATAGAATTGCGATATTAATTTTCATCGTGTTAAAAAAAAGTCTCGTCCCAATAATTTGGACTAAATCTAAACACTGTGGGTGGAATGAATGAATGAAATGGGGTTTAACGTCCTACGCTTCTGCACCTAACCTTGGCTAATTGAAGACGGGCACTGTGGGTGGATTACACAATCCGAACGGCATAACGTTATAACGGGTCATATTGATGCATTTTTACTAAACAGCTGCTATGGATATAAATAAAACTTAATTGAAAGTAAGCAACCTTTCAATATCTAATTGGGTCATTTGATGCAAATGATATCAGCTCATTTGTAACCAAAATTGAAATAAATAAATAAAATAAAAACCAAGTACGAACAATCCAAACCTTAAGACAGAATTCAAAGTCCTAAAAACGTTATAGGCAAAATAGTGTATTCAAGAAAAATAGTGTAATCAGCAAATGGACTGCTCCTCGTGTACAAATACACGACAAGCAGTGGTAACAGGTGTCCGGAAGAGTAAGCTTACCCTGCCTGGCGCCACACCTGCCATAGCTGCATCCAGAAGATACGTTTTATTCCAAAAATATCATATGCAAAAAAAAAATCAAAAATTTATGGCGTGTTCTATGACGATTAAGCTTGATCTTCATCGTCGACATCAACATGAAGGTTACAAATATAGAACTTCTGTCGATCTAATTCCATGGCAGTATTATTATACACCGTTGATTGTACAATGTATAATGACTTCTAGGATCCTTGGATATCAAACATCGTTTCAACAAGCAGATGTATTTTAATGAACCCTCTTTGACTCCATATAACAAGTTAATATCTCAACATCGAAAGGGTTCCAAGTAGAGTTGACTACGTTGACGGGTATCCCCTATTTTACATCATCACCTTAAACTGTTTATAGTAACAATAGATATCCATCATCGCAGTCAGGGGAGTCCTAATCACCAAGCTACAGTCTTCTTTAACGATTATTATTCTAAACTTTGATACGTTGTTTCCAGGAAAGCTACAAATTACATGCTGCTCAACATTTGAGCCCGACAGTTTCCACTGTTTATCACTGAACATGCGGTCTCTATTTGTCATACATCACGTTTCCCGCTGTGCGTTTGACGTTTGCAATTTTTCCAGCACGCACATGCACGTGTCGTTGCGCCATAAGCTGAAATCCTGATCATTTACAAACTCTAGGCTGACAGTGAGAGTGACATTAGTACTTGATTAGAATTTACTTTATGGTGCTTCCTTTCTGAACTTTGACCTAATATTTTTGCCCTGGATTAGGTCGGTTCCTTTGTCTTTGGACACCAGACACCTTCAATAAATCGGCTAAGTTTTCAGCTTCCTGTTTTTTTTTGTATTTCTGAGACAATATGTAATTGTATTTTAATTATGTGTCATTTCAATTCGGAGAAGGAAACCACGCAAATGTGAAGCACTTTTTTATTTCATAAATATTTGATATTATATTAAGAAATGTATGACAGTGTCAGATGGTGAAATGTCTTTTCCAAAACTAGGGAATCGTGCTTGATAACGATAAGAGGATACTTGTCGAAACGTCGCGCTTTTAGAATAAACTATAGTGATTGTATCCCATAATACTGTGTTCTGTTAGGGAATCGAAGGCGTAAAGTAGAAGACATTGGGGTCGTTTTTTCAACGGCTTCGATTTCACCTTCCTATAGATTAGTAAGTGTTAACGATTGTCTCCCTGTCTGCGATATCACTATTGTGGAAGCAGACGTTAAGATACTACTTACTCGATGGGCTCCCTTTATTGTAATCCGGAAATGAACAACTGTTGCCTGGCGACAAATCTGTCTACACTACTATTTGTATTTGCAAATCTATATTTTTTTATAATTTCGAGGAGAAATTATTTTGCATTGATTGACAATTCTAATACAATGCATGTTATATAAATTTCAGTAAGTGCTTTTTTCCACTATTCAAGCAAACTGTCCCAGTTCTTTTCTAATATAGAAATTTCCAATGTTTGTTCTTTTTATACACCGATTCTTACTGTTGCTTGCTTGTACGTTACAAAATATATCTTACTTCACGTAATAACCTAGGCACGCATGTCTCTTGGTAAATTAGTCGAGGCATATCAATGCCTGTTCTACTGATAGGATTAGATGGCTGTCATATTTGCATTAATCATAAACTTAACTAAGTACCATCAACCTTCACGATGCTTCTTTGAACTGACGGCTTCGCGTCGGATAAAAACGGCTTAATACTATCAACGACATTTTTGTCACTCTTCACAATTCTACTAGGAAATATGTGTCGTCTCTGCGAACGTCACTGTCAATGAAATGGGTGCTCAATCCGTCTTCTATAACGTTATATCTGGACATGAAGAAGCTCTTACTTTGATGTTAAGGGGATTAGACGAAACAGTCTCATTTGCTCGTGTCATCTACACGCAATTCTTTCACTACTTAAATCAGTTATCACGGCTATAACAGGACATAATGTTCTCTTGTCGAACCTTCCTTTTGTGGTCAAGAATCGCTGGCTTTCCAATTCCAAGTTTCGAGTGGATTTTACGTGTCTTTCAGACGTCAAATGTTGCAATAAAAACGAGAAAATGAAGAACATGTATATTGAGTCACGTCGCTTTTAAATCTGCGGAATTCGATCAAACTGCTCAAGACCAAATTATCCGGTAGTCGAGATTCTGAACATAAAATGTATTCCCACATGTTATCACTTGTCGGAAATCAAACGATTTTATGGTACTCGAAACCGAGACCAGTTCCTTGAACAGTTTTATTTTCCGAAAAGATACTTTAAAATAATTAGAAAACATCCATTTTCTTTACTTGGCATTACAAAAAACATGGTATTTGTCCAATAGATCTTTGCTTTCTTTACGGTCGTTTTACAATCGGCGTTCCTGGTTAAATTCCGGTAATTTCTTAATGGTTGTTCCAGTATTGTATACAGTGTGAGGTTTGATTTACTTTCGGTTGGCATATTGTAGATGACTTGTATCTCCCGTTCGTACCCAGTAAAGTTTGAGAACAATCGAGATTAAAAGAAAACTAAAATACAAGAATTTTGGGGCGAAGAGACCCGTTTTTTTGGGCGAAAAGACAAGATTTTTTGGAAGTAATGTATATTTTAAATCGAGAATACGAACGTAATCGTTCTCATCCCATCACGACTGTCAATCCTCACATTCCCTCTTTTTTTATCCACGTCGAAATGAGATCAATCCGAGGAATGATGTAGTTCTAAGACATTTTTTGTTGACAGGAAACATACTAAAGCAAAGCTTACAAAATACAGACTGAAAGGGTTTTGCTTAGATTTTCTCAGATTTAAAAAAAAGAATAAATTCCAATATGTTTAAAACCCATATCAATCTTCTAAAATCACATGTATTTTGAAGTTCTCTTAAATCTCCATTTCACAGTCAAGCCCAAAAGCACCGAGGGATGTGTATAGTAAAATAAAGCGTAGGTTTTGTAAGATGTGGGATTATGGGACTCTAAGATCAAAGTCCTGGAGAAACTATAAATCACCTCTGACGTGCAGTAAATTCAATTTATTACGGGCAACACATAAATGAGCATTAGCATGCATTGAAGTTGGTCCGTGGTTACAACGTATTAGGTTTAGTGAAAAATAAACCACCCCTTAATACTGTCGACTGATAAAGATTGCAACGAACCTATGCAACACATCAAAGTTAATCGTGGACTATTTCAGACCTCTCAGCAAATATATCCAGATTGATACCTTTCATGTAAGATCTTTTTTCCTCTTTAATTTGAGAAATGACTTGCAGGTCGGCTTAGAGCTATGTTGAAATGGTGGTGATTGGTTTATTTAGATCAGCCCAGGCCTTGTAAACGATGAATAATTGTATTTTGATGCTAAAATATCAAAGATGTCGGGAAAACAAGCTTTACATACAGTGTATTTTATTGAAAAGGTTGATTTTTTTTTCCTATCATGAATAACATGCCCTGGGCCAGTACAAGTTTTTGAAAACCACAAAGAATAAGTTGTCCTTAACAGGCTTGCCAACGACATAATCAAAAACTTTGAAATCTTGTCATTTCTAGTTAGGACTAGGAGTTAACAATCCCATCAGCCACCTATCCTTTTAAATGGTCACAAAGGGGTAAATATGTTTCTTCCGTGGAAACCTTTGCGAACCCGAAATTGTGGTCCAATGCAATTCAATAGTTAAAGGAGCTAAATCGCTAACATTTGGGACCTAGAAATTGACCCTAATGGGTCGCAAGGCATATAATAATATAATCTGATTGTATATAAACTGATTTACATTAAATTGTTTCCGTTTTAGGTCTAATTTCATATCAGATATTTCCAGCGAAATACGGCATTAGTCTCAACCGAAAAGGATTCTTTAGTGTCTGGTTATTCCAGTCTACCGCGCATGCCCTCAGATACGATATGGCCTCGTCGTTTAACAGGACTTGTGGAATATGTCTAGCCTCGTTCGTTCTGGTCACTTGTTATAAGTGACGCTGAAACACAGTATGGTACACGATTCGTGTACCAACTGTAAAATATTTATTTTTATTTAAATATTGGATATCAGAGGCCCATCTTTTTTGCGGTAAGATCACAACACCAATGTTGATTTAAATTGACCAATAATTCGTGTTTTCGAACTCGACGATTTTGGACGATTTTGAGTTACGGACTTAGGTCCTTTAAGTCTATGTATTTTTGCTGTCACGGCTCCTAAATCTCGAGAGAAAACTAAATCCCGGTGTATGCACGCCTTTAAGATAAGTAATTGGAATTAGCACTTCGGTATATTGTAATCAGCAAGCGAAAATGAAGCTATTTAGTCTAAATGCATATTGAAGGTTTTGGGGGATAGAGAGAAAAGGGGTTTAACATCCACTCGACAGAAACTAGGTCATTTCGGGACAAACAAGGTTTATTATTATTTCTATAATTCGCTTGCGCGTAGGGGTCTTTAACCGTGGAAGGATCCAGAGAAAATCCACGAGGCTGGACAGGCGACCCTACTCAATGTCACGTACAACCGGGGATTCGAAACAACGCCAGTTGACTCAATGAGAGGCTTCACCACATTCTCTCCCTTCAACAGTCGATAAGGGGTAGATGGATGTGTCGTCATTATTATCCAGGTTAAGTTTACTGTAAACAAGACAATTTGTTTGTAAGTGTCATCTTCTTTTAATTGTGGTGAATAAAAGGGTATAAAATATGTTAATTGTCATAATTTCGTGTCTGTTTTCCAGATTTTGAGGCCAATAACATGTAAAAATATTTTTATTGTAGTTTAATTACTGCACAGTCTTACCATAATTTGTCACTTGACTTCATTTTAATAGCTCTTTTATCTAAATCTTATACATAATGCATCTTTCAGAGCCAGTTAAATGATAGAGACTTTCGTGGAATATAACATGATTGGTTTTTGTTTCACCTCGAATCTTGTTGTGTGAAGTATAATTATGTTAACATACGAAGTAAATAAGAAATACATTTTTGGCCAACACCCCACCAATAACTATACCATTTCAAAAAATTATTTTAACTGATTGTATATTTTGAATATGATTAATCAAGTAATCGATGATTGATTGATCAACTGATTGATTTATAAAATGACTGATGGGTGAAATATACAACGATACGTCATAATATAAATAGAATAATTGACGACGTTATGATTGATGTCTCATCACCAGTACACGGTGTTAATACATCACATTAGTGTTATTATGATGGACGAATCCGTCCTATGTATATTTATATATATGATAATAATAACAATGACTCGTATTCTATTGTTTTTTTCATACGTAAATATTTATGCATATACCTCTAATTAACAGTGGCTGCTAAATTTATCACAGTGATAGATATGGCTTTTTTATCATTATATTATACAGGCAAATCTATGGGGACTTGAAGCTAAAGAGAAAAGGGCGCCGGCGTAATGAGTTGTGTCACGAATTAATGACACTTTGGATAGACGAAGAATAAGATTACTCGGTGAGGCCGCTCGGTGTAGTTCATTTATCAAGACTTACAACACCCCCGGATAAAAACAGTAATTCTTGTAATGAATATATTGCGATTAATGGTGTAATAAAGTAATCATAAGTAATAATATTTTATTTCTTTTTTTATTATATACTAAATGTCCCATCCATTGTCGTCCCCAAGTGAGAGCTAATGAATAGCATTAGGCCTTAATATGTCACATGACATGCAGGAAGTTGTATACGTGTAGAATTATAATGAGATCTTTCTTTCCCCGGTGATTTTGTAAAAAGAACCCAACAAAGTTTTCTTAAATAATAACTTTTTTTTTGATATAATGGTTGTTTTTGAAGATATTAAGACATCTTTCTTTCCCAACGCAACAGTTATGTAAAATATATATCCTTTATTTTTAACTATTTTATTATATGAAAGTTTTTTCGTCAACTTCAGTTTATAAAATTAAAAAGTATACTGTCCCGCCCCCTTAATAGTTAAAAATTTAAGCCCAGTTTCGAATATAAAGTCTTGGTGTCAGTAATATTCGTATATAAAATGTATTTATCGTGCTAGACTTTAATGGCCACTTGTAGTTACAAGCATTACAAGACGAGAGATTCAACCCGCAGTTTCTATTCCGGTGTGAACACTTTATGAAGGAGCTTCCTTGTCTGCGATACCATCCCAAGTAGAAGCGGACGTAAAACCCCGGAAGAAGTAGATTGGAGGATCCATGTGCATCCTAAATGTGCAACATTTAGCACTGATTTTTAACATCCTGTTAAAAAAAAGACATTGTATCGCCTGATAGCAGATTTCTATAATAATTATATAAAGTGTATTTGTCATGCTATACCGTAGAGGGTTATCTATATTACTATCATGAGGCGTATAATACATTTATTATTCAAACAAAATCTACGGTCATAATGTTTAAGATAAAATCTTACTACAAACTCATTTGTTATAGCGTTTCTTTCATCTCTTTGTTTATGATAAAATGTCGACAAGTGGGATTTGAATAATTATTTTACTCTTTTTTTTCTGTTTTAAGGTAAGCCTGTACAATACACTCGACGGGATAACTAATCAGTCGATACTGTCTGTGGTCATTTTGTGGTGGTATCTACGGTTGTTTTAGGTGATGTATATATTCTTTAATGTGACGCATAGTTCAGGGAAGTTTTTAACCCTAAAGACAGTTTAATAAAAAATATAATTACAAAAAAAAAATACAAAAAAAGAAGTTGAATAAGATCACTATGCGTCTAACATCAAATTTAAAACGAACCGAAACTGTCATGGAGTGCGATCAAATCTTGGTTAATGGTGTCTCTTTTCTTTTTTTTTCTATCTTGGTTTCGCCTGTTTTTTTTATTTTACAGTAGAAGGCTTCACGATATTAAAACGTATATTCGTGAGTTAGCAGAGCACAACTTATTAATTATGAAAACTTTTCAAGCAGGTGGAAGTGTTACTAGGTGTTCTAGAAAGTGTAGAAAACACGGTGTATAATTCCGGACAATACATTTTCATCCTAAATGTATAAATATCCATTAGTGTGATCAGTCACACCAAGATATCCAAAATAAACAATAAATCCTTCACAGTGACCGACTGAGTGTGTGTGTGAATTATGACGGCCAGAGGATACGTCACTATTATTCTAAAATATAACCACAATAAACGTAATGGCGTCCTTAACTTACAAACCATTACTAAGGTAGATAGAGATAATTTATTACATCAATACAATCAAACCAGTCTACTTTGAAGACCGCTATTTCCTCTCAATACCCTTTATCTCATCACTTGAGATAAAGATAACGTCGTAAATAAATAGTCTAATTGCATGCCTCTATGCAATAAACAATTATTGCGACGTTTATCTACCCTTTAGATCATGACAGCTGCAAATGTGTCAAAGTACATTAAAAGTAGGATACTGATTTTATATATATAAAAAAACAGACGTAAATTCTTGCCAAGTCTATCAGACTGGTACACTGGTATTAAATTCAAACTTTAATAACCAATCTAACAAAATACAATGGGGTTTAACGTCCTATTGTTCTGTCCTGTGCAGGCTAATGAAGACTGGCATACGCTATGCTATGAGGGAAATTGGCTCTTTTACGCGCAAACTAAGGTGTAGCCTACTTTGGATCTCGGCTTTTTGTCCCATAAGAACGACTAGGCACTGTTCCTTGCCAGGCCATCCATTCAAGAGGGAAACCACGCCGGTAATTTTCTCAGCCAACGCCGAGTTTACTATGGATCTGCTATAGTTGATCAGAATGGATCAGGCTGTTGTGCAATGTTAATTGTAAGATCGACGGGTTATATCCGATTGATGTATATTGCGTTTGTGACCAACGCTCGTTTGGTTGTATTTACCGCTTATCACTAGTTCGGTTATTTTTTATTGTATCGTAAATATTAAATTAAATAAATTGTTCATGGCAGCACTGACTGGGAGGGGGGGGAGCAAAACCTGGAATAGTTTCCATATACCTACCCCTATATACACAGCTAATTAAGCAGCTATAAAATAGCAAATGAGACTTGTAATATACAGCTTGTCAAAAGACAGCTTAACCCATTATAACCTAAGTGAAATAAGACATAATAATATATATCCCCCTTGATATATACATGACATGTTGAATCCACCACTTCAACAAAATATATCTAACACTTCCACTTAATGTGTTTACCTTCGCCCTGAAATTTATACCAGTCCTTACTTAATCCTCGTATCATATATCATAGACTACTTGTAGCGCATAAATCTACATGTTTTCGCTGTAAATCAAATTAACTACAGTGTAAAAGTCATTAATACGACATCTCTAATAAAACAAAAACATGAAAACATCGGCTTTATTCGTAGTTTAACTTTGTTGTGTTTTTTACACACCTACGTCATATTCAATTATATGATTATATCTCTAAAGTTTCAAGTAGACGAGAAAGTTCCATGGCTAGTTTTCTTAACTTCATCACCATAAGATTCTGAGAATGAGAATTCGAGTTTCCTTATAATAATATATTCAGGATTGAGAATTTCCAGTTTACAAACACTTGTGATAAATATACATATATATTCGACCTCCTGGAGAATAAACATGTATATCTAAACCACAAGGGAATGTTGCTGAATACATGGGGACTATTATTCTTACGATACAGTCATTACGAATACGAATACAGTCATTACGAATACGAATACAGTCATTAAGAATACAGTCATTACGAATACAGACGTCACTTGGTGATAAGCAGCAGCAGACAACACCCGAAATGAACAACTTCCCTTCCATTACTGTGGTTTTTCACACCAGAAACATTCATTTCCAATTTTGGGATTAACAGATAAGGATTTCTGTATTATTTTATTATGAACTCACTAATTATCTTTATTATATATTTTCACATCGTTTAAAATGTCACACATTTCAAAGATGACCTAATTACCATTAATATAACACCATGTAATAAACAATATAAAGCTATTGTTCATAATAATTTTAAAATTTTGACCGAAATTGATTTCATGATGTTATAAAACATTTTCTGTGTTTTTCATCAGACCTTTTAAGATTAAAGGAAAAAGATCATGAAAACCTCATTATTCAAATGTTTTAAAGTGTTTTTGTGTCTAAAAAAACGCACATCCTCAATCAAGAACAAAAAAAAACATTTACGTGACAATTTTGACGAGTCTTCAATAATTAAAACCTCGTTATTCATTTTTGTGTCGGTAGGCCACCCATATAACATTATCAACATTTATAATAAAGAGGAACATGGCGGGATTTAAACAACTAGAACATTTCGTCTCATCAATCATACAATCACTGTCATTTGCTGATCTCTGATAATATCTAAGTAAAGACTTCGAGGATATCTGAGCTGACTTCAATAGATTCACAGATATATATCAGCTATTAATTGTCATATGGAAGCTATGAATTATTGACGTTGACAAGCTCCCATCAAACCGTGTGGTTACTTGAGACCATAGTCTGTGTGTGTATTCAGGGATAAATTTTAATCTAGATGTATTATGATGGTATTAAGGGTTGTATTATGCCTATTGTTGTCACCGGGCACGTTTACGATGATAAACGTGGTGAATTCTAATAGCGGTAGGGAAAGGAGATAACAACCCGTAACCTTTCACTTAAAGAAAGTAAGCCACGATCAAACGTCTCTAATGTCATAAAAATAGAGTTGTAATTTTAACCGTAGTTTCAAATTCCCACTGATTTATTAAAGTAAGAGGAACACTCCTCTCTTCATAACTTAATCTCAAAATAAACTGGATGAAGAGTTGAATACATGAATATATGTTAATAACCATTCCATTAGCAATGTAACTCAATATGATCACACGCACTGATATAAATAAATATAAGTTTTTAAATAATTTTGAAACGTCATTATTCGAAACAAATTTTACCGTGTTTCAGTCAGATTGGTTTTGCCATCTCTCGGTAATGTTCAGCGAGCGTTATCTGATATAGGCCTACTATTTAGTCAGATATAATATTGACACAAGTACTGTCATGTTAATCTGAACGTTATAGTCATGTTGTTATTGAAGTCAGTCATGCCATGTTTATCTGATTATTAATATTCAGTCAGATTGACATTGGTATTCGTTTACAGATTGATATTGGCAGTAGTATACTGTCATGGATTATTCTGAATGCTAGGCTACTCTGCAATCGGATCGGTAGTGCCACCAGTACTGTAATGCTTATCTGCATGTTACTATTAGTCAGATTATCTGTATCATACTATTTATTCATGTTTACGGTGCCATTTGTAGTTGAACTGTATCTTTAAAGCCCAACCTAGTTGATTTTCTCCGGGTCCTCAAGTTCCCTCCCACTGCTTAAGAGTTCTACGCGCAAGCGAATTATTGAAATAAAAGTAAACTATGTGTTAGTCTCATAATGACCTAGTTTGTGTTTGAAATGGGCGTTAATACCATGGACCGTATACTAATATCATCTCTCCCTCTCTTCTTTGAAACAAAAGAACTTTCAAATCCCCGCGGGATTAGTCGATTTATTTCAGAGAATATTAAAATAGAGCTGTATTTCTCCCGAAGTGAAATACTTATTTGTAATTATTAGATTTCGAAAATTCTGGGCAACGTTTACTTGACGAGTTGTCAGATCGAGGGATTAAAATCCTTCAAAAATAATCCAACAATAAATACAAGGTCTCCCAGGGAGGATATCTTGGAAGTGGGTGATTAACGAGAACTACATCACATTATTTATAAGTTTTTAAAGTTCTGATGTAATTCTATATTGTAATGGATACAAAGAAGGTGTGTCAATTGTACAATAAAACCTGTAGTGGGTATAACACAGGGTGTATAATTAACACGTCACTTTTATAACATGTGTTAAACAGGAGGTTGTCCACCATTGTTCTATCTTCAATATACCTGTTAAACTTAGGTGGTTATTTTAATTATAAACAGCTCGAGTTGTTAAAGTTTGTGTTCTTGGTTTGTGTGGAGTTGTGGGCGCCCCGGGCCCCTGTCATTCAACCTAACAGCACATGACAATAAGATAATGTAAAGGTAGCCGCGATGTGCGGTCTTTCTCGGCACATAACTGACAAGATAAGTATGTGGGTCGCGACCCTACCTTAACGACAGCTAAAGGGGGCTATAATATACCTGTACGGTGTCAGGTGATTAATCACGTCGGCTCCTTTGATGTGACAGCTAGATAGGTACCTGTAAACATTCTAACAGACATTGTGACATTAAGTATTTTATTTATGCAATGACTTGCTCTTCAGGTAAACAGGGGCGTAGGCTTTCTTTCACGGTGCATTAGAGGTCTTCTATTACCTTCCACAGTCTTACTTAAAATAGTGATTGACAGGTAATATATGTGGGCGTTACCTTTAACAAACATATGTATCATTAAATATAGAATAGGCGGTACACATTACATGGATATAAATTATTTTTTCTAACAATAATGGGCAGGTGAAAATAAAAAGGTTCTCATTACCGAGGACTAATTTTCGATCCATGCTATTACCTGTGAGTCGAAGCCAACCAGCCCTACTATTATCTAAATGTACGTGAACAGCCAAATAAGGGGTTAGCCCAATTATAGTTTCCTACCTTTCTCCTCTTTATCCCACATTAAACATTTCTCACCTGGATTAGTATGTAGAAGACAATTAGCCCGAGGTGATAATTTAAATAGATTTGAATACATGTGTTATTCTTTAAACGGAAGCCGGGTCCGGTCTACGATTCCAAATGTGGACCTCTTGAACCATATCGTCATTAAGGATGGCAATTTCCGGGATCCAAATTATTGTTATGGACAGTTAGAGTGTTGGGTTAATGTAGTGATTAAATTAATCAATATTTCCTTCATCGATCTGGTTTTTGATAAAGTATGGGAAATACAAAGGCAATTTACAATTCGCCCCCCCCCCTCCCATTCCCTCCAAAAAACAAACAAAACAAACCCCAACCAAGTTAGCAAACAAAACAAATCACTAAAAAGCAAACAAAAAAGCAACCAACCCCCAACATCAACAACTATATTCAGATAGAGTAGTTGGTAACTAAGTACGGGAAGGTATATGAGATCGTCTTGTTCAAGGCCTTACTTTCCCATAAATCGGCATGAATTGACCCGAATGACCCATTGTCGTACTCTTATTTACTTTACCTGCAAGATGTACACACAAAGGATATTTATAACCAAACAAAAAACAAGCTCCTTAAGGTGATTCAAGTCCACGATACAATATATGATACATTAACATACAGTCTTAGTAGGTATCGTCAATACGCGTATACACATATCTACAGGTACTTTGTAGATCTAATAAGTGGTCAAACTGTTCACTTTGTTCATTTAGAATGAAAACCACGCTTTGCTCTGTCAATTTTCTAACATCTTCAATGAATGTTTAATTATCTTATAGCCGCCAGCCACAATTGGCCCAACACTCATCCATTATTGATACTATTTATAATTTATATACCGCCACCTGTATAAACAGTATAATGGGTATAAGTAAACACCTTTTTAAAAACCCATTATATATTTTAATATCTATATATCAAAAATGACATCACATTTACATGTTTATGATAATTATTTTTTTTTTACAACTTGACAGGGGGGTGAAAAATACCTTTAAATTCTTACACACATATAAACAGCCTTTTCAGCCCACACATAGGTGTATAACACAAGGTTCTCTTTTGAATCCGTCTCCATTTATAAATATTACAAAAAAATTAAGCTATATTTAATGGCAATGTTGGCCATAATTTCGTATAATTTTGACACAAACCACAGTTTGCTTATAAAATAATATTATTGTCGAACTTGGAAATTTAAGAACGGATATCGTGTACTATAGATACTGTAAAAAGTATATCGTTGATATACTAACCGGGATCGACCGTGGTGTCGGTCTTGAAAGTTCCTCCCGAGTTTCTAGACTGGTTTCCGCTCAACCATGGGGCAGGAAAGAGAGCCTGGCGAGCAAATCCGATTAGAGGGGGGAGCCCTGGCATGCTTTCAAACCCAGCTGCCCTTAAGTATGTACGATATACAGGGATGTTTTAATGGATGAAACCAATGGGGTTTCATATACTGTTTGCACCAACTTTGGCAAATGTAAGGGGGATACCGAGACAGTTTCGTTCGAGTCGAACCCTCTAACCTGCACCAATGACAAGGAAAAACGCATGCTGAAACATCCTAAGGAACTTTCACATCGAACACTGGGAGCGAACCCGAGACCCCCTAGCTTGTGAACCATCGCCTTAGTCACTGAGCCAAATAGGCTTCCGGGGAATGTTGGAAATCGGTTATACTATGTCTAATAGAATACTTTTCTTTATTTTATCAATAAATTAGATTACCTAGTCACATAAACAACTATCAACATCTTACAAGAAATAATCATTTTAAAGATGTTTGTTATTATGATGTTTGTGTATATTTAATATATTTAGAGTGGACTGTGACCAGTGTAGAAGATAACATTGGCGACAAGATGGTGTTAACATTGTTTAGATCAAAGGAAGCAAAATGTTTATGAAGTGCTGTCAAGTGTGGTATTTATCTATAGTATACATGTATAATTAGACAGGATAGTGAGCCAATATTACAAAGGTTGCTACTTATCTGATATACAAGACCACTTATCCCATTAATTCAGATAAAAATTTCTTTTATGAGTCATATTCACTAAAGATATCAGAGCCAATGGTCAATGATATCATACATAAACACGATGTTAAAAGCTTGTTTGTTCTTTGATTTAAATTCAAGAGGGCGATGTGAACGAAGGCGATAATCCACACACAGATGATCAAATTTTCATATTGGGTTTAAAGGATTAAAGTTGTTTGAATAGACAAGGAAGGGGTTGGGTGGAAATACTCAATAAAAGTAGATAACATACACAAATCTAACACACTTAAAAAATACTGATTCTCATTAAGGATCGATGGACGCAGAAGACAATGCTGATTGCCTTTGAACAATACAGTATATATATAAAACCATGCGAGTTTATGATACCGTCGATCCATCCATCGTTGGACCTTTTCATTTGAATCTTCTATACTGTCACTTCCAAATCAAACTACTAACTAGCGAGAATTTCAGTCAATACATAAATATTTCTGTCTTTTGCTCAATAGGTTATCAACTCACTATTATGGGTTCATGGGCATTATTTCCCACTCTTAAAAATCATTGACACAGGAAATAACAACACAATTACCCCCCTTGTTTTCCTATTGACGACATGGACGGCCATCTCCCAACGTTGGAATTTTAAATTAAAAATGATATTTTTGCCAATTGCTCAGCTTGCAATAGTGAATTATAGGATTAATAGGACTATTCTTTAACAAGGCAGGACTGTTTATGGATACCATCTATTTTAAGGCTTTATTTTAATAAATTTTAAAAATATAACTTAAAAATTTGAAATTACCGCTTAAAAAGAATGAAATGTGGCCTGCTTGCATCTCGGCTTTCTACGGGTCATTAGAAATACTGGCTTCTCAGATCATTAATGCTGCCCTGTTCGTGAAATTACGGTGAACAGCAATTATTGTAAGCAAATGACTGCAGTTGTAATAAGACGACAGTGATTAACCGTTATATGTCAGCAAGTAAGACTTGTTAATCGGAATAGAATCACTGGTATCAAATATATTTTATACTAATCACGAGGTTTTAAACAGTTTCAAATTTGTTTTGAACCGAATTCGAAACTCCTAGATCTACCATTTTGAAATTAACCCTAGCTCAACACTATCTTCCATGGAATGTAACTGGAAAAATTCTTGGTGAAATTTGTTTTATTTAAACTTACATGTCTAGTCGAACATTAGAATGACTAAAAAGGGCTGAAATCGCTTTTTATTTGTCACTGAAACAAACAAAAAACAACAAAAATAAACCAAGGTACCGGGCCAAATCGGGTCCAAAGTGAAACCGCGACACGGTGTTTTTTGAAAACAGTTTATATTTATATAGCGAGAGCATGGCGATCAAAGCTCTTAAACAGGTGCGTAAAGGCTTGATATATAAAATAAAAAGCTAACATGAGCACATTCTAATATATAAAAAATAGTTAAGAAGTTTAACCAGGGTCGTATGTAGGATTTTAAAGTGGGGGTGCAGCAGAGTGGTGGGGCGCCTATATCATACCCAAGTTACTGATATTGATCATAATCAAGTGTATCATTGTATAATTGAAAGACTATAAAAAAAAATTGTGGAGTGAGGGGCTCCATTTCTCGGGGCGCCTTATTTATCTGGGGGTGCAATGTACCCCCTGTACCCCCGCTAGATACGGCCGCGAGTTTAACTATTTACAGATCTTCTCAGAGTATAAAAGATGAAAGAATGACCTGCTCGATCTACAAATGTGGGATATTTCTGTTCCACGAGTGTTATGGAGTACAAACAGAACAGCCATTAACGGGCCATCTTCTTAACCCACTAATCGTTTGATAAATGTATTTAAACAGTAAACTAAATGGAATGAAATCAAACAAAATATAAGTAGATAGCTCGTTTGTCATGTGTTTATTACTCATTAAACACCCGTCAATCCTATCGCAACTGATTTTACATGAAACCAACACACATCAATCAACCAGACACATGAATATAAATTTCTCTTTGATGTTGATTTGAATGTCAGGTAGCTGTCAATCAACCTATGTACCTTTGCTCAGGTGTAAATAATCAGATTCAAATCTCGATTTCAATAGATAAAAAGGAAATATAAATGCCAGGTTAATACGAGGATAAGACTGTCTAAAATCTGTAGATTTCATATAAACATTATGCTAGGTTATTGATATTTATTTCTTTATCACATTGACTGTCATCATAAATTATCAAATATTATACACGGATTATTGATAACAAATAAACTCAAATGGACAATAAAAAATATAATCGATGATATTTAGATATTTGTAGCTTTGTGAACTCATAAATATACCGTAAAATTTCTATCAAAGGATTGCTTTTGTGATGTATTAAAGACAAGGTCGCGTTTCTTGTCAATCACTTCGAATTGTAAATTACATAGATAAGATTTAAGATCATCCGACTGTACATTACGAACAGTAGTTGATATAGAGAGGCCAAAAGGGAGAAGAGTATACATCGATCTGTTGTGGTTGATCTAGCCATCTTCATTAGCCCAGTTGGTGCAAGGATATGAAATGGGGTTTAACGTTATACTTTTCTTTTCTGTTCCCACTGATCACATGAAGATGGGCATACACCATTGCATTATCAAATTCCAACGAATCGTTTACGTACAAGCCGATGTCTCATCCGAACGAACGACTTGTCAGCCCTCCTCCCCCGTCCTGCACTACCGACTTGGCAACACGGGGAAAACGCGTCGGAAAATCCCGATGAACTTTCTCGGACAATTGAGTAATCGAACACGCGACCTCCCGGCCAGCGAGCCAGCGTCCACCTTTTTGCTCTTAACAGATAGAAGCTACAGAATTAGCGTTGGTGATTGTAATCTTCTACAGGATAAGCCAATAATCTAAACTGGGCGTAACTTCTTAATAATTGTGGGCAATAACACAGACTCCCCGGACCGAGTCCTTTATTTAATCCAGTCAATAGAATGGCATTGCGATGATTTTAGCAGAGTGCAGTGATCTAGTAAGTCCAAAATAGAGTAACAAAGCTTAGTGATGTAGAGAAGTCCAGATCTGGTAGCTTAACAGAGTGTAGTGATCTAGTAAGTCCAGGATAGAGTAACCAGGCTTAGTGATGTAGATAAGTCCAGATCTGGTAGCTTAACAGAGTGCAGTGATCTAGTAAGTCCAAAATAGAGTAACAAAGCTTAGTGATGTAGAGAAGTCCAGATCTGGTAGCCTAACAAAGTGTAGTGATCTAGTATTGACAACAGTGTACATGTATAATAAGATATTACAATGGCCTAGTAAGTCCAAAACAGGGTAGCATAATTATTCCAGTGCAAAACAATGTATCAGACAGCTTTTCAAAATCGTGTAGCCTTACAGAGAGCAGTAACTTCGCAGTACAGTGATCTAGACAAATCCCAGTAGTCTATCAGAGTGCAGTGATCTAGACAAATCTTAGTGGCATAGCAGAGTGCAGTGATCTAGACCAATCACAGTAGTCTATCCGAGTGCAGTGATCTAGACAAATCTCAGTAGCATAGCAGAGTGCACAAATCTCGACTAATCTCAATAGCATAGCAGAGTGCAGTGATCTAGACAAATCTCGGTAGCATAGCAGAGTGCAGTGATATAATCAGTTCAAAATATATGTTGATTGATTGGTTTAGCTAACATCCATTATGATGTATAGTCGCCTACATTTCACCCCGTCGCACATAATATCTTTATACGTCATGATCAAGTAACTGTCTGCTCGTAAACGGGGATGCATTGGAATAATTTTACCGAAATATTCCCAAATATAGAAAAATGATCGTAAATTTATGATTTTCTCACTGAACTAAAATGGTAACACACACATACACATTAAATTTGATAAAGGAAATATCGTCTGATGAAAGTGTGTTAAAAATCTACTGTAATATAACTTTATTAGATAAATTTGCTTATTTCCTGCCACGATTAAAACACTTCCCTACAAAAGATTTGTATAGCGTATCACTTACGAAACAACATCATGATTTATGGCCGAGGTCTATTCTGTATTGCGTCAGTCTTGTGAAAATAATACGAAGAATAAAAACTATAGGAATATTGTTTCAATTAGCATCTCATAAAATGAAATTAGAAAAGTTTAGAGATTTGTCAGATTAAAGTCAGTCAAGCTGCAGCAATTAGGATAATATCTAACACTGGCTGGCGACTTCAATCCCAGAGCCAATAATCAAAAGAATACATACAATATGGTGAATTCAATTTGTGTACAAGCTTATTTGACAAATTTTGACATTTTGCTCAAAAGCAACTTAATTTGTTCTCCTTAATACCCAATCACCAGATGTATGGGTTTCTCGGCGCGTCACTCAATCTCTAATTTACTTCAGCTTTTCTGCGCGCCTTCATTGATATGGAAATGACTTGTTTCTAATTCTTTAATATGATTTATAGCCTGTGCAATCTGCGGTCACAATACAATAATATATATGTGAGGGGCACTTGAAGGCCAATAATCAAATAAAGATTTAAACACCATTGTGATGTCACGTTGAATAATGTTTTTAAGAATTGCATGGTTAATGCGGAATAACACATCAAAAAGGCGTTATAATCAAATAGCGGCTTCTATAGTGCAATGATTAATGATAATATGAAATGAAAAATGTGAATTAAACAGAAGCTGTCTATCATGAAGGTAGTTTGCCTTTTTATATTGCACGGTCTGGAGAATGTTTTGTTAATATTACACTTGAGAGAGGAAATAAGGATTTTTTTCCATTCCGTTCATTCTTGAATTACGGTAAAATAAATGTAGCGTTAAATATAACTTTAGTGTGCATAAAACAGAAATTGTTACATTTAAACTATGGCGATTCGCATTAATCATACACGGTTTGATTCGCCATTTCCTGTAGATTTACATTATACATGTAGATCTACAATAGATAATGCTTGGCACTTTTCACATGTTTTTAGGCTAGTTTTATTTTGTTACTTCCGTTCTGTGACCTAGATTTCTGGGTTGTGGTAATCACCACAAAATAATGGAATGAAATAAGGGGTAATGAGGACGGTCATACAGTCATACACCACTTAGTATCCTTTGAGTTAGGAGAATTTTTTCCCGGACAGCGGCGCAACGGTCTGCTCTTATTTCGAATTTCAATTGCCAATGGTTCGTTAATATGCTCGCCAACGTATACAAAGGAACGACCATCGAAAGATAAACATTGACGGTACCATGTACGCGGCTTTCAATAAGCTTACACATTTCTGAGACTCGGGGTTGCTTTAAACCACTAACACTCGATCTATTCTTATTAATTAAGGAAATTCATAATTTATTCTCGGACCCAATCAACTGAAAATATTAACCAAGAAATAAGGATAGTTAATTTCACATTAGGGTGTGGGTCTGGATATTCGTCGCTTAATCTGGTATAATATAGACTTCCAATTATAGGACACGACCTTATGTTCAAGACTGTATTCTATGTAAATTTATTTGCCCATTCCTTCCGACATGGTGAATCACGCATCAGTTGTACACCTCTGATGTATGTTAGGGGGGTTGGGATGGCTAGTGGTCTAGAGTGCCGCGCCCCGACCTCTAGCTGGTCGGCCACCTCTGGCTTGCGGCTGTGGTTTCGAGCCCTGGTGTGAGCGTATGTGGCATGGAGATAGGGGCGCCTTATCAACCTCGTGGGTTACCTCTGGGCACCCCGGTTTCCTACCTCTGCTAAAAAAAACCTACGCGCAAGCGAATTATTGAAATAAAATTAAACCATGTTAGTCCCAAAAGGACCTAGTTGTGTTGAGTGGACGTTAAACCCCATTTTTCTCACACTCTCTCTCTCTCTCTCTCTCTCTCTGATGTATGTTTTATTGAATATTAGGATTAGGAAACAGGCAAAGCCTATATAATCCCTCTTCCCAAAATTTTAACATATAAAGTAATAAAACAAAGGAATCATGTACACTATTTACAACTCTATTGATATCTATGTATGTGGATCATATTCGTTAACCCAGATAAAAGAGTATTTACTCCTTGGAAGGTTTCATCAACCGCTGCCTTTTAAGATATCACAGTAATTTGATTAATCAAAAATGACTCACTTTGAAAGTCTTCCGCCTACTGAACAGTCTCCGGGACATATTATAGTACGTATAATCGAGACTACAATATGTTACCCGCGGAAATCGCCATCTCAAACGATCGTAAGATATTACCGAGATGCATAAAATTGTATAATAAAGAAGGTATAATTCTACTGATCAACCAATCTTGCAATCTGATTAGATTTTCGATGGCCTACATTACATGAAGATCTGACAAGTTATAGTGGGAGTTCACTCCAGGGGACAGACGAGCGGCTTTTGACAGCGTCGACGTTTTTAGATGTTTACCCACAGTTCCGTGCATCAAAAAAAAAACAAGAACTCGCCGTGACAGACCGTTTCATTGGCTAATCCCTCACACCATCCAGAACACACAATGGTAACAACTCTTCCTTATCTCAGTGTAGTAAAGACAAGTAAAACGAAATTTTGAGCTATAAAAACGAAACGAATTATAATATGTGTTTTAATCAGATTGTTAAGATACGTTTGCTACAGCTTTGGACGGTTTGGTTCTCCATACAATGTAATGTAAACATCCGATTTAAACACGAAACCAATATTTTGTTATATTCATTATATTTTAGTCTATGTCAGAATATCATCTACCGAGATCGGAAACAATAATCTATTTAATTGAAATGATAATAAATTTACACCAAGTCAGAATTTATATCCAGATATATGTCTTAGCGGTGAAATTTAAATAATGACAAAGCAATAAAAAAATATTTTAATTCTAGACTCTGATATATTTCTTGCGTTCACAGCATTCATCATAATGATAAAATATAGTCTAGGCTACAGCTATGTTTAGCAATAAATAGTGTCGGGTAACATGCACGAAGTATGCTTATCATTTCTCAACTATTGTTGAATTCAATTGATTTTAACTTTGGATATAGCCATTTGAAGTTTACATTAGTTTCTTGTCAACTAATTCGAATTTTTATTATTTTCATTCGCAGTTTTATTAGTTTCTATTGATTGTTGAGTGTTGATAGATATGTTTCACCGTGGGAAATTGATTTTTTTTTTACCATCTTATGCGTTTAAAGAAATACAAAGATATTTATTTTTGATAAGGGCCATTAGATTATAAAAAAACACATTTTGCAGTAAGTCTTTCAGTTACTTTTGCTTACCGATAATAATGAGATTCCTACCAAACCCCAAACTAAGGATACTAAATGATTATGGTCTGATTGGTATCGAAGCCGATAACTACCATTCATAATTTCTACTTTTCGCCCCTTCAAAACACGAAAGTCGAAAGTTCTTGTATACCGTTTTGGCACCTCACATTTGTTCCTAATTTCCTATTTTCGAATTTCTCGTTTTGAAGGGGCGAAAAGTAGAAAAATTATGAATGGTAGTTATCGGCTTCGATACCAATCAGACCATAATCATTTAGTATCCTTTTCCATATTTGCTTTAAATTTGTATTATAACAAAATATAGATAGATAGTCACCGCTTCACTTTCGTGCTCAATGATACAATAAAACCGTGAATGACAGTGCCGGTAAATAAAATCAAAAACGTAAGAGCGATTATAGCAAGAAGAAAATAATATCACAGTAAAATCAAAAATATTTACACAGAGTAAACAAAGAACATGGACGTGAAATGGTTCTATCAAATGGAAAAGCCTTTAAAAATAAATGTGATTTTAATTGAATAGTATAATCAATTGCTCAGTCTTGATAGTTACAATAAAAATCTATTCAAATATCTTGCAAATTATAATATATAGACTGTTTCAAAATCTAAGTGCGTTTGCATTTCTATGAATCACACGGTTGGCTGGTAAATGTAAAGCAAGCAGACTCTGAACAATAGCAAAAGTCATTCACAGCAGTTGAATTTTGACAGATTTGTAAAGTGAAAAATTAATAATATATTAAAAGCGGGATAGATTTAATTTCTCTCAGCATTAAAATTGAATCGATTTGAACAATATGTTCAGTTTATGGTTGTAACTAATATGACAGTTTATAGTCACATATAGATCATTTTCAATACAAAAGTAAGTATGGTTCGTTTCATATGCCCCGTCTCATATTTAATTTATTTCCATAATTGGTTCTATAATCGACAGATTGTCGTAACAGTTTTTGAATGCTTATTTGATTGAAATATATTTGATATTAAATTTATCTTGATATTGGCATATAGAGCGAAGGGTGGGTGTGCTGTTTGTTTGAAATTGTCCTACTAATATCTAATATTTCAAATTGAGTGACGTAGCTTATCAAACCGGAACCCATAATGTCATGTTACACAATACACATGTAAATGACGTAAAACCGGTGCTGGCAATGAGTCACGTGTACTTTTGCACCATTATTCAGTCGGCCAGCTGAGCGACACGTGTGTTATTGTTGGTTCCTGCGAAACGACCGTGCTCTTAACGGATCGTCTGAACACCCGAGTTGTGGGCAGACGTCACTACCGTCGCAGCAGGTGTTGTTTTCTCCTTGAACACAAGAGAGCGGTGGGGTTCGATGGTCGTTTTCCGCTGATTTAGTGACCGACAATGGGAGGCGAGAAGAACACATCACGTTGGTTATTGAAATCATTAGAATCCGGTCAGCCACAAAATACACGTAACAATGACCCCATTGTTCCCCCAGAATTGTAGCCCTACGCCTCAGTAATTAGTTTATTTAAAGGCGGCTAGTGACTATGAGTTTATGAAGTGGTGTCGGTCAAACCCTACATTGTTCTCAAGTTAGTAGCATCGCACTTTAACCTGGTTGTTGCCACCTATTGCCATCAGACATTATTAAAATATATATCTAACTTAATAGCTGTCGTTACTGTGATATTTATGATACCATAAAACTTTTATTACAATTTTGACAAAATATAATATATTTTTTATGTTAATTTCAGGATATGTTTTCAATAATAAATTTAACAAAGAAAATAAAACATAAACCTATATTTTGTTGAATATGAACAATTAAATGACAAAATTTGGGAAATAATATTTGAGGAATCCTGTTTCCCGAAAAAACCTAGCGGTAACCTAGAGCCTGGAACCAGCCTAATGAAGAAGGACATACGCATTAAAGTGTGCTGTGAGGGTTATTTTGTCTGGTTAGATGCTCGACCACCTCCCCTTTATTTATATTTCCAATTATCAGAGGACATTCAATACGCTGCTAGTGGTGTCCACAAGACCTAGACTTGCATCGGAGTTAATAGACGATGTTTCTTATCTGGTGATGTTAGGCAACCTGGCTGGAAAACTTCGTGGAATAACCGCATCCCGGATCAGTTTAGCAGCCGAAAATGTTTTTGATGATGAAACAAGGACAGAGCACTACACCATCCTCGCATGACATTAATTACGCGTTGCCACACCCATATTCCCTCTTGTGTTTGGAAAGTAGCATACGACACGGCTGGAGTCAGATCCAGTTGAACTGGAAACGTTGGTTACGTTGTTCGTGCTTCTGACCATCGGTTCCCGTGCTTGTTTCAAACAAGTAAACTTGCATTTTAGAAGACCAGTAAGAATAAAATAATGTACAATATTAATGTTCCATTTCATTTGTAGCTCAAGAGCTTTGATTTATATTGACAATGTGGTAGAACTGTTTAAAACCCAGAATAAAACAAATAACCAATACGTTACAGAAAACGAAGCACATTCAAATCCCTTAAAGGTTTTCTTATTGTAATTTCTTAAAAAGGGTCCACCGCTTTAAACAAATAGACCAGCGTTCATAAGTCAAAGGGTTCTATAGTCTGTGACTCTTTGAAGTAGGAGTTATGTTAATATTTTGGGTAGTTTTCTATGAGGTCAATCAGAGCCAGTAATTAATATCACATCAATTCGTACATGTCTCAAATCAAACATGAATTATCAAGCAATAACAGCATAATAGCCAGGTGAAATCATTCACTAAACTGTCTAAAATGCTAAAATAAATAGGTGGTGTAAGGAGCCATATGGCTTGAAACGTTTTCGTTCGATGTCCGTCGTATAATTGGGTAATTAATCTTAAATCATATAACGACAACCCTACACAAATGAACAGCTTAGAATATTCTTTAAGACACAAAGCCAATATGGCATCTAAACTAAAAACGGAATATTAAAATCAGAATTCAGAAAGCATATAAATCATTTCCTTTTTTGACAGTAGGACATTTATCACAAATGACATAAAACATTTATCAGAGAAAAAACAGGCAAGAAAAAGCAGAGTTCTATGGGAGTTATTGAAAAACACACGAAAACCAAACATTTATTGAATATGAGAGGTTGTGCAGCTAGGGAGAAATCATTATTTGTAATAGACAGGAGTAAATGGGTCTGATTGATGAGGGTTTTATAAGAAAGGCGACCAATTCAATGAAGAATAATGAGGCTTAATTTTTTGTTATTTTGAATAATTTCATGGTTTTCTGGTTCCATTTTGACATGTGACAATAGAGGCGACTGGAATTCAATGATTGTCGAGTTGGATTTATACAGTTGATCGCCTTTCCATTCCTTAATTCATTACAGTTAGCAAATTAACAGGGGAGGGGAGAAAGCTAGGCCTGTCAAAACTAACACGATAATTAAGAGTTTTATGAATTTTTCCCATTCACCTTGGGGGATTATGGCACTGCTGCATGCAGACGACTTTCTCTCGCTTCATGAATCACGTGACGGGATATTGATTGATGCCATCCATTGCCAGAGGTCCCTAAACCCCACAACAGAAAACAGACTACAACATTCAAAGACCTCCATATATCATTTTAGACTTTTTTGCCACTCTTCTAAACTGAGATATATGTATGTAGGCATTAAAGAGACTAATGAAGCTCTATAAAGCCATCCATATGTAGCAGTCCGCGGTCTACAATTGGCGACAATGTCACAGATAAATAGATGTTGACGTCGTGTGTTCCTAATTCTAATTAAGTTAGTTCAAAAAGGTATGGCAATCAATTGCTTGACTCTTCAGACGTTAAAGAGAGTGATTAAACAACATTATTACAGCTACGCAAATAACATAAAACCCAATCACACGAGTCACTCGGGTTGAAAATACGAAACCAGTACGTTTTGGCGCATACGCAAAAGTTAATTAAATCTGGCCAATGGCACACACGGGCCCTCGAGTTTTCGTTTCACCGAACGACAAGACGTTTTCCTTGCCAAATACTCAGCTTTGCACCACTGACAATAATAAGCACGGCTAGGAGAATTGTCGCGGAGAGCACAGTTATATTCACCTAATAACCACCCTGCACCACCGTCGAGGCAGAAATATCCCAGTTAGGTCTAAATATCAAGACCAGCTGCAGATTTCACGAAGGTTACGAGATGTAAACAGGACTAGCGCTAAACCTAACCCTAGACCTAACCCTAAACCTCGTCAACAATCACATGCCCTAACCATATTTACATCTCGTGACCATGACGAAATCCACAGTTGGTCTTTCTTTTTAGACCTGACCGGAATATCCCGGGAACATTCGCGGCCAACACCAGAATGGAAGTTGAAACGTTCACGCACCAGTTTGGAAAATCACAGGGAATATTGCGGTATCAAACGTTGGATGGAAGCCGGAACCTTCTGGTTAGTCACCTAACACCATACCCCCCTCCCCGATAACCTAATAACCTATAAAAATATATCTTTAAATACTATATAATATACATGTCGCATAATTAAGATATATGAAGCTCAGCATGCCATCATTAACATAATCAGCACTACAATAAGCTGATTACAATAATAGTATTTAACTTGTCAGTTGCCTAATTATTAATCACAAACTACCCGTTCTTATTACGGTAACTTGTCAATATGGATCATTATAATCTCTAATAAATAGACTGGAAAAACACTTAAAACCTATTTGACAATCTGAAAACGACACAACCTGTATGAATAATTCATAATTCAAATCTCTGGTTCACTTCATGAATACCTCTCAGCGGTGCCATTACAGGCAATTATATAAATTATAAATGTTAACCAGAAAATTCAGACGGGCAAATGACATTTTCCCTACCATTATTGTATTACCGTATGACAATCACATATGCATATCCTTTAACTAAATGCAGATACTGTAAATTGGCTAGGAATATTTAATGAAATATAATAAGGGGTGATGGAAGGGGACGTTATTTTACCATATTTCGTCCATCATTGTGTCGCTATAATTGCTTCTTTAACCTATTCTTTTGTGTCATACTAAAGCTTTCGTGGTTAATCAAAATCGCCATAATATAAGCCATGACACTGTTAAAATATTTATAACCACAAGTATTATTATTGACAAATGGAGCATAGGGCCATAAATAACGATGTGTTTTATTAAGCATCTAGATTTTATCGGCACACCCATATTTTTGTTAATTTATATCTCAGTATAGGTCAGTTTTGGGTCCAAACGGGTAACCACGGCTGGATAGAAAATAATAATAAAGCAGTATTTGTATCCATTATAATAAATTATTCTTTTAAATAACCAACCATCAAACTGTCAACCACCGACATATTGTCTTTAATCAACCGGAAGTCAGCAGTCAAATTGGTACACCATGGATGACCTCCCTTGATTACACGCAACATGGCGCCGTTAAAATGACCGATGTGCCGCTGAGTGATGGCTGTTTAAAAAGGCTAAGCCTAAGTAAAAACAAGTAGGCCTAATACGAATAAGTGCTCATCTGTTCACAATTCATTGATCAAAGGTTGTTAATTTACATGATGGATTATTTTGATACCTTTGTATCTTGTCTGTAAAACTATTAGTTGTAAAACCCATCGATATTGTGATTATTGTGTCTGATATTCAAAGTTCACCAGTCGGCCGCATGCTGGTTTTAGAACTATTGTCAAGGCCTGTAAAATGTCAGAGTCAGCTTTGAAGTTGTTATCGTGAGTCATAAATGTTTTAAATATATGAACACAGGGTAACGCTATTTTTTCATTGTATGTGCGAATATGATTTGCAATATGTCGCACTTATTCACGGGCCGTTATTAATTTAATTATCTGATTGATAATATAGCAGCAGCGATAATCATTCTTCGTACGTAAAAGCTTATCGCCAACACCAATGATTTACATTTTCCTTATCAGTAATAGACTTTCGAGTGAGAACAATACGTGAATTCGTGCATGTAGATATTTTTTTTGACTACGGGGACTGGTTATGAATAATGTATTTAACCTTTAAACTTATTCTATACTTTTTGCCCTAGTGTATAACATTTATTAGGATATTTTTGTTATTGAATGAATGGGAACTGCGCCTGATTTAACATGATATATGACTTTTCCTTTGCTTGCATTTATAAATCAATTTCATCTCCAGACAATTCAAAATGGCAGACTAGTAGTGTATTACACGGCTACAATGCGGATCACTATTCATTTAAACGATCGACAAATATATAACCAACGGTGTAATACACATATTCGGGGGCGCATTCGTTGTGTGTCCTTCGGTTTTCTATTATTAGACGTTGGGGCTTCTAACCTTTAACCCAGGGTAATACCCGATTCAGGCTGAACCAGTGGCGTGTGTGTGTGTGTGTGGGGGGGGGGGCATTAATTTTAGAAGGACCTTCACTCAAAGAGTAAAATTAGATTAAATTTTTGGAATTCGAAATTTGGTTGTACAATTCATCTGTTTTCGTATGTAAAACGTATTCCTGTCTCACATTTAAAAGTAGTAGGGCCTACACGTGACTTTTGGTGTCAATTTGTTGGCCCTGAGCATCACGAAGCCTGTGACACGCCACTCCTTGGTGCCAATTATAAACTTCGTGCTGATTGTAATTTCTTCCATTCTATGGAGCTTTGTTTATTCGTATCGCTCTAGACCCGTATTGTTCAATGTGAGCCTATGTCATTCTTTCTCATTCGGAATAATTTCTAGATTTTATAGAATTGAGTCGAATCAAAGTAAATGCTGAACGAATTCTCTCCATAAGCTTAATTGAAATCTTTTATAGCTCTCTGGTTTTCTTTGTACTTACTTACAATCTGTCGAGGAAAGTCATTAACTTTTAAATAGCCACATTACTCATTCGAATAGCTTCGGTAAATGATGGTTTAATATTTCAGTGGCATTGAACTGTACACAAGGAATGCTCATAAACTTTCGCTTGATCTAACACACTGTGATATATGACTTATGGAAGCTGTCATGCATAGGAGCAAAATGAACGACTGGCATAATTTTTATTATCCCGTCTACCTGATGGGTAAAAATAACCGCCGAATTCTTCATGCTCAATAAATTATCTTTGATCAGAGCTTGTGTAGCATTTAACAGCCACTAATTCCCAGCATTCAATTAATGATCTTAATGGCTGATTAGAGTGACCTCCCCTTTCAT